>JARHVA010000133.1:5937500-6605000 GCA_037957365.1 Torreya grandis | reverse complement strand
TCTTAGTCTTTTGGTTTCACTTTAACAAACCACTTTATTGGTTCCCATCTCATAACACATTTTTAGAGCACTGTGTGAGGGTTGGAACACATATGTTTCCAGCTCAATAATATACACTAATTATTCAAATTGAGACTTGTCCACTCCTTATTCATCACTTCTCCACATACCTCAATGAGGGGGCATGCACATATCCATGACAAACACAAAGTGTGTATACACATTTAGGTATTACATTTATTTTACTATAGTAATTTATATATCACTAGAATAAACGGGTGGTAATTTTTGCACTAAAATTTGATCAATAAATGCTTGACATGGTTGGTCCTTGCCATCTTTTACCTTGTTTATCCAACTCACCATTATGATAACCATTTATCCATATGAGAGCCTTATAATTCTTTAAATTACTATGAACACATATACTATACTTCCCTAATTTATTCTTAAACATCCCTAATTAGTAGATACTTCAATTTGAATCTAGTTTTATATAGTTGTATCTAATATGGGCAAGTGCACAAAAGGTAGACATGGATGTACTACACACCTATCCACTAGTGCATACTTGTCCACATTGCTCCAATGGTTAGTTTTTAAAAATGACATAATTCTAATGACACTCCTATGTGAAATGAAAATAGTTTTATTTATCTAAAAAGAATCAAATATTCTTCTATAAGATCACACCAAGTGTCTCACTTCAAACCCCTAGTTATATTAGCTAACACACTCTTGTAAAGGCAATTCAAAATCACTTATCTATTCAAAAAAGAGACCTATTTTAATTATGTTGTATAAATATAGTCATTGGAAAAGTTTATAGTGTTTTCTTAAATGTTGATGCCATCCTTTGTAAACCATTCTAATAGAAAAAATTAGTTTTATTCATCTGTGATATTCCCCATAGGGAGAAATACATCTGCTCAAGGTTATTTCAAACTATATAGGTCCAACACTCAGTCAACAAGGGTTTCTTTATAGATATATTGACCATATCCCACTTCCCCACTTGTTTCCCGCTTTGTATTTAATCTTGTTTGATTCTTTTTACATGCTATGGTTTTAATTTTTCAAGTGATTTATGCATCTAAGTAGACTCTACATAGAATTATTTTATCTATAGACAAAGTTTCATAGTCTCAAATTTTAGATTCAACATAGAGTCAACATGGATAAAATCATAATAGAGGATAACAGTGCATTTTGACCTATCTAACTACTATGAAATTATCCTATAATACAAGGTAAATTTTTAAATTAATACTTTGTTTACAATTTTTTGTCAATAATTCAGTAAAAGGATAATATAGAAATAATAAATTAGTTTTCAAGGACATCTCAACCCTAACACCAGTTGTTATTTTTAATAATTTATAACTTATGTATATCACTGTGTTTTTATTTTAAGCTACTTATTTGTCTCTCTTATATTAGATTTAATTTTTACAATACTTTAGATTTAATTTTCATGCTAATTAATTCTTATGGTGAACATTGTTTTGAATCCATGTTTAGAATAGAACATTATTTGTACTTCTTTAGACATCATAAATCTACACACCTGTGATTCTAAATGTCAAAAATACCCCTGAACATGCCTAGCCTAGCCTACTTACCTAATCTAGAGTCAAATTAGTCACTTGTCTAGATTAACTCACCTTTTTACCCATTTTAACCTATATTTTTCCTATATCCTCAACCAATGGTAATTAGTGTGACCGGTGATTGTCACCCTAACTAGTGACGATCAATTTGGACAACCTAGAATTAGCTTGCAACCTACATGCAAACCACCACCTTGATTTTATAAATATGGCAGTCTAAATCCAATTTTAAACCCTTTAAATGGGTGACATATATTTATAATCCTTCTCCAAGTCCAATTTGGATAACCACTTCCACCTCTTGCTTATGCCTATAAGAGAGAGAGGCATGGGAGGTCAAACCATCTGTAATTGTTATCAAGAGCTCTTTGTATCAAGAATATCTTTTTGTAGGTCAATTAGGTCAATCTACATTATCAAGTGCTATCAATCATCACATAGGGGCCTACTTACTATCAAATATCTCCTAAGCTCCCAAGTACTATTACACTATCTAAATCAACCCAAATTCTAGCAATAGGAAAACCCACATCAGCCAACCATCAACTAATTTATGGTAAGACAAGTCTTCATTTTATTTTATTCTTTAACTAGGTTTTCATTTCAAGCCTAAGATATCTCATATAATCCACTTCCTATATCCTATCAATCAGTAAACCCAAACCCTAGTGTCACTTTTAGACTCACTGATAAGCAATTGATGATGGTTACCTGATTGATGATGGTTACCCTCAACCAGTGACAATTACCTGACCTATGATGGTTACCCTTGACTAGTTATAGTTGCATTATTGGTGATGGTCACATGTGGCACCAAAAACCATAAATCTAATATTACCCTCTTGCACCTAACCAAATTTACTTTTCTTTGTTCTTGCCTATTCATAGGCCCTTTTCTAATGTTTTGAGCCACACCACTAGCCATTAGCACTAGTAATAATCATTTTATCACTAATTAGATCATTTCTAGTCTCTTTTTTTAACAAGATTTTATGGTATTCAATTTTAGTAATCTTCTATTATTGATGCAAGTATCTTCTTTCCATTTTTAACAACTTGACTATTTAAAATAGGTGGATTGATAGCCCTTAAGGAAGCCTTTGCTTCTGGGGTCTAACTTCTACTAGGCAATCCACCCAACTACCTATCTAATAAATAAGTTCACTTTAGTTATTTATTATATATAGGTCTTCCTCCCAAGCCAAAGAAGAGCTTTCATAATATTTTGATTCAATACATGTGTAAACAAATAGGTATTCCTACCACAACCCATATTTTCTTTTCTCCCATTCCTTATAAATTAAGTGAAAATTTACATGAAACATTCTGACATGCTTAGTGGGACCTAGAGTCTTTACTCCCATTTTCTTTACATCTGTATGATTTTCTCTTTATCTATTCTCATAATTGAAACTAAAATATCTTTTGGGCTTAAAACTTACTACATCAATTTGCTTTCTTTTAACATTAGTTCACCTTAAATTAAAGCACATTAATCTTATTGTAGCACCACTCTTATTATACACACTAGCTAAACCACATAATCAATCAAATATCAAAATAATTTGAGATAAGGCCTGACTAGGATTTCATCACCTAGCGGTCACCTTACCCATTTCCAACAATCCTACTTGAAGATCATTACTAAGAGGAGAACCAACTCAGCCCTCTAGTTGAGTATAAACTATAGATATCAATATATATTAGCTAAGCATGAGATACCCTTATCACTATGGGACTATGAAGTGAGGGGTTAAGCACTAGTACCATACCATGTATTGATTCTAATATAGACTCTTTTGAGCACTTAAACAACTTGAAACTAACCATAGACTATTTTTATTGTAATTGATCTATAAGCCACTTTTGAGTCACATAATCCTTCAAAACTAAGGCATAAGCCAAAAGTGAGATTAAAACTAACCTTTAGGCTTAACATACTTCATAGTGTGTATCTAGATTTCCATAATCATTTTATTGTCTTCTTCTTGTTTGAGTGGTGAGTTTATTCTTGTTTTCTCTCTCCTTTTTCTTGTATGGTTCTCACTCATCAACAACAAAGAGATCTAGTGGAACAAAACCCATCACTTAAATTAACCTCTTCTACCTCCTCATCTATGGAGTACATATTTGAGATAGAAGATTCACCTCATCCATTGGAAATTCCTACTTTCATGTAGGTATTTCCCCAAGGAGACATGGATTTAAACACATTTCTAGACAATAATCTAGTCACCCTTTAGCACTACCTAAACAACTCCCCTCACCATATATCCTAGCCTCAACCCCACCTTAGGATCATCCTTATGGCATGTTATCCCATCTTATGAAAGGTATCCCCATTACTACAGTCACAACACAACCTTCAACCACTCATGCATCTTCATCTACTAACCCCTTTGATGTTATGGTTAACAACCAACCTATCCAACCAACTGTTACCCTCACACCTTCCACCCCTAATAATTGACCCATCATACCCTGATTATAGCTAGAGCACCCACCATTGACATTACCAACCACCCTTTTATCAAATCTAACCCATCGATTAATACCCATTTACCAAGATTGGGGGTATCTATCACTTCTACCTCACCACACATTAGCACAAAGGTCACTACCTCCCCTCTTATCACCAACCCAACGACCACCCATGCCCAATCCATAGGGACTTCTTAGTAGTTACCCATTGTACCCAATCTAGGAGACATTCCTAACCCACAAGGGTATGGACCTACTATCCAACAACCACTAGCCACCTACCCTACCTAACCTCTAGCATCTACATTCCAATATGTGGCAGCCTCTCAACCATAAAGCAACTACTAATATGTTTCCCAACCTCAACCAAAATATAAACCTTACAATCCTTTTGGTACACCACCTCAAACCAACCTAATGAAAATTATCATGGACAAGATGACCAACCTTGAGTCATCCATTTTAGGAGCTCATAACATCTTATCCTATGATCAGATCCATAACGAGCCTATTCATACTTTGGTTCATATCAGACCTTACCCTACTCAATGGGGGATTTTTAAATTTACCAAATTTTAAATCAAAGAAGACCATTAAAAACACCTTATGATTTTAGACATGCATGCTATATTATTGATTACAATTATGCCCTTATCCTCTAAGCCTTTTCCATGTTTTTATCTAGTCCAATACTTGATTGATATAGTGCCCTTACCAAGAATTCCATATTCTCTTTCACCCAACTAGCACAAGTCTTCTTGGATCACTTTTACATTAACATTTCCAAGAAGGTATCTATCATAGACCTCTATTCTATTAGGCAATTTCATGATGAGTCCATTGCTGATTTTTTTGCTCATTGGAAAAACTTGATTAATCATCTTTCATTCTCCCTGCCTCAACCTGAACTTATAAAACTCTTCACTCAAGCTTGTGCCAAACATATATCCTCTACACTGATGTCCATAACTTAAATTTTTTTGATGAGTCTTTTACCATGGCATGTAAGCTAGAAAATCATGCCATAGATGAGGGTAAATTGAAGTTACAAAATGAGAACTCAACCTTTAATACCAATGAAACCTCTTCCTCCAAACCTAAAAACCAAGACAATATCGGAACCAAGACTAGGGGAATCATGAATGCCATCATCCTTAAAATTGATCCTCCACCCAATGTCAACCAAAACAATTCTCCCATTACCTCCAATCCAAATGCAAAGAACCCAAACTAAAGCAACAAAAAAAAATTCACTCCACTTGGAGGATCTTACACCTTGATTCTAGAGAAGCTACTAAAAGATAAACTTATATAACTTACACATATCAAACCTCCCCAATAATTTGATTCTTTTCATCCATCACCTTCTTGGTATAATGATAATGATGCTTGTGCTTTCCATTGGGTAATTGGACATGATTTCAACTAATGTAATACTTTCAAGAATATTGTCTAGAGTCTTATCGGCAAAAGGGAACTCATGTTGGATAATCCCAATGCCCCTCAAAATCAAGCTCTTGACATCTTTAAGAAACAATTTCCCAACCATTCCCCTATCAAAACTAAGGAAACATAGATTGAATGCTCTCAAAATGCCCACATAGTCAACATGGTTTATGATACACCTACCCATGAAGACCTGATCAATCAATCTACCCAATCCTCACCCACTTTGCTTACTGAGGTAATGGAGTCACTTTACCATCCTTTGGATAACCAAAACAAAGAGGTTCCTTTTTCCCTAGCTACACTCATAGATGTCTTGGAATCACCACATACTACCTCATCTAACACATCTAGACAAATCAACATTTTAGATTCACCACCTTCACCAACTACCCAACAGACTACCACACCTATGGACATTATCCCTAGAAGATAAGTGGTTCTAATAAAACCATTAATGGAGGATCTATCTATCCCAACCCTACCTTCCTCACCTTAAGAAATCAATTAACCTACCAACCATCTTCCTCAACCTATAAGCCTATCTATTACATCCACTACCCATGAATTAAGACTAGTACACAAACCTTTTTCTAAATTAGTACATAAATTGGAATTCACCTTAAAACTAGACATGGATCAAACCACTTTCTAGAAATAGTTAGGACTTCCATCCATCAATAAACCTGAATCTTCTAGTATGCCTCTAACTAATCAATCCATCATCTCTCCACTGTCTCTTAAACTAATATGAACCTCTAATAACCCCTCAACTTCTCAATCAACCAAAAAGGCCACCATATCACCAACCAAACATTTCAAAACTCTTTGTGCCTTCCCTACTCAGATTTTGGTTCACCAATCCTTGAAAGTAGACTTAACTTCACCCAAGCCTATACCCAGGTCTCGACCCACACTAACCAAGAGGATGAAAACATTGAAAGGACACATGACTAAGCCTCTATCTCCCTCTACCTTTCCCTCTATATTAGGGCCTCACCCTTCCACTTTGATTTAAAGGCAAACCCCTTTCAACATATGTCACCCATTACCATTGATTACACCAACACATTTATTAGTCAATGTACTGGTCCTTCCCAAATCACAACTAGTCAAACCACCAAACTCAACTACCTTAACTACCAACATACATATGCCAAGACCATCTACCTGAACCACCTTACCTAAGCCATATCTCACCCAACCTATTACCACCTACACACCCATCTTACCAACCAAAACCATGATCCCAAAACCTTCCTTACCTATAATATAATCCTATACAGCCATTCTTCAAAGTTTAGTGTAGAATTCCAACCTCACATTACCTCCTAATAGACCTTTTGATCCTCTTGGTTCAAAGCCAACATAGTACAATGACCATCAAATTTTCTCTTATCACAGGACACCTAGGCATGACATATAGAATTATAAAGCTCTCCAGGCCATTATCCACCATCTCTATGATGAGAATGATCTCTTGGTAGATGAACTTCCATTCATTCCTCCACCATTATACCCAACAACTATCCACCAACAATTATTTATCTCCCACTCTCACCTCAGAGTGATGAAAAATCTACCCAACCATCCATCACACCTTATTCCTTTATCCATACCATTAATGTAGTTAGATGATCACAATAAAAGGATAAATTAAAATCCAAATCATACATTCCATGGACATACCCACCAACTCACCCTATACCAAACCAGACCCAAACATCCACACTTGCACCTAATCCCAAAGTCACTATCTTAGGCACATTAGAGGCTAAGCCATCTAAATCCATTAAGAGAGTCATCCTTAAGCAAATCCACCATACCCATACTAAAATTAACCTCTATGATCTCATTTCTTCCTCACCTTACCATCATTAGGCCATGATTGAGGCTATGTAAGCCATTGAGGTTAGACCATGAGATTCCCAACCTATATAGGCATTCATCGGCACTCTCCAAATCTCCACCCTTGTCACCTTTAAGGACTCATAAATACCTTCTATCCACCCCAAATACCTATATCCCCCTCTTTTTATTACATCTCACATCAACCATACCAGCATCAAATAAGTTATGATTGATGGGGGAGCTAGTATCAACATCATCTCTTCTCATGCCTATTACTAAATCAAGATATCAAATAATGTCATGTCTAAAAATTTAGCCAACCTTAGATTTTTTAATGAAACTATGACCAATATCTTCCACATTCATCTAGGACCTCACATGATCCCTGAACTGATTTATGTAGTCAAAGGTGAATTTTAGTGCAATGTTTTATTCAGGAGACCTTTGATTCATGTCATGGGATGTGTACCTTCCACCCTCCATCATTGTGTCAAGTTTAAACATGAATGTCAATTTATTACCATAAAAACTAACCCTATCCATTTTACATCATGTAATATGACCTATCAACCTAATGATGTTCTTCTACCTCCATCCAAAGCACTACAAACAACCACTATGAAGCCTTCACCCATAGAAGCTGAAGCCATTACTTCTTCCCCTTCCACTGAGGCATCAATCAACTCATCTATCCCCATGGAATATATACCCATAATTGATCCTTTTGAACCTACCTTCTAATGCCTCACCCTTGGAGAATACTATCTCTTCACCCTTGATTCCCTCTTTACTCCCCAAGAATACAAGAAACTCAACCACCAACTATATTATGACCCCAATATTGGATACATTACTACCTTGAGGCCTGTAAGATATCAAACCCACTTTATATATGGGGTAATTGACAAACCACTTAACACCACCATCACTCCCTCTCCACCTTAGCCTTTTACCTCCACCTTCTCTTATTAGGATAACCCAAACTTTTCCAAACTATACCTTCATAGGTGTGCCTAGAAGGGATTCAGCTTAGGATGATATGAGGATGGACCACACACATTGACCATTGAGACCTAAAAGCCTCATAATAAGCATGGACTTAGCTTCTTTGTACCCAATAAGTAGAAACCCAAACAAACTACCCCACCATTGTTAAAGAATAAACCCCTTCCTCACTGACACCCCCTCCACCTGTGGATGAGGATGAGGACACCATCCCACCCAATTTTTTTTTCATCAACATGATTACCCTCAGACCCATAACTTATCAAAATTAAGGGGCATCCATATCCATTCCTTTGACCTATCCTAAACTCCTGGAAGATGATTCTCATATCATTAACACTATTTAGTGTCAAGATGATGATGTTATTATCACCTACCTTGATGCACTAGATTCCTCCATCCATAAATCTTTACCTATAGAAACCTCAACCATGTTTAATGAATATACCATGAACATTAACATAGGCACTCTAGATGACCCACATATTGTCAAACTTAGCAAACTCTCACCCCTGATGAATTACAAGACTTCTCTACCTTCCTTCAATATCATAGTATTGTATTCACCTAGTCATATGATGACATGCCCAATATTAACCCAACCATCACCACCCAAAACATTGTAACTAATCATAATGTTAAACCTATCAAACAAAAACTTCACTAAATGCACCCTTGCATAGCTCTCCTTGTCAAAGAAGAGCTTTAACACCTCCTTCTTGTCAACTTTATTCAACCCATCGATTATCCCCAATGGGTTTTGAATCATACCTATCACTAAAGCCACAGGGGGACTATGTATCTATGTGGAATTTTGTGACCTCAATCTCACCTACCCAAAGGATGACTTTACTCTACCTAGCATTAACCAACTCATTGATCTTACAATAGGTCACAATATGTTGTCTCTCATAGATATATTCCTGGGTTATAATCAAATTTTGATTTACCTTGAAGATCAACACAAAACTACATTTATTATCCCATGGGAGACTTTCTATTACAAAGTAATGCCCTTCAATCTTTAAAATGTTGGTGCAACCTACCAATATTCCATGTCCTATATTTTCCACAACCTTAACCATATAATAATAGAAGACTATGTGGATGACCTTCTCAAGAAGTCCAATCTTCACAAAGACCATTTATCTATTCTCAATATTATCTTTGAGTGACTTATCCATTATCATGTCCACCTCAATCCAAAGAAATGTATTTTTGGGGTCTTGGTAGGCAAACTTCTTGGCTTCATCATTTCCCTTCAAGGAACTGAAGTTGGACCAACCAAAATCAAAGCCATATTCAAGATGCTATCTCTAACCAATTTTAAATAACTTTGTAGCTTACAAGGGAAAGTTCAATACATTCATTGCTTCATCTCCCAACTCTTTAATCAATTTCAACCCTTCCACCAGCTCTTTAAAAAGGACATCTCTTTTAAGTGGAATATCAATTATCAAAAGGTATTTGATGCACTTAAAGTACACCTATTATCTCCACCTATCCTTACACCTCTTAAGGACATCTAACCTTTTTACCTCTATATCTCTACCATATACCACTCCCTAGGGGTGATGCTTTCCCATCAAGATGAACAACACAAAGATCAATCCATCTATTACATTATCTACACACTTGTTGAAACCAAGACTCGATACACACATATCGAGAAACTATATTTGGCCATATTTTTCATGGACACCAAACTTCACCACCACCTTCTTAACTACAAAAAAAATTCATAACCAATATTGATCCCCTTAAATACATGCACTCCAAACCATACCAAAACTAGTGTATGGATAAGTGGCTCATGATTTTAACTAGGTTTGACCTTTATTTCCTCTAGAAGAAGTCAATCAAGGGGCAAGAAATTACCAACCAAGTAGCTGAGGCATTTGTAGTGAACAATCAACCTCCCCCTCTTGAATTTCTAGATGAGTCTATCATAAGCCTATCTCAAGCAAATTTCACTAATTAGGTAACCATGTTTTTTTATGGTTCCAAATGTTAGTGTGGTGGGGGAGGTGGTATTGTCCTTTCCCCCCTTATTGGTGAACCACTTCCATTATCCTTTAAAATTGACTTTGAATTCACTAACAATGTGGCCAAGTATGAAACCCTAGTAACAGATCTCTAAATTACCCTAGCCTTAGGAGTCAGAATAATCAATATATTTGGGGACTCCCAGATTATGATCCACTAAGTGAATGACATTTACCAGTGCAATAATGAAACAATGCAACTATATAGACAACTCATCACAAAACTCTTAGCCTCATTCAAACACTACCATATCCAAACCACCCCTTGGTCTACCAAAAAGTTTATTGATACCATGGCTTCTCTTGCCTCTTAGATCTCATCAGCACCCTTAGGATCCAAACTATCTATCATTGTCCATCTCCTCACCAAACCTTCTACACCAAATTAGACATTCCAACCATCTTTAGTGTGGAATAAACTCTGCCTACCTTAGGTACCAATAAACCTTTGACTACCTTCACCTTGGTATAGTTCCCTCTGACCTCTTTAGGAATGCCTATCAAGCATTTTTTCAAAAAACCTCTCATTATACCATTATAGGAAGAATCCTATATAAATGAGGTTTGGATGGCCTCCTATTTCATTGCCTTTATGGTCTAGAAGCCTCGCATGCCATCAAAGAGACACACAATGGTATTTATGGGGGTCACTTTAGTGGCCTCACAATGGCCAAGTGTATCCTTTGCCTAGGCTATTACTGGTCTACCCTTAACCAATATTGCTATGATTATGTAAAAAGGTGTGTCAAATGTTAACAACACACTAATTTACATCATGCACCTAGCAATAGTCTTCACATTTTTTAAAATTTTATCCCTTCTCACAATGGGGTCTAGACCTTATTGGTGAAATAAACCCCCACTCTTCACAACAACATCATACTATCATTATTGTAATTGAATATTTTACCAAATGGGTGGAGGTTACCCCTCTTGTCTCAATGAAAGTTGAAAAGATTATCAAATTTATCACCCATCATATCATCTAGCATTTTGGTGTTTCCCATAAGATCATCACTGACAATGGAAAATATTTCAAAAAAAAAAAAATCCAAGGCCTTTTTGATGTATTTGGTATTAAACTTAGATTTTCATCACCTTATCACCCACAAGAAATTAGACAAGCCAAAGCCTCTTACTAAACCTTTAACAACATGCTTACCAAAATGGTCAATACCTCAAGTTAGGATTGTAACTTGCACATCCATTTCACCTTATGGGCATATCATACTAGCATCCAAACCCCCACTAGTGCTACACCCTTTTCTCTCATCTTTGGAGTTGTGGTAATCTTGCCTCTTGAAATCTAGATACCTTATCTTTTTCTATCTTTGTGTGACCTAATTTGAGAAGATGATTACCATCAAGAACATTTATCCCAACTCAAAGTACTTAACAAATGTCATTTGACCACTCTTTACCATCTTCATGTCTATCAAGAGTGAATTAAGTGAGCCTATAACAAACACATAAAAGTCCAATAATTTAACATTGGTGATCTTGTCCTTAAGGAAAAGCAACATGACACTAATAGGAGAAAAGCAAAAGGGGAAAATTTACTTTCAATTGGCTTGGACCCTACATCATGACCCATAAGTATGGATCAAGAGATTATCATTTATCCTCTCTCAAAGGCAAACTAAAACCTAATCCTCTTAATGATTTGTATCTACATCCCTTATATTATTAGATAGGGATCATTTGTCTAACTTGAGCTCATCCCTTGAAACCACATTCACTTCCCTCTTTTTAGGGGAAACCAACAAAAACTAAATCATGTGGTTATCCATCACAATTATAGCCTAATCTTGAACTATGGATACCATAGATCTATCCATGGCATGATTCTAATACTACTTCTGATCTCTTTAAGATCTGTTCCTATGGTCTTTGTCACCTATACCTCTTTTTTATCTACTAAACCATCATGTCAACTTAGTTTTACCTTCATAGAGGTAATCCATTGAGAATGTATGAGAAAGTCTATGTCAAGAAAAATCAAATCAAAATAAAAGAAATATCAAATAGAAAAAACAAACCATGGGTCACTCTTAGCATCCATAGAATTCTCTTTTGAAGGACAACTATTAGAAACTCATTCTAAAATTACAAAATGTAAGGTGGACTACTACCTTAAAGGATAGATATCAAAACCATTCAAACTAAGCACATAAACTTAGACCACTCCCTAGAAGGATGATTGAATAAAGCATTAGTCAAAGCTAGCAATCTCTTAGAAGCTTCTCACATAGATCAGCTTCCCTGACCCTCAAGCAAATAACAAAAGTAAAAGAAAAAGCAAGAGCAAAAGAATTTTTAAAGCCACAATTGAATTTCATCACAACATTAATCTTAGAAAGCCACAATCAGCTCTCCTTAGTAGACTTCCTACATCAATCAATCTACACTTTCTATATGGACATAGACTTTTTTATACTACCTTTTTGGACACCTACAAAAAGGGCATACTAGTCTTGCTAATAATTCCAAATTCACCCATTCCCCTCCACATATCATATGCATGGGACTATGAGATTACTTGACATAATGTTATCAAGATCCCTATTTATCAACCTAAGCCCGCTAATGAGAATCATTTGAAAGGCTTATACTCACTAAGCCAATCTAGCTTTGGGTTTCATGTCGGTCTTTACCAATGAAAAGGCATCATGTTATTTTTATTATCTTTTATTAGTTTATGTAATCCTATAAAAAATAACAATAAACATCATACCATAAGCATGAACATCATGAACTATGTCAATAAGTAACATCATCTATCCATCAATGAGCCAAGCACAATGTAAACATATAGTAGCCAACCATAAACATTCACCTATCCATCACATCTTATAAGACTCTAAACATGTTATTACACCATAGAAAAAATAAATGAACAAAACATCATAGCATATACCATTCACCATTACATCCACATAACCATAAACATGAGCCTTAACATGTATCCATCCATAACATATCTTATCATGAGCATAATTAGAACATCACATGCCTACACTACTGAGTCAAATAACCATAAGTATCCATAAACATAAATCATAAGGCATGAACATTACATAAACTATAGGCATCCATCATATATAAAACATCAAATATCATACATCATATACATTAAATCATAAAAAAAAATACATGTCATAATGTGTCAACTCTTTCTCAAAACATATACATCTCGCTACATCAGCACGCAGGTCGATATCAAAATAATACATCCAAATAGTATATCTCAACATAATTATGGGCCTACACCACTACTAATGGTCCCATCTATGACTACACCTATACTTTGTGGTAGTCTCCTAGTACCCCTCCCTATCCAACTATGGAAGCCCACTGCCCTAGAGTAGCTATCGATAGCCCATCAACCAAGTTCATTGTGTACTCTACATACCTCATAGCCTAGGGAAACTTGTCTAATACCATCACCTCATAATATTTGATATTTGTAATAGTAGCTAAATATTAAGCTTGGGGAACTATTTCTAATGGCCCTCTTATTACTAATGTACCTATCATATCCCTCTATCTAAGTAGATCTCTCTCACCTATAATAGTGGTGAGCCGACCCTATAATGCCTACACCTATCGCTATAGTGTGGCCACCTATCCCTATAAAACATCCAGCTATCCTTGTAAACTAATAACTTGGGCCTATACTATAGTAAGTGATATTGCTACTTGTCCATCTCCATATGCCTGGGCATGTGCCTAGGTTAGATCTACATCCATGGGCTATTGACCCCCATCACCCTAGTCAAGTCTAACATAGCATACTTGCCCTAGTACCAGGCCACATAACCATCATTAATGATTGCATCATAGATAGGATCCATCATTGGTATCTCCTCAAAATCAAGCATAACCTCCTATTTTTCAGGTGTGGGTAACATAAAATTTACCTCCTCTCTCATGTACCTAGGAAAATTAGGTGAAATCCCTTGAGCAAGTTCAAACTATCTCTACTTATGATCAAATAGGAAAAGCTCATCCTCACCCTCTCTATAGTTGTATATCCTCTATTATCTCTACAAACCTAAGGTGTGATGTCCTATACCTACTCATTATGGCCACTTGATGTAGGGCCTCCATATCACATCCCTAACTATCAGGCCATCTAATGCCCCTCAAAACCACTCAATGTGTTTGGCTCCTCCACCTACCCCTGTCATAGATCCACCTCTCCTTCATCATAAGAATCCCACTATATAACCCATTATTGGATAACCCTCTATAATTAGTCTAAGGGGTCTAAGTACCCAAATATGATCAAAGGTCTAGTAGTGAAGAAATCATCTGATACTAATCTTGTACTACCTATGGTGTTTAGAACCCTAGAGCTCTTAGTATATCTATACTAATAGGATTGAAGCCCAACCAAATATAGTCCTCCCTAATAGCATCTCAATAAGCACACCTAATAATGATGTAGGAAACTACACCCCAATTGCATTAAGAAACATAAATGCCATCAATTCCATCATCATCATCATCATCATAATCAAGCATCTATCTATTAGATCTATTTGGTATAACAAGCCATAGCCAAACTGAATTTCATGGTATCATGCCTGAGTATGATTATCACTATATATCATCTCTATTAGATCATCTACCTCCTCACCATCCATCTAATATACTACCTCTCCTTCATAGACACATGATCCTATGAACATCCTCTAGTAGTATGGTGATCTCTCTAGTTGATAGCCAAAACATGTTCATAATGGGGTCCCATCTCTCAATGAACCTGATGATCATCATAGGGTCTCATGGTATATGTTGATAATGTTGCATCATACCTAATCCCACATCTTCCATATACCACCACTCCTCCATAGTCATGGCAGCTCAGACCTTAGCAAAGAGAGCCAACACCTAGTATCTTAGCCTAATTTACTCTCTAGTTTGCAAGCATAACATACGACACTATATTTTAGTGTTTCACCTAACACTAAGTACTGACTTTTGACTTGCCCTTACCCTACCCCATTTCTATCTTACCCCATCCCCTTAAAAAAATTTCCTACCTATCCTACCTAGGCATATCCATATCACTCAACTACTATGCCCTAAAAAAATACCTTTTTACACCTCTACCTAAGCAATGCAAATTTTACAAATAACCTCAATCTATGCCCTCAACCATCAATGTGTCTTTAACCATTATTGAATACTTAGGGATAGTTATCCCCTTAGGGTCAATTTGTGATGGTCAAGTTAAACTATTTTTAGTCACTATCTTTACCCTAGTGGTAGAGACTCAAACCCTAAACCTCCTAAATTTAACCATGCAAGCATCCAACCTATCTAGAAAACCTAATAAATATAAATATCTATTCAAACAAACCACCCCTAACCTATCATTTCAAAATCAAACCCTACCTAAACCTGATTACCTATATTTAAATCTTACCCAAACCCTACCCAATCCTTAACTAGGGATTTTATAGGAAGAAAGCCTAAATAGCAAAATCCATTACTTTTTTACAAAATCAAAAACCCAACCTAGCTATCAATTTTAAAAATAAAAACAACCTTGTACCTCATTCTAGGAGTTGCTATCATAGCCATAGGCCTCACCAAATTACTTTACCACATCTTCAGCCTACCTCCATCCTATTAATCCTCACTTAGTAAGTACACCACTAGGTCATTTCCACCTTAGCAACCTTAGCCCACCACATGTAAAAATCATAAACAAATCAATGGAGCACAAATGCAAAAGTCAAATATGTGAAAATGGCATTCACCTTTTACTTTTAACCTAGCATATTTTAAGTCATCATTGGTCAAGGTGATTAGCATTGATTGACCCTGGGACATTCCCCTAACCATCACTAATCAGGGTTCCCACCTTTCTTTTTAGCACCTATAAGCAACTAACCTAGGTGCTCAGTCATATCTTTCCCACATGGGAAGAACTACATTTGGCCTAATTTTTTTTTTATATTACATCCGTGTACTATGTAGGTATCATCCACGTACCTTAATCACATGGAGTTAGTTGGGATATGACCACCAACCTTGTCACCTCACCATTGGTCTATTTTGACCTATTTGGTACACAACTTTGTGACACTTTTTTGCCTACTCCCTTGACCACAATGATAACATTACCATGTCGACCTTTTGTATTTTTCACCACCTCACACACATCGAACCACTTGTGTCTCAATGAGAGCACTTCTTACCTTGGACACCCATGAAACTTAAACCATTTATGTTTTCCCTAGGAGTAATTCTTACCTTGAATACCTATCAAATACATAAAGATCACTTAAGAGACTTGTATTTATGAGTGTTCCCAATTATCATGCCTATAGGTGGTTATGTGGTTAACTTGTCACTTATCCTCCTTAGCAGTGACCCTTAATTTTTACAAATGTTAGAAATTTTTAGTATTTTGTATGGTCTCTATTATGACACCATTTTGTTGTAGTTTTTATGTAAGTTTGCATCACACATTCCTAATCCTTCTTTTTTTCACCTACCTCATGACCTACCATCTACCTATTATCAAACTCATACCCACCTACATTTCACCACATCATCTCCTAGTTTGAGGGGGGAACACCTCCTATTCTCTGGCCATACAGATCTAAAGCCAATATCCATTTTTGTTTTGTTGCTCATTGACACAAGATGCATAATAGAAATGGGCAAAATGTAGACACTATAAATATTCACGCCTGTAATTCCAAATGTTGAAAATACCCATAAACTTGCCTAGCCTAGCCTACTTACATAATATAGAGTCAAGTTAGTCACTTGTTTGGCTTAACTCACTTTTTCACCCATTTTAATCTATCTTTTTCCTAGGTCCTCAACTGGTGATGGACAAGGTGACTGACGATGATCACCCTAATCGATGATAGTCAAGTTGGATAACCTAAAATCAGCATTCAACCTATATGAAAACCACCTCCTTGATTTTATATATATGATATTCTAAATCTAATTATGAGCCATTTACATGTATGACTTATATTTAAAAGCCTTCTCCAAGTCCAATTTGGACAACCACTTCCACTTCTTTCTTGTGCCTATAAGAGAGAGATGCGTAGGAAGTCAAACCATCTATAATTTTTATCAAGAGCTCTTTGTATCTAGATTCTCTTTTTATAGATCAAGACACATTACCAAGTGCTATCAACCATCACATAGGGAGCCTGCTTGTCATTGACTCTCTACTGAGATCCCAAGTACCATTACATTGTTGAAATCAATCCAAATTCCACCAATAGGAAAATTGACATCAACTAACCATCAACTAATTTTTTATAAGATAAGTATTCATTTTCTTGTATTATTTTACCAAGTTTTCATTCCAACCCTAAGCTATCTTCCAAAATCCACTTCTTAGATCCCATCAATCAGCAAACCCAAACCCTAGTTTCACTTCCAAATTCATTGATAGGCAATCGGTGATGGTTACTTGATTAGTGATAGTCACCCTCAACCGATGATGGTTACTTGATCAGTAATGGTTACCCTTGATCGGTGATAGTTGCATGACCAATGATGGTCACTTATGGCACCAAAAACTAGCAAGCTAATTTGACCTTCTTGCACCTAACCAAATTCACATTTCTATGTTCCTACCTATTCATAGGCCCTTTTCTAATTTTTTGAGCCACACCCTAGCCTGTTAGAACTAGTAATAATTAGTTTATCACTAATTATATCATTTCTAGTATCTTTTTTGAACAAGTTTTTCTTGTATTCAATTTCATTAATCTTATATTATTGATGCAAGTATCTTATTTCCAATTTTATTAATTTGATTATCTAAAATAGGTGGATTGATAGCCCTTAAGGAAGCCCTTAATTTTAGGGTCTAACTTCTGTTAGGCAATCCACCCAAATACCTATCTAACAAATAAGTTCATTTTAGGACTTTCTTATCTACAGGTCTTCCTCCCAAGCTAAAGAAGAACTCTCATAATCTTTTAATTCAATGCATGCACAAACAAATAGGTATTCCTACTGAAACCCATATTAAGTTTATTTTCTCTCTTTCTTTAGAACTTACGTGAAAATCTACATGAAACACTTCTTTTTGATTTTTTCCTAGGGTTTTGATTTAATTTTACAATTTCCTGACAATAAAATAATATATCCCTCAACATTGGATATTATTCATAGCATAAAAATTCAAATTTTTTGACCTTGGAGTAATCTGACATTGAAAAAGTTTATCTTGTCACTTTGGATAAATACTGGTATAGAGGCTCTTTATTTTGCTTGTTTTATAAACTGTGTTCAGATATTTTTCAAATTACTTATATATTGTTGTGAAGGGGTACAGGTGTTCTATTTATAGACATAATAGTGTTAAGGGTTTACTCGAATACTCATAGCCATAATATAGAGTTAAACACATACTTACTTTCCATTTGCCCCAAAATATATTGAAAACACCTAAGATCCCCTTATTTACACCAATAGGAAGTTATACCATCCTTCTGATTATGTAGTGCATGTGTAAGTGATTAGCCCCAATAAGTTACTCTCAACTTAACCTTAAAATTAGGTTTAATGGGATATGGGTATGGTTATACCTCCATATTTAATGCTCTAAAATGTTGATTCAAGACTTTCCAATGAATGAGAAAGTATATCTAAGAGCCTAAAAATCATTCAAGACCCTTGTTTATATCACCATCATTCTTCATTTTTTTTCACTATATTATTATATTACAATATTTTTTGTTTCATTTTCATATTCATCATGGGTGTAGCTTATACATGTTATCCTCATTTATTACATAGAACCATGAAATTTATTGTGACATATAATGTTATTTTTCAACATTTTATTCATTATTTTTTTCATCAAGTTCATACAAAGTAATTTAATAATATCATTATTATACTTATTATCTTCCTCTCAATCCACATACTTGTTTTACCTCACCAATTCCTCTACTTGCACCTACTATTTTTTTCAAATATTCAATAACTTGTTTATAATATGACCTTGGGATTAAGTATCTACAAAAATATATAATTATACTATGAGACAAGGACTATGAAAACATACTCAAGGTATTGTTGATCTTATTTTTACTTTTAAAAATAAAGGCAGAGCAAGACTAGGTTAAATATAAAAGTCCATATCTTTTTAAAAAGGTCATGATATTCCCTCCCATAATATTATACCCTTTATCCCCAGCACTTGTTGTGTCATATAATCTAAATTAATTCATATCACCACTAAACATAAAAGTGCTTGTGCTCTACCCATTTTACCTCCTTCTAATCACCCTCAACCTAACCTTATCAGATCCTCTTTTGTGCCCCTTATTCATCCATATCTTATTTTAGATTCTCAATTCTATGTTGTTCAAACTAGGTATGAGAAACCTCTCTTGGTTTTTCAACCTCAAAAACCTATTATAACTATGTCTCCACCCCTACCCAAAATTCATGATGGGATTCCCATACTAAAAGGTATGATCTCATTAAGAAATTATATACTACATCAGCCAATATTTCTATGCTAGAGTTATTTCAAAAGGCACTTGCTTATAAATATATTCTCTATTATATGTGTTTTAAAGACAATAAAAGATATTGCTCTTCTTATGGACACATAACCTACTTTGTTTTATTATATTATTATCACCTTCAAAGATATTTATATTAACATTTCTTTTGATAAAGAGGATCTACCCCTACAACACATTATTGAGTAGAATCTGTCATTATTCATCTAGGCTAAAATTCATGGGAATTTGATTAAGATTTTTTTATTTGACAATGGTTCTATAATAAATTTTTGTATCTATGTTTTCATATAAAAATTATGTTTTAATAATAATGATTTACATAACTTTGATTTATCTATCCATAGCTTAGATTACTCCCACATAATCACCAGGAATCATCACATCAGATATACTAGTATGTCCTAAAATGGTCTCTATAGTCTTACAAGTTATTGCTGATCTATTACAGTGTAATATATTATTGGGATGGTTTTGGATTCATGTAATGGGATATATATCTTCTACATTCCATAGATGCATCAAGTTTTTATATTATTCACATGAGTATACAATTCTTACATATGATACACTATTTCAATATTGTAAAATCATACAATCAAATAAAATCTCCTCTAGTGCACATGAACACCCAACTCATATTAAACAAATGCATACTTATGAAGTGGGTGAATCTAATAAAGTAGTTAATTTTAAACAAATTTACCCAGGTCCTCGACACATTGAAGATCCTATTCAATAAAATTTTGAATAAGAACACATCTCTACATGATTTGAAGAGCCTATTAAAAATTAACAAAATCAAGAATTACCTCTTACAGATTATATAGAGGCCATTACCACATTTACACTCTTGGTAATATAGAATATTATTTTTGAAAAATAGAATATTATTATAGTAATGATGATGAGAATACACAAGAGTTAACATATGAAAAAATATGCAAATTATTTTTCAATCCCATTAATGAATATGATAATCTCTCTCATTCATTATTTTCATATATTGGAGTTGGTGAATATAGGGCCATTTCTCCTCTATAGGTAAATAATAAAGTAAAAATTAATAATCAGAAGGTTATGTAAAATTCTTTCAATACAATATAATAGGATATTTCACATATGATTACAATATATAAGAACCAAATGTAGGTTAAATAGGTATAAGATCACACAAGGAAAATTTTGAAAGTACAGAAAGATGAAAACCTATTCAAATAGGTAATTATCCATAAAGGATTCCCAAGGTAGTAATCAAATGATATTTTTTTAATAGCCACTCTAAAATAATTTACTTCTATTCAGAGCCTCTTATGGTAAATTCACTCATAGATAGAAGATAATGTACTAATGTTAAAGTTAATTCTCTTACAAGAAGCAAATATATGTAGTATTTCTCCTTTTTAATATCTTTTATATGACATATGACATCTCCATCAAATTTCTTGTCCCACACATTGCATTTTATTCATTATGCTACCAGTCATATTGAGTCCCATATCATGTCATGCATTCTTTCATGTTATTCCTACTTTATATTGATATAATTTAATCCTTGGGGGATAATGGCAAAAATTTATGGGTGCAACATTATATAGTAAATATTATGCCCTTAAATTTCATCAAGAGAGTGAAATGGTTACAATTTAAAAATAAAATTTAGTTACAATCACTCATCAAATTGATAAAGCATTTGTAAGATCTATTGAAAATATGGCACATGAATAAAAAAAATTGGCACAACTTAATCCTATTCAATTAGATGGTTTATCAAAACTAAAAAATGTGAATACACTATTTATATAGGCACTCCATGTGAGTTTTATTATACACAAATAATATGTTAAACATGCTTTCTTAATACCTAATTTTACATAGATTCTTTATTGCTCATTTCTTGTTGCTTATTCCTTTACACCCATCCAAATTTATTCTATCCATTGGTTTCACCCTTTCACTTTGAGATACTTTCTCATTTGTTTTCTCCAACCCCATTTGAATGACCCAAAACAACCATCTTATTAAGCTTTTAATACACATATCTTTAATGGAAACTTATTTTACATATGATTAGGTTGTATTACCCACTTATCCCCTATTATGCACTTTTACATATTAAGCTTTTAATACATATGATTAGGTTGTATTACCCACTTATCCCCTATTATGCACTTTTACATATGCATCTTCACTCTTTGTTTCTAAATAAAAAATAGTCATAGGGACTTCTTACATAGTTTTTTAGCACATACCAAATGAATATTTAGATATTAGTCAATTTTTAAGCTAAGGCATAATTTTACATGGTCTTGATTTTAGTCAAGCCTTTCACCCAATAACTTTTCTTCATTGGGATCATCAATATATTATGTACAAACACATTTCATATTATATTTAGCCAGAATATATTTTCCATGTTGATTTATAAAATAAATATCTACACTTTATTATTTCATTATATCATCACAAATGTCGTGGAAAATATGTTACTCACTGAATTAACACATAGATACATATGCTTAACATATTTTAGATTCATTCTAAAGGTTTTAGTTTCATAGCATGGTTCATACTTTTTGTTTATTGTATGCAGTCCTTGGCCTTATGTATGTTCAATATGCACCTTTATTGTATGGCACAACCATCCCTTGTGTGTGTGGCCTTTTTTCTTCTATGTTTTTGAAACATTTTCATGTTACTTGTATTCACCATTTAGGCTCAATATATTTAACATATGAAAAAAATTTACACTCTTTTATACATCTTACATGTCCCTTTTATGCATCTTATAGGCCTTCTTGCATGACAATTATGTGACTTTATCTACATGGTTCCTATTTGGATATTATGGTGCCATGATTCTTATCATTCAATACTATGTATATTATTAATTACCTATGGTTCCATGATATACATCATGCACACATTATCTATGTGTTTTAATTCTTCAAATTTTCAATATACTATGTTTAAAATGCATATGAAATAACTCACAACTTTACATGCTTCATTCATTACTACAATGCTTTATCAAACCTATATGATGCAAATAAAATACACAAAATTTAAAAATACTTAAATGTTGCATCTAAATTTTTTTAATAAATTTTCAATGCATGCAAAATCTATTGCATGTTTATCTATCTTTCACAAATGCTTTCACTTTTTATTTTTAGATAAGTGATTTTTCAGGCAATCTTCCTCATCTTAAAATGTGGGCATCACAATGGGCATTTTCAAAGCAATAAATTTTAAGTTTTTGAAACTTAAAATATGCATAAATATCATAATTTGTGAAAAATATGCATAAATAGAAAAAATAATATGAATTATGGGCATCTATTACACCAATATTCCTCTATGCATCCCATGAAAATTTTAAAACCCTATAATATATTATTTTTTATGTTTCTCTTTGTTTCAAGAAGATAACCTTATCTACTCATGGCACCAACCATGTGAAAGTGGAATCTCATCTAGTACCACTAACATAAATTAAATTTGTTAGTAATAATTTCAAACAAAAAATAATACATAATGATAAAATAATAATAAGTTAATATACACCAAATCAAATACTAACCTTACTAATTAAAATTGTATATTGCATTTAATACTACCCTTAACAATTTATTCCAATTTACTTTAAAGATCAACTATATTTTAGTTATTTTAATATTTTATTCATGCTCAAACTCATGAACTTCCATAAACATTTTTTGTAAGGATTTTCATCGAATATGATAAATTTAATATTTGTGGTGATAACCAAATTTGAGTAGTGAAGTATCACCTATTCAATTCAAAGTCTTTAAATAACCATTTCTTTGATTTTTTTGCAAAATTATCTTCAAATCCAAGTTATTTTAACAACCACGTATCTAGTGGGATAAACTAGGTGTTCCCCATCCATGTTAGTTGTGGTTGATTTCTTTCTTGTCTCTAGAAATTGAGATAGTTAGTGGTTTTTTCCCTTATCATTATCTGCAATTGAAATTACTAATAAAATGTGTCCTGCATTTAAAGTGTAATCAAATTTTAAGGACATGTATGAAAAAGGTAAAATATCTCTATTTTTAAGGCTAAATTTATATTACAAATAAATTTTACCTATATGCACAAGATCTTATATGTGGAAAATTTTTATTATTGATGATATGTCATGATCCCCTAGTGGTTGTAATGAATGACTAGTCTCCATAAGCCTTAGGGGTCTACACCACCATTATTCAACCCAATATCTTGACTCATATTCATTCCAATCAAATTCAATACAACGTAATCAAAATCATACCATGCCCATTGTATAAATGGTATGAATTGAGTTAAAATCACTCAATCTAGGTACTTTATTAAAATATTCATACATTGTCTTATTTTCTTCCTCCATTAACAAAATAATCTTCACATGTGAGAATATATATATAATCCATGAGAAAAAATCATTAAACCAAGACATGATACTTACAAAATCAATCAAATCAACACCATTCTTATACTTATACTATTTTTAGACATGCATCGACACCATCATGCTCCCCATTTTCATGCCAAGTCTCAAAGGAACTCCAAAAATGTTGTACCCTACTATTCTAATGCATCATGGTTAACCATTAAAATATTTGAGAATTTTTAAACTATCCTAAACAATTATCTAACCAAATTTAGTGTGTATAGAACATGATTTCTATTGAAATCATATTAATATAAAATATTTCAAAACATCCTTAGATAAACTCTATAGAATGTGAACTATTATCGGTCATGAAAAAGTGGTACTCCCTCACAAAATTATAATGTAATTTTTGCTATGAATTTCATGTTTGAATTAAATATGTATTAAAATTCAAGCTTAGATTGAGTTATAGTATAAGGATTGAACCTATTTTTATGTTTATAACATATATTTTTTAAGCAAAGTTCACAACTAAAACAAAGGTATTGAGTGAGAAGTTGTCCTTGTATCACTTCAATTGATAATCTAACCATTTTTATTGGTGTGTGTGTCTTACATATTGGTAAATAATAATTTTTTTTAATTCAACCATAAAATTAGATACAAATACCTAGGTCATAACCAGCTCACATCTTGATGACTCTTTTCTATCTTTTAATGTATACTTTATATATTTGTACTTCTTAAAATCAACTAGTTACTTTCCAAATTCATATCAATTTTCATTGTGTATGCATTTTGTAAAATGTGACAAACCACCACAAGTGTTACATATTCCATCTATTAATTCTTTGGTAAAAAATTTGCCCATTAGGTATTTTACACAAAATAATTAAGATTAACTCTCTTAATATTTTAGGTGGAGAGGCCACCATAAATTATTACAAAATCTCATTAGTATTTAAATTGCAACATATTTGATGAAAATAATCAAACTGTATAGCAAGTTAAACATGGATCCTACAACAACACATGGTGCATGTTTGGTTGATTTTAGTGTAGAAAGACTTGTGCATCTAAAATTAACTTTAGCTAATTACCAATTTTTCATTAAATTTTTCAAGAAACTTTATATAGATTATTTTTGGGTCATGTCCAAGAAGTGTTTCACATATGGCTCATGGTTTTTGTAACCTTTTATTCTTTTAACATCTTATATTCTAGGTGAGACCCTTGTGTTTTCATTCCAATAAATTTCAATCAAATATCTTATTGCTTAAACTAATACATTGTAATTTTATTGGATTATAACACTAAAATTCCAAAAAAAAGAATAAAGGGTCACTGAGTCTTTTTCTTCTTCCTACAACTTTAATTATACTTTTCCTATTCAAATTTAGGGTTGTACTTATTTGAATAAGAAATCAGCCTCTAGATATTTTCTTAGTCACAATATACTTTGGTATCACTCATATTTCCACATTAACATATTTGTTTAATTTTTTATTACATAATACATTAAATTTATTACTTATATTATTTACTATTGCATTATTTCTTCCCTCTAGGCCGCTTGTTCTTAACCATAAACTATGCATCACATGGCACATTTTTATATTTTCATCAATTGATAAAATAATAGACATCATTTTGTATGGGTTTTATTTCCAAATGCATAGTCCCATACAAGTTGATCATGATGTTCAGTTGTATGTTTTGACATTTTACCTTGCATATGTTATAATATCTTCTCTTATATTTTAATCAAATAACTTTGTGTTCATTGGATTATCTTTGGAGGCATGGGAATAGGAGCTACATTATTTATTAAAATTTAATGGTGTTATCACTTCAACAATAGAATGGATATTAAATCCTATGTTAAAATTGGACTCTACAAGTGAATTAAATTCTTCATGTGGAGATAGATCAATTGAGTTCATTATGTGATATTCATTATCATCATGCTCAAAAACTTCATGGATAGATATATCATTATATTGTGTTCTATCACTCAATACAAATTTGTTAGTTATTATACATATTGAGTTTCATCATTCAACAAAAATGATTAACCCTTTTCCCTTTAATATGAATCTAAATTAATCTTCATGTAATTAGGTGTGTTATTTTCAATTGAAATATTTCTTGGTGTGGAAGAAGGACCTTCACCTTGTATAGAATATCTTATGGTTGCTCTCCTATATACTTATATTTTTATTTATTTTTCTCTCTTGACTTCAATTTATTAATTTTTTGTCTCTTTAGTCTGTCTTTTGTGATTATTTTCCACCCCCATGATCTATCCTTACACTTTTAATTAGGATAAAAATAAAACAAAACTTGATTATTGTATATTAATTGAGATAAGTCAAATGAAGAATTTGTAGATTGTATGGTGTAAAAAATAGTTCAAACTACTAAAATTTGAAATGGTAGAGTAAAAATTATGGAGATAAGCATTTACATGGATTTTTTAAGGAACTACAAAGGTCATGCACCATTTTAAATACCAAACATGCTCTTTATAATATTATTTGAAAAGTACACTATGCATTTAAGTACAAATGTCATTCTAAGAAGGGTGTACACATTTAATATAAGGGTGTACACCATTTAAAAAGGGTGTACACAATTTTTTAAATGGAATACACCATTTATAAATGGTGTATACCATTTTTTAAAGGTCATGCACCATTTATAAAGGGTATACGCCCTTATAGTACCTATAAATTTCAAGTTCACAAGTTTCTCTCCAAAATTTCCTTGGTTTTTAGGCTTATATGATCTAAACTTAGTTCAAAAATGTGGCATACATAAACCTACATGACTTTTACTAAATTTATAAGATTTTTGTCTTCATAGACACATTTGAGTAGGTATCTTTATTTGTTTTTTTTAAAATTATATAAGTTTGTAGGTAGGAGAATGTAGTTTTTGAATATATATATTTTTAAAATTTTAAATAATTTTTAATTATTTATGAATTTATACTTAACATAATTCATTATGATACTTGAATATATCATTATAAATAGTGTAATAACTTTTTGATCATTCAAAAACTTTTTAAAAACTTATATCTCAACAATCTACATGTCATTGAATATCTTCTGAAGTATGTATATGTATATGTTATGTATATCCATATTTATATCTATATCTATGTTTGTGTGTGAGTGTGTGTGTGTGTGTGTTTGTCTATATATATATATAGTGAAACCTAAAGAACAAGTCGCAGAATGGAAGAAGATTGTCTTCACAACAAAATTTATATTTATTAGTACTAAGTATTAATATTTATATTAACCAAAAAGTGTGTAGAAAGATAAATTATATAGTAAGGAATTAGGTCACCCAAAAATTTAATTAAGTCAACTCATAATTAGAAAATGACTTAAATCACATTTACCCTAATGACCTATTATTAATTTAAGCAAGCTAAATAACATCATGTAGACAAAATCGAGTGGGATAAAATTCTACACCAACACCCTCCCCCCCCCCCCCGCCCCCTTAATGATAAATTAGGTGGGTATAATAATCAGGTCTTATCAAAAAGGCCTAATGAGGTAGCCAAGTACAGGAATAAGATAGAGTTTCTTGAACCCCAAGAAGAGCCCATAAATGAAGCTGATTACTCTTAGTGAAAGGTTTTGTGAATACTCATAAATTTTCTCCATTATTTGGATGTAGCAAAGATCAATGACTTGATCATGGATGAGCTCTTGAATGGAATGCATGTGAATCTAGAAATGCTTGGTCCTTTGATGGAGAATTATATTCCTACAAATTTGGATTGTGTTTTGGTTGTCATAGAAGATGACTGTTAGTCATTGAAACCAGATGCCAAACTTAGTGAGAATCCCCTAATTCCAAATATCCTTAGTGGTATCATTAACAAATCCTATTTATTCTACCTCTATAGAATATAAAGAAATAACATTTTGCTTCTTTCTAGACTAAATAGTCAGACCTAAACCAAATGATAAACTATATCTAGAAGTAGACTTATGATTTTAAATGTCACCATCCCAATATTAATATGTATATCCAATCAAGTCAATGTTGACGCCCACTCCATAGTCAATCCCAAAACTATGAGTACCATGCATGTAGTGGAGGATCTATTTATCTAATTTTTAGTGCATATCATGTGGTTCTAGAATAAATATTGAGACCATGCCCACTATATATGAAATATCAGGTCTAGTGTGTGTAAGGTAGATGAGACTACCAATAAGTTGTCGATATGAGGTAGCATCAACCAAAGGAAATGGGTAATTAGCCTCAAGCTTCACACCAAATAGAAAAGGAGTCAAAGATGGATTATATTCAGCCATGATAAACCATGTATTCAAATCAAGAGCATAATTATAATGTGAAATAATGATCCAAGAGTCTAACTGAGAAATTTCAATCCTAAGGAATTAGTGCAACAAGCCCAAGTAAGTCATTAAAAACTTATTAGACAAAGTAGTTTTCACTATTGTGATAGTGAATGGAAAACTCTCTATGATTAATAGGTCATCCATGTAGAGAAATAAAATCAACAATGGATCATCCTACCACAAAATGTAGACATTCAAATCTGAATGGCATCTAGTGAACCCAATTGAAAGAAGAAAGGAGTCCATCTTGGCATACCAAGATTGAGGATCCTATTTGAGTCCAATTTTTTTTTTAAGTTTTTAAACTAAGGAGGAATCTTCTACAAATCCATGTTTTTGATCCATGTATATTTCCTCTTTGAGGTCACTGTGAAGAAAAGCACTCCTCACATCCATTTCATGAACATCCTAGTGATGTGTTGCAACAATAGTGAGATTGAGTTGGATTGAGTTTATTTTGGAAATAGGGATGAATGTATCATTTTAGTCAATGTCAAGAACTTGAGAAAACACCTTTATTACCAAAAATTCTTTTAACATGTCTATAGAAACATCTACTACAAATTTTGTTTGGTAGATCCATCTACATTAAACAAGTTTTCTTCCCTTAAGAAGTGGGAATCAATCCCAAGTGTTGTTCCTCTATAAATAACTATACTCTTCTTTCATTGTTGTATCCCACTCAAGAGTGTTTGATGCCTTGAGATATGATTGTGGATCAAAATTAGATACAATCAAAGCATGTGGAGATTCTTAGTATTGTGAATGGGTTCACATGTTATCTTATGGATCTGTTGATAGTTTGGCCTCTTAGGCCAAATGACAACCCCTACAATCAAAAATCTTCATGAAGACCCCCTAATCTTGTTCATTGTATATAGGACTTGTCATGATCCCCTAAATAATCCTTGAAAGTCCTTGTTAGAATGGTTTAAGTTTCCATGGTTTTGTTAGAACCTACTATAGAGATCATCATATGTCATGGCTATCTTGAGTCCTTAGGTGATGTATTACATAGTCATAGTGTTCATTGAGTGAGTGGAAGAGTTTTCATGTACTTTTCAAGCCTTAAGAGTGTTCTAAACATTGTTTGATAGGATTAAGGTTTCTTAGTAGAAGTTAAGTTATTTTGGAGAAAATAAGGTTGCAAATTCTTATGGTTTTAGGCTTGTTTTAAGCCATTTCTTGAAGAAAAATGTTTGTTTTAAGGATGTAGGGGTGTCAAAACCTTGTTTAAAGTCATAATATGAAGTTCTGATAATGTATTCAATGTCATTGTTCATAGTTTATTCATTCAAATAGTTTCAATCCTTCATAACCCCCCCTAAAGACATCAAATGACCCTGAAATACTTCATATGAGGATTTTTACATTGTAAAACCTTGAAAAGGGGGAATGTTTCGATGAAAATGACATTATAAGGGTATCAATGAGGTACTATAGCCATCATAAAGCCATCATTAGGTAGTTTTATATCCATAAGGGTCCATTTTAAGGCTCAAATTCACTCCCCACTCACCAAATGGGTCCCACACATGGGAAAAGTGTGTCTCTTTAGCTCCTACCATCATAATACCTATTTTAAAATGACATTTGACTATTAATTTCCATCCTCCCACCCACCAATGGCATCCCAAATTCAAAAAGCTAAATAAATTCAAGAAATAGGTTGTTTTGTAGAAGTGTTATAGATGTATGGACCTATACAGTCAGTTTTATATAGGGGAGGTCAAGAAGTGAACTCAGAGCTCATGCTAGATGTCTTAAAGGAGTTTCATGACTAGAAGATGAAAAATAGGCCCAAAACTAACTTCTCCCTTCCATAATCCTTCTTAGTAGTCTAGACAAGCTCTCAAGCTTTTACTCAGTTTGTAAAGGAGAGAGAAAATGTAGAGCTAATATATTGGGTAGAGGAAGGGGGTCTCTTGAACTTCCCATTCTTGGAATTTTTTTGCACATTAATGATTTATGCTCTATGAATAAATTATAAAAATTTGGGCACTCAAATGGTCTTCTTTATTTATGCAAGGGGCTAAAATGGCATCAATTTTGGTGCATCTTTAAAGTGTTTTTGAAAATAAATGCTTGATGGTGATTCTATGAGTCCTTAAGGTCTATCTCCATCACTCTCCTATTAGAAACAAGATGACTAAGAGGGAGTGATTTATTATTCAAAAAATTTCATTCAATTCCACTTAATTATATATGAACCATCTTAACATGCATCTACATCTTCAAAAATCATAAATAGTAAAACATGAGAGCATGAAACACATGAAAATAACATATACATGGGAACATATATTTGAGAAGAAACCCCACTAATGAACTAAATGGACTATAGTCCTATAAAACAAACATCAACATTCAATTGATAACCCACTCAACTTGGAGCAATAACCCAAATCTATCAAACACCAACTTCATAGTCTTTAGCTAAGTACCAACTTATCAAGGAGAACCAACCCCTAATTTACCAAGCACCCACTTGGATTTATCAACCTCCAACTTGTAAGGAGGCTTTAACCCCCTAGATGACTTAGTACCAACTCAACCACCTGATTGTTTGATCACCTTCATAAATCCTTGTTACTTATACAATAGATGATGATATACTCTTTTTTCTCTTCACTCTCTTTATCCCACTCAAATTTATCTTCAGACTTCTCAAACTAATATTTATCCCTCTTTGCTCAACTAGCCCTTTTCATGGCTTGTTAGATATTCATGATATCTCTATTGGTCCACATGAACTATTTATACTCATAAATAATGTATGTCATTTGGTTATCCTATTCTTCTCTCACTCTTATCACATTGTTTGCATCCCCTCTCTTCTCCCTCTTAACATCAATAAAACAAGCCTAACTGCCTTACTTTTATACAAGTCAGATTGGATAAACATCCAAATATATTATGTTGGCCATGAATATGTTAAATCATATTATAATATCATGCCTTAGTAATAGATCAATCAATACAATAGGTTTTTTATACATCAATTAGCCCTTAGTCTTCTTCTAGGCTTATGGAGACCTAATAGGCTTTCTCAACAACACATTACCCATTGATCTCTTTTACACTTATAAAAAATTTCACATGATAATAACATCACATTCCACTCTAATATACCTTATCAAACTTTAGTTTATGTCTAAAACACCTTTTCGATCCAACTACCACTTTAACCCTTCTTCAAATCACTAGTTATAAAAGGCCTATGAATATATAGAAACTCTAACTTAAACAAATGAATTATATACTCAAATTTTTTCCAAAAAATTATGTCAAAAAATATATATTCAAAATTATCATGACATTAGGGTCATCACCAACTTCATCAGATGCTTCAACTCAGGGTAAATGGGCTAAAACACACCATTATAAGATGTTCACTTATAAATGCCAACTGACTCCAAAACACAATCAAAGAAACAATAAAATTTGACACATGATTAAATATATTCAAGGGATTTAAATTCATGTAAAATATCTTAAAACATCCTTAGATCAACCTCAGTCAATCAGATCATGAGATATAATGAGAACTATTAGTCTTTAATGACCAATCTTCTGACCTTCTCTTTCATAGACTTTGAACAACCAGATAAGCCATTTTGGCTTGAATGATTTAACATATTAAACAAACTTAAAATATTTCACAAAGCATGGATAGATAATTTAAGACATAAAAAACATCACCATGTATTTAAGTGCATCACTCTTTCATGAAAACTCATCATGAAACACCTTCTCTCTTCTGTCTGATTTCTTCATTTTATACACCATTATATCTGTTCAATGACTGGCTAACTTTGAACACTAGTTAGGCACAACTAAGATCTATAACCTATCCAAAAACCTTCATAAACATCAACTAAAAGTCTCATACTTTTATCTTTAACTACTTAGCAACTTTGACTTGGTCAATTTTGTCTACTATAGTAAATATTTAGAAGATAAGCACTTTTTTGTGTGGTCTTGTCACTCACATGAGAAACAAATCAAGCCTAGAGATGCTTGGGAGATCTGAACTCAAACTTCAATCACTTATTTTACCATAAAACTATTATGATATCTTTTGAATAACATATTCAACATCAAGTCCTTAATAGGGTTGTATGAGGATTTAGACTGACTTATAGTCTTAACGATCATTCATAAAACTTAGCTCTTATTTTAAAAAAACAATGCTTATAATTTTGAGATATAAACCTTCCTTATCTACCATGAATATCTTAGGATCCCATACATCTAATACACATGTTCATGAGCACTGAGAGAACCTTCTCGGGTAGACATCTCTTCCTTTTGTGCACTCATGAAACCTTAAAATACCATTCAAGCCTTTTATTTGTAAACCAAGTCCTAAAAATTTATTCACATATTTAATACAACTTGAATCATCTATGAAAATGTTAATTTTATAACTAATGACATGGAAATTTATCATGTTACCTCATCTTGACACCATGTCTCTTCTTGCCTTCTAGGCCTTGACTTGTAAGTCTTATTAGTCCTTGAATCTGATATTCTATCCAATCTATAGACTCCACTTTGAAACTCATTGTTAACTATCTAGATATCACCTAATAGAGATTAGATTTCTCAAGTCTGACTCATACCTAGACTAACATGGGAATGATATAATGAAATGGGATTCCTATATCTAGATCAAACCTCTAGATTTTGATGAGGCTAGCTCCTCTGATTATATCATTGTTCACTACTTACTAAACTACTCATTGTTGGGGTGAAAATGGAAAGGAATAAACTGAAAGTGAAACCTACTTTACCTTTGGTGATGCACCTAAATATTTATTTATCCTCTAAAATATTTAAAACTAAATCACATATATAGATCAAAAGGAAACTCTACAGACCAGTCCTAGACATTAGTGTTTCAAGGGAAGGCTTCAGATAATATTTATAGATTAAAGGCATGTACATGAAGGTCTCTAAATACACTACATAGTAACAATATTTAGTGTAATTTTTATTCTTATCTCTTCAATTAATCTATTGAGGATGAAATTATAACAACAGGTGAGGAAAGGACCTAAAAAATATGACATCACACTTATATGAAAATACATAATCAAAAGTACAAACTACCATCATAAATTGATCTATAAACCAAACTCTTTATTGATTTTATGGTACAAGTTATAATTTATATATATCTTTGTATAGCATCTTTATGGATTATGAAAAATGGCTTCAAAAGCCAACATATATAGCAAAATTGAAAGACTCTAGCCAATGTGGCATGGAAAAGAAAAGGATTAGTTTTATTTGAGTTAAATAAATAATAAGGTCCTTTTATAATTGTAAAATAAGTCTTCACATATCCTTGAAGTATTCAAACTCATGCATGATCTTTAATTTTGGTGTAGAAAGGAAGGTTGTGAGCCCTTGTTGAGTTGGCAAACCCTTGCATGAATAACTATGCCCATCCTTGATTGTTAACTCAAGTTTTAAGCTGATTTTTAAGTGTTTGAATACCTTTGTTACATTAATATTCATGAGAGTAGTTATATATCCAACTAATAATTATTTGGTTCTTGATGACTAGTTAACTCCACTTTATTCTTTCCCTATATGATTTAGTACTTAATGACTGAAAGTGCATCAAAATTTCCATGTGAACAGAAAAATGAAAAATGTGTAAACTTTGTTTAAACTACAAGATAAAAACATCAATGACAAATTCAAACTTGATATATTGTAAGGATAAATTCTTCAAATGCATGGACCTGGCAGAGTTATGACTATCTACTTTAAGTGGCTATAAGTACCTATATGTCAAGGGAATGACCATGTCAACCATTAAAATATTTCTCCAAGATCACACATATATACCTACCTTAAAATATAATCATATTTATTCCTCATATATGTTATTTTGTCAAGATTTAATGACAACACAATCCTTTAAAACATTTCTCCAGTTTGACCTAAGTTCAATTCAACTTCTGATTGAAAACCCTTTGGCTTTAGACCTTTAATGTTAGTCATTGATCTTGATCTAATCCCTCCATATTATGTCATCTATAAAATATACATTAATCCTATGGTATCTTATATTTAATCCATCTACCTCTACACTTGTGCCATGTGATGGTCTCTCATTCATCCTCAAGAGCATTGAATTCTTGACTTCATGCACACCATCGATTTGCAAACTCATGATTGAATGTAAACCATTGATTTTCTTGGTATTTTATGTGACTTTACCACTTTTAAGCTCTTTATTTTCTCTTATATTTTTTAAATTTTTGACTTAATACTCATCATTGATCTACCTTCATACTATTAAATGTTTGCCATTGATCTATTTGGGCTCACTAACATTATCAGTCATCTATGTGCCATTGGATCTAAATTAAGCTCCTATGATCTTTCCACTTGGTATAACCACATTAATCCTTGGTAAATTTTAATTTAAATTTTTACTTCTTGAGGATTAAGCTTGATGTTTATGCACCCATTTCATCTTTCAAGTTCAACTTTGAGGGTTTATAACTTGAGATAGAGGGCTCATTGAGGCACAAAATTTATAGGGGATGATCTTGGAACAAATTACATCATGATCATGTAATATTTTGGATTTATTTAATTCCATAGGTTCAATTATTTAATTATTGATCAGCTTGCTCTGCTCATTCTTGAATGATGTTCATATGATGGTTTAGATTCTCAAGGCATGTGTTAGTCATTTTCCCTTAAATAGGGACACTACAAGACATAGAAAAATAATCCAAGGTAATGATCATCAAATATTTGAATGATAGAAGTTAAAATTTGGCTTGTGAGGCCAAAATTTCAACACTCTTATGTTCTAATGCCTCTTTTTTATGATCAAACAACATCATACACTCACTCTTCTTTAGAGCTTCAACAAAACTTCTTCAGAGTTACAGATCATTAGAGATATATACATAGATCTTTAGAGCACATAGATCTTAAAAGCTAAACATATACTCATTTTTAAGGTCTTCAATACCTCAGACAATCTCTCTCATGATCAAACACTATCAAGTGTTATTTGGGGCATTCTCTTTGGAGCATTCTCATCTTTGTAACACATTTAGAGCATCTTCGACACTGCTTGCATAGAACTTCAGAGCACACTACTTCATATTCAAAGCTTACTCATTTCATTTTTCCATCTATAAATACAATCTCAAAAGTTATATATAAATCATTAAAATATGATTTAAATTTTATAAACTAACCTTCAAGGCTTGCTTGACTAATTATTTGCATAAGAACCTTTGACATCAACTAAATTAGAATCACATCAAAGAAAGAACCATGCATCTTCATAAAAACTTCAAAAATCAATGACAACATTAAATATCAAATATCCAAACTCAAATATAATGATCAACAATCTCTTCCTTAGTTAATGATAAAATCCAACAATCTCTCCCTTCTTCATTGATGATAAATACACTCAGAAAAACTCTGTCAATTAATCTTGATGGCAGTCATCTTTTAGACCTAATTCTTACTTATTCTTTGTCCCTTTTTGATCTTGATCATTTTCTTATATTTTATGATATTTATCTACCTTTGACATTTATGAAAAAACACTACCTATGTATACACCCTAAATTGGTTAAGAAACCACATATATCATGTAGTTTAACAGTCCTTTCATAGGAGACTCTGACTAGACAATATGAGATTTGTTCACATTTAGCCATGTCTTTCATTTTAGTCATCTTAGTCTTGTTTCATGTTTTAATAACCATTTTTTTAATATTCCTAGTCATCCTAAGCCTTTCAAATAGTCATTCCACCTTAGCCAGGTCAATTTTTTGTGCTCTTTCCATCCCCTAGGTCCTTAGCCTGTAGGACAAGAGTACTAGAATTCGACTACAATGTTGGTGCCACTAGTGACCTTTTTTGGTGATTCTATCCAATGTTATTTTGAGCTTCAATATTTAATTTCCTTTTCTTAATAAGTCTCATACCCTTTATTAACTTTGTCTTTAAGTTTTCCAATGTTGGCCAAATGAGATTAAAGCTCCAAATTTTGAAATAAAGAGTCTCTTATATAAAGGACTACACAAGGCATTTTATATCTATCACTTACTACTTTGGCACATTAGATAAAAATTAGTCAATAATATATCTTAGCATTCCACATCACACATAGACTTGCATTCTTGATCAAGGAAGGGCCTAGGTGAAATTTATTATTACATATACTATGTGTGTTGATTATGCACATTCCCTAAGGGAGAACTAAATTTTATCTGAGAGCCTAGCTTGAGGGCTAATATGGTAGTTATAAGGACAACATGGGTTCTAGATCATGTGATCATTCTTCCCCTTTTCTCTCTTTTGATTTTGGTACATTTTTTGTTTGTATGTGTGTACATAGATATAGAGTTTGGAGTTTGAAATAGATCTATAGTGACCTGTATTGACTTATAGCCTCTAAATATTCATAGGTAGGGTCACATAAACATAGTGAACAAAACCTAAAAAGCTCAGGTCTCCTGGACAATAGTGGTAAAAGTGGACTATAGAACCAATGCCACTAGTTTCCTATTTCAATGATCTTGTAAAATCATAAAACAAAGACTAGATTATGATTTTCGATAGTGTCCCAATCTTGCACCATAATTTCCAACTCCTGAATCATTAATTTTAGTCCATTTTTCTAAATAAGTTTATTTCTCTCACTATGTAATTAATTTGATTAAATTATCCAAAACCTATACTTTACTATATTTTATTAGATTTTTCTCCTTATTATAGACCATTTATTGTTAGGGATATAGACCATAGTTTTTCCAAAAATAATAAAACATTTTGTGAACCCAACTTACTTCAAACAAATCTAAAACCTAGGTACCTTTAGGGTTTTTCCTTTAAATTTTAGGCACAAATTAAATTTTAAATTTATGATTTTTATATAAATTTTTGTGCATTTAACATATTCAATATTATTTTTATAATTTAAATTATTGTCATAAATTTCAAAAAAATTAAAAACCCTAACAAAAAATCCTTTATTTCCAAACTAGGTTCTCCAACCCCAAGCCTTCCTTCTTTGCAATTTTTAGAAAAATATTTTGAAATATTTGCAAATTGTTTTGATTGTCAAAACTATTTTCAAAATCTCTATGTTAGTAGTTATTTTTCCATTTATTTTCTCAATATTACTTTTACATATTCTCTTTGGTGAAAGAAATAAAATGGCCACTAAGGCACTTCTTCCCTATCATCCCATAAATCAATTTCTAATTTTTTCTCATAATTATGATAATGAATGGACAAATTTACAAAATTGAACATTAGCTAAATATGTGGAAAATGATTTAATTTACAATGAAAATAATTACTATTGATTTAGTGAGGAATATGATGATACATGTGAAAGTGATAGTGAAGAAAAAGTAGATGCATCTTCTTCTCTCAAACCTATCTCTTTTATTCCTTCTTCTAAAGAAAATAATTTTGATAAATGGGAAAGATAATTTTCACCTCATTATCCTATGAACAATGCACCAAAATAACAAATTAGTCATGCACTTCCAACTGAACCTCTTATTGGTGAAAATTTTCTTCCATGTGAACCTAATCTCTCTCTCTTTTTCTTCTTTTGTGTTCAAAATACAATAATATAAATGCAATAAAACCAAATTGCCAATGCATAGTTCAATTAATGCATCTCATTCTCTCAAATCTACTTTATCAAAAGAATGTCTAAATGATAAATCTTTTACTCATACTTCTCATGTTTAAAATGAAAATAATGCATACACTCCATCCATGGATAACATAGATGCACATAATATTCCACATTCACATGATATTTTTTTGCATATTAAAAAGGAATTAAATTCTTCTCTTACACCTCTCCCTAGAAATGATGGAAGTGATAATGAATATGATAATGAACATACAAATGAATATGAAAATGAGATTGATTATGAACAATATTAAAATTTTGATAATGTATGGAACAATGATGATTATTATGCACATAGTGAAGGAGAAAATGCATCTCATGCCTCTAACTCTTCTCTCATTTATCCTCTCAAACATAATGCACTACCAAATGTTGTTTTTACTTCTATTAATGATTCTATTTCAAATAATTCACATGTTAATTATAACATCACATCTACTCAATTATACTATGATTCACTAAAACATAAAGATACCAATGAACTTCCTAAGCTACCCCTCAATACAGTAGAACCCAATTTTCACTCTTCACCTAAAGAGAATGGTAGCTCACATCCCTCTAGTAAGGTCCAAGTTACCATTACTCCCAAGGTTCCAGTGAGTACACCCCCTGTTTATGATCTAATCACTAAATGTAGCATTCCCATGGATAAAATTAATCATCAAATTCAATGACTAAATGAACCACTTCAAGATACTAATGTGCCATCCCAAGAGATTATCTATTTGATGCATGGAGTTGGTGAATTAAAACACCAAGTACATCTCCTTACCTTGGGAAATAAGGCTTATAAGTCTTGGATGGATGCCAATGATTTACATGGTAATTCCATTCTAAAGACATTCATAAAAGCTTCATTGTCTAAGAATTTCTAGATACCATAATTGCCTCACTTTGATGGAACTAGAGATCCATTCATATACCTTCACTGGAAGGATTTTCCATCTCATGCAAGTCCTTTGATTATACTAAAGTTATTCCAATAGACATTATTGGGAGAAACATAGAATTGGTTCTTTCATCTACTCCTCATTGGCTCCTTACACACATATGATGGCTTAAAGGAGGCATTTCTTAGATATTACATAACAAACATGGGTCCTCATGTTACATATGAGAAACTTGCCACATTACATTAGAATACTTTAGAGCTAATTAGTGAGCATATATTATGATTCAAGACTCATATGCTAAGATTGATATACAAACCAACAAATTTAGAGATTTAGCATATCTTTATTAAGGGGATTCACCAACCTCTCCTCGAGCATCTACTATATCAAATAAAGTCTTATTTTAGGCACTTATACTATATTTTTCTAGTTTTGGAAAATAAATTGGGATTAATTGAGGTAGATTTAGTCAATTGGATCACTTTAGATTTCACAATAGTAACAAGTCCTAAATAAAATAGAAGAACACAACTAGAAAAGTAACTAGTTAACAACAGAGAGCCAGTTTCCAAAGCATAACCCATAATATGCAATATGGGAAATAGAAGTAAGGAACCATTATAGTTTGATTCAAAGTAGGATAGCCCATGTGTCATATTATCAACAATATTAGATATGAGGTTAATCACATTGACTTCTACTCATCGATGAGATCCACATCTCCTACAGAAATAACCACATTAGCCCTTTTATAACTATCATCACATCTATGGACACAGAGATAATGATTTTTATGATTACATTAATAGATGTGTTGATAATGACATCATAGAATTTATATAGGAGGCATCAATATCTCCCCTATATGTAACTTTAAACCTCATTAGTTTATGATTGAGTCATCCTAGGATATTCTTTTACAGGAATAATCAGTCACTCATTATGAGAGTAATGCAGGTTCTAGGATAGAGCCTCATAGGAGATCTCCTATTTCACCTATTCAGAAGGTTTGGAAACTAGTCTAATGAGAACAACTTACATATACCACTATAGTTTAATGAGTACATAGTATAGTTCCATATACATATCAATTGGCCATTAGGGTTCAAATAGTGATACAACATAAAGTGATATGACACATATTCATACCAACATTAGTTCATAACTTCACTTAGCAGGGCAGTGATAGAGCCAAAGGTTTAGCTAGCCTTTGTATTCTTGAGCCACTCTCGAGGAAGTAATATGCACAGTATGCTATCTTACATCCCTATATACTAACAACTAACATTCCTAATTCCAAATAACTATATATAGCTAAAACTATCCTAACAAAACCTAAATCTTACCAAATAATATTATTACCAACAACTGACCCTCATATACTGCAACTGCACTCCATCCTCAGGCCACCTAGGAAATCCTCTATAGGGCCTCCATATGATATCCCAATCTATAAATATATCTAAAAATCATCTATAATGATCTATCCAAGGAGATTAGATACCCAATGTACTCATCTACCACTCTCCAAAAGGTTATGGAGGTGCCCACCTCTCCTCAAAAATATTATCAGCCACACAACCACTATGTGCTCATAATCCCAATAATGCAATAAAGTAGTCATACTCACACCAACACTAAATGCCTCTTGAGTAAACCTATAAATATATATGTATAAGTTGTCAAGCATAGTCCTAGCCCATGAGAACATAGTGTCATACACCTCTATACTATGCACGATCCTATGCATCTTGTATGCAATTGACACCCCACTCTCATCTATAGAAAAAAATGAATCCAACAACATGGACAACCACTTCAATAGATACATAAAACTCAAATTCATAATAAATAATAATAATACATCACTATCACTACCTCTCTAATGTATGCCTGAGGGTACACCATCAAAACACAAGGATGCATGATCAATATCATGATCACCCATGTCATCTTACAAATTCACACACCATCTACTAATTGACAAATGTAAAATATGGTACACATCCTCTAGAGTAATTATAATCTCTCTAGTAGAAAAATAGAAAGTACATGTGTCTGCATTCCACCTCTCACATAAGGCAATAATCAAATACCTATCCCACTACATAGTGCCTAGGTTACACACATGACCCAACCCTACACTATACATCATAGCTTTCTCATCAGCTAACAAAGGTAAGAATCTTAGTGTCTCCATCACCTAACCTCTAAAAACCTCACTTATCTATACCTCACCTTACAAAAACACTAGTAAATAACATATATGTTAGTCAACCATGCCAAGGAAAATAACCAAGCTACACAACAACAAGAAACAACTCAAAAACTTAGAAATATAGCCCTAGTGGAAAATAATGCTACAAAAAGGACACCATCACTAGACAACAGCATTAGAACCTAGAAAATAGTGTTGAACACTAGATAGGAGTGTTGACTCCCAAAGAGGAGCATTGGAACTAGTCAAAAATTTCCTAAGCTACTTAAAATAGTTCAAAAACATCAAAAATAGGCTTCCAAATAGGCAAAAATTAAGCATTAAGGTTACGTACCAGGGTAACATCACCACTAGCCTCCACTTGGGCTACCAACTACTCAAACTAGGTCATGGCAAGTGCTCATATCCTTAGCATATCTCTCACTCCAGAACTCCAAACCTCAAACTATTCAATGTGTAAATAAATCAAGAATCAATCCAATTTTCCTATAACAAACAACTTTTTCATCCAAAGTAAAATACCATTTTTCCTATAACTATAACCCCATAACTCCATTTTGCAAACCATTTTATTCCATGAAATCATAATAATGGTACCTTAAACATCACATAATATTTTCTCTCTTACTATGTCATTTACATACTATAGAATGCACATCTCTACATTTGTATCATAACCAAATATATACCTTGATCATCACCAATCAAAAACTTATTCCAATTTCAAATGAACTCTATCTAATCAATCAAATAACTTATCAATCAATTCAAAAAAATACCAACCTCACATCTATTCTTACACCACTATTCATCACTTTTGGATCAAACTCCTCTATCATGAGATCTCATCCTTATCCCCAAAAGGGGGACATCATTACAAACTATTCTTATTCCTACACTTACCCAACATACCCTTCCACTCTCATAAGTAGATACACCATGGTTCTTATACCTCCATTAGTTAGATTATCATATTCAACTTAGATCAATCAAAATATATAATGATTTAGACTACATGGGTCATTTAGCATGGTTTTTACACCTCCAATATTTAGATTACCAGATTTAGTTTAGATTGGTCAAAATATATAGTGATGTAGATTACATGGGTTATTAAACATTACTCAAGACTTTTAGAGGGATATACCTTTAGTTTATAGATACATAGACTATTCAAATATAATGGTTCAAATTATATGGATTCATAGTGACTTTGCTATAGATTTAGACTCAGATACTAGATTTAGGGGCATGTGCCTACTATACATCTCACACATACAACTTCATACAACATGACATAGTTATAGGACTAGATAGTAGGTTATAGGCATAGTGTAGAGCACATTATTTTAATCTCTAGTTTTTCACACGAGATATGGAATGATAGGTCATATCGCATGTGGTTAAATAAATTACTAGACTATACATATGCATCACTTACATACCATATTTAGGGTCATGGCACAAATGTTTATGTTCTTCATCATCTAGGATTATATATATGTAATAGCAAGACATGTCATTCTCTTCTTACACATTGACCATATTTTTAGATTACACCCAACTATACCTAGGTTATCACCTGGTTAGACCACACAACCATTTGCACTGGTTGGTCCATTACATAACCCAGACCTAGACTACATGATTTTATGTGGGATAGAGGATAAACATTGGTTTTGGGCCTTTGAGCATTTATTAGTTATATTTTACATATTCAAACTGGGGGCATGATAAATTTTACTCTTCACAACATATAGATTATAAATACATATTCTAGATTATATGAGTTTGTGTAGGATAAAGGATATACATTGGTTTTGGGCCTTTGAGCATTTTATAATTCCAATTTAGATTATTCAGAGTGGGGGCATCACATATTTTACTCTTCATGATATACATATTATTTACACACATTCTGTATTACATGAGTTTATGTGGGACAGAGGGGAGACATTGGTTTTGAGCCTCTGAGCATTCATCATTCTAGTCAGATTTAGTAAAGGGGGAAAGCATTCCCCTCCTCCATAATTACATGGATTCCACTTTAATATCTAGTATAGGGGGCATCCATTTCATGGATTCATTCTTTATTTATGAAATATTTGACTCTCCATCCACTTCCCTATCTAATAAGTGAGTTGGACCCTTTTATAGCACATTCATCTCCACACAGGTAGGTTTAGGTACACATTTTCTTTTATTTATTTAACTCTAGTAATTCATTTCATTACATCACTAGATTAAAATGGGGGAAAATATATACACCCTAAATTAGTCAAGAAACCACACATATCATTATTTTCATAGTCCTTTCATAAGAAATCCTAACTAGAGAATATGATTTTTATTCACATTTAGCCATGTCTTTCATTTTGAGTCATCTTGGTCTTGTTTCATGTTTGAATAACCTTTTTTATATATTCCCAATCATCTCAATAATTTCAAATATTCATTCCACCTTAGCTAGGTCAGGTTTTCTATGTTATTTCCATCCCCCTATGTCCCTAGCTTATAAGATAGGAGCATTGGAATTGGACTACAACATTTGTGCCACTAGTGATCTTTTTTGGCACTCCTATCCAAGGTTATTTTGAGCTCCAATGATTAGTTTCATTCTCTTAATAAGTCCTATCCCCTTTCTTAGCTTTGTCCTTGAGTTTTCTAATGTTGACCAAATGCAATTAAACCTCCCAAATTTGAAATAAATAGTGCCCTATATAAATTATTACACAAGGAATTTTATATCTAATACTTACTAATTTGGCACATTAGATAATAAAAATTAGTCAATAGTATAGCTCAACATTTCACATCACAAATAGACTTGCACGCTTGATCAAGGAAGGGCCTAGGCAAAAGTCATTCTTACATCTACCATGCACATTGATTATGCACATTCCCTAAGGGAGAAATACATTTGATCTGAGACCTTAGCTCGAGGGTTACCATAGGTAGTGATCAAGACAATAAGGGTTCTAGATCATGTAATCATTCTTCCCCTAACCTAGTTTTTCTCCCTTTTGCTTTTGATGCATTTCTTGTTTGCATGTGTGTAGATAGATACAAGGCTTGGAGATTGAAATGGATCTAAATTAAAATCTATTTACTTCTAGCCTCTAAACCTTCATAGGTAGGGTCACACAAACATAGAGAATAAAACTTAGAAAACTCAGGTCTCCTAGACACCAATGGCAAAAGTGGACTACAATAGCGATGCCACTAGTGTCTTATTTCAACTCTCCTATCCAATCATAAAAAATACCAAATCCTAATTTGGAATAGTGTCCCAATCTGGCACCATAATTCATAGCTCTTGAATCATTCATTTTAGTCCATTTTTATAGATAAGTTTTTTCTCTCACTATGCAGTTAATTTGATTAAATTATCCAAAACAAGGATTTTACTATATTTTATTGGATTCTTCCCCTTATTATAGACTCTTTATTGTTAAGGATCTAGACCTTAGTTTTCCAAAAAATAATAAAACAAATTGAAATAAATCTCAAAAAATAAATATAATATCAACAAGCTCCCCTATCTCAAACATCTTCTTGTTAAACTAATATCACTCCCCCTTTTACCTCATAGCTTATGTATTTCTTTCTTACTCTTGGAGCTAAATCACCTCCTTATTAGCTCCCCTTAAGTACTTAACTTTATTAGTGACTAGTAGGATTAAGAATCACATTCAATTCTTATCTTAGATTTTCAAAAGTATCTTTTGGAAATGGTTTGGTTATGGTGTCTACAATTTAGTCATATATAGAAAAGTATTAAAGGTTAAAACTTTGTTCACTTACCTGTTCTCTTAAAAAATGATATTTGATTGGAATATGTTTGGTTCTTGAGTGAATGATAGGGTTCTTTAAGATAATTATAGCACTTGTATTATTATATTAGATGGGGATCAATTGATCATACTCTACGTTATATTCTTTTAAAGTCTGTCTCATCCATATGACCTATGTGTAATATGAATTTGTTACAATATACTCAACCTCACAAGTATAAAAATATATTGGATGGTTGATTCTTGATTATCCATGATAATATACATCCTCCTAGTAATAAATATCCTCCACTGGTACTCTATTAAAGATGTTTCTAGGTCTGAATAACATGAAAGCAAGTTGGAAGGATCACATGAGATGAATCATGTGCACACTACTATGTTGTTGAACTAAGTAGAAATTACATAAAATGAGAATATTCCAAGAGACAAAGGAGAGTGGATAAAACCAATCATTCATTGAGATAATAAGGCTCAAGTAGATCATACATATAGGAGATATAGTAACTTCTCCTCAAATGGTGCTCATAGATGCCTAGAATAGAAAATTAACTCCAATACCCAAAATAATTAGTCAAGGGAGTTACATTCTAGTCTTCAGATGAAACTTATGACATATATGACACACTAACTCCACCTAAGTAAGCATATCCCCCAAATGTAAGAAAACTCTATGTGAGAAAATATAATATTCCCAAATAAATAAATTTGGGAAAATAAATACCTACACTAACACCCCCCATAATCACAACTTAGATAGGCAATGTGAAATAAAAACGGGTCCTAACAACTAGGCATGATTAGGTACCACATATAAATCAATATTTCATAAAGCAGAGAAAAGGAAAAAAACCATAGGAAAAAACTCCCCCCCCTAAAAAGAGACACATAGAAGAAGTGAAGAGGCTAGAAGGCCCCCTAAAGATGATGTTGTTCCTGATGTAGATTGTATTCAAAGAAGAGCTCATAGATGAATGAACTTGATCTTGATGAAAGGTTTGGTAAAGATATCTACAACCTGCTTTGAAGATTAGAAAATTTTCAAGTTGATAGCCTGACCATGAATAAGTTCTCAAAAAAAAATCATGTGAATCTTAATGTGTTTGGTCCATTGGTGATGATCTAGATACCTGCATATATGTATAGTACTCTAGTTTTCAAAATAGATGATGGTAGGCTATCTGATAGGAATTCCAAACTCAGATAGAATCCTTTGAAGCCAAATAGCCTTAGTAGTTACATTAAAATCTCCCTTTTACTCTACCTTTGTAGATGATATAGAAATAGCATTTTGATTCTTTTTAGACCAACTAATAGGGCTAGAACCCAAAAAAAACTATAACTTAAAGTGGAATACAATTGTAAGTATCACCAGTCTAATATCAATTTAAAAATCTAACCAAGATAAAATATATGCCAAAATTATATTGAATCTCAACTCTATAATATCCTTGAATATAGTACAATACCCTCTTATTTTATTTCTAGTGTAGCTCATGGGTCTCCTACATGAATCATGAAATAACCCCTACTACATATGAAATTTAGGCCTAGTGTTTCCTACTATTTATAACTCTACTTTTAACTTTTCTATTTTGAAAGGGAGAAGTAAATGATAATGGGTGTGTAACTAGTAAACATTGTGCTCATTAATGCCTAGACAAAATGAGAGCTCCTTTTTGGCAAGGAAGGACTACCTTTAATAAGACCACACTAAACCAACTTGTTTGTGATATGAGTATAAAGGGTTGACTACCTAGCAATGCTAGACCCAAAAATTAAAATATCCCTTAGACAAATATCAATCCACTCCCCTAATGATAAAAATATTTGATAATAGAAATAAAATATGTTTACATTCAAATTGACAAGAAATAAAAGTACCTATTTAATAAGGTGACTAAATGTCACATGGTGGGTCAATACCATGCATAAAAATAGGTCAAGATTTGGTTCAAAATTTTTGAATAGGTTCTAAAAATATGTCAAAAATAGGAAAAGGGGTTGGTTGGGGTGTAAAATCCCTAAAAATAATAATCTATTATTTTTTGATAGTGAGCGGTGGTGATCAGATTACCTGGCAATGGTTGGAACTGATCAGTGATAGTCAAGCAACTAATAATGGTTGTTGTGACCGATGACAGTTGTAACAACTGATGATGGTTACCTATGGGAAGTATGGGGATATGGAGTTAGGGGTAAAATAGATTATAGGTAGATGATTGTAAAAGGTTTTTGGAGATATGAAGTGTAGGTGGTTTGATTAAGATAGAGAAGTCAATAAAGGATGGAAATTGATAAAAACAAATAAGAGATATTTGTAAAATGCCAAATGGATGATGATAGTGGTCTAAAGGAAATTGGGTAGGAGAATAGTATCTCTATCTTTCAATAATCATGTAGATAAAGTTTTGGGGTCCTGGGTATTTACACAAAGAAAATTAGAGAGCCTGGATATAATTTTTTTGGATCCTTAACTCTTTCAAGAGCCTTTAATTTATAGCCCAAAGTTGCTAAGTAAGGAGAGAAAAAGTTGCTAAATTGGTAAGAGATAAAGTTACCTATTTTTTTTTTGTCTTTAAAATTAGGTTTTCAAATCAAGTTGCCATTTCAGAAGATGTTGATCTTGAATAAAGCTAGTAGTGTTTTTAAAGCTTAAGGCATGTTTGGTGACCTCAACCATTAATGGTTAGGACCAATTGTCAATGTTTACCCTAACTATTAGTGGTCGAGGGGCCATGAGTAAATGGGTATAAAGGTTATGAATTAAATAATACAATTAAAGTGTGTTTTATATAGAGAAGTTATAAATGAGTACTAGTGGACTAGGTGGTCCACTAGAAATAAAGTCGATCAAGGATCCACAAGTCAAGATGACATTAAAAATTGTTGTTATGTAGTTTTTAAGTGTCTACATTTTCCCCCTTTTTGTTGTTTAGATTTAAGAAAGCTATAAAATAAAAATAAGTGATTGGTCAAGGTCTAGGACTAGTTTCCCTAAGTGTGGGAGGGAGGAGGTGTTACCCCTCAAATTGGGAGTTGATGAAGGAATACAAAAATAAATTCAAGGTTTGATAAAAGGTACAATGGATGTCATGAGGTGGGGGATGAAAAGGTGTGGGTATCTAAAATGCAAATTTGTTCACAAAATGCAACTAAGTGTAATAGTCAAAATCATGCAAAGACTAAAATTTCTAATGTTGAAAATAAGTTTGGGTTCTAGGATAAATGATTAGTTAATTAGTCCCTAGCATTGGTCATATCTAATCAGGTCACACATATCAAGTCACCAAGATAATTTGTGTTTGTACTCAAGTATCCAAGGTAGGAAGTTCTCCTAATAAAAACACTATTGGGTAGGTTGTGTATAAGGTGGTGCATAATTCAAAATTTCATAATGGCAAAACTAGTCAAGGTGGTCATTATGACTAAAGAAAGGTAATCACAAGGTATGTGAATAGGTTGGTATAAATAAAATCCTAATGGGTGCATTGGTTGGATAGGTAGGAAGTAACTAATCTAACTCTTGATGTACTAAGCAAGAGGATTCTACCTACATAGTCCCATGGATAATGGATCCAACATGAACTTTAGGCCAAATGTAGTTCTTGATTTTTGAGGGAGAGGGTGACTTTTGAGTAGGGAAAGGGGTGTCAAGGAATGAGTTGGCCCATTTGGATGTATTGATAGATGTATTGTAGGTAGAAAAGGGGTAAAAAGGGTGGGTAAATATAACTAAACCTTAACCCTCAATGGTTAGGTAACCATCAATGGTTAGGGTCAACCATCGATGGTTGGGTAAAAAAACCTAAAACTATGGTTAAAAAGTGAATACAAAAAAAATTAATAACATTTGGACACTATTGACTTTCAATATTTGGTGAGCTTAGAATTTTTTATTTGGTGAAAATCTTGTCCATGATTAGAGGGTACATGTTGAGTTGGCAAAATCTAGCATGTGCAAAGCATATATCAAATGGGCATGGGAGGTAGATATAGTGAGGTGGTTGGGCATGGATTAAGGCTTTGGCAACACTCATGAAATGAGGTAGGGTCATTGTGTTTTTAAATTTTAGCATGAATTTATTTGTAGTATATGGATTGAATTAAATGGGTGGCAATAGGATATCATGTTAGGTAGGTAATGCCCTAGGTTTTGTTTATTTTAGGGGTTAGCTTTTTATGAGAAATGATGCAAAGGAATGTTGGGGGTAGGGTGTATTTTGGTGTGTTGGTAGTGTAGGAAAGGTGGGAAGGAATTTTTAAGTTATATTAGATGTTTCTAGAGGAGTCTTAATGTTAGAGAGTCACCACTAAGGGTCATTAATAGTGAATTTCAATGGTTGACTTGATCATCGATGATCGACCCAAGGGAAAGAAATACCCTAAGAAAACCATCGATGGTATTGGTGAACCATCGATGGTCAAAATAAAGGAATGGATTTTTAGAAAAATGATAAGGGGTTTGGGGTTTGAAGATAGGTAGATGATAAATGAGAATAGGTAGGGGTTTGGGGTTTTGGCTATAAATTGTTTTATTTGTAGATAGAGAAAATTCTTAGGTTTGTATGGCTACGATTTGTGTGTAGGCTCATGAGTGGATCCAACTATGTGATCAGGTCCCTATGATGTTTGTGGAGGTGTGAGATGTGATGATCATAGAGGACTAGTGACATATGGAGGTGGTGGGTTTTGGATCAATGCACCATTATCAGTACTTACCAAGAGTTGTTACCATGATAGTTTCCCTCATTAAGGAATGTGATCCAACAAATAACACATTTTGGTTGCCTACCAGTGAGATGAGTATCTTTTTGGAGGATGTTAATAGGATTACAAGACTACCTATTCAAGGGGATCCTATTTACCATGTAGAGAGTGATGAGATAGATTACTTTATGGGTTGGTTGTATAGAGTAGATATAACCCATACATAGTTTCATGCCAGTGGTTTTAACATCAAGAAATTATACGGGAGGGCTCTATGAGAGAGAAATTTATTTATGATGGTGAAACTAGCTATGATCAATTTTTCTCTACCAAATTTAGTAATAGGGATATTTCCCTATGTTTTGGTAGGGGTTCTTATAGAGTTTACGTTTGGAGAGATAATGTTTAGATGGGGGTAGGTATTATTGGTTTAGATCTATAAAGAATTATGTGGCTTCAAAGCACATAGGCATTATGGTATTAGCATGAGGTTTGTCTACATTGCTAGGCATATGAGCATATACATGTGTTGAGACCATTAGACCTACCATCTAATGGTTACTTTCTAATAGACTATAGGGTTGGGTTTTATTGATAGAGGAGGGATGGGGAAATGATAGGGGATTCATGTGGGTAGAGGGATATTGAATGGTTTCAAGGTGCTTTGGAGGGCTTAGTTCTTGGAGACATAGTTTGGAGGCCATACATGACTTGGCCAATATAGGTTAGATACTGATACCATATATACTCATTATAGAGTTGGAAATGGTTATATGTTAGATGGGATGGTGCGACTAAGCACATTTGATTGGATAGGGTGAAAAGATAGTTTGAACTTGTATAGGATATTCCTCTTGATTTTGATTAGTAGAGGAGGGAGGATGTAGAGTTTTTACTATCAAAGCTACAGCCATAGGAGGAGGAGTTAGTTTATGAGGAGCTTCTTGATAGGGTGAGAGATGAGGTAGGTGTTACTATAGATTATTCAACATGGTTCAAGGTAGATATCCTATGGTAGATTTTGGTTAGAGAGATGGAGGCTAGGGGCCTATAGATGTTGAACCAATAGGGGATAAAAATAGGGTGATCCATAGAAAATGATGGCATTGGTGACATCATAAGCTTAGATTGTCATGTTACAAGGATAGATTACCACTCTTTAGGGCCAGCTAGGAGGATTGCTAGTGTAGAGAGATCAAGCCCAAACATAGGTCTAATTTTATAGGGGCAGATGGCTATCTTACAAGGGTAGGTTACCATAGTGAGAAGAGAGTGGGACCAGGTGAGGGCCTCACTTTACTTAGTGACACAAGAGAGAGACTAATTGAAATAGGCTGATAGAGAAGTTATGGCACCTCTAGGTTTTATTACACAAGCTAGATATCTAGCATCTATATAGAAGTTGCATTATTATGAGGGCATTGTATTAGCATAGTATCATAATGAGTTGAGGTGGGTAGAGTATTAGGTTGGTTTGTCTAGTGGAGTAGTGATTGAAGCTCTAAGTTAGTGGTTTATGGTAGTAGGTCATCCAATAGGTCCTCCACATAAGATAGGTATAAGTAAAGGCACAAGTATAGGTGTGGATGGGGCCAATGGTAGTGGTGCCCCAAGATCATGACACACATGGTCAAGATGTTTATATAAATGATTTTGATACCAGTCTGCATACCAAAGATGTGAGATGTATATGAAGAAGAGATATGTACATGTGTAGACACTTATTGATGTGTGTATGATTCAGATGATTGAGATGTTTTTATGTTGTTTTGTTTTTATGAGGATGACTAATGTTAATTTTAGATTTTATAGATGATTATTATGTATGAGACTTATGATGTCGATGATTATCTTGCATAGTATAAGCATGCGATGATATATAAAAATTTGATTTTGATTATGATATAATGTTCTTTTTTTTATGTGATGGAAATGTGTGATCTTAATGCTAGAGATTGTCTTCTTAGGTGATGATGTGGATTTATGATATGCTTATTTTATTATGGATTATGATGTTGTGGTATGTTGTGATAAGATTATAATGTTTTGAGAAAGAATGATAAGAGACAACATCCCTATGAACCAATATAAATAGAAAGAGACATGTTGGGTTTATTGGAAAGGACCCTATGGAACCAAGGTTAGATAAGATCTTAATAAAAATAAACCTCTAATAGGCTTCACATGAGGACATTTCTAGTGAAAAGGTATCATTATAAACACCATGTTTCTAAGTGAGATCATAGTCCATTGAATTATAAAAGGTAAAAATGAGATGATAGGTAAACAAAGAGAAAAAGGGATAAGATAGGAACCTAATGTGGATTTAATTACACTTTTTATAGGTGACCTAAGAATAATAACAGACAAGTCCATGTCTTTAAAAGGTGTAGACTTGTCAATGTAGGAAGTCTAAAAATATATATTGTCTTATGAGATAATTTATTAAAACACTTTGGTGGGATAATAGGGTCATGTATTGCTTGTTTCTATAAGAAAGGTGAAGTTGATCAATGTGGGAAGCTTCAAGTGCTTTGATTGAGCCGATTACGGATTTTATGAATAGATTATTTTTTGACATTTTGGCCTAGCCATCCTTCGAGGGAGTGGTCTAAGTATGAATAAATGTTTGATAGATATCTTTTGAGGGATCAATATATATATTTTGATCATATTTAGTAGTCATCCTTCAAAGGAGTGATCTATTTTTTAAGAAAATAGACCCAAAATAATATGTTATATCCCATAGAGAATATTTGAATGTTTTCTTAGACATGGACCCATTTCTCCAAGCTTAAAGGTTGACCTTATCAAGGTAAGATGTTTACCATAAAAGGTGGTTGATATGTAAGTAAAAGTGATTTTTTGGAAACAAATGATCATGGGATTTCATCTAGTTAAAGACAAAATTTATGCATGAGAACCATGCCATAAGTAAAGTAGTGGTACACATGTTTAAGATTGGGATAAAATTATGATGGATAATCACATGGGTCTATTTTAATCAAATGTCCCCAAGAGGAATAGGGTAATAGGATAAGGGAGGGGTAAATCTCATAAAACCAAGGGATGATCTTAAGTTAGACCATAGGGTTTATCATGTCTTCCTTAATAGTAGAAAGGATGCAAATACGAATCATTGAGAGGATCGAGTCATGGTTTGCCTTCAAGAGAGGACAAATGATAAGCTTTTGATCCATAATTAAGGGTGATGATATAGGGTCCAAGCCAATTGAAAGAAAATTTTCCCTTTTTACTTTTCTCCATGTTTGTTACATGTTGGTTTTCTTTAAGGATGAGGTCTCTAATATTAAACACCAATTCTTTTAGATGTTTGTTATAAGCATGGGTGATATGCCCTTGGTAGATGTGAATATGATTAAAGGTGGCAAGGTGATGCTCATTGAGAAACTCAAGGCATATGAGGCATTCTTGATAATAATCATCATCAAAAATGATATATTTCAAGGATATGTGAAGAGAGGGGATCTAAACTTTGAGACGTAATATGGCCTCTACACCAAAGACCAAGGAAAAAGGTGTAGTACCTATGGAGGTTTGAATGCTAGTATAATAGGTCCACAGAGCAAAAGGGAATGTGTATATGCCAATCTCATCCTGAAGAATTTACAACTTTGGTTAGCATCTTGATGAGAGTTTTGTTGGAAGCTTTTGCCTATCCATTTTCTTGTGGACAATAGGGTGAAGAATGACTAAGCTTGATGCCAAAAGAGTCACAGAGGGTTTGAAATTTCTTGTTTTTGAAATATTTTCTATTATCAATAATGATTTTATGAGGAACACCAAAATGAAAAATGATGTGGTGATTGATGAAATCAATAAAAAAAATTATCTTTGATAGAGATAAGGGGAATGAATTCTACCTATTTAGTGAAATATTCAATAGCATTAATGATGAAATAGTGTCATTGAGATTAGTGTAGAGTGGTTTCTCCAATGAGATCAAGCCCCATTTATGAAAAGGGCCAATAATCTTTGGATACTTGAAATCCATGAGTGGGTGCATGATGCAAGTTAATGTGTTGTTAGCATTTCACACATTTCTTTATATAGTCATAACAGTCTTGATTGAGGGTAGGCTAATAGTAACCCAAGCATAGGATTCTTTTAGCAATAGTGAGGCCACTAAAATGTCCCCCACAAACTCCATCATGAGTTTCCTTGATGGCACGGGGAATCTCACGACTATGGAAACAATGGAGGAGAAGACCATCAAAGCCAAATTTATATAGGATTCCCCCTAGTATAGTATAATGAGAGGTACCCTACATAAATTCTTTTGAGGCATTCTTTGAGAGGTCAGGTAGGATGATGCTAAGGTTAAGGTAGTTAAAATTTTGGCCATACTAGACATCTAAAGGAGAAGCCTCCACATTAAAGATGGTTCAAAGGTCTAGAATGGTATATAAGGCCCTGATGAAATGATGGATGGTGACAAGTAGTTTAGATTTAGTGGGTTGAGATGGTATTTAATATGCAAGGGAGACCATCATATCTATGAATTTGTTAGTAGATCAAGGTACCAACTGGATCTGATAACATTTCAAATATGTCAAGAGCTTGTCAATTAGAAGCTTATAATTTTGCAAAGTATCATTTTACATTGATAATACCCATTGATTTGGTTGATCATGAGTTGCAAATCATTGAAGATAGAGATGGTTTTTATTCCTAAGGTGAGAGTAGTTTGGAGATCAATGCCAAAGCTTCATATTTTGATATGTTATTAGTACATTCAAAGTCGAGTTTGAAGGAAAGTGGGAAAGATTAACCATTAAGGGGAATGAGAATTATGCCTGCACCCCCACCATATTAGCCTTTAGAGCCATCAAAAAACATGGTCATTTGGTAAGGGGGTTATTCTTGAGAAAGAGTCACAATAGACTCTTTTGAAAAGGTTAATGGAATGGGTTGGTTATATAGGAGGGGGATTTAGCTAATTGGTCAACAAAGACCTACCTTTTAATGGAATTTTGGTGAAGAAACTCAATATCAAACTCATCTAGAAGTATGAGCCACTTATCCATATGATAATTTTGATATGTCTTAGAGTGCATATACTTAAGTGGGTCAGTGGTGATATTAATGTATGTCTTGTGATTGAGAAAGTAATGATGTAGTTTAGAGGTGACAAAAATGAGAGTGAGATAAAGCTTTTCAAGATGGGTATATCATGTCTCCTACTCTAGGAGTGTTTGAATAATATAAAAAATGTATTTCTATTTGTTTTGTTCATTTTTATAAGCCAACATTGCACCTAAAGAGTGATTAGTGGTGGAGATGTAAATTTAGAAAGGTTGGTCATCCCTAGGTGGGATAAGAAATGGTGGAGAAATAATTTACTCCTTGAGTGAGTCAAAGGCTTGTTGAAAATATTTGTTCCATTTAAAGGAGATGTCCTTCTTTAGGATATGGTGAAAGGGCTGTCATATATCTGATAGCTAGGAGATGAATCGACAAACAGATTGAAGTTTTCCCTACAGACTATGAAGTTGTTTTAGGTTTGTTAGAAGAGGCATTTACTGGATGGCTTTGACCTTAGTAGGATCAATTTCAATTCCACAAAGGGAACAATACATCCAAGGAGTTTTCCAAAAAGAACCCCAAAAATGCATTTCTTGGGATTGACCCAAACATGGAATTAGATTAGTCAATAAAAAATGATAGAAAGAAAAGCTAAATGGTCCTTGTGGTGTTTAGATTTCTCAAGGAGATCATCCATGTAATATTATACAATCTTATGGATAACATCATGTAAGATATAGGTCATGGCTCATTGATAAGTTGTGCTTGCATTTTTTAAACCAAAAGGCATGACTAGATAGTAGAAGGTTCCCTAAGAAGTAATGAATGTGTTTTTATGTTGATATGAGGGTGCGATCAAGATATAATTTTATACTAAAAATATTTCCATGAGGGATAACATCTCATGGCCTCTAGTAAGATCAACTAGGTGGTTGGTGTTGGGTAAATAAAATTCATATTTGGGGTATGCAATGTTAAGGTCATAAAAATCCACAAAAATATGGAGCCTCTAAGTGGGTTTGGTAATGGGAACAATATTAGAGACCCATTATGGATAGTCAATGGGTTTAATGAAGTTGATAGACAAAAGATATTGAAGTTCTTATTTTATGAGAAGAGTTATGTGAGGGTACATTTTATGAATCTTTTGATGTACTAGCTTACCCTCAGGATGGGTAACAATGTTATGGAGTGTGATGGAAGGGTCAATCCTAGGAATGTCATGATAATACCATGAGAATATGATGCTACAATCTTGAAGGAAGGTGGGATAATCTTGTTACTCATCTGAGTTTAAAGATTGGCCAATTTTAATGATATGAAATCCTCCTAGGTCCCCAAGTTAACATCGATAGTTTATTTATTGAGTATGGTTTGGTTTTCATGAGGGAGAGATTTATAGATAGAATAATCTCCTGCACTAAGGTAGGTGAGGATAGAATCATCATCATGATGTGGAATGGTATGAATGGTGAGTGAATCAAGGTCGATTAGTTCATGATGGATGAGGGGAAAGGTTTTATTTTGGCCATCTTGCTGATAAGTCAATGATCCTAAGCTAATGGTATTGATCAAAAAAAAGTTGGATGAGATGATATCAAGGTCTTTGGATTGGGAAGATGAATTGGGTGACGATGGAATTACTTCTGTGGGGGTAGTAATAGGCTCTGGTGAGGTGGGTTCTTTTGGTGTTTTGAATCTAATCCCAAAGAAATCATGAGGTTTTTGAGTTTTGATAATGTGTAATTCATGAGGTCATTGTTCATAAAGTCCCATACTAAATCCTTTCCAAGTACAATGATGAAGATAAATTTTGGCAAAATATGGATTGCTTAGATAGGAAAAATTAGAAGTGAAAGGTTGAATATATGGAGTGATAATAAGAGTTAGGAGTGGTTGATTAAGTCCCCCATAGACAAAATATGTTTGATTGTTGGGAAGTAAAAATGGGATGATGGTTCCTATGTTGGGATCATATGAAGGGTCATTTTGAAGGTTCCCATATTCAGGCAAAGTGGGAAAAACATCTAAAGATAAAAGTATATATTCCCCAAGGGAGAGACATTGGAAAATTTATGCCAAGGAGTCCTCAATGGGAATCTAAGAAGAGGAGATAAATACACTAGTTGAGGCTTCATCATTATTTATGTTAGAAGCATCACAAGTCATGATTAGTTGTATAGTTGTGGTAATGGGGTTGGTTGATTATGCAAAAGATGAATGTGTAAGAAGGACATCATTAGGCTGACAGGTCAAATTGTACGATGTAAAAGGACTAGGATCAACCTTGATGGATATAACCTATCTTTCATGTTTGAATTTAACACAATAGTGTAAAGTAGAGGGGATACAACTCATAGCTTAAATCTAAGGTCATTCAAGAAAAAATTTATATTATAACTCACCCTCTACAACATGAAATATCTCAAGAATAGTGTGAGACCCCAAGCATATTTTAAGGACAATGGTCCCCAAGGTAGTGGCTATTGTGTCATTAAAGGAATGAAGAACTATTGTGCTTTTGGCCATGATGTTCTTTGGTAAACATAGTTGATCAAAATCATGGGAGGATATTATGTTGATGTTGGCTCCTCAATCAATCATCACCTTTTTGATATAGGTGTGATTAATGTATGTGGTGACAAAGAGAGGAGGATCACATTCCTTAGAGAGTGCTAGAGGTATCTCAGAATCTTGGAAGGTAACAATGGTTGAATGTCAAAGGGCTCTGATAAAGGATGTAAGAGGTTGAAGGTCATCTAATTGAACCTCTATGGATTGTAGAGCCTCTATCAATTCTTGATGGTGATGAGGTTACATTTTGATTAACTCATAAAGACTCATCTTGATCAGCATTTGGTGGAGTTACTTCAACATGGTTCATTGAATGGATTTAGAATGGTTAGATAGAAGGGCACCAAGGATAGACACCTTGGACCTTATTGATGACATAGGTAAAGGCATTGGTGTTGGGGATTGGTTGGAAGGTTGAGAGTCTAAAAGATATGTCCATAGAATGGATGAATTATATCTTCCTTTACCCCTTTATTGAGCTTAAAATTAGCTAATCATGTGAATGCTATGGACAAATAGCTCAATTGGACTAGGTGGTGGCTTTAGTTCTTCCCCCTCACTTTTAGATGAAAGAGGGGAAGTAGGTTTTCATTGGGATGGTGGTTGGATTATGTGAGTTGGCATTTGGGTTGGTAAGGTAGGTGAAACTGGTTCATTAGATAATAGATAATCATCATTATATAAGTGGTGAATAAGATTTTGGAGAGCTTTGTAGTTCTCTATGTCATGTCCTAACATCCTATGGTACACACATATCTAAGTATCATCAAACCAATAGGATTTGGTATTAGAGGGGATGAATGGATTAATAGGTGGAAGTTTAATGGTGGATGTTTACAAAAACCTTTATAAAATAATGGAGTGAGATTCCTTCAAAGGTGTTGGGGGTGTTGTAATTCTTTTCAATGAAATAGGAACCTTCTTAGGCATGGTCTTAACCTTAGAAAGGGTAGGTGGTTGGACAACTTTGGTAGATGGTTTGGGCTAGATTGGCTTAGTTGTGACCAAGTTACTAATGGATGGTTTCAAAGTAGAGGATGTGGGGTTGATAATAGGTGGAAAAGTGGAGGGGGATAAACTATCTTAGAATGATGAAGAATTTGATGGCCTAGGTTGTGGAGGAGTAAGCATAGAAAAGGGCATTAGTTTAATTAAAGTGAAATAAGTGACTAGGATGGTAGAAAGGTGGGGTTCTAAAATAGATGGTAGATGAGAAGGAGGTGGCATAAGTTGAGCTTGAGGATGAGGTTTAGGTATCTATACCTTTTAGTACATCTTAGTTGGTGGTTTATTAGGTAGACTAGAGGAGGTTAGGTCTAATTTTATTGGTAGATGGGAATTGTTAGGTGTGGGAAGGATACTTAAAGTCTTGGTTGGTCTAGAAAGAAAATTATGAGATGATCTAGGTAGAGGTGAGTGATATCGCTCTTTAATGTTTTGGGAACAAGGAGGGTTTGATGTTAGGGTGAAAATAGGTTTAAAGGTTTATGCCAATGAGGTTGAGGGTTCAAATCTATTTTGGTATGGGAGCCCCAAAAAGGTGGCTCTATCTAGTCTAGGTTGTGAGACAAATTATAGATTTTGAACTAACCAATAAAAGGGCTTGTAAATGGGTTTGGATCCTTGATCAGTCATTTCAAATGTTAAGCCCTTGGGTGAAGAATAGGGAATAGTTCCTTCATCTTTACTTGAGTTAAAAGGTTCAAACATGATAGTTGCTTATGGGATGATTAAGGGACAAGATGATTGTTTGATCAAGGGTATAGGTATAGTCTTAGATCATTCCTTTAATAAGGTGTCCAAAGGAGAAGAAGGGACTTCCAATATTTCATTTGATGGGGTAGAATAAGAGGTGGTTAAAATAATAGCTTCTTATATGCAAGTATAAACACGCATGGGTATGGTTTGATCAAGTGGAGATGCTAGGGCTATAGATCCTTCTATTTAGGTCTCTGAAGGGATAATAGGTGAATTTTATTCTTCCATATCCAAGGTTGGTGGAGGAGTAATAAAAATATGAGGCTCATCCCCCATGGGCTCATTTATGATGTTGTTTATTGTGTGTGCCTCATGAGATGAAGATGGTTCAAATTGATTTTCATAGGCTTGGGTAGGTAGAGGATGGTTAGGAAATGGTTTATGGAAAATATTCAAAAAATGGTTGGGAGGTATGTTAAGTTTATCAAATTACAACTCCCCATTATCAATAAGGTTTTAGATAAGAATATTAAAAGTCTTACACTAATTTATGTCATGTCCAATGACTCGATGGAAAGCACAATGGTCATTTTCATTATACCATCTCGGCACTAGGTGAGAGGGGTCAAATTGTTGGGGTGGCTTGATTTGTGGAATTTAAATAAGGTTAATTTTGAGTAGTTTGTCTAGTATAGAGGCATAAGATTCACTTATGGGTGTGAATTATTTAGGTGAAACCCAATTTTAATTTTGGTTTGGGATGTAAAAAGGGTTGGAAGGCATGGTTCGATGCGATTGGTTAACAGATGGAGGTGGGGAAATTTTCAATACAATTGTATTTTTAGATGTTTTGGCTCTGGTATTGGTTGGGTTTGATGTTTTGGTTGAAGGGGGGTCATTATATTTAAAAGTGGAATTTTTGTTTTGCACTTTTAGTTTGCCCTCGTCTATGGCATGATTTTCAAGTTTGTGCACCATTGTGAATGCTTCATCAAAGGTTCTAAATGTTTGTACCTAAAGGGTGGGAGAAATGTATTTTTTCAACCCCTAGAGAAAAGTTCAATGAGTTCACTTTAGGGTAGTGAAAAGGATAGTTGATTAATGATGCCTCGACATCATGTGATGAAGTCAAAAATTGATTCATCATCAAAATACCTAATATAATATAGGTTAGTTATGGACAATTTCTTGGATATGTTAATAAAAAAATGTTATAATAAAATTTGGGTGAGTTGGGAGAACAAAAAGATAAAATGTATAGGAAGGGCATTGTACCAATCCAAGGCAGGCCCTGAAAAAGGCATAGGGAAGGTTCAGAGGAGGAGGGCATCATCATATGCAATCAAGTAATAAGAATGATGAAACACCTTCAAATGTTGTTGAGGATCCTCTTTACCCTAAAATTTAGAGAAGTTGGGGAGCTCCCATTGAGGAGGATAAACATGAATTGGGACATATGGTTTGATAGGTTTATTTTATATTTGGTCATAGAAAAATGGTTATGGGACCCACAGATAGATGACTCAAATTGGGTCATCTAATCTATGAGAATCCTTATAAGGTCAAGTTGGGATTGGGTAGTTGTATAATTTGGTGGTAACTATATTGAGGCTGAGTTATAGCTATGAATTGGTATATGATAGGAGGTACAAAGGTGGGTACATATTGATATGTGGTGACCTAAGGTTGGGTTAGTGCCCCAACAAGACTAATAAGTATTAAGGGTTGAGTGGAATGTGCAATATATCCTTGTGGGTTTGGAATATATTGATAAGGTGCTATGGGGGCTTGTAGGCGCATCCATAATAGTTTGTTTAGGGGTGCATTTGGGTTGGCTAATGGAGGGATGGTCTAGGTTGGGAATGCCAAAGTGATTATAGGTTTTTTATGGGTAGTTGCCCTAGTGCTAATAGGGGGAAGTGATTTTGGTATGGATAACACCAATCTCTAAAAGGGGGTTGAGGTTGGTATATTAGTTAAGCTAGAGGGAATGGTAGACATGGGTGTGGAAGACTTCACACTAGAAAAATGGGAAAGAGGTAAAGTTGAGCCAACATTAGAGGCATTGGTTGGGGTAATAGGTGTCTGGGTGGTATTAGTAGATGAACTAATAGTATAATAATAATCTTGGCTAACAAAAGGTTGGTATAATGTAACACCAACCATGATGTGGTATGGCAAACCATAGGGTGGATCCATGGGAGGAACCAAAGTCATCAAAGTAAAATAGGCTAAGGTATTGAGATAGTGTTGCAAAGCAAATAGATTGTTGTACAGAAAGGTAACAAAATCTAGATCACCTTCAGAGATTGTGGAAGGCACCATAGGTGGGGGAGAATGGTGCGGTGAAGCATGGGGTGATCTATCAACATCTGAGGTGTAATCCATGGATGAGGATCAAGAATAAGATGGTGGTTGGTTGTTTTTATTTCTTACTTATTATCTAGTTATGACCATATGAGAAATTGGAAATGGATAATAAACCTCTCACCTTAAACAATGAGCAATCAAAGCACACACTAAAAATGCAATTAATCCTAGGATTTGTTTTAAATCTCTTTTGGTTTATGCCTTAAAGAGTGTGAAAAGGGAAATTGGCTTATAGGTTAGTTATTAGAAGAAATGTTTAAGGATGGTTTTAGGTTAAGTTTTTGTACTCAAAGAATATGCATTAGATTAGGTACGCGGCCTAGTAGAAGAGGCTTTCTCCTTGCACTTCACGAACCCAAACCCAAGTTGGGTCACTTATCTAATAGATACCATTTGTATATAGTTTATGATCTACCATAGAGTGGATTGGGTCCTCCCCTTGGTGATGAAATCCAAGTGGGATTATCAGGTAGGGTAAGGAGATCCAAAGGGTGATGAAATCCCAATGCACCTTGTCTCAAGTAAGTTTTGGTGTTTATTTTGTGCAAGTGGTTTGTTAGTATAACATATATGTGCTATGATTAATTCATAATGCATTTAAATAATCTAGGTGAGCTAATCACTAAGCAAGAAAAATGATGGATGCACTCAATTTTAACCCAAAAGAAAAAAAATTGATGTCTTTGTATGTAAATAAGAAACAACTAAAAATATAGCTAATGCAAGATCAAAAATGCAACCTATCCCTAAGATAAAAAAAACTTTTTTTTTTAGATTTTTATTAAGAAAAAGAGATAAAATTTCTATCTTTTAAAATTTGGAAAAAATAGAAATGCAAAAGAATGAATTTTCACTAATGCAACTATATGCCTAAAGAGAACTATGAACCCAAAAGTGGTCCCACCAAGCATGCTAGAATATTTTCTACTATTTATAACTCTAATTTTAAATTTTCTATTTTGAAAGAAAGAAATAAATGATGAAGGGTGTGTACCTAGTAAATGTTACACTCATTGATGACCAGACAAATAAAAATCTCCTTTTTAGCGAGAAAGGACTACCTGCAATAAGACAGCACTAAACCAACTTGTTTGTTAGATGAGTATGAAGTGTGGACTACCTAGCAATGCTAGACCCAATAAGTGAAATATCCCTTAGATGACTATCAATCCACTCCCCTAATGATAAAAATATTTGATAATAGAAATAAAATATGTTTGCATTCAAATTGATAAGAAAGAAGGATGTTTATGCTATAAAGAAATAAAAGTACCTATTTAATAAGGTGATTAAATGTCACATGATGGGTCAATACCATGCATAAAAATAGGTTAAGATTTGGTTCAAAAAAATTTAACAAGATTTGCAAACAGGTCAAGAACACGAAAAGGGGTTGGTTGGGGTGGAAAATCCTTGAAAATAATAAATTTTTATTTTTTTATAGTGATTGACAGTGGTCAAATTAACTGGCAATGGTTATGTCTAACCAGTGTTGGTCAGGCGATCGATAAAAGTTATTGTGACCGATGATGGTTGCAAAAATTAGTGATGGTTACTAGTGGGAAGTCTGGGGATATGGAGTTAGGGGGAAATGGTTTATGGGTAGAGGATTGTAAAGGGGTTCTAGAGAGAGGAAGTATAGGTGGATTGATTAAGATAAAGAAGTCAATAAAGGAGGATAAAAATAAACAAGAGATACCTATAAAATTCTAAATGGATGATGATAGTGGTCTAAAGGAAATTGGGTAGCATAACAATAGCTCTAGCTTTTATTAGTCACATAGATAGAGTTTCAGGGTCTTGGATACCTGCATAAAGAAAATAAGAGAGCCTAGATATAATTTTTTTGGATCCTAAACTCTTTCAAGAGACTTCAATTTATAGCCCAAAGTTGATAAGTAAGGAGGGATAAAGTTGTTAAGTTCATAGGGGACGAAGTTACCTATTTTCATTTGTCTTTAAAAGTGGGTTTTTAAAGAAAGTTTCCATTTTGGAAGATGTTGATCTCGAATAAAATTGGCAGTGCTTTTAAAGCTTAAGTCACATTTGGTGACCCTAATCATTGATGGTTATAGCCAACCATCAATGGTTACCCTAACCATTGATGGTTGAGGGGCCATGAGTAAATGGGTAGAAAGGTTATGAATTAAATGATGCATTTAAGGGGTATTTGATATAGACAAGTTATAAATGAGTGCTAGTGGACTAGGTGGTCTACTAGATGTAAAGTCGATCAAGGGTCTACAAGTCAAGATGACATTGAAAACTATCATTATGTAGTTTTTAGGTGTCTACACCTGGTATGAGTCAGATAAATAAGGCTACTAACAATTTTTTGATATCGAGTGGCATTAGCCAAAGGTGTAGAATAGTCAGAGTCAAGTTTGACTCCTAAAAGAAAGGGAGTTAGAGCTGGCTTGAAATTATCCATGTGAAATTAAGCCAAAAGATTGAGAGCATACTTGGGTTGTGAAATTGAAGCCCTTGAATTAGACTATGAAATCTCAATTCTAAGGAATTAATGCAAAAAACCCAAGTCTATCATGTCAAATCTATCTTGTAGAATTATCTTTACCATTGTAATAGATGATGATGAACTCCTGATGATCAAAATATCATCAAAATAAAGAACCAGCATTAGTAAATAATCCTCCTATCACAACAAGTATACATTGGGGTCTAAATGATACCTATTAAAACCTGAAGTAAGCATTAATAAATTTATCTTCACATACCAAGCTCAAGGGGCTTGTTTGAGGCCATAGATAGATTTCTTAAGTCTGCAAACTAAGGATGAATCCTGATCAAACCTAGGTATCTACTCCATGTAGATCTCCTCTTCAAGGTCTTTGTGAAGAAAGGTACTCTTCATATCATCTAATGTACATCCTAATCATATTTTATGGTTATATCTAGTGTGATTCAGATTGAAGTCATATTTGTAATGGATGCAAAGTTATCTAAGTATTCAATGTCAACTATCTATGAAAAAATCTTGGTGACCAATCGTGCCTTGTACTTATCAATCAACCCATCTTCTATAAACTTGTTTCGATATATCCACCTACATTAAACCATCTTCCTTCCCTTAGGAAGTGAAGTCAAATCCCAAGTGTGATTTTTGATCAAGGAAGAATATTCTTCCTACATAACACTATCCCACTCAGGTATCCCTAAATCCTCTTTAAATGTTTATAGAATTGATACTAAATAAAATAAATCATGTGGATCAATTTGATAATTTGCTTGAGTATGTCTATCATTTGTTGGATCCCCTACCCAAGTGCCTACACTCTGAAGTGTTTGACTATCCCAAAGGGGCCTAGATTTAGGTGAGTTAAGTGATAACTCCTCATCCTTTGGAACATGTATAGAGGTAGATGTAGAGGACTCCTTATCACTATCCTCTCTGTCAAAATTGGAAGAAGAAGAAGAAGAATACCCTAGCTTAGGAATCTACTTAGGATTATCTGAGTCAGAAAAAGAATCATCAAGTCTAAGTGAATCTAATGAAAGAGAAGAAGTGTCAAGTGTTAATTCTTTGGGCCTCTCTTGATAGTGAGAACTTATCTCTATGAATAACTCATCTATGGTTGGATGTAAAAGGTGGTACCGCTTGACAACACCTAGATAACATATAAAGATGCAAGTCTTAGATTGAGGTTCTATAGCTTTGAATTTCTTCTTAGGTATACATGTCATAACTAGATATACAAAAACCCTAAAGTGCTCAAAAGTAGGTTTCCTTCCATGACAAGATTCAAAGCTTTATGACAAACCCTGTTCTAAGTATAAAAAGCATAATTAATGGCTTTGGCCTAATACTAAGGTGCCAAGGACTTAGAGCGAATCATACAACTAGCCATCTCTTTTAAGGAACTATTATTATGTTTTATAACTTCATTTTATGAGGGACTGTAAGTAACTATCCACTATAAATCAATCCCCTCTATGGTTCAAAACTACTCAAATTTGTTGCTGACATATTCACTTCCATTGTCAATTCAAATGAACTTAATGGATTTATCAGATTGTTTCTCAATAAGAGCATTGAAGTCTTAAAAATATTTAAATACTTTAAACTTTTTCTTGAGAAAGTAGACCCATGTATATCTTGAGAAATCATTAATGATAGTGAGAATGTACTTATCCCTTGTAAAAGATAGACTAGGAAAAAGCTTAGATACATCATTGTGTACTAACTCTAGTGCTTGTAAATCCTTCCAAGATTTGCCTCTATCAAATTATATTTCAGAGTTATTTCCAAGAGAGCAAACCTTATAAAGTCCCTTACAGAATTGGATTCAAAGCAAGCCTACAACCATGTCATTTTGGCTAAGGTGTTCAAGGTAGGGGTAGTTAAGGTGGCCAAACCGCTCATCTCATAATTTTCTAACTCCATCTGAATGAGTCAACAATGAAGTTTGAGAAGAATTAGGTATAAAATGAGAGAAGGTGTATAAATTATCTTGGTGATCTACCCTCCCTACTACCACTATATAATCACTATGCAACTCCCTAATGATAACTAAATCTAGTAAAAACTCAACCCTCATGACTTTGTTGATATGGGTGATTTGACACATAGATAGGATATTGGTTCAAAGAGAAGGAACACTTAGAACATTATTGAATGTTCTTCCTTCCATTTTAATAGACCCTCTCCTTATAATTGGTATAAAAGTGTCATCACCCAAACTGATAGAAGACATGCTACAGGACTCTAAGGAAGAAAAATTAACTAGTAAAGAGCCCATGTGGTGAAAAACACCTAAGTCAATAACCCATGGAGATGTTGAAGCTGTAACTACTACAAGATCCTTACCCTTTTGTTTCTCTTTCCCTTTACCGTTTTCCTTAGTAGAATCTTAGGTAGACGAATTTTTCTTGATAGACTCAAGAACACCTATGTTGTTCTTCTCTTGGAGATGAGTTAGGTGATCTATTTGCTTTTTCATGCACTTGTGTTCATCATGCCCATTTTTATTATAATAGGCACACTTGACCTTCTCTTTCTTAGGTTTTTCATTAGAAGAGGAGGATTTGGTGTTGGTTTTGGTAGAGGTTGATTCTTTCTTCATCTCTTGATCCTTATTCTTATTCTTATTCTCTTTGTTTAAAGTCTTTTCTTTTCATTCCTAGAAATTAGGTCATGGGTGTTTTTGGACTTTAATATACCCATCTAAATCTACTTGTCTTACTTCTTAGTTAATTCAGTAATAAAAGCATCTAAAGATGACATTTTTCATGTAGTGCCCAATGCACTTTTATTGTCATGGAAAGTAGAGACAAAGATTAAATAGTTAGGACCTAGCTTAGAGAGTATATAAAGAACAAGTTGGTCATCTTCTTTCTTTATCCCACATTCTTTCAACTACAATCTCAAGAAATTGAAATTAGTGAAGAAATCCTGAAGGGTGTTAGAGTTGCAAGGACTTAGGCTAATGAATTCATTCTCAAGATCATGACCTCTCATCACATCTTGCTCTCTAAATAGTTTACCAATAAAATGGTCCATATATCATGAGGTGATTTGGCAGGCTCTAAGTGAAATAGTATATTAGGTGCTATAGAAAGACATAATAGCCCATAGGCTTCATCACTATGGTTATACCACTTAAATATCTTTGTATTTATGTTAGGTTTACTTTTATCACCCATAGTTATCCAATATAAACCCTTACCCCTTTGAATTATTGTCATATTGATTTTGCATTCATGATAGTTAAAGGGAGTTAGTGGGTTGATTTAACTTAAATCAGTTAGTGAAAACATGAGTGGTAGTAGTAGTAGTAGTAGTAGTACAAGTTTTTGTTACAAAAATGAAAGTGCAAGTAGAAATAAAAGAGTGACATAGAAAAATTACACCCCCTTGACATATGAAATGGTGAACCCCCCCCCCCCCAAACATTACAAATGAATGTTTAAAAAACATCAGACTCAACAAATAGTGAATTTAGAGTAATCAGTTCATGTGTCAGAAAGATAAGTTTTTTTAAAACAAGGCACAAACATCAAGCTAAACTAATAATGCATCAAAGAGTGTACAAGTGAAAAAATTGGGTCAATTAGAGAATCCCTAAAATATGGCACTTTTTAAATTTAGTGTATTTATAAAATAAACTAGACAAATGGAACGAAGATAAAAAATATGTACTTTTGAATGAGATGGCACTCAATTAATGGCCTATTTAATAATTTTTCACTAAAATTTTAAGTGTACAAGTGAAAAGGAAATGAACATAGCATTCCAACCAATCAATAAAACCAAAATTAAAATCTTAATCTTCTCAATTTATTTAAAATTCTTATACAATCTTTCCTCAACATATATATATATATATATATATTAAGAAATAATAAAAAAACTTTTAGCAATAATCTCTACATTTGGTTTTGTTTTGAATAGTAGTTACTAAAAACATCATATATTTTCAATTTATTAACTAAATTAAAATTTTTAAAATGATTCATGAAGATAAGAGAAAGGTGAACCAAATCTAGAAAATTTTTGGTGTGATTCTCTATGGTTGGAGCATAGTTTATAAAAGAATAGTCAAATGGAAAACCAATCATGAAAATTAATGTCTTTCCTACAAATATTCAAGAGCATGGAGCCAAAAATAGAACCACACAACAATATTGATGTATATTAATAGTTTTGAAGCATGCCACCTTTGTTTTTAACCTTCAAACATATTTAGCAAAACCAATTTATGAAATCAAAAGATAAAATAACACACGTAGTCTAAATAATATGACAAAGAACTTATGGTTTTGAATGAAATCTTAAAAACAAATAAAACCAAACTAAAGTTTACCATGGGTATGATTTGATACCATATCAAATATGTCACTAGATTTTGATAACATAAAATAAAGTTGGAAGGATAACATGAGACGAAGCTTGTGCACACCACTATGTTGTTAAAGAAAGTAGAAATCACATAAAATGAGAATATTGCAAGAGACAAAGGAGAGTGGAGAAAACCAATCATTCATTAAGAGAATAAGGATCAATTAAATCATAAGTATAGGAGAGAAAGTAACTCCTCAAATGATGGTAAAATCACCCTTAGAATATAAATATAACTCCTCCACAAAAGGTAGTCACATGTGCCTAGAATAGAAGAGTAACTCCCATACCTAGAAAAACCAATCAATAGAGTTACATCCTAGTCTTCCAATCAAACCTGTAATATATATGACACACTTTCTCCACCTAATCAATCATATCACAGAAATGTATGAAAACTCTATGTGAGTAAACATAATATTCCCAAATAAATAAATCTAGGAAAATAAATACCTGCACTAACATACTCTTCATATCATCTATATTTCATGTCTAATCTGCATCTATGTAGGATGTCAGATTAAACTTCTTGACTTTGTATCTTTTTGATTACTTTTAGATGATACTCATTTGTATCTACTTGAAATCTTCCAACAAGACCTACTACTTACATGATGTCAGGTCTAGAAGAATTGGTATACAATAGAATTCTAGTCATTGATCTATATGATATATGATTGACCTTTGAGGACTCATTTCCCTTCATAAAAATACATCATTTGGCCATGTGTGTACTAACTTCCTTACATTATTCCATCTCAAAAAATTTCAACATCTCTCTTATGTACTTGGCTTGTGAGATAAACATACCTTTTTTAGATTAAGTGATCTATAACCCAAGAAAAAATGACTATTATCCTAGCATAGACATCTCAATTTTTTTCTTCATTAATTTAGAAAAATACTTTGTCATGTTTTAATTATTTCTACCAAAGATGATGTCATCCACATAAACAACTAAAATCAGTTGGTGGTCATCTTCTGTCTTGATATATAGATTAGTATCTACAACTTCTCTCTTGAATCCTTGATCTAGTAGATACTTGTCAAGCCTAACATACCAAGCTCTAAGATCTTTCTTTAAACCATAGAGAGACTTTTTCAGTCTACAAACATAGTCATTATTATCAGTAAGAGATAATCCTTTAGGTTTTTCAATGCACACTTCTTCCATATGTCTATTTAGAAAGGCATATTTGACATCCATCTAATATAGTTTGAATCCTTTGAGTCCTACATAGGCTAAAAATACTCTAATTGCCTCCAATATAACTATTGGTGCAAAGGTCTCCTCAAGGTCTAACCCTTCAACCTATGTATATCCCTTACATATCAATCTATCCTTATTCCTAATGACTTATCCATTTTCATTCAACTTATTTTTGAATACCTATTTTGTGCCAATAACATTTTTATCTTTAGGTCTAGGAACTACTTTCCAAGTTTATTTTTTCTCTATTTGATCTAACTCCTCATTCATAGCATCTAACCAAAATTTATCTTTTCTTGATTATATAATATTCTTAGGTTCAATATTTTAAATTAAAGAAACATTTTATTGATTTAGATTACTTGCCAATATTCTCCTTATTTGCATACATACATTCTGGTTGCCAATGATTTAAGATTCAGGATGATTTTTTTAAATCTACCTTGATGGTCATTTTGAGTCATGTCTTTCTTCAAAATCTTCCTCCTCATCAACATCTATATGTTGAGCTCATTGATAAGTAACCTAATAATATGCCTTTATCAGATATAGAATAAAATGTATGCAAGTGTTCATCATCTCTTTTGATGCAACATTTTCTCCCAAAAACTCTAAAGTGTTATATATTTGCAAGTCTGCCCTTTCATAGTTCATAAGGAGTCTTGTTACCATTTATCCTTATTTTAACTCTATTTAAAATGTAGATAATAGTGTTAACCATCTCTCTTCAATATCCATCACATAACATATATTCATGCAGCATAGTTCTATCCATCTCTTGATCTATTTTATTCTTTCTTTCTACTACCCTATTCGGCTGAGGTGTTCTAGCTGTTGAGAATTATATTCTTATCCCATGAACCTAAAATAACTCATCAAACTCATTGGACCAAAACTCTCCACCTCTATCAGTTATTAAACATTTTATATTCCAATTTTTCTCATTCTCAACTAGGGCCTTAAAAGTTTTAAACTTGTCTAGAGCTTCTGATTTTTCTTCTAGAAAAGCATCCCAAGTCATTCTTGTGTAATCATCAATGAGTAATATAAAGAAGCTATCTCCTTGAATGATTTTAATTCTCATAGGCCTAAAAAAATTAGTGTGTATTATCTCTAAAGTTATAGTAGTAGAATATTATTTAGACTTAAATCTCCTCCTAGTTTTCTTATCATGTTGGCATTCCCTGCAAAGAGCATTTATAGGTTTAGAAATTTTGGACATATTCTTCATAGAACCCTTAGAGTTGATCTTGACTAGGTTTTCAAAGTTCATATAACATAACCTCCTATTCCATAGCCAAATTTCATCTATCTTGTTCATTAATCACTTCTCTTTTGTGATCTCATTTAATACATAAATATTTTTCTCAGTCTTCTTGGCTTTGGCAATCAATCTTCTTGATTTTACCCTTCTTATCTCAGAACCTTTTTCATGAAATGTTAGAGTATGTCATTGAGTGAAAATTTGACTTACACTAAACAAGTTGTGTTTTAGACCATATACATATATAATTTTTTTTCTTGGTTTTACCATTGTCTAAGCTCAAATCACCTTTTCCCTGTTAACATCAATAAAATAAGCCTGCCTACCTTGCTTTTATACAAGTCATTTGATTATATCCTTATATGTAGGTTATACACTCAAATAACTTAGTTAGACCATGATTAGGTTAAATCATATTATAATAACATGCCTTAGTCATGAATCAATCACTACAATAGGTCAGTGATACATCAATTAACCTTTAGTCCTCTTTTAGGCTTATGGAGACCTAACAGGCCTTCTCAACAACATGTTACCCTTTGATCTCTTTGAAGATTACAAAAACGTTTCACATGATAGGAACACATCACATGCCACTTAAATATACCTTATCCAAGTTTAATTTAGTTCTATAACAATTTTTAGGTCCAATTACCACTTGAACCCTTCTTCAAATCACTGCTTATAAAAGGTTTGTAAGTATACAAAAAATCTACCCTAGATAACTAAAGTATATATTCAATTTTGACAATAAATTATGGAAAAAATATATATATTCAAAATATTCATGACCTAAGGTTCATCACCAGCTTCATTTGATGCTTCAACTTAGGGTAAACAGGCTCAAACACACCACTGCAAGATGTTCACTCAGAACTATCAACTAACTCCAAAACACAACCAAGGAAACATGAACATCTGATATATGATTAAATATATTCAATAGATTTAAATTAATTTAAAATATCTTAAAAAATTATTATATCAATCTCAATCAATCATATCATGAGATCTAATGAGAACTATTGGTCTTACAGACCAATCTTCTAACCTTCTCTTTCATAGACTCTAAATAACTAGATAATCCATTTTGGCTTCAATGATTTAACCTCTTACACTAACTTCTAAGATTATTAAAATCATATATATATCATTAAAGACCTAAAAAACATCACCATGAATTTTAATGCATCACTCTTTCATGAAAACTCATCATGAAACATCTTCTCTCTTATGTCTAATTTCTTCATTATCTACACTACTATATATGTTCAGCAACTGGCCAACTTTGAAAACCATCTATGCACATCTGAGATCTATATTCTATCCAAAAAACTTCATGAACATAAACTAAAATTCTCATACTTTTATCTTTATCTACTTATAAACTTTGACTCGATCAATGCTATTTGCTACAGTAAATCTTTAGAAGATAATCACTTTTATATGTGGTCTTCTCACTCACTTGAGAAACTAAAAACACATAAATATTCCTAGGGGATATGAATTTGACCTACAATCACTTTTATAACCATATAAACTTATTCTAAGAAATTTTGAACAAGATCTTCAACATCAGGTCCTTATCAAGGTTTTATGAGGATTGAGACTAACTTTCAATCTTAATGATTGTTTATAAAACTTAGCTCTTCTTTCTAGAAACCATCACTTGTAGTTTTGATATATAAATCTTAATTATATACCATGAATATATTAGGATCCCATGTAGTTTCTACATGTGCTCATGGGTACTGAGAAACCCTTATCAGGTAGACATCTCTTCCTTATTCGCATTCATGAAACCTTGAAATACCTTTCAAGCATTTTCTTTGAAAACCAAGTGATAAAACTTTATAAAAATACTTAAGAAAAATTGAATCATATCTTTTAATTTTAATCTAATCATTTATGACATGGAAATTGATCATGTTACCTCATCCAGCCACCATCTCTCTTCTTTATTTCTAAGCCTTGACATGCAAGTCTTATTAATCCTTGAGTTTGATCTTCTAGCCAATATATAGACTCCACTTTGGAAACCACATATGTTCCAATTCATCTTGTGTATGATCAAATAGCATCATACACTCACTCTTATTTGTATCTTCAATAAAACTTCTTCATAGCTACTTACATATCTTTAGATCTCAATTGTATTATATTTGGAGCTGTATACATAGATCTTCAGAGCATATAGATATTTATAACTGACCTTATACTCATCTAAAATGTATTAAATACCTCAAATATAACCTTATAAAATATCACACATACTCAAAAACTATCAATTTTTCTTCAGGGCATTCTCTTTGGAGCATTCTCATCTTTATAGCACATTCAGAGCATCTTCGGTGCTGCTTACACATAACTTTGGAGCACATTTCTTCATCTTAAAAGATTAATAATTTCATATTTCAAACTAAAAATAAAATATCACAAGGTATATAAAAATCATTACAATATGTTTTACATTTTCTTTATTGACCTTCAACGCTTGCTTGACCAAGTATTTACATAAGAAACTTTGACATCAAATACATTAAATTGACATCAAAGAAAGAACCATGCATCTTAATCATAAATTTTAACATCAATCACAAAATTAAATATCAAATATCCACACTCAAATAAAATTCTCAATAGTCTCTCCCTTAATCAATGAAAATATCCAACATCTCCACCCTTGGTTCACACGTTTGAAGGTGTGAGAACAAACAAATATTCATGTTCTCTACATTTATAGATTGTAGATAGATTTATCTATGTTGTAAGGTATTCAAGGCATAAAATGGAGGTTTTTTATGATATTTTTTATTTTATCATGGTTTCCTTCAATATATTTAATCCTTTAAACCCTTCTCTACCTCATAAGCTCAAGTAGGCCACTAGATGATCAAGTGGGACCTTTAAGTCCTATCTCCAATATGATTGTTATTTATGTAATGTGAGATTCCTACAAGTATGAGTAGGTTAATTGATAGTGAATATGGGGAGGCATAAATTTAAATGATAATATGAATTGGAATCATCTGATGTTCATGTATTAATATGTTGTTTTCATGTCTCCCATTGTCATACATTTATAATCACTCTCACCCTCAGCTCTTAAGAAACTAACCTCCATTCAAGTACCTAAAGGATTTAGGTAGACCATTTAAATGTTAATTATTATATGAAATATTAATTAAATTTATGATCCTAAATATTCATAAGAGTCATATAAAAATTTATGGGAATGAAGAAAACATGGGCAGACAAGATCAACAGTCTCAACCACCTCAAGATGACAACTCAGCCACGACCCCAATAGAAATAGTATTGTGACTAAAAGGTAGGTGAATCACTAATTTTTGATAATATTTAAGCATGTTTTAAGATATTTTAAGGATTAAAAAATGTAATTAAAACATTTATATCATTCAATAATGCATCAAAATAACCCTCAAGTGAAGTATACATAGTCAAAAGGCCTAACTACCACCTACATGGAGGGTGAGAGAAAGTGTGATTATGTTGAAACCCATATGGGAGACCATGGTTATAATGGAAAAAAATGAAATGATAATTTTTATAATAAATCCCTTAGACTTCATTAGGATATTGGGTCCTTGAGACATCAAAATATCTTATAGACTAAACAAACTTGGTTGATCACCTGCAACCAAGTTGGCAGGGTTATGAGAAAGAAAGAGGTTAAGTTTTAAAGCTCTATAGACAAGTGAGAGATGTAATTGATAATAATACCTATATGATATATTATTAATGATCATAGTGTTCCTTTTTTTTGCACCATTCATTGAGATATGATGGCCTACTTGGCCCATTAGGCCTAAAACACATATGTGAAGGCTTGCGCATAAGGGTTGATGGCATAAAAATGTGTTAAAAGGTTATTTGAAATATGAATAAACCTAATAAGGAGTTATAAAATAATAAAAAAGTTTTAGGAGGATGAGTACTTCAAGTTGTTAAAGGAAAGTCTCATCATTCAAGCCTACCTAGTCATGATTCAAAACTGCCACCTACAATAGGACCTGAGAAAGAGAGTTAATGAGAACCCTACAAAGAGGTGATACATAAAGATGAAGGAGGGTTTCTCACTTATCCTCATATTAAATATTAATGTTTCCCATTATTAATATTTATTCCTTAAAACTATAATATCTTAATGGCCTACATAGGCCTTCTAGGCTTAAATAGGCCTAAACAGACATGTACACATAAGTTGGAGATTTATACATGATTAGGGGTTGTTGGGAAGCTAAAGACACCTAGTAAGGTTATTAATAAGGGTTTTTTAAGTGTTTTAAGTAATAAGAGTCTAATATTGGTAAAATAACATAATGATTTATTAATCCCAATAGGCCTAAATTGGTATCTATAAGCTTACACCTCACAATTGAAAGCATATACATGTCTTGAGGTTGTTATAGGTCTGAAGACATAAATAAAGGAAGTGAAAAAAAATTAAAATATTTTTTAAAATGTTATTTAAGTCTCAGGATTAATAAGGAAGGCACTAAACCCATCCTTAGGGCTACTTAGACCTGGTGATACATAAACCCTAAACCCATTCTAAAGGCAGTGTAAAAGATAGACTTAAAGGAACTTGACCCTAAGGATATTTTAAATACAATTGGGTATATTAAATTTGTTCTAAACATCATAAATATTATAAATATATAAGAAACTACTTAATTCCATAACCCAACTAGTCTTGTACTTAGACTAGACATGACAATAATGGTTGACAGTAAGACTCAATGGAAAACCTAATGTAGAAGGGTAGACATAGTGGTTTGGATAGTTGAAGGAAATTTTATAGGATGGAACTAGGTATTTAAGGTATTATAATGATGTTGAGGATGCCAATATACCTAAAATAGGTTGAGACTCAGTCTAGACCATTAGTCCTAAAGCCTTGTTTAGGCCTCAAACCCTACCACCACATTGAGGCATATTTGGACCTTCCCAAGTAGAATTAACATAAAGAGGAGATTTAGGGGGATGGTTTAGGTATTTAAGAAGATTTTTTTGGTATAAAATAGAAATTAAAGGTCAAATTAGTCTCATTACCCACCTCAAGCTACATTACACCCAGTATATCATCTCAAGCCATCATTTCAAGTGCTAATATCTTTCATATCATAATGACTCAGAGCCAATGCTATTAGGAGGAGTTGTAAACTCCTATGGAATCAATATCCATGGAGTAAAGACTTGGTTTTATGGTCCCACCTCTATGAATCATTGTTAAGAATGTAGGCATGTATATAAGGCTTACAAAGAGCTCAAGGCACACCATATTGCATTCATATCTCCACACACAAGATGCATGGGACCCAAATATTTTCAAGGAATTTATGTGCTTATATTTAATAAACATACATGACAATAATTTTGCGATTCGAAGTCTGATCTTTATGAACCATAATTAAGATGGTAGACCTCCAAAACCCTAATAAAACCCTAAGATAGACCCGATGAAGGAAAAGTGGATATCTTTTCACTTAAACACCTTGGGTTGACTTGATAAAAACTTGAAACACCTAATACACTAAGATAAAATTTATTCCATGAAACTTAGTTGTATGTATAGGTGTAGGACCCCCTAAAAAGTATGTTTTTATAGGATTTTATGAGGTTTAAAGGATACAAATTTTTTTGGAGAGTTAAAAATAATTGGAAGGGGTGTTTTGGGACTTGTTTTACCTTATTAGATCATGTATTACTCACACTCCTTATTAGAAACACTTATGTAAGTTTATACCAAACAAGCAATCTTGAAATGTAAGTAGGAGTTGGCCTAATCACCTAAGTGAGGTAAATTTGTAGGTGTGTAATGATTTTAAGGGTTAAATAATGGTATGAAACACATTTTTAGGCTTGTAATATGTTTTTTTACCTATTATTAAGGTTATTTTCAATGTCATATGGTCAACCAAACAACAAACACTATGTAACTAAAGCCTAATAAGCCTAGTATACCTACTTGGTTAGCAAGAAATGTAGGTTGGCATAGAGGGATACTAAGGATGGTCAATATAGAATCATCATGAATTTTAACATATACATTTAAGGAGGAAACTAAACATTCCTTGGTCATTATGAAGGGAAGGGAAGTTTCTTGAGCCTAAGTCAACATGTAAAGGAAGATGGGTTGATCAACACCTCATGAAGGCCTAATTACACCTCATTTACACTTTGTAAATACCAAAATATAAGTTATTGACATTTTTTTGTGTGGTAATGCCTTATATTAGGTCAAATAAACTTAAACTAGCCTCCACTTCTCCACCTCAATGCCTAATTACCCATTAAAGACCATCAATTAGGAGACCATGCTTGGAGGGAGATACATGAGAATTTTTATAGCTAATGTAAATTTTGTATGAGTGGGATATGGTGATTTATGACCTATTATCTTCATCTCCATGTCAATTTCCCCCTAATTATTTTTTATATTTAGGCCTTAAGGTCTTTGTTTATATCCCTAACCTAGGTATGAGGAAACTCTGCCTAGATTTACACTTTGTAAACCTCTTGGACTAATAAATAAACTATTGTAAATCCTTCATGTTTATATATAGTGTTTTTATGTTTGTTTTTATTTAGATATGTGGCAAATTTATCTCCCTTTGTAGGTCCTTGCCTAACCTATATGCTAAGAGGGTGTCTTATGCAAGCCATGTGGTGTGTAGAAGTTTTAAGTGATTATATTTACAGTGGATCCTAACTTGTAAGTTCCTTAGACTAGAACTTCTTGTCATGGTCCTCACATTCTAACACCTAACACACACTCCATGTGTTATATAGGGGATTCTTGGAGATGGTAGTTTAGTTGTTTGTCTAGTCCACTAGTTTTGTTAGAGCTTAAATTGAGTGGATGAATGATATTGGTGCATCACTTCCAATAGTATAAGTTCCCTTTTATGAATTCCTTATATACATTTCACCCAAAACTAGTAGGTCTTAGTGATTCTAAGCCATAATAAATGCACTAGGGGAGCTAGCCCCATAATCTAAAGGTATAGCCCAGTCATAAGTCACCTATAACCTTAAGATATTCCCATGTTACCCCAACCTTTGAGGTTGGCTAGAACAACCTCCTCCTAGGGTGTAGGTTGGAGATCTAACAGTTTTGGCATGCTCAATGGGATTATATTTAAACTTTGGATCACTCACTTGCAACACTTGGATCATATAAAATATATTCAAGCATTTGAGAAACAAATTTTTAGTCAAAATTTCATGACAAGGTTCATCATAAGGTCAACATCTCATGGTAATAACTTATTATTTATTTATAGTTCACCATATTTTTAGTTATACCATGATGATTGATGGATTCATATGGGGTAGAAGTTTGTCATACGCTTCTTTACTAAAAACCCTATGACCCATATCAACCCCATTATGACCCCTATCATCCCTATAATGAGCCTCTTTACTGCCAAGATTATCAACCTCCTAATGAGCCTCATTCATCTCCTTGGTATCCCACCTATTCCCTTCATTAGTTTAGTTAGTCAAACCATGCCTCAAACCAATCCACTTCAAGCCTTAAGAAATCCTTATTAGAATATGAGAGATACATGATGAGGATTGACACATAGAGAGGTTATGGAAAATAAATTACTAAGGACCTTATTAAGAGCATGAGAGACTCATTGAGAAATCTAATAGAGAGTTGGCATTTCTAATGAGAAAGGATCATTCTAGGCTCAATAATGACATGTTAGGCATTGGTGGTCTAGATTCAAGCATAGAGGAGAGGTTAGTAGCATATGAGGGGTAATAAGCTCATTATCATTAGCCTTATGTCCCTTCCTCCATCCCATATTATTCCTCTATTTAACTACCCATCCTCCCTCAAAAGTCCAAAGTAAATGAATGTCAAGACCTTTAAATTTCCCCATAATCTCATCAAAATTTTCCTTCCTAGAAGTCAGTTCAAGAGAGAGTGTAGGGCCATTCACTTTCTTGTCATCTTAATGAATCAGTGATCACACCAAACTTGACTTCGAGGCTCACCTTGCTAGATAATTTGAGATTACAAATAAAAATCTAGCTTAGTCAGTGGTAGTAGTAGAAATAATGTCATCCTAGTTACATATTCCTTCATTCATACCCAAAGGTTTAACACATGTCAAAGAAGATCCAAAATCCAAGTTACCAACTTGGAAACAAGTAATGCATTCAATATAAAGAGAATATGACTCAAGCATAGACCAAGGTGTTGAAGTGAAAGGAAAATATGAAACCACTCAACTCCCACACCTCCCTCATCAATAATGTAAATCATTTCCATCATGGAAATATATTCAAGGCAATGTGTATAAGAAAGAGGAAAGTGAGAAAATTAATGAACATGATAAAACATCCACAACACCATTGGATTTGAATTCTCTTCTTAAACTCTTTCAAGGATCCCCATGTCACTCCTTGAGAAAGAGCCTATCCTTGAAGAGATGAGTGAAGAAGGTCACCTTAAGGTAAAAGCTGATCAAGGTGACTTAAGTTAGTTGGAGGAAGAAGTTGTCATTGGTACACCTCTTGGTGAGGAGAGACACCATTCAACCTTAAAGGATGTAGAAGAGTATGTGTTGCAAGAGTATTATAAACCACAAGGGGAAGACACATCAGTTGATTAAGGAAAATATGACATTGAAAACTTGTTGACGACATGGAAACTACCCTCCATCATGATATTCCTTAGGAGTATTAAAATGAAACATTTGATTAGCTTGCAACAGTTGTAAAAGAAAAGTTCAGACTAGCCAATGAGGTTGATGAAAAAAGTAACCTTGACATCATGTAAACTGATCAATTTTTTTATGAATGAATAAAATCTTGATAATATATTAGATATGGTAAAGATTTAATTTTAATCACATTACCATGATCAAGAAGGCAAAGTGTCAAAAAATATCTCAAATTATGATATGTCTGCTCCTACATTAACCACTATTCAACTCGAAGAGAGTTCAAGAAAACTAAAGCCCTATGAAGACCAATCAATAAACTTATTTTCCATCATCAAGTTAGGTTATATCCCTCTTAAAATATGTCATGATTAAGATCATATTGATAATAATGGTTCCATAAAAAAAAGGTATCCCTCCAAGCATACCTTTCCAAGAAGCTATACCATTTGAAGGTGATTTGTTTGAGGTCCTCAAACAAGGTTATCAACCTCTCCTCCCACTTGAATATGTCTCTTCACTCTTCAAGGGTAGAACTGAATTTAAATGGCATCAATAATTCATGGAACATGATCCATCTCTCTTGGAAACCAACCCTACAAGCATAATAGGAGAACCACTCTAACTATCCAATTTGATCAAGAACAACCCATGACTGAGGTAGAATTGACATTGATCATGTAAGGAAGATAATTATGAAATGATTATGACTAGGTGTTGGACTCATATATCCAACATATGTACCTAAGGGTAGATCAAGAGGATCTAGTTTCTATCCTAAGAGGTTATTATCATGATAGTGTATTTAGCTTCAAATGGAAGTCCTCATGTAATGAGAAATACGTAATTGGACTATAGTCATCATATGACAATATAACCTTATGGAGATATGGTGATCAAATGAGGTTCCCTTATGATATTGGATGAGAAATGAGGTGTGTCTTAATTAGTTGTATATAGTATTTATTGTCATGTTTCAATAAGTGTGTCACACACAAGTCTAGTGTGTAGTTGCATATTTACTTTATATCAGGTCTTGTTATTTCCCTTAGGTGCTAGGTATGGTTTATTTTGGTATTATTTCCCTACGCATGGTTATTATTTCAATATTAAGAGGTGTTATAAGGTACTAGGTCTTTTTGGTATTCCAAGAATATGGTCATCCAAGTGATGATGTAATGAATGAGTCTTGTCATTGTCATGAAGAGTTAATGGGTTCTCTTGACCAGTAGGTTGGTCAACCCTTATGAGTCACTAAAACTATTAGCAATTTGGCCTCCCAAGACAAATGTCAACCATTTCAATCAAAAACCTTTATGAAGACTCCCTTAAGCTTGTTCATGTTATCTAGGACTTGTCATGATCCCCTAAATGATCCTTGAAAGTCCATGTTAACATGGTTTAAGGGTTCATGTTTGTGTTAGAACTAGCTACAGAGATCATCATATGTCATGGTTGTCTTGAGTCCTTGGGTAATGTATTAGGTAGTTGTTATTACATAATATTGTATTTGTATTGATTATATATCTTATTGTGCAAGTTCCTAATGATATAATGGAAAAACCTCCAAAACTATGAGACCTTGACAATTTAAGGTTAAACTCTAAAGAAGGCCAGCTTCCTTTCACTAAAATATGATGCAAATTGATAAAATATTAGCCTTGTGGAAATATTGGTCTGTAGTGATTTTGGGGTCCTAAACTAGGGTTTTTATGGGGAAAAGGGTTAAATAAATTATAAATTAAAAAAAATTGAAATTATGGTGATTTCACCAAATATTGTATAGTGGATCTATATGCTTTCTTGATAAACACAATAGAGTAGAAAATAGATTGAATTTATTTAAGCATAGACTTATTCAAATTTAGAAATCAGAGGTAGTATTTTAGATATTATTCTTAAAAGGGAAAAGAATATTTATTCCAAACAATATTATCAAGAGGGTAAAGTACCATAGATGACTTTTCTTGAATACTGAAGTAAAAGATAAAGCTTCCATAGAAAATCAAATAACTTTGCACAATATAGAGATTCCAAAGACAAGAAAGGAAAAAATTCAACTTTATTTCTCTCTAAAGGTTACATCTTGTAGTAAATACATTTAAAATGTATAAAATATAACCAATTTATCGCACTCAAAACACTCAAATAGATACCTCACCTTGACATCCATCGAAGAACCTTCCCTTATATTTCAACAACACTTCTAGATTTTTTAACAAACCAAACAACCACACAAAAAATCTCCTCCTCAAACCAAACAACCACCATGCTTCCACTAGATGATGAGTGTCTTTATGAATCCTAATGGATTCACCCTATTACATAAGATACTATATCAACATAGATTTAGTATATTCCCATATCTCCAATCCACTCTTCTCAACCACCTTGTAAACATGAAACTGATAGTCTCTCTTTAGAATCCATTTGGGCTTGACTGAAACATTTGACTTATCTTCCTTGTAATCCTTATTTTCTTTGACTTTTGATTTATGATGAGTATGAACTCCCTTTTACCATTTCATTCTCCTTCCATAGTTCCATGAATTCTCATCCCTTGAGACCTTTCTACAATCCTTTGATCCATGACCAAACTTGACTATGAGTTGCTCCACATATGTCTTTAATTACTTGCATTCCTCTTCTCTTGATTTTAAACTTGTATTTTCAAACCCTAACTGATCCTTAAGATCATGAATATTCATCTCATCTTATTTGGATGCATTATTTATCTTCATCTTCAAGGTACATACCTTCTTTTCATGAATCATGACCATAGATCTTAACTCCTAATTCTCTTTCCTTAGTTGCTTAGCCATCTTGTACTTCTAGGATCACCTTCAAGATGTTAATATTATTCAAAGGACCTGATATTATACCAATTATTGGAATAAAATCCACTGAGAGGGGGGTTGAATCAATTCTCTTAAAATAATTATTCAATTTCAATTATCATTCATGAAGCATTCATTCAAACACATACATCAACCGATGCATAAAAAGGCATCCACATAAGTATATAACATATGAACACTAGAGATATGTGTGAAAACCTCATGGGGGATAAAACCCAATAACACATATCTTGGACTATATTCCTATAATAAATTAATTAATATTTATTGAGGCTTCAATCCCATAAAGAGCATGAACCCCTCACTATTCAAGCACCAACTCAACTAGTCCTTTAGCAAAAACCAACATAAAAGGAGACACCAACCCCCTATTTGACTTATCACAAAATTAACCACTTCAATAACACTTTTTAAACCACCAACTTTTAAGGTATTTCTCACTCCTTTAAAAATCACCAACTCATCCAAAACCAACTTGATCACCTTAAGACACCTTATTGTTCAACCAATAGATGGTGACCTCTTCTTCATCTATCTATGTTATATATTTGAATTACACTCACTATAATACATCAATAACACATATATAATTCATATTTTATAGTCTCTCAAAATACAATCAACTCATTTAGCTCTTATAAACCTTCTATCCCTATCAAAATAGCTTCTTAGGCTTCCTTGCTCAATATGCCTTTTACTATCCTTATTAGGTCAACTAATCTTGACATAGACATGAAGAAACTTAGTTATATGTTTATCATAGTATCTCACCCATATTTTTATTGTATTATACTCTTTTTGGTCCTTCACAATCTACCCTTTTATTCACTCATTGGTGGCTTCTCACTAATACACACAATTATCCCAATTAGGCCTTTTATATAAATAAAAATCACTAGATCACTTACACTCTTGATATGCCAAGAAATTAATCCATCAAGGTCAAAAACAAACATTTATTAGGAAACATTACACAAAATAATAAATCAAAGTAGGATCACCATTAGTTTGGCCAAACATATTTATACCACCTTATCTTTTTAACCCTACTAGAAACCTATTGGCAATTACATCTATCCTTTATATCAAAAAACTTGAACCAATGTGGCCTAGATGACCATCACAAAAGAACTAAAACCTTTAAAAACTTATCTATAAACATAAAATAACCTCTTCCATGCTCAATAATTCAAAAATCCTTTTATCACACATTAAAATCAAGCCTAAAAGACCTATTAGGCCTAATTACCCTAGAAACATTATCTTCAAATATGAAGATTAAACAATAAATAAAAACAAATTCGAGGCATAGTCCACATATGGATGGAAACTTCATGACCTTAGCATCATCATCAATCTCATTAGACTCCAATTTGCTCAGAATTACCAATTTGCTTAGAACCTAGTCCTTAAAAATTTGATCTCAAACATTAGTATAGTCTCTTTAAAACATTCCAAATTCATGTATAATATCCTATGTCATCTTTAATAAATCAAAAAATTATTTTTACACTTACACATTGGGCATAATGAATCAGGAACATCAGTCTTATTAACACATAGAAAATTGCCTAAATGTTCCAAAGCATAGTCTTGAAGAATGTTGTCTTTAGCTTATATAAGGAAACTTCCAAGACATATCATGAAAATTAATAGTTCCTATGTTACCTTTATAACATAATAAAATATATACATTAAAATTTATAGTGTCAACCATTGGTCTTACGTACTAATCTATTGACCTTCTCTCTCATAGTCCTTACACAGTCATATAAGCCATTTTGGCTTCCATATTCCAACCTCATATATTAACTTAAAATATTTTGAAAAGAATTTATAGATAATTTAGGTCATATAAAAAAACATAATATTCATTGGATAATTTATCTAAGTGTATATATCCTTCAACTCATCACTCTCACTTGCTTACTCATAACTTCTATTCTGCCTTGTGGACCAGTCAAGATGATTATGCATTACAACATCTATGTAGACCAAGTAAATAACTAATAATTAATGAATATTATCCTTTGAGATATTTATAACATATAAAAACACAAATATACATAGGTTTAATGGCAAATATGGAATATATATACCAATCTTTGAAACTTACACCTTCACTATCTCATCTTCACTAGATAGGTCATCTCATGAACAATAGTTTCAAAATTTTAATGATATATAGAACATATAAATATAATGGAATTGTGTTATATTTATTTAAAAATAACCCCATACATTTGGATCCATCCTTAATCCATGACAATCCATCCCTGATCTCATTCTCACTTATGCCTAGTTTTTCTCATTGTCTTCACTATTAGATTTTTTAGGGATAGGCCAAATTCCATGACCAGTTTAGTATATTTTAAGTATTTAACCTAATTAAAAACCAGAATGGGAATTAATTATAAGTAACAATATTCAGCCTCCATCCATTTTGCAACTTCACTCACTCAACCTTGCCTGTTATATAATTTTTTTGAGAAATAATGGATTTCCTATAGCTTCCACTCACTTATCTAATATAAAAATGCCACATATAGGTACTTGGGAGAGTCATATACATTATACAATCATAAAATAATTTCATACAATCCATTATTATCCATTTCCATCAAGATCTTCCATATCAGGTCACAATAAGGATTTTGGGAGGGTTTTAAATTAATTTTCATTCTTAACATTTGTTCATAAAGATACACCTTGAAACTAAATCCTAATGATTATAAATAATTTCTATGACCCTTTTCCATCTCTCCCTAGGGTATAAAATTCCCATCCAATAGTAACACGTGCCAACAAGCATGAGAAAATCATTCTCAGGTCTTCAACTCTTCATTCTACACACAAGAGACCTCAAATCCACATTTTATGTTTTTAAATTTAACTTAAGACCTTTAAAATTCACAAACAAACTTGAAACAACATTTCAAACATCAAAATATTCTCACATGATCTCACAAGCCTCCAAACCTAATCATGATGCCTCATCATGTCACTTAGGGTCTTAAGACAAGGTCCATGAGAAGACCACCAATGAATAACTTACATTGTTAGATCACTCTGAGAGTCATGTAACTGACTCTACATCTTTATATCATGATTTAACATTATGTTTCAAAAATTAAATTCCATACACATTTATATCATCATTATCATGCCTCTATAATCCATACCATGCTTAAGAACTAGCTCATCAAACAGACCTACTAGGCACCATTCCACTTTAAGATCTTAAAGACATCTTCTATAGCTAATAACTCATGACCAAACATATAAGATAGACTCACACCATCTTCCATCATTTTCATTTTACCAAAAATTCTCAAACCATATAGGTTTCCTTCCAATACTGAACTAGCCATGCCTTCATCAAGACAAGACTAGGCTTCACAATGACTTAATTATTATGAACTTGGTTAATAATGATATTATCACAAAAAGAACTTAAACATAACCAATACTATATTTCTAATCAATTCTCATAGAAATAAAAAGCAAAACTACTCATAAGCATGTTATATCATAACATTGTGTTAAGACCTTATGTAGAGCTCAAGGACCTACAAACCATGCTTCTTCACAAGAGCCCTCTGGGACATCAAAAACACTCAGTTACATTTGACATAAATGACAACATCAATGTATCAACATAAAATTCAGGTAGGATTTTAGGAAAATCCAATATTTAGGGCATAACAGACCTAGTTTTGATAGGAATTTATATGCTTTGAAATTTTCATGATGGTCTAGATTTAATTAGTGAATCTTCAACCCTCCTTAAAGTTTTACAAACATGTTTTCAATGGTCAAATAGAGCTTTAAGTCCTATGGTGGTAAGTGATACATAGGTCTATTACTAGAAATGGATTCTCAAAATATATTATGAGATGTATCTCTCAAGAGTAAGGCATGGTCAAGTTTAACACTCTCTTTCTCACCACTCATATGAACTCTTAGGAGTTGAATCATAGTGGTGGTGGATTGACATCTTGAGAAGGTTGGAACAAGTGTATATCTTGACTAAGGAGACATGTGGACTAAACATAGGATTAATTCCTCATATTTTAGGAAGGATCATGTTAATTTTTAATTCTAACATCATTCAAGGTTCATTTACAGAGGTTATGATTGTTCTGAGGTTCAAAACTTCTTGGTAAGTATATAAAAGCCCCTTATCATGTTATGTTATGGTTGTGTCATGAGATTGCATATGTAAAGGGTGATAATAATATCCCATAAGGTTATGTATGGTTCACATTATGTATTCATAATGGTTATAACATTTATTAAGATGTAGACACATGCAGATAGAGAAGCTTCACTATGACAAACCAAACAAACTTGAGAAATCCTAACATGCCTTTGTAGAGATGTGGATCATGTTTAAAGGTGTTTTTACTACAATAGATGACTAAACTAATTAAGAGAATATACATACCCAAAAAACATGTCAATGCAAATTTTAATTCAAAGGGAGGAATATGAGGTCATTTACAAACCTGTTGAGAAGAGACATGAAGTCTAAGTAGGCCTAGGTAGATAAGCACTAGCTTGTGGGTATATATGTGAAGAATTCAAGGTTTTCAAGTGAAAAACTAAACATGGGGTATGTATAGGTATATTTAATGAACTTATAAAATTATTATAATCCTCATCAAAATGTTATAGGCCCTAATTAAGGAGGAACCTCATCTCTCACCTTTCATACACAGTTAAAGGTGTCAACTATTACCACAGGCAATCATGGAAAAATATAGGTGATTGAGTATGAGATTGGCCATATAAGTATTTAGAGGAAACACTAAGAAAAATGAACGTAAATATATATTTAAAACACTTAAGGTAACTCAAAACACACAAACATGCCTAATAAGGATCTATGAGACTAATGAAAAGGCTACAACCCTGCCTGTAAAATACAAAGGCAATGTAAACTATGACCTTGAATTGGGAGCCTATAGGGAGTTATTTAATATAATGGGAAATATTAAAAATATATTGGGTAATTAAAGACATAAGTATCATGGTACAAAGGAATCTAAATGAGTAAATTACTCTCACATAGTCAAGGGATACCTAACACTTACAAGCAAACAAATCTTTTTAAAGTGAGGAAGGTTAGTTTTAAACTCTGCATATAGGTGAAATGAAAGGTTGAAAATAAGTTATCCAATTTTGTTATAAATACTAACATTATTTCCATTAAATTATTCTAACCCTTAGAGGAAACAAGAGATTAATGGCCTAAATAGTCCTATTAGAACTAAGTAGGCTTGTGCATAAAAATTGGATTTTTTTTCATGATTAAGGAAGTTTGAAGGTTTGGAAACACCATGATATGGTGGTATAAATGTCATAATGTGAATATGGAAGTATTAGTTTATAAAATATGAAATAAAAATCAAATTTTAGGCCTCTAGGGTCAAAATGGGCTAGAAGCTTACAAACCCTAGGTAGAGGAATAGGAGGTCTGTAGACTTTTGGATGAGTTGGAAAATAAAAAATACATGGGAATAGGTTTATTGGATTTTTATGGACCCATAGGAAGAATTATAGTTCAAACAAAACATTTTTTATCCTTTTTAACCTTTTTCTCTGTATTGACACCTCAAAATGCAAATTTTTCAAACTAAAATCAACTTTTTCCATGTCACAACTGTAAAGAATAGATGCATGGTGATATCATCAATTAGGGAAGGTTTAAGGGGGTTTTATATTTAATTTTATTTGCATGTTTTTTAATTTCAAGCCCTTAGGTATATGAACAATCATTAAGAGTTCATGACACTCTCAACCTACTAGAACTAGTCTTAGAGACCCAATGGAGAAAATAGGGAAGAAAGTACACTCAAATGCCTTAAATGGGTCTTAAAAATACCTAAAACTAATAGTTAAATTTGATGGGTTCCCATCCATGTCATTTATTGTATGGAATGTTGTACAACTTTCTTTAAAATTGTACTTTTTTAAGGTTTTATGGTGAAAATAGGGTTCTAAGAAAGATGAGTTTTAAATCATGAAATAGGGTATTTTTAGGCATATTCCACCTTTATATATCATCAACCACTAATAATTATTCCTAGAAATACTCCTATAGGTCTACACCAAATAGGCAATCCATAAAATATAGTAAAAGGTGGCCTAGTCACCTAGATGGGCAAGGTTGCAGGTGTATACCATTAGGAAAGCACATATAATGATATAATATGTTCATTTAGAGATAAATAATGCTCATTTACCTATTATAAATGTTCTATTTAGGTTTCATGGACACCAAAAACCTAACACTAAGTTTATACACATAATTTTTTTAACTTTTATCAAATACTAATGTTGTACATCTTGTAAGAACCTGTCAAGACTCAATCTCTCTGAATGCACACCCTAAGGGGAGCACCAATAAAGGGGTGGGTAGACCTTTAGTGATTTCTATGTATTTTGTCCTTTTTTCCACATTATTAACAATCCAACCAATCCCTAAAATAATTTTCTAAGATATTACTCTGCACTTGCACACCCCTCTAGTATTTTTCCTCTATCCATCCCTCTTTTCCTCACCTTTAGTCCCTTTTGTTAGTTGGATGTACTAGGTTGACTGGGTCAACCCTATACACATAGGAATTAGGTAATCCTTTAGTTTACCTAGCTCGAAACCTAGTGAATTATTATTTGGAATTATACTAGGTCGACTAGGTTAACCCTATTGGTTGACATATTTAGAAGTGTTTAGGGTTGAATCTACCTTTATATACAATATTATTTCATCATTATTTCAATAATAAATCAAGATTTATTATTTTATCATGTTTCTCTACAATTAGCTCTTCCACCATTCTACTAGAGGAGTCTTAGCTTAGGACTTCTACTTGGAGAATATATTCTTGTGGATAAGTCTTGAATGTTTTGGCCTTTCTTAGTGATCCTTACAAACTAAAAAAACCTATTGAAAATCCCATCTATCCAAATGAGAGATTAAGCCTCTATAGGTTCACATTCAGGTAAGTATTCTCTAACTTTGCTCCTCTCTTTAGTAGATATAAGTAGTATAAGTATTGGATTTGAATAATATTACTCTTCATATTCCATTTATTTGGGTCTTACTCATATTTAGCTTAATTGATATTATCTTTTACATGTTTTTATTATTTACTAACCCCTCATGTTGTGCCACAAGATTTGGTGAGCACTAGATTAGATTTACTTTTCTTGTTATTAACATTGGTGAAATATCAAAACCTAGGAACCCCTTAGGGTTATTACATGATTGTGTTAGATTGGAAGCTTTGGAACCCTCCTTAGCATGGTGTATTATGATAAATGAACCGCTAATTAGGTCTAGAGGATCCCCATATTGGTCATACTCCTGCTTAACAAATGTATTCCCAATCAGAAGTGTAGGTATGCTCTATCTCCTATGAGTTAGGATTGATTTATAGACATGTTGCATTTCTAATTGCATACATTCTAGTGAACTCAACATGAATCCCATCCCACTACTAGTTGGATTATCTTCATCTTTCCACTTTCTTCTTAGCATTATCCTCACTTTGGCTTCACCTTCATAATACATTATGATGAACCTAGCATAAACTAACCCTTGCATGATTTCTTCACTCATTTTTCATCATTTTATCTTTTTTACCCTACTTATTGTACTAGGTTGACCCTATTGACTATGTATAATTTCCAACCCCTATTTTATATACTAGGTCAACCCTGTCAACTTTATACAATTTTTAGACCCTATTTTCTATACTAGATTGACCCAATCAACTTTGTACCTTTTTATACTTTCCTTATTTTCTAACCTAGTTCTTTGTTTCTCTTTCTTGAAATTTTGTTCATTTCTCTCAAATATCATGTCCCCTATCAGAATCTTCTTGGACAACTTGAATCCATTTAAACACTATATGGGGTTCTCTTTTCTTCTTATCTTTTCCTATCTTTTATTCCTATTTTTAGCTTGTGGGGCATCATGTAATGCCCATCCACACATTTATCTAGCCTTTAGGGTATCTTGTGATGCTCACCCATATATCATTTCAAACTCTGGGGCATATTTTTATGCCCATCCCTATATCCAATTACCCTTTGGGGCATCTTATAATTCCCATACCTACATCCAATTACCCTTTGGGGTATCTTGTGATGCCCAATCTTATTCTCCCTAGCATACTACCAAAATAATCCAACTTCAAGAAACCTATTGAGACACATAGGGTTGTATCTCACATGTTCATCCTTGATATACATGTTAGTGTAATATCCTTCCCTTATTTGGCATACTTATTTTATATATATATGATATCTATCTAACACTTTTTATAGGTTACTTACATATGTCTCTCCCTTTGCAACAGTTCTCTCTTATTACAAACCTTTATTCCTTCCTTTTTGGCCTTTTGGTTTCCCCTTTCTCTCATGAGTTACATTGTAAAACCATAGATAAGACCCAATATTCCTCATGATGTAACACAGTCTTCTTTATTTTTATATTCTTTTTACACACTCTTTTTATATCCCTTGGATTTCTCTTTTGTGAGTTGCATTGTAAGACCATGGATAATACCTGGCCTTCCTCACAAAAATGCCATCTTTTTATTATCCCAATTATTTTTCCCATGATTTTTGGCACCCTCATGGGTTTCTCTTTTATGAGTTATAGTGTAAGACCATGGATAGGACCTAGCCTTCCTCATGAAATTACCATCATGTTATTCCTTTTCTAAAAATATTATTGATCCTTATTCTCAAATTTAGATTTTTATTTTTTTTATAGATGGAGTTTACATAACAATCTATGTTAGCATGTTTTCCTCCATTTCCCTCATTCTTACAATAAGGGATCACACTTTTCTATCATTGTACCCCTTTTTTGCCCTTTATCACATTTTTGTGATTTGAAGTAATTCAAATTATTCCATGTGTAATTCCTCTTTATTTCCTTTCATTTCACTCCACATTGGATAAAACAAGTTTAAAGTCAAGATAACACTTTTATTTTACCTAGATTTATAAGACTCTTGATTTGTATAGAATGTTGTATAAATTTGTCAAAAATTGTAATTTTATAAGGTTTTAGGGTGAAAATGAGGTTATAAGCAAGATGAAGAGTTAAAAATCATGAAATAAGTCATTTTTAGACATATTACACCTTTATATATCATCAAAAACTAGTAATTATTCCTGTAAATACTCCTATAAGTCTGCACCAAATAAGCAGTCCATAAAAGCTAGTAAAAGGTGACCTGGTCACCTAGATGGGCAAGGTTGAAGGTGTATACCATTAAAAAATAACATATAATGATGTAACATGTTCATTAAGAACTAAATCATTCAAATTTACCTATTATATATGTTTTATTTAGGTTTTATGTCCACCAAACACCTAAAACTAAGCCACTAGACCTAATTACCTAAGTAATCCTACTTGGTCAACAAGAAGAGATATAAGTTGACATGAGGGAATGTTAAGGGAGTAATTAAAGGATCATTAAACCTATATAACTACCTCATGAAGTTAATTAAACACATTTCTCATGGTCATCATAGAGTATGGATAGTTTCCAAGCCTAGTCTACATGCAAGGAGAAGGGCATGCTACTAAATGCTTGATGCAGGTTTATTTACACCATATTTTTAACTTGTAAATACCATAAAAGAGATAATGTTGAATAATAAGGAAAATTTTCATCCCTAATAATTAAATAAGATAGGTTCAAAATGAGTTAATAATCCACTAAAGCATTCAAGTGTAGTGAGGTCTCTTTTATGCCACTATTTTAGGGGCCATGTTTATTGACCCTTAGAATATGTACAAGTATTGTTCCATTTTTGGCATGCAGTGAAAAGGTACCATTGTATATTTTGATTCAAGTACCATTATGGCATAAAAATACCATGACATAGGAGGATCATGATGCATAGTTGATATGCATATAAGTGTTATGGCATGGAAGGACAATGGTACATGAGATGTAGTGCGAGAAGACCCAGTCAAGAGTGAATGTGTCATAAAGGACTTCAAATAGAGGACCTAAAATAATAAGTGTAAGACTAGGGGAGTATAAAGGAAGTGGAGTGTGAGGAATATGGGAGTAGTTAGAAGAGAAACTCAAGTAGGACACTTCAACCCCACCGATTGGAGGTTATGTATTAGCCTATGAGGAATGAAATACTTGGCCACTAGAACATAACATAGAGTAAGCATCTAGGGGTGTAGAGGCTCAATTATATAGGAACAATCAGATATAAGATCCATGACTCTAATCCTATTATGATTTTTCATGCCATTTATTCATAATAGTTAGAATCTTGACACTTGGTCAAGGCAAAACAAGTATAAAAACCCCTATTGTAATCATTTTCATGTGTGGACCTTTAGGAAATAGATACAACATTCTATCTTATAATATATTAATCAATCAATGAATAGATAGTATTTTCCATAACATATTATGATTCATTAAACATCCTAAGTATTGAATAATGAATATGTTTTATTTTAAAGTCATTGGTTTCTTTTTCTTTTATTTCTATTACTAAATAGTAATGGTGATCCTAGTTATCATAGTAGATAAGTTTGGGACAATAAGGATAATAGTGGTATATTTATGCTATATAATAACTTAAAATTTATTTTATAAGATATGAAAAACATATAATATTATGCTTCAAATCCTTTGGTAACTGGTCTTTCACTACATGCTTCGGGTAAGTGTACAAGACTTACCTCTCACATGATAGGGCCGACACACTAGCTTGTTGGGAAGAAGCTTCAACACTGACATAAAATTAGTTAAAAGACACCCAATATTTTGGTTCCATTTTTTGGATATGAATAAATTAGAGAATAATCATGGAAAATGTTTTAGCTCATTATATTAAAAAATATTGAATAATGGGTTACTAGTGTTGAAGACAACTTTGTAGTTTCATATCTTGAACCAATAATTTCTACATAATAATGGGTAGAGTAGAATCTCTACAACTTTTTGTATGAGACTTTATTTTTCAGAGTCTTAATTCTCTTACATTCTTAGATCTTAGTGTATGTTTAAGGATGATCTTAAAATCTTAGATGAAGGCAATCATGAACACTTAAATAGAATAGGATTTTAACATGACTTGGAGTTCCCTAGATTTGAGCAGTTAACTATTAGTAGAAAGGTGTTCATAATTGCTACATTTTGGAGTATGCAATGACCACCCATTCATGTCTTAAGGAGGTGAAGTTCAAATTTATATGATACTTGAGGGGATAATACCTTATTCTTTTTTTAATTTAAGAACCTCATTATTGACCTTGGATTGGAAACTCTACCCATGGAAGGCTAAACATCTCTTGTTAATGAGCCACATAGTTGGAAGGGGAGACTAGTGGTTGATTGAAGACTATGGTTTCAACATGGTAGTAAGCTAGTGAGAATTACAAAAATTGAAGTATGATGAATCTCAATATAATATCATGGGATTTAGTGGCATAATAAGAGATCAAGAAAACTCAAGGAGTGTTGTGAAGAGTTATAGGGAGGTGGGTGTGCATGAAGAACCCATCACTTTTGAGCCATATCCTTTGCCACTTTTATCCTTCAAAGGATAAATGAGCTAGACTATAGGATATGAGGAACCAAGTATGATTCAACCAAGATCCCTCACCATAGTGCATTTTCATGCCTTTGATTAAAAAAAATACATATATAGGATTGGGATATAGATAGTACAGAGTTAGAAACTAAACAGGTAAGGGAGACTAAAACTAGGCCATTATGTAATAATCTAGAATCTACATCTTTCCCTCGTTGATGGAACTCTATATCATAGCTTAGGTTGCTCATGGATTTATCACTTAAATCTAGAATACAAGCCCAACCTTGGGAAATCAACCCTCTACCATGCCTCTTTGCATGGACACTGTTACTAGAGGCACTAGAGGATGATTATGAGGAGGTGCTAGAGGAAGCATACCCCCTCCTAAAATTAGATTTCAATCTTCTTAGCAACTACCTACTCAACCACAACCCACTATGGTCTATTATGATATGAAATTGCATTTACTTGAATATCATGGGTAGAGAATGTAGATGAGCATGTTCATAAGTGTGAATTAATTTGGAGAGCATGTGGCATCACATCATCTGAACAGAAGGCAACATATCTTGTAACCACACTTTTAGATCATGTGCACAAATGGTATCATAAATTTGACCCTCAACAAGTAGTCGTTGACTATGACTAGCTCAAAGTAGCCTTCTTATAGGAATTTGACATTCTTGAGTTTGAGTAGTAACGTATAGTGGTATTGAAAGACACAAAATAGGGACTTATAGAGAGTGTACTTGAATATGATGCATGATTCAAAATCCTAATTTCTAATTTTTCACTTGAAATAAATCCTATTCATCATGCACAATGGTTTGTGGGAGGATTATTACTACCTTTTTGATGGCCCTATCACAAAGAACCTTCACAAGCATGCATGAGGCTTTGGAAGCTTCCCTTCACACTAAAGTGGTCAAAAGCATGGATACCAAGATTAGTCTCTTTATTGAGGCACAACATATCATCCATGGAATTTAAGGTTGAAAATTTGATGGAAAATAATGCACATGAGACACACGGTGGTATTTGGTGTATCGATTATGAGATTGAAGGGCATATGAGGAACAACTACCCACACAAGAACATCTGCATAGTATTAAAACAAACCTACAAGATTTGTCATGAAGAACATGTTGTCTATTTGTGTCCAATTTTGAAATGGGATACAAACACTATGGTATCTTAGTATTTTAATATTTGTGATACCTACACACATGATAGTAATGACTGTTGAGTGATCAGTGATAAATATGAAGTTTGAGCACATGACATGCACTAAACTTCAGTTGCCAATACTCAAGATAATGTTTGTTATCATGGGTGAGGAAGAGTAGAAAGATGAGGTGGTGGCCAATTTCAACCAAGAACCTATTACAAATATGGGTCACCAAACCAATATCAAAGAGATTGCCCAAAGTACCCAACCTATTTATTTTGTTAAAAAGATCATCAATTGGAAGAGTGCCCTAATCTATATGTAACCATCAGTAAGGACTGAAATTAAAAGGGTGATAACATTAATCATATATACAAACCAAAATTTTGCACATGACTAACCATCACCATAGTGTAGCAAGTAAATATCACCACTCATAGTGGTCAAACTCAATCTACAGCCAACTCGATCAAGAAGGTACATCAAGAAGAACCACAATCAATGAGGTAACATGATGCACAATAGTAAAATGATGTACATCAAGATACAGTGACACTCATGCAAGAGATCCAAGGTGAGATTCAATACCTCAAAGACAAGGATGACACATATCATGGTGTAGTGTAATAAGAAGCCAAACCTCCTATGGTGCAAGACAATTTTTAGTAACTATTCAAACATATGCTCAATGAAGACATCATTTCCTAGCTTATTACTTGGCTTAAAGGTCAGTCCTACCTACCAAATGAATTCCACCCTTACCTTAGTCGGTAAAGCAAATATTGTTATTTAATTCATGCTCAATGATAGGAAAGTACTAGTTCCTCTTCCTTGGAAGATGGAGAGATATTAGTTAATTCAACTATTAATGGATGGGTAATCCAGGATATTATAGTATATACTAGCATGAAAGTGATTGTTCTCAATAAATATGCTTTGTGAAAAATGTCTAGTCCAACCTTGTAGCCCTCCCTCATGTCCTCTTTATGGTGAATAATACTTGAGTGCATCTTATTGGAGTCCTCAAAATAACCACCATTGACATACTTGGGATTCCATTCAAAGTAAATTTTGATGTTTTGGAGTTAGTTAAATTTGATGACTATCTATCCTTATTTGGAAGGCCTTAGTGCTATAAGAATCATGCAAATTTGAGATTTAAAAACTAATACATTAATTTTGATAATAATGATCAGTGTATGGCAATACACTTAGACCAAGCATAGGGACCACCCTATATTGATTCCATGATCTCTAATGCAGACATTAACAATTTGTAAAATGTGACTGCTCAAAATGATGAACAATATAATCCAACACCAAATGGTATTCTATAGTAGATAGACAACTAGTCTATCTCAAATACTACAAGTAATACTTGTATATTTTGTGCCCATGGTGATTACAATCTCACCAAAATATTGTGTAGTACCATAAATAGAGGAGAAATCATCTTGCACCAGCTCCCTAAATGCCACAAGTTTATGCACCTCATGGGTTTAACAATGAGAGGGCCACTAGAGGGACCACCACTAGAGATACTAGATGAAACTCCATGATTCCAAGGATAAATGGAGGTGTGTGACTTTGTATAGTTCGTAAAAGAGTTCTATGATACTAAAAATGATTGGATGAGGTCATTAGATCACATTTTTTATGGTAACACTACTAGATGGTGATATACTCATAAATATCACCTTTTGTATTAGGATTAAGTGTGATCTATTCTACATCATAGATTTTACCATGACAACAAGATAAGAGGCATACTTAGTTATAGTGGCATGAAAGAACCTAAATCTCACATTAAAGCTTATGAAAAAATGTGGTGAGCTAAGGAAATATTCTTACTAGAGTACCTCTAGGTCCATGCATTCTATGGGACTTTTCACAATTGGTCATAGGCTTGGTATATTCATGAAGAAAGACACATAGGTACTAGTTTCTAGTAGTTATTAAAGGAAAACATGAGGTTGACACTTTCTAAATTTTTACCAAGGATGGACTTATGCCTCACCCTTCAAGCCATGTACAAAGCAATCATTAGAGACCTAAGTCCCATTAAAGACTGACTATGCCATATTCATCAGGAACCTAAAGAACCCTTGCATTTATTCACTGAGCCTCCCACACAATCAACTCCTTCACCATCAAAAATTCCTAGTGAATAATGTCATGAAGAGATCCACCTAGGAAAAAAAAATTGTCTTCCAAGTAGATGAAGGTGAGGAGTCCACTTCACTTGACCCTTTGAATAACCATCTAGATGTCCCTACAAGTACTAGTTCATGAACTATTTGTGACACTAGTTTTCCAATGGATAACCCTTATCATAGGCCCATTCAAACTATTCAACATAACATTGGCATGGATCAAGATCCAAAGATGGCTATAATTGGGAATTATTGGATTGAGATAAAAAAAATCATAGATTTTTGAATTGTTAAAAGAGAATTAGGATGTATTCCTAAGAAATTATAGAGAAATGAAAGGATTCAACCCTTCTCTAAGTAAGATTCATATAAATCTGATTGATAGTGTTCATCATGTGAAGAAACGACCATACAATATGAATCATAACCTCTAGGCACACGTAAAAAAAAAAGATTGATAACATGCTCTATGTTGGAGTAATTATTCATATTGATGAATCTGATTGGGTGAGTCCAATTATAATCAGTATAAAAAATGATGGGCATATTTTAATCTATGTGGATTACTATGTTTTAAATGCATCCCATGTGATAGATCCTTTTCCAACACCTTTCATAAAGGAAATCCTAAAAGGTGTTGCTAGTTGTCAAATATACTCTTTTACAGATAGGTTTTTAGGGTACCACCAAGTCTAGATAGCTAAAGAAGACTAATCCAAGACCACTTTCACTACTAAATGGGGATATTTTACCTATACTATCATGTCCTCTAATTTAAAAAATGCCCTGGTAGTGTTCTCATGGATAGTAGTTGAGGCTTTCAAAGATTTTGTCCATAAGTTTCTAAAAGTCTACTTAGATGACTGGATGGTATACGGGTTAATCAAGGACCATTGTGCCAATCTAAGACTCGTGCTTGAGCACTATTGAGTGTTGCAAATCTACCTAAATTTGAAGAAGTGCTTATTTGTGAGACTTTTTGGTGTAATTCTTAGGGATATCATTTGTAAGGAGGGACTAATGGTGGATCTAACCAAGATCTCCATTATTCTCTATCTGCCATCAACTTAAACTTAATACGAGGTGCATGCCTTCCTAGGTCAAATGAGCTACTATAAAAATTTCATTCAAGGTTATGCCAAGATTGTGGCACCCCTAAAAGAGATTCTAAAGCATAATGAACATTTTTTATGGACTAGCTCTTGAAAAAGAGCCTTCAAAACACTCAAAAAGGTTAGTTATAGATCCCATCTTATAATTTCCTAATTAGACCAAGCCTTTTCATGTCCATGTTGATCCAACTAGGATGGTAGTTGGTGTGATACTTACACAACTATATGATGGAACTTATATCACCTGATTTACTTTGCTAGTAGGAAGTTGACATTAGCAACAAAAAATTACACCACCACTGAGCATGAAGCATTATCCATGGATTAAGTTCTATAAAAATTCATGCAATACCTTCTACCCACTTCATTTATATTCTATATATACCATGAGGCCTTGAAGTATCTTGTAAACAAGCTAGTACTACATGGAAGGATTTACTACTGGATTGTACTCTTTCAAGAATTCTAGTTTTTCATAGTAGTGAAACCTAGGAAGACTAACTATGGACATGATCACTTATCCTAAATTGAAAATGGATAACCCCCACATGTCATAGAATATGATCTTCCTAACGTTTAGATCTTTTGAGTTTTTGGGTACCTAAAGAGATGGAAGATATTGTGGCATTTCTCAACACTAGCTATGCACCTGACTCCCTTAATTCACAAGAAAAAAAACAACTTACAATCCACATCATACCTTATTAACTCATAACAGGAAATTTATACAAAATGGACTATGATGAGGTACTTTACCATTGTGTAATGCAACATGAGTACCTTGAAGTGCTTTGAGAAGTACACAAAGGTATTGTTGGAGGACACTATACTATAAAATATACCATGCACAAGGTGTTTCTTGCTAGACTTTGGTGGTCATCTTTATTCAATGATGCAAAGGCTTATGTTAGGTAATATGATCTCTACCAACATGTAAGAAAACCTAATAGAAGATATGCTATGCCATTTCACCTTATTCCTTCTCAATTTTTTTTTAAAAATTGGGCTATTAAATTTGTGGGGCCTATCACTCTAGAATGATGACAATTAGGCTCTCAGTACATCATTATGGCAATCGAATACCTCATGCACTAGGCTAAAGTAACACCAATAAAATACTATACTATAGCAACTACTACATGATTCATCTAAGAAAAAAATATCACATGGTTTAGATGTCCCCTAAACCTCACTAGTGGTCATGGCACCCACTTGTTGAATGAGATGATTTATATCTTGTTAGCCAAGTTCATGATTATGCACCACAAGATGACACCATACCACCCATAGGCCAATAGAATAGCTAAAGACTTCAACAAGATCCTAGGTACCTCTTTGACAAAAAAATGTAATTTTAGCTAGACTAATTAGGATGATAAAGTATCTACATTGTTATGGGCTTATCAAACCACGTACAAGCACCTCAATAAAATTACACCATTCAACCTAGTATATAGAAAGGAAGAGATCATACCCATGGAGTTCTTAGTTACATCTCTTTGGATAGCAAATGTGGTAAACTTGGATGATGAAGCCTCTTTAAAAGCTTAGATTGATGATTTAATGAAATTAGATGAGGCTTAATTCCTCACCCACTAGAATCAAGATGTTAAGAAACATAAATAGAAAGCATGGGATGATCACCATCTAAAGAATAAAATATTTTATCTAGGCATGAAACTTATACTATATGATTCCAAGTTCACGCACCACCCTGGGAAGCTCTTCATCCATTGGGATAGATTATTTATAGTTCATAGCATTTGACCTATCAGATCTTGCCAACTAAAGTGAATGGATAAAAAATTCCTTTCACGACACTATAATGGGAGTTGTCTTTGGCCATATTGTGATTCTATTTAGTTTAATGTTTTTAATCAACAAGGCTTAAGGATATTATGTTAGGATTTATTACTTTCAATAAAAATCACTACCCTTGAGATGCACAACTCTTTAATGTAATTTTGAGTTTGTGTTTGTGTTTTCATGGAGGACCACAAACCCTTTTAGTGTGGGGTAAAGCATCATGAATATGAATACAAGACATAAGACATGTTGTTGTGCAAGGATAATAAGGCACAAAAGTAATATATGGCACATTAGTGACTAAGGTAATTTGAGTCATTCAATGCACCTTGAAAGCATTTTGAAAGGTTCCCACCATTTGGGTGACAGTTGTCTTCCACTTCATCAGAATAGTGGGACACAGTTATCAACCACTTCCAAAAAAGGTGTGGGAAGGAATGAACCATTAATATGATAAAGTTAGTTATGGTGAGAAGTGTGCGAGTGGAATGATAGGAAAAATTTATTAAGGCACTAAATGCTCACTACAAGATTCAAATTATAAAGTCTGTTAAAATATATGCATTAATAACTAGAAGAGACAATGGGAGGGAAAGATTTAATGGAGGTAAACCCCCCATATGGCCTATAAATAAGCTTTCCAAAGAAATGTTATACTTTACCTTGCTTAAATCTTTGAGTGTTAAGTGTGAATGGAAAAATAGAGAACCAAATATTGATGAAACCAATTTTTTTATAGAATAGAGTGATTTTAAAATTGACAAAGACAATGCAATTGTTTCCAAGTGAAGAGGAGAGCTTTCTAACTTTAGATTTGTGTGGAGGAGTGAAGATTATTAAATTTGTAGGTTTTAGGTTTTGCCATTATTAAAGTATGAAGCATGAGAGCTAAGGCAAGTTGGATCACCACCATGAACTCATTTGGAAATGTGGGATGGCCATAGGTTAACCTTTACATACCATGGAGGGAAATGCATCCAAATAAAAAGGCTAAGAGACTTGAAAATATTCCAACCATACAAGAGGAGAAAGAGCTGAGTGGAGGAGCTTGGTTCCCTATAAGAGAAGAGGTTTTGGGAGACCTAGAAGAAATACCAAAATAAGTGTAGTGCATGAAATCCATGAGGGAAAGTGTGGAATAAGTGAGAAAGATCATAGAAGAAAAGATGTTGAATAAAGGAAATCAAACACAGGCCTCTTCATCACAAAATTCCCTAGTATCTCCCCTTTCATCCTTGTTAATAGAAGAGATGCAGTACCCAAAGTTGGTCTTACACGTGGAGAATTGGGTCTCCAAGGTGTCAATTTCAACTATTTTTTACTATAACCACCATCAATTGGGAAACAAATTAGAGTTAAAAAATGATTATTAGGTCCAAACCACCAACACTACGAATCAAATGGTCTATGACTTATCCATCAAGAACTAGTTAGATAAGGCGAGCCTCTTTCAACTCTTTAAATTGTCATACTTTGGCAAGCCTACTAACACTAGTTTAGTTCCTTATCTCACACATTTATGAGGACTACATCCACTTTTCAAGGTGAAACATGAAAATCAGCATAGAGAGGATAAATAAAGTCACAGGGTTTCAGTATTTGAGTGTGAATGTGTTGGATGACTTGGCAGATATATAGGAGATCTAGTAGATTGAAACCACACTTATGTATCAAAAATAAAGGAATGTAATGCATATAAATAAACTACAAGATCTTACCCTTATATTCACAGCATGGATCATTTCCACTAAGGTTAGAGGGACCAACTGATAGAAGGAGGTGGATATAACCCACCTACACATTGCTCACCAAATGGTTTAGGGTATACAATACAATTGGGAATTTTATTTTGCTTAGAATATAGATGAAGATGCAAAGAAGGTGAATAAGATTCCTAAGTAAAGGTTTTCATGGGGGGAAATCCTCTTATTGATGGTATTTGATGAGATCGATGTGCCTAACTATAGCTCAAGATCATTGAAGTGGGTGTACCCCCACTCACAAGTCCCCTATTGAGTGCTTCAAAGCTTTCACTTGCCCCTAGAACATCACCCCAACATACAAGTTAAATATGAGGTACTAGTTTGATAGGATGAAGGTTGATTTTAGGAATGAATGGTGCATTCCTAAGGATTGTCCCACCCTGATTGTAGATCAAGTAGAATTCATTATGAAATAGCACTACTCCCTAGAATGCATTCAAATGAACCCTTCAAGAGAAATTTTAGCATATATTAAAGTACAATATGCCTTCTCTATATGCTACTTCATAATCCCATCAACAAGATTTATGATGCATACCTAATCAATCTATAGGTAGAGTAGATTGATCCAGAGTACCACACCCTCTAAAAAATGTTCATATATCCAAGCAAAAAAGCCTTTACAAAGAGAGGATAAATATACTTAACTAATATTAAGGTTAATAATATCTTGGTTGGGGAGTAGGTCCATAAGTTATTTTACATGTTACGCCCCTGCAAGTACTCTCAAGATGGAGACCCCAAGGAGAGGCTCCCCTATGCACCATAGAAATGGAAGAAGTAGCCTGAGCCAAGTACCAACATAAGTGGGTAGTAGGCCCCTCAAAAATGATAGATTTTGGTGAAGGCACAACCCTCTAAACCCACTACTTCTTATCCTTCCATGCCACATCTACCTCCACCTCACCCTTCACCTTCTTCACCTCATCCTTCAACTTTACCACCTCAATCTTCTCCATCCCACATTTCTTCACCTTCTCATTCCACTCCCCACTCACCTATCCTAAACCCTTCATCTCCTCATCCAACTTCCCCACCTTTTCCACCTCCATGACCACCTCTACCTTCTCCAAAGACTACCATCAGGTCAATGACACAACAACCTCCAACTCAAGCACCCCAAAGGGACCCCTCTTTGGAGTAGATTCATAATTTGGGATTAGAATCGAAGAAGACTCCATCCCTAGTGTAATAGGCCCCATTTGGTGATCAAATTGATATTGATGGAATAAGAGTAGATGATATGGCCATATAAATCCATAAAGATGGTGAACCTAAGTGAGACTCAAAAATGGGAAAGGGGCCAATTGAGGGGGAACAAGAATAGAGAGGGTTGTCCACCCTATGCAAATGATAATAGTTTAGCATAGAGGACAAGAACCTCTATCTTTTAAAGCATTTCAACCCCAAGGATGCAACCCCAAATTCAATAAAGTATTTATCCTTCCTTTTGGAAATGTATAGAAAAGATCCCCAATTTGATATTCCCTTAGATTGCATTTTTTCTAACCCAGATGTTCTAGGTCTACCAGACCTTATGAAGATTGATCCATAGTGTTTCTCACCAATAATGACAAGTGCCACATTTTTAAAACTAGCCATGAAAATGATGTGCCAAATTTTTTTATCAAAATCAAATGCACACACATCATAAAAAAACATGGTAGAGTGGTAGAAATGTATAATAAAGAATATGTAGAAAAGCAAGTGCTAGTCAAGAAAGTGGCCTCCTTGAAGAAACAAATTCAAGAGGCCACTTAGGATAAGGTAAGGGTTTTAAACCTTTGAAATACAATTTTTAAAGAAGATTCGGTACTTTTTAATGGTATACCATTAGATGGGGATTACATCAAAAAATTAGAAACATTGGTTGAGCTATTGTTCAAGAAAAATAAAGAGCACCCCACACCTAGAGATGAGGCCCAAGAAATACTTGAATAATTCACCATGGAAGCATATATCTATAAAATTACTTTGGAAAGATTTAGGGAGGTTATCCAAATTTTAGATGGTATTTTTTCACACTTGGTGCACCTAAATAAAATAGTATAAGCCTTGCTCCATGATGAGGAGGTCTTGAGGTAGCAAGTAGTTGAAGTTTCCCTATTAATAAAATACCATGTCAAGTGTGTGAAACCATTCAAGGATGTTGAGATGATGTAAGATGCCATTAATAAACATCATTAGTAAATAAACACAAGTTTTGTCATACTCTGATGATAGGTTGACAAGGAGGTCTCTGACTTAGAAGACATCCAAAAAAATCCACCACAGCCTTGGATGAACAAGTGAGAAAGATCAAGATTTTGACTCAACTTGAGGAGCTGAAAGAAGTAAAGGAGGCCATTAAACAAATAATTACTAAAGTCCTCAATGTATTGTCCCAATAGAATGGGATGAAGAAGGAACTCAAGTAGAAGGGGCCATAATTTTTGTGAGATGCTAATGCAACTTAGTTTGGGATAGACTAAAGACTTAGTGTGGGGTGATGTTAACCTTTAAAGTATATATAAGTATTATTTTATTTTTAGCATGCAGCATGGAGTAACCATTATATATTTTGATGTAAGGACTAGCATAGAACAAGAAGACCATGGTGTAAGAGGACCATGGTGCATATTTTATAGGCATAGAAGTGTTGTGGCATGGAAGGACAATGGTTAAGGAGACCTAGCATGAGAAGACCTAGTCAAGAGAGAACATGTCATGAAGGACTTAGAATAGAGAACTTGAAACAAGAATCAGAAGACTAGGGGAGCATAAATGAAGTAGAGCATGAGGAATACATGAGTAGTTAGAAGATAAACTCAAGTAGGACACTTTGACCCCACCAATTGGAGGTTATGTGTTATCCCACTACAAAAAAAATACTTGGCTGCTAGAACATAACATAGAATAAGCATCTAGGGGAACAAAGGCATGATTCTATTAGAATAATTAGTTGTAAGAGCCATGAATCTCAGCCTATTAGGAGTCTATTTTCCATTTTTCCATAATAGTTATAATATTGACACTTGGTCAAGGCAAAATAAGTATAAAAACCCCTATTGTAATTAGATGTGTGTGTGGACCTTTGGGAAATAAATACATCATTCTATCTTTTAATCTATTAATCAATTAATGAATAGTTAGTATTGGCAATAATATGTGATGATTTTTAAACATCCTATGTGTTGAAAATTGAATATGTTTTATTTATAATTCATGGGTATCTTTTCCTTTTCTTGCTATTGTTGAATAGTAATAATGATCTTAGTTATTGTAGTAGCTAAGTCTGGGACAATATGGATAATAGTGGTATATTTATGGTATTGACTAACTTAATATTTGTGTTACAAGAGATGAAAAAATATATAATATTATGCTTCAAAGTCTTTGGGAACTAGTCTTTCACTATGTGCTTTGGGTGAGTACGTGAGACTTACCTCTCGCATGATAGGGCCAACATGCTAGCCTATTGGGAAGAAGATTTAGTGCCGACATAAAATTAACTAAGAGAAGCCAAAAAATTATGGATGGAGTGATTCACATTGGAGAGTTACTAAGACTGTTTCCACTCTTCTTTCTGAAGACACCTAAATCTGGCCATCGATAACCTCCAACTAGGGTTTTGACCAATTTCCACTAAAGTACACAATTTGGCATAAAAAAACTAAAGAACATTAAATGAGTTGAAATGGACATATTCAAGTGCCAATTTTTTCCAAGGTATCACTAAATATAGTAATGAAATTTATGGGCTAACTAACTTTGATTAGATCATTTCAATTCAAAATGCAAATTTTGTACCTAGGTGCTCTAGATTGCTCTTTTATATCAAATTTATTGTACAATATGTGTGTCTCTATTATTTTTTGTTGGAAACATCCTCAATGGGATAATGGATCCAATGCATCTAACATTGACTTAGAATTCTAGTCCAATCAAATTTTAGACCAATAACAAGGCATTCTGATCAATTTGAGTAATTTGTGCGCAAAGTGCTTAATCATGCTTAAGAGATAATTAATTAAAATCAAGGCCTATTAATAATTCAATAGAAACTTGTTGAAAACTTATTTTTATAAATGAATATTGAATATCTACATCATAATGTGATCTCATTTCTTGGGAGGACATCCCTAGGCCATAAATGCCACAAATATTAGTATTATGGGTCTCCCATTCCTTTTTATTACCTACCATACCTCATTAATGTCCCTTATTCCAAAGTCATGATGAGGATAATTATAGATTTTAATTACATAATTCAATTAATCCATGACCACACATCTCAAACTTGAGATGGATGGTCATGGTTGATTCTAGTCATTCTTGAAAATCTATAAATAGACAAGAAATGAACATCATTTTAAATCTTAATTTGCACAAAGTTACTGTGTATAATTGATTCCAAGAGCTCTCACATGCCAAAGTTATGATGCCAAAATATTGAGCCAAGCCAAGCCAAAGCCACAAGGTGCCAAGGAGAAGAGGAGATAGCCAAGCCTCCCTTGATGAAGACTTCATGAGCACAAGCTGAGCAAGACAATACAACAAGAATTTGGAGCATCCAAATAAGGTGAAGGATTCTTGCTTTTCTTTACTTTTTAGTTGTGCTTTTCATTTTTTTTGTTATTAAGCTCACCCTAGTAACTAGGGCTAGAGATGCATGCTAATTAGTGTGTTTTTATCAATTTATTTGAATTTTTGGACTAACACAATACTAATAACCTCTCTTTATTTAAATTCTTAGTTCACATAATGGCACGTCTAGTGGGATGATCTTCATGAGAGCACAATCCACAAACGTTTTAGTGTTTTATAGTTTTGATTTTTTTTATTGTTTTTGCTTTGAGTAAAAATGGACATTAAATAAGTCAAAAAAAATTATATTTACTTAATATTTTTGTATAGTTTTTTATTAATATATATAAATATTTAATGGATATTCTCTAAAATTTTCACAAAAAAATTCTTTATATTTTATAAGTTAATGTTGTTTTAGTGACTGTCACTCTCTATTTTTTATATTTTTGTAAAAATGGTTAGAATAGAGTTGATAAAAAAAATTATTGACTTTTTGGACTTAAAATTTTTCATGTATGTGTATCCTATATTTATTGACAACCTCTCAAAATTTTGTAGTAAACCGATCTATATTTTAAAATTTATTTTAAAAATACTAATTGTAGGTTTTTATATTTTATGTGCAGGATTTTATGTGTTATGTGTTATATTTTATTTTTAGCCTTCTAATTTGTTATTTTCAGGTGTTAATATATTTAATATTATTTTTTTAAAGATTTTATTTAGATTTGTATTAACATTTTCTAACCTAACACATTTTCTTTTGGGGTGATGCCTTAAGGGTAGATAGGTAACTGATGGACTTCGAATTTATTAAAACATGTTTTAGACCATCTTTTGCATGCTTTTAAAATGAACTAGGAACTTTGTTTTAGTACTTAATAGAACATTTAGGTGCTTAAAATAAATTTTTGATAGTTATATTTTCAAATTTATAACTTAAGACCAAGGGTTCAAAATAACACCACCACACCTTTCGATTTGGGGCTTAAAAATGAACTCATCTTTCAAAGCTTTTGTGTTCACTACTTATTTCAATTAGCATTTTGTTTTCACAAAATACAAGGATGTTGTGTGTATTATCTTCCATTTCTCCCCTTTAGGGAACCCTTTTAATTAAAATTTCTTTCCCTATTTTCAAATCACCTATTCTAAGGCATAGAAAGAACGTCGTCTAAAGCAATCCCCAAAAACTCGCAAAAGTATTGGGTGACCTTGACAACAACCCTAAAGTCTTTCTATTTTATGATTTATTTATTTCATGTAAAATTAGCTTGAAAGGATGACGTCCTTACCTCCCACAAGTTCTTTATGGAAGCTTTGACCTAGGGTTTCACCTCCTGACATTGATTTTATTTAGCTCCATATTGGAGTTGCACATGGGACATAGTGGCACTTTGGACATCACACTACACTGAGTGAATAGTAGGATGCAGTGTTTATAAAAAACTAGACCTTTTTGAAACAATCCAAGTGATATAGACTCAAAATTTGTGCTTTTCTTTTATATTATTTGGCATTAAAGTTATTATGCAATTGATTCCTCTAGAACGTTTGAAAACTTATATATCTTAGACAAATCCCCACTTACCATGAAAGTATTATTAGTGCAAGGTGTGCCTTAAGGTATATGTCATAGTACTATCATTTTAGAGAAGGGTGGGTATAAAAAACCTACTATATAATATGCATTTACTTTTATATGAACACTTAAAAATCTCTCAAATGGTGTATATTAATGGATTCTAACAATACCAAGCAACCTTGTCAGTTTAGGACCTAAGAGTGATTAATTAGTTGGTTTTATCCTAGATTAAAGTCTTATTTAGAGTCAAAACTTGGTGTAAAGAAATGATGTAAACCAGACACATGGTCCTCATTTTTATTTGAACAAAGAGGCATTATGTTACCCACATGAAATCATCAATTTGCCTTGTTCAAAGTTCATCAAAACATGGAGTCATATCATCCACTTTGGCATAGTTATGTTTCCCAATTGAGTCTAGACCTTTGATAAAGTTATTTAAGTCCTTCATTTATAATCTAAATTCAAAATTTCACCTTTATAAGTTCATAAATTTGATATGTTAAGTGGGTTCAGCATTTACACTAAACATAAGAAAACTTAGGTTCAATTTCCAATTTGGGTTGAAGGCCATTTAAGACTCATGATCATTATCACCACTTGATAGACTTAAGTCATTTTGTACTAAACACTTTCACTTTGAGTGTATGCACCACAACATTATGAGTCAAGAAAGGTAGTGTTATGTTGTCAAATTTGTGAGAAATTATCATTGCCTTAGAGAGTTTCTGAAACAAACATTTTGTCACATCTTTTGGGTAGTCTAGCACTATTACACTGCCCAAAACATTTTAGATATTGTTTCATAGACCCTCTAGTATAGAGTTAAAAAAATTTCCTACATTTTTCAAACCAATCTGAGTATACTTTTGTGAACCTTTTTTTAGCACAATTATGATGTTCACTTTTGTCTAGCTTATTTGTCAAAAGAACCAAGTTTTATACCATTATTTGTGAGAAAATAAACTCTCTAAAGTGCCTTTTGTTTCATATATTATATTTATTTGATCGAGTCCATGTCCAAGAATCAAATGCCTAATGTTTTCTAGAAGTGTTTCAAATTTATTAGATAAAAACTTTCATCTATTTTCAAAGACTAGCGTTTGATGTTGTTTGGCCAAGAGTCCTAGCGCATGCCTTGTTTAAACCTAGCTTTTGATGCCATGTTTAGACAAAAGACATAGAATCTTTTAATTTTTTAGATTAGACTAATTTGAAACACTTTGACCATAGCATTTGTCATTTTGATTTTTGGTTCATTTACTTAATCTTTTTGTGTAAGATGTGTAACGTTAGACACTTAATGTTGGCTTGTGTTATCACAAATATTTAGATAAATTTTTTGATCCTTTTGATGAATCTAGACCAAGTTTGAACATTATATTTTTAGACATTGTCCTTTTAAAGTTTATACAACTCTCTTCTCTTTCTATCACAAAGCATTGACTATGGATCCCAACATGTATTTCTACACTCATAGTGGACTCATATACAATCTAGGAATTAGTAATGTGGTTGCATAAGAAAAAATGGTGTAAGACTCCTAAATATATAATATTTCTTATGAGATGGATCTTTATCCCTCTTATAATACTCAATTAGGAGCACAAAGCTAAGATCCATTGGCCAACTATTTTGTTAATACACCACCTTATTTAGAACAAGACTAAGAACAAACTGCATAATACCTAGCTACAATACTCATAGTTGATGAACTAGTTCCTCAAAAATCATGATCTACTAATACATCTTCCACATATGATCCATTTTTGTTTGACCATCATTTATTGGAGAACAAATATGAGATTTTGGTTTGAGCCATAGCAGTAAGGGCCAAGTTTCTAGCAAACTTCCCTCATGAGAATTTACCAAGCCTAGTAAGAATGCCCCACAACATAATTTATGATAAAAAATATTCTTCTAGTAATCTTTTGGATCTAGTCTAAACAACATATCAGGACCCTAATATTCCTAATAAATTCAAAAACCTCATGGAAGACCACTTTAACCAAATGCAGATGGCATATCAAACCTACCTGAATCTAGCATGCAATTTCAATCAGATGACCATGGTGAGCAAACCCCTTATTGACTTAGTTCCTTCAACAGGAGTCTTGATAGAGTTAATTGGTCAAGAAAATCAGAGTTTAGACCCATTCATGTAAAATACTTCGGTAGATAACTTTCTATATATGCCCATTATTGAGGAAGTATCTTATACTTCTACGTAGAATAATGAGAAAAATATAGTGGATAATGTGCAAGCAACGTCCAATCTAAATCAAAGTGGTACTAACACACAAACAACTAGTCAACAACATGTGCCTGTAGCTAATACCATGAGTGGACCATCATACCAGGGAGTAGGAGTTTCTACATCCCAACCTCAACCAGTTGCTTCATCAAGTGTGTAACCAATAGGATTAGGTAGTCAACTAGCAACCAATGTCATGCCTCAATAATAAAATGTGACAAATCTTACTCCTCATCTACAAGTGATGAGTAGTATTCCACAAAAATAAGCACAATCTAGTATACCAATACAATAGAGGTTGAATATATTGCCACCTTAATAAGGGGAAACTAATGTTCCACCTCATCAAGTAGTGGCAAATATACTTCCTCAGTCATAGACTAGTGTACCAATCCAAAATCAAATGATGACTAACCAATAATGTCTAAATATTGGTCAGTGAGAAATGTTGAATCTTCAACATGCTTTAATTTCCCAAAAAGTATTCATGTAACAAGGAGGCTCCCATGTTTCTCAAGTACCTACTAGATAACAATCAGTTTAAAATGTGCCACAAGTTTAGAGATAAGGTCTTGGTCCATAAGTTTCCACTTAACAACAAGGTTTGATTAGTTAGTAGCATGTCCCTTTTCAACCAAAATAGGCACAATATAGTTATATCCCTCCATCCCAACCACAAAATCCTCCAAGTCAAAACTTCATAGCCAACCCAAACTAGAATATCACATAACCAAATGTGCAATTTCAAGTACATCCTAATTCATGCATGCATATTCTTGGTCTATTTCCCAACTAAACTAATATACTCCAATAGTTATCTCCATCATACCCTAGTTAAAGTTTCCCACTTGTGACCTCCCAACCATCTACCCTAACTAATATTATCCCTCAAACCAATGTTCTTTCTAGTTTCCTATCCCAAGAATTTTAAGAGATGAAAGATGCAATTACTACCATTCAGGCTGGCAAATAGACTAAAAAGTTTAAGTTAGATTATGTGTGTTCTTATATATTCAACATGGAGTACTTATAGATATAATTTATTTTAAGATATGAACCACTAAAATTCAATAAATACAAAGGGAAAGGTGACCCTAAGGCCCATTTAACCAAGTTCTTTGTCACATGTCAACCAGTGGCATATAGCAATATATACATTTTGTTGTTGTTTCCAAGGAACTTAGATGGACAAGCCTTAGAATGGTTTTTAAATTTTCCCAAGAATTTATTAACATATTTTGATGATCATTTTGATAAGTTTGTGTAACACTTTTCCTATAATCTCAAACATGAGATTTCATTGGTTGACTCAACATAAATAAAACAAAAGGTTGGTGAGAGTTTTGCAAGTTATCTACAGTGATAGAGAGCCCTTGAAAGATGACTCACCCATAGTTTACTAGATAAATAATTAACCACTATGCATAATGAGATAACTTATCATCTCAAACTATAATGTGCACATACTTTCAAGGAGATCATTGACAAAGGCTTGTTAATTGAGTGAGACCTTATTAATAAATAGATCATCAAGCTTACATCAACTAATCAAAATCAAGGTATCAATCAGGGAAGTGGCCAAAACCAACATCCAATCCAAGAGCAAGCATCACAACTAGCATAGGCCAATAATTAAGATAGACCAAATCAATTCAACCACAATAAGAATGTTGTTGGTAATGGAGTAACTGAGTCACATCATGTCCAAATAGTGAAAACATCATCTACACCACCTTTTTAGCTTATTCCTACCTAAATAACTCTCTAACAAATGTTACAAGCATAATAACCAAGAACTGCACAACAAATGTAGTAACCTTTACCATTACAAACCCCTTCTCCAAGGAGAATTGTGCCTATGTGTCATGTCTTTAGTGACCTAGGAGAGACAATTGAGTCTATATTTCACAAACTTGCCATGACTAATATAATTAGTTGGCCTATACTAAACCATTATCCACAAGGCATTCCTTATCTTTATTGGTACCATGAAAATGAATTCTATGAATATCATCGGGTCAACAAGAATAATCTATGAAGATGTGTGTAAAAAAATTATTTTATTGAGAATATGTTGGAGAATGGGGAGATAACATTGGATAATGGTGCTTCCACCTCTAATCAAACTCTTGGGATTTATCAAAACCCCTTTCCCCAACATAACACACAACAAAGCATAATAATTAGCAGCAGCAACAACAACATTGGTAATTGTAACAACAAAACCAATAGTATCAAAATCAAAGGCCAAACCAATAGAATTATCATAATCAACAATAGAACCCATAACATCAGAATAATGGACAAAACTAAAGTCAAAATGGTAATAACCATCAAACCTACCATGTATTTGTACATGACTAAAATAGGGTTGTAGGTCAAATTATAAGGGGTAACAATAATACCATATCCATTAATCCTAGATTAAGCACTAATCAATCTAGACCATTGCTAAATAATACCACTCAACCAAATTACATGGATAATCCTTCTTTGACCTAGGACTACACACAAACAAACCAACAAATTAGGACTCCCACTTTTGGACCATATACTGATAACTCACCCTTGCCATGTGAACACATACAAGTACACTGGCAACTGTGACTTATCCTATCTGGTCCCAAACCATTCCCAACATTTGTTAGCACTTATGGTCCAACATCTAATCTCAATGGTGCAATCATAACTCAAAAGTCAAATATTACTATCCTAGGTCCACAACTATCTACCACTTTGTATGTTTTCCAACCAAACATTCAACCTCAAAATAAACCATTCACCATTGACCAAGACAAGAAGTTTGATATTCTAAAATAATTGTAGAAGACACTAGCAAAAATTTCTATTTTAGATTTTCTACAAACGTCAATAATCCACAAGAACATTTTGAATGAGTTTTTAACCTGATCTATTATTGTCAGTGACATATCCCCTGATAAATTTCAAGCTTTGGTTGGACACCTAGCTCCAGCCCAACAAGTCACATTCAACCAAAGTGATATATCTTCCTTTGGCCCACTACATAATAATCCATTGTACATAGAATTTTATATAAAGTGGCATAAAGTGAAGCATGTCCTTATAGACAATAGATCATACCTTAACATATTGTCTCTAAATCTCATCAAGATTCTTGGGTACACAATGACAGATCTCCAGTTATAAGTGATAACTATTAAAGCCTATTTTAATCAAGAAATAGAATCACAAGGCACCATTAGCTTACCAGTTATCATTAGGCCTTTGACCCATGATACACTTTTCCATGTGCTTGATCTTGAGTTGTCATATAGTATTATTCTAGGTAGGCCTTGGTTACATGAGATTCATGTAGTCCTATCAACATGCACTAATGTATCAAGTTATCCCACTCAGGGATAGAAGTGAATATTACAGGAGATTTACACTCATATGAACACTATAAACATATTGAGGCCAATGTGGTATGAATCCAAGTTCAAAGTAGGATAAAGTAAAGGCCATACTTATTGATCCTCCATAGGATAATTTCATAAATCCTAATACCTTAGATTCCCTTTCCCACATGTTGCATCCTAAAGCTTCTAATCATTTCACTATTTTAGATAATGGCACAGGGGAGTATGTGACCCATGATACCTTCCATATTTCCAATCTTCCTCAAAATCGAAAGATCTTTGGGAAACTTAAAAATACCCCACACATGAATTGGCAATAAAATAACAAAGATAAGGGACATGTCATATTTGTACCAACATCTGGCCTAAAACTAGACCCTCTTAAAGGGGATGAATCATGGTTGTACAATGACAACCAAGATGATTGTTATAAAATTTCAAAGTATCCTATTCCCAATAGGATCATGGACCATCAACATTATGAAGGAAGAGGCCTTAGACTGAATCAAAAAGGAACCATTGAGCTTATTTCCATGATTAAGTATACAAGACCCTTTCGACTTGGATTTAAACTACCTAGGGGTGACCCCACATATCTTATTTGAGTTACATCACTAGTGGCTAGTGATGATGATGTTGACAGTGAAGAAGAGTTTGATCATAGCCTCACCTTTGATAACCTATTTGAGACTAACATGTTTGATAATAATGCCATATGTACTCTTACCCTAATCATTTATCACAACCTATTGCCATTATAATATCCCCAACTGATAGATTGGGACCAACAAGAATCCAATTTGTGGATTGATGAGTTTTATAAAGATGAGGCATTCTTTGAATTTTTAGGCCTTAGAGACAACATTCTATGGGGAGATCATAAATTGGGATTATCAATTACATTAGATCCTGAAGCCTATTTTGGAGAGTGGGTGAACACCCTTAGCCAAAAACAAATAAATAAAACATTAAGGTCCCCAAGTGAAAATCTCTTTGAGGTGATTTTTGACCAAAGAAAAAGTAAAGATAAAGGCCAATCTAGTGGTGAAATCCTGTTTCAAGCACCGTTAGATGGGGATGTTCATTCCTCTTTGAATTTAGACCAGGAGACCACCAATGATGAACTCGCCTATGGATCTAAATTTAATTTTATGAAACAACAAGAATTAGATAAAATTCTTCAAGAATTTCCAACTATTTTTGTCACATGGCTAGATATCCCATTTGGGGACTCAAATTCATCATGCCTAAGAGATGTTGAAGAGCAAGTCCTAACAGAGGACCCTGATATAGTCCAACAATTCAAGTCTTTGCCTATTATCCTAGAAGATGGTTCAACCCTTGTAGTCAAAGATACAATATAGGTCAACATCAGGACTTCATTGGACCTAAAATATATAAAATTAGGTGTGTTCCTCACTAAGAAGGAATGTGAAGTCTTTATAGCTCTATTGAGAGAATTTGTAGATATCTTTGCATGGGAATATTCTTGTAGACACCGAAATTGTGTCTAACACTTGTCATCCTCCCCTTAACCCTCATTTTATTCTCCCATGCCTATTTAACCCCTATCGACCATTTTCCCATGAGCCTTGCCCCTGTAGCTTGTAAAAATGAGCAAAAAGCTAAAATTAGCCTCTGTCCCCATTCTGCATCTGCCGACATTAGTCACTACTCGGCCGACATCGCCGATGTTGATCACTACTCGATCGACGTCGGTGGTCCTGCTAGCATCGATTATCCTTAATACTACATTCTCGACTTGAATGCAGGATCCGTTATCTATTATCCATTATCTGTTATTCATTATTTAGTTGCCAATCAGTTTCTTGATCGATTATCAGACCTTCTTTCAAAACATTCTTTCATTCGACCTTGGGAACGATCAGCCAACTTTTGCATTCAATCAATCTGCAATCAAATCTCTCATATTCTCTCTCTCTGATATAGGGATTCTGCTTCAGTCATCTCACTAGAGGTCTGCTACATCAAACTTCTGCAACACACTTACAACATCAATTATGTCTCCTACTCTATCTTCAGCATGTAACATGTAAGCGTTTGTTCTGTGCTTCTATTTTGTTCTCTGGTTATTGTTTTTAATTGATATCACCACTCCGATTTAGATTCAGATTACAGACCCGACTTGACTTCCTCCCGTATCACCTCTATCCACCCTTTCCAGAATATACAGTCTGTAACTCTGCCCATATTTTTGCACAAACCCCTAAACAATCCCTCTGACTCCCAAATTGGCTCCCTAACCCTCAGACGAAACTTCAAACCATTATGTAATCCTAAAACCCTTTCCAGACCCGACCAGACCCCATCCAAAAACTGCTGCCCTGACCGATGCCGGTCATTACCCCTACTGATGCCGGCACTTTAACCGACGTCGGCACCCTTCCTTGACCGATGCTAGCACAGAGACCGACACCGGTGACTGTGCAGAGAAATTTACTGCATATCAGGTACGCATTTTGTTTTTTGTCTTTTATTTTTTTCATTCTGTCTTTCACTATTTTTGTTTCTGTCAAATATTCTATTTTTAATCATTGGGTTGATATCCCTCAAGGAAGTCTTCATACTTCAGGGATCAAGCTTTTGCTTGACAGCCCACCATCTCCTCATCTAACATTTTTCGTGTTTTAGTCTCTTTTACTTTGCAGGTGTCATTCCTCCATAGCTAAAGAGGAGTACCTTCCAACGTCTGATTTCAGTGTGCACGACTTCATCTAGGTACATACAAGCCTTAGACTATATCTCTTAGTTTCTTACTTCTATCTTTTGAATGTAAAAAGTGAATATCGTATAGAAACATTTTGGCACGCCCGGTGGGACCTTAGGGCCTTCCTTGGGTTCTTTCTTTCTTTCTTTTCATATAGGTGCATTAGGTTTCTCCCTTTTCACCTCTTTTGTCTCTTCTAAATGACACCATCAGTAAGACTAAAAAGAACTTTTCTTTCTTTTCTTGCACTTCTAGACTAGTCAAAAATCATATTCTTCAACCCTTTCTCAACTTGTTTTCATTCCAACTTCACATTTCGACTTGGGCTTAAAACACATTGCATTTCACTTCTGCTTGCTTGCATTTCTTAGACCACACCTAGTAATTAATAACTGCATCATGAATTAATCTAGTCCACTTTATGTTACACGACCAAACCACTTGGACAAAACAAACATCTTAACTTACCTGAGACAAGGCCCGACTGGGATTTCATCACCCAGCGGATACCTTACATGTCCCAGCGATCTTAGTTGGATTTCATCACCAAGGGGAAAGCCCACTCTGTTCTCTAGTAGAGTCTAATCTCTAGGGGAAGTATATTTTGGCTAAGCAAGACCAGCTTATCACTGGACTCGTGAAGTGAGGGGAGCTTGCTCCTTAGCACCAGGACAAGTAAAAAACCTAACACAGACTTTTGAGCACCATAACTAACCCAAAACCATCCATAGACTACTTCTTCTAGGACCTGACTCAAAAGCCAATCTTCCTCTACACATATTCTAAGGCATAAGCCACTATAATCCTAATAATTTACTCCTAGAGTTTTTTTTTTAGGATCTGCTTGTGTTCTTCATCTTTTCTGTTCTTATCTTCTTATTTGAGCTTGTGAGGACGTTCTTTCTTGCCTTGAATGGTTCTGACTCGTAGCCAAGCCAAGGCTCTAGTCGATCACGCGAGGCATCACCCGCTTCCGTCTACCCCGTCCATAACCAGTCCTATAATGGAGTTCCACTCAGAGACTGAAAGAACTCCTACTAGACCATCCCTGACCTAGACTCCTATTGTCCCAGAAGGGGACCAAGATTTTGCATGATTCTTGGACCTCAATGTCAAAGCCTTGCAGCACTATCTCATGAATAGCCAAACATGAGACTCCTTGGGCAATCCAATTTACGAAATGCCAACCTCTCTTCTCAAGACTGCAGCCGTATCAACAGCGTCCATAGTTCAACCTTTAGACACCCAGGCTATTGCCTCAACCAATGACCAACCTTTGACCAACCATCCAAGTGTGGCCTCTCCCTCCATCTTTGGGCCCACTTCCACCGGGGTTTCGGTCCCCTATCAACCTCAGCTCACTCAACCACTCTCTACCCCTTTTCAGCATTTGGTCGTCTCTATTCCACCTACCCTTGCTCCTATCAACACTAGGGTGGCTACCTATCCATTGGCCCATGTTACCACTAACCAACCTCCCATGGCAACATCGAGCCTAGCCATGCCTTCTACCCAACCATCCTTAGTCTCCTCTTCTATCCCTACAACTAGTCATCCGTATGTTGTGCCCTTACTGGTACAACTGACTACGTCATATGCCTCTTCTAGCCTCTTTCAAGTGCTTTACAATCTAGGGGGTGCTCTACCTACCAATCCATCAGTAGATATCATCAAAATGCTGATGGACAAGATGTCTAGCCTAGAGACCTCCATTTCTGGCTCATGCAATACTCTCTCATACGAACAAATTTGCAATGAGCCCATTCATCCTTCTGTCCCGATCAGGCCATATCCCAGCTAGTGGGAACTTCCTAAGTTTTCTCATTTTCAAAGCAAGGAAGACCCACAACAGCACTTACGGGCATTCAGACATGCATGTTACCTTATCGTCCACGATGATGCGTTGCTTTTACGCACATTTCCTATGTCTCTCTCAAGTGCTGCGCTTGATTGGTACAGCTCCCTTGCCATCCATTCCCTCTTCACGTTCACTCAGCTGGCCCAACTCTTCCTTGATCATTTCTCTATCAACATCACCAAGAAGGTCTCAATCACAGACCTCTATTCTATCCGCCAATTCAAGGATGAATCCATTGCTAATTTCGTCGCTCGATGGAGGGGCCTCATCAATCAACTCAAATTTTCTTTACCCCAACCTGAACTTATTGAACTTTTCTCCCAAGCCTGCACCAAACATATTTCTTCCACCTTAAGGGTTTAGACCTTCCACACTTTTGATGAAGCCTTCACGATGGCTCACAAACCTGAGTTACGTGCTATCAAAGAGAATAAAGTCAAGTTGCAGAGCAAGAATCCCAACTCCAAGACCAATGACCCCTCTTCTAAGCCTTCCTCATCCAATCCTAAATCTAAAGCTTCAGTAAGCACTCTGGTCGTTAGATCTTCCTCCTCTTCCCCTTCAACTAACCAGCCTGAGCCATCCACATCCCAAAGCATCACCTGCCAATTCCATTAGAGATACGTACAATGACAGTATACTCCACTCAGAGAATCATACGCATATGTGCTAGAAAAACTCGTCAAATAGGGGGTCCTTAATCTCCCCCAGATCTGACCACCTCCACAATTTGATCCCTCACGTGCCATCTCTGCATGGTATAGGTAAAATGACTTCTGCAACTACCACCGTGTTAAAGGCCATGACACGGGCAACTAGTAAGACCCTTAAAAACATCATCCAAGACATGCTGAAAAAGGGTGACCTCGTCTTAGACAATCCCAATGTGCCACCTAATTAGGGCATCGACATCTTCAAGCAACCATTCCCCAATCATCTGCCAACCCAAAATAATGTCCAAACCATGACTGACAACATTCACAAACATAATATATGAATAGTCAATACAGTCTCTCCCTTCATCCCCGACCAGACTCTTTCACAAACTCAAGAAGTCAATCCACCCCTCAGTCCATCACATGTGGACGAACCTCCCTCTTCGGTTAGTTCTCTGACAACTTCTCTTATATTGGAGGACGCCTCGACCATACCAGCTCCACCAGTTTTACCATTCTCCTTCTTGCTACCTATGGAGGACCCAACCCTTCCTACTCCTTGACCGCAAGTGGAGGGCACAATCATCCCTGCCCTTTACCCGCTTGAGGAGCCTCATTCTCCAATTTCTTCTCCACCCAGGGAAGAACCTACCTCTCCTTTATCTCCAACCAAGGACGAACCTGTCACGACTTCATCATGCCTTGGGACTGAGACTACCACACCTTCGGTCCCGCAACCGTCAACATCTTCTCAAGAACCCAAACCTCATCCAACATCTTCTCAGCCATTTTCCTAATTAGTAGATAAATTCAAACTTCTCCCTTCAAGGAAAGTGGAGCATTAGGTATTGTGGGAGCGTCTCATAGCTCTTCAACATGCCTGTGCCTTCTCATCTCATGCTGCTAATCCTCCCATGGCAGAATCTCCCAAGACTCTCAACAAAAACTAGACTTCCACTTCTAGACCGTCTACACCTCAACCAACCACATCAGGACTGAAACCCTCATCTACCCCGTCTAAACCAATCAAGTCACTCAGCATTCGCCCTATCTCCAACCTCACTCATCCACAAGTGAAGGTGGACTTAGACTAGACCTTAACCAATAGTAGTCTTCAAATCAAATCAAAGAAGACTGCCAAACCACAGAGGTGAACTCCTCCTCCCCCATCACCATTGCCCTCCATTTTGGGCCCTCATCCTTCGACCTTGACCAAAGTCATCCCCACTCATACCTCTAATCAAAACCAGTTGCCTCCTCTACTTCCTTTGCCTACCACTAGCCTACCCTCTCCCAAAAGGGTGGTACCTCTGATGAATAAAGTACCGTCTCCGCCTTTTGCCGCACCATCAACCCAGAAGGTGGTATGGGAGCCTCCTCCAACTCTGCCCAAGCAAAAGTCACTAGCATCACACACATCGATGAGCACGGACCCTTTAGTGGGCTCATACTCTTTGATCTTGCACCAACTTTTGCAGACTTCTAGCATAACTCTTCCACCCATCAGGCCTTTCCAACCCCTCAGGTCTAAGCCCTCCTAGTTTGATGACACGAAGATTTGCTTATACCATCGTACGCCAGGACACAATACCAAGACTTGCTATGCCCTCAAGGCCATCATTTGCCACTATCTAGAGAAAGACACTCTTCTCTTTGAGGACACTCTCGACTGACCCCTGACTCCTTCTCATAACCCTCCAACCTCTTCAAACCTATCAACATCTCATCAATAGGTTACAACCCCTTTATCTCCTTCACCTCCTATCTTTGAAATCAATGCCATTCACATAATCACTAGGTCACAAAAGGATAAGGCAAAAGAAAAATCCACCATTCCTTAGACCTACCCTTTTGTCAATCCACCTCAACCGCCCAAGCCTAAGATTTCTATCCTTGGCACACCTCAACCCTCTTCTTCTTCTTCCTTTTTAGGGGAAATTCGTGACTCTATGTTAAAACAGCTCCACCAGACGCTCGTGAAGATGTCCCTTTATGACCTCATCCAAACCTTGCCCTAGCATCGTCAGGCCCTCATCTGAGCCTTGCAGGCAGCGGAGGTCCAACCCGAAGACCCCCAACCACTCGCTACCCTTGTCCACTCTTTAGCACCTATTGCCTCCATCACATTCAACGATTTTGAGATTCCCACATCCAACATAGAAGATCAAGATGTTGCCCTTTTCATCACTGCCTATGTTGATCGGACACACATTAAACACATTATGATCGATAGAGGAGCCAACATCAATATTATCTCCACCCATGCCTTTGATCAATTGGCTCTTCCCAAGAATTGCATCTCTAAAACTAACGCAATCTTGCACTCCTTTAATGACACCACTGCCATGACCATTGGCACAGTCATCCTTCACATCCATGTTGGTCCACGCACAGTCTTGGAGCTCTTCTATATCATCGAAGGAGAGTTTCAATACAACATGTTGTTGGGCCAACCTTAGATCTGTGCCATGGCCTGTGTCCCCTCCACCCTGCACCATTGTGTAAAATTCAAGCACGATGGGCAAGTCCATACCATTCCCACTGACCCTTCACCCTTCAAAAATTGTAACACCACCTACCATCCAAATGACATCCTCATTCCTATCAAGCCATCAATATTGGCACCGCCTCCATCCATGGAAGCTTCAACCAGTTTACAACAGGTGGTCGCCCTCACACCTCCCCTTCAAGCGACGACCACAGACCCCATGGAAGACATCTTCCAAAGACTTTCATTGGGGGAGTATTGCTTGCTAGCCTTAGACATGTTCCAAACTCCACAAGAGTATGGACACCTTCATCATAGCCCTAGTTACGACCATCGAATCGAGATGATCGTGCCTTATGGTCCTCCTCAGCTCCGAACCAACCTTGTCTATGGGGGGCTTGATTAAGCTCCTACTGATGGCAATCCTCTTTCTTCACTGCAACCATTCACATCAGACTTCTCATTTCTTGGCAACCCTGCCTTTGCATACACCTACCTTTACAGGTATGCATGGAAGGGTTTTGGCTTCAGACGCTATGAGCAAGGCTCCCATCAGCCCATCAAACCGCTCAATGATGACGATGCCAAGAAATGGTATGGCTTGGGATATCATGACCCCACTCAGGCCCCTACAGACCTTTGCCCTGAACCCACCATTGATTAACCTCTTCATAGCTCACCCATTCTTCCCTCTTCACCTACGGAGTTGATGGTTTCCATCCCTCCTAGTTTTTTTTGCATAAACACCATCCGCATGGAACCCCTAACCTATCAGCTAAATGGGGTGTCCAAGTCTCTCCCTCTCATTTTTCCCAGCATGATAGAAGATGAGTCGATAACCATTCACACTGTCCACTGCATTGATGATGACGCCATTCTTTCTTACATGGGCATTGATGACTCTCATCTAGCACTCCCTCCCTTCTAAGACCCAGGTTATGTTAAATGAATCAACCATTGACATCAACCTTCCTTCTTCTGATGTTCCTTATGTCTTAAAGATTGGCCAATCTTTAGATGCTCAGGAGAAGCTAGACTACACCCAGTTCCTCTCAAACCATAGCAAGGCCTTTGCCTGGACCTACCGTGACATGCCTAGCATCGACCCCACCATCGCTACCCATAACATAGTCACCAAACCAAAGGCTAAGCCTGTTAGGCAAAAGCTTCAAAAGATGCATCCTCATGTTGCGCTCCTTGTCAAAGAGGAGCTTCAACGCCTTCTCTCTGTCTCTTTCATCCAACCCATCGATTATCTACAGTGAGTCTCTAACATCATCCCAGTCACCAAGGTGACTGGGGTATCTGAATCTACATGGAATATCATGACCTTAACCTAGCCTATCCCAAAGACAACTTTCCTCTTCCCAACATTGACCAGCTTGTTGATCTTACGGCCGGCTATGAGATGCTATCTCTCATGGATGGGTTTTTAGGATACAATCAAATCTTGATTACTCTGGAAGATCAGCACAAGACCACTTTCATTACCCCATGGGGGACTTTCTGCTATCGAGTCATGCCTTTCGGCTTGAAGAATTTAGGTGCTACTTATCAGCGTGCCATGACCTACATTTTTCACGATCTCCTCCATAAAATCATGGAGGACTATGTGGATGACCTGCTCGGCAAGTCCAAGCTTCATCGTGACCATTTGACCATTCTCAAAATCATCTTCTCTCACCTTCTTCAATACAATGTTTGCCTTAACCCCAAGAAATGTGTCTTTGGGGTCCTCTCTGGTAAGCTTCTCGGCTTCATCGTTTCTTTCCATGGCATCAAGATAGATCCCGCCAAGATTCGCACTATCCTCGAAATGCCACCCCTGACCAATCTCAAGTAGCTTCATAGTTTGCAAGGGAAGCTCCAGTCCATTCGCCTTTTCATCTCGCAGCTTTCTAACCGCTGCCAATCTTTTCATCATCTCCTTAAGAAGGACGTCTCCTTTAAACGGGATAAGGACTATCAAGAGGCTTTTGAAGCCCTCAAACGCTATCTGGTCTCTCCACCAGTCCTCATTCCACCTAAAGATGATCAACCCTTCTACCTTTACATCTCTGTCACCAACCATTCATTAGGTGCCATGATCACGCACCGAGACGAGCATCACCGTGAGCAAGCGGTCTACTATATCAGTCAAACACTGGTCGACTATGAAACTCGGTATACTCACACTGAGAAACTCTATTTGGCATTAGTCTTTGCCGCTACCAAGCTTCACCACTATCTTCTTAATCACAAAACCTTTGTCATCACTCACACCGACCCTCTTAATTTTATGCACTCCAAGCCATATCAACATCAACGTATGGCTCGGTGGCTCATGCTACTTGCTGAGTTCGACCTCAAATTCATCTAGCATAAATCCATCAAGGGGCAAACCATTGCTGATCAACTGGCAGATGCCCCTCTTCCCAACAATCAACCTTCACAGTGTGAATTCCCTGATGAGTCTATCACTGAGCTTTCCATTGATGACACTGTCTACCAAATGACCATGTTCTTCGACAGATCCAAATGTCAACTTGGTGGGGGTGCGGGAGTCATTCTCATCCCACTCAATGGTGAGCCCATGCCTCTGTCTTTCAAGCTTGACTTTAATTGTACCAATAATATGGCTAAATATGAGGCCTTAATTTTGGGACTTCAGACTGCCCTCTCTCTCAACATCAAGTCCATCAACATCTTCAGTGACTCGTAGCTCGTTGTCAATCAGGTTAATGGTTCATATCTCTATAAAAATGAAATTTTGCAAAGGTACAAAAACTGTACTGACATTCTCCTTGCATCTTTTGACCATTACCTCCTACAGACTGTTCCTCGATCCACGAATAAGTTTGCTAACACCATGGCTTCTCTCACTTTGCATATCCCATCTTCCTCATCTACATCCAAAAATTTTGTCACGGTGCATCATGTGACGTTGCCTTCCTATATCTCTCCTAACATTAATCATGTCAACACTATAGACTCTAGCCCATGAGATGATTGGTATAAGTAACTTGTGGACTTTTTATCTTTTTCTGTCATTCCTTCCAACCTCTCTAGCAATGCGGAGTGAGCTTTTATCAAGCATACCGCTTTCTATACCATGCTAGGGGGTCTTCTCTATAAGTGAGGCTTCGACGGCCTCCTTCTTCGTTGTCTCACCTCCACTGAAGCATCTCAGGCCATTAATCAAGTCCACGATTGGATTTGTGGTGGACATTTCAGTGGGAATTCAGTTGCCAAGCACATCCTTCATCTGGGCTATTATTGGCCCACCCTTCATCAAGACTGTAGCGACTATGTTCAGCATTGCATCAAGTGTCAACAACACTCTAACTTGCTTCATCTTCCTAGTCACGCCTTATAGGTCACTTAGGATTTCTAGCCTTTTTCTCAGTGGGGCTTAGATCTCATCAGTGAGATTAACCCTCATTCGTCTCTTTGTCATCAATCCATCATCACTGCCACCGAGTATTTCACCAGGTGGGTGGAAGCCATTCCTCTCGTCTCCATAAAAGCCGACAAGATTTTCAACTTCATCAGCACCCACATCATCTATCATTTTGGTGTCCCTCACAAAATCATCACCAACAATGGCAAGTCCTTCAAAAACAAGACCATCTAAAAACTCTGTGACTCATTTGGCATCAAACTCAGTTTCTCTTCACCTTACTTCCCACAAGCAAATGGGCAGGCTGAGGCTTCCAACAAAATTCTCACTAAAATTCTCATGAAGGTGGTCAGCAACACAGGAAGGGACTGGCACATTCACATTCCCTTCGCTTTGTGGGCCTACCGCACTAGCATCCAAACCTCTATGGGTGCTACCCCTTTCTCTCTCATGTACGAAATAGAGGCTGTCCTACCTCTCAAAGTACAGATCCCATCTCTCTGCATTTCTCTACATGACATCCTTTCCAATGATGACTTTCATCAAGATCACTTAGCTCAACTTGAGTTACTTGATGAGCACCGTCTTGCTGCCCTTAATCATCTCCATGTCTATCAAAATTACATCAAGCGATCCTATGACAAAAATTTGCGAGAATGAGATTTCAATATCAAAGACCTCGTCCTCAAAGAGAATCAACACGTGACCAATATGGAGTGAAGTAAACAAGGCAAGTTTGCCCCTAATTGGCTCAGACCTTTCATCATCACACACAAGTATGGATCAGGGACTTATCATCTGTCCTCTCTTGATGGACGACCAGAACCTGAGCCTCTTAATGCGTTGCATCTGTGACCATTCTACTGTTAGTCAAATACTCATCCACTTGACATTTACCTTGAGCTCATCCCTTGAGCAATCCCCATCCTCTTAGTCCTAATTCCTTTCATCCCTATTCCTCTTAACAATTCCTCTATAACCCTTTTATACAGTATGGATGCTTTGTCTTAATGAAAGGGATCCCTTGACCTTCTATAATCTTGTCCATGACTCACATTTCTGTCAAAACAAATTTAGATGTCAAAATATCCAAGGTCACCAAATTAGAATCAAAAGGCAGACTACTCCCTCGAAGGACAGCTGTACTATCATTGCTATAGCTAATAGACTGCTCCCTCGAAGGATAGCTATTCAAAGCCCTTATATATAAAGCAAAATATAGACCACTCCCTCGAAGGATGGCTATGACTATCTCTTGCTACAAACAACAATATTTTTTAGAAGCTTCCTGCATTGATCAGCTTCGCAAATGACCACCAAGCAAATGACATCTCTATGCAGACTTCCCACATTGATCAATCTACACCACCAAAAAAAAAACAAAAAAAAAATCATGGACTTGGCTTGTCATTGTCTCCGGGTCTCCTATAAAAAGGGGCAAATTTATCTCTGCTCTAAAATGGGTTACCCTATCCTCCTCCTATCACTTGCTCAAGGGACTTCAAGCTCACTGTAATGTCAAAGTGATTCGATTACCTCTCTAACACAACATATGGTCAATGACGTCATGCATGAATGGGGCTCTTGGTTCTAATAACCCCTATCTATGTTGTCATTCTGGTCCTTGTCAATGAAAGAGCAATATGCCTTTCACTTCTTCTACACTTTGGTCACATTCCACTTCATCACTTGTCAAACCTAATCAACTCAACTCAACTCTCTTTTCAGGCCACTCCCATAGCCTATTCACACTAGTTTCTATGGACACCAATACACATAGAAACTATCAACCAGACGCAATTTATGTTAAGCATAAACTAATACTTGTTGAAGCATAAATAGACCTCAATTCATTTTTAGCATATGTCCATCATGACTATGGACAATTTCTAGGGATGAAAGACCCTCGACCAATGTTACAGAATACACCATTTGGAAAAGGCTGTAACATCTTTTTCACACAAGGGCTATGTAGGCAGCACTCAGATCACATAATGTCTTCTGAGGTTAGCTCAGCCACATCCTTTCATCCCTTCATCCACCTTGACCAATGAAAATTGGAGATCATGCCTATCTCCTTCGACTTCAACCACTTCCAAGACAATGTTGCCTTGGTTGTTTTTTCATGTATGCTACCTCACAGCTGGTTAGTAACATTGTGCATAGACTATATTTTGGACCCTCACAAGTATAGGATCGCAAGTCGGTTGATCCCCACTACTTGTGACTTTTTCATGTTTCTAGGAACCTTTATTGAGCCTGAGATACCTAAAACATGATGACCATTGGAGCTATAGCTTCGATTGAATAACCTGATCAGCTACGACCACATGCTGGGGCCCGGTTACTTCAATTTTGGCACTCCTCGACCCTTGACCTACGACAATTTGACCTAACCATCTCATAAAGTGGTATGCATGCAATCACAACTTTTGCAATGTTCACCCTCACCCATTTTTCATCCACTCTTTGTCAAATCAGCACCCAATTCCCAGTTCCTTTCCCTCGACTCTTGCTTTGAGGGGGCATACCTCATCCATAATCGGGGAAATCCACCTCCTATTTTTGTCTTGCAGTTCATTCAAACAACCAACAAGATGGAATCGACCTTATCCCACACCTAGGGCAACCAACTCCTATTTTTGTCTTGCAATTCGTCCAGAATAACCAACAAGACAAAAAGGGGCAAATGTAGACATCAAAATTGTGTCTAACCCTTGTCGTCCTCCCCTTAACCCCCATTTTATTCTCCCATGCCTATTTAACCCCTGTCGACCATTTTCCCATGAGCCTTGCCCCTGTAGCTTGTAAAAATGAGCAGAAAGCTAAAATTAGCCTCTGTCCCCATTCTGCATCTGTTGACATCGATCACTACTCGGCTGACATCGCCAGTCCTGCTGGCGTCGGTTATCCTTAATACTGCATTCTTGACCTGAATGCAGGATCTATTATCCATTATCCATTATTCATTATTCGATTGCCAATCAGTTTCTTGATTGGTTATCAGACCTTCTTTCAAAACATTCTTTCATTCAACCTTGGGAATAATCAGCCAACTTTTGCATTCAATCAATCTGCAATCAAATCTCTCGTATTCTCTCTCTCCGGTATAGGGATTTTGCTTCAGTCATCTTGCTGGAGGTCTGCTACATCGAACTTTTGCAACACACTGACAACATCAATTATGTCTCCTACTCTATCTTCAGCATGTAACAGGTAAGTGTTTATTCTATGCTTCTATTCTATTCTCTGGTTATTGTTTTTAATTGATATCACCACTCTAATTTAGATTCAGATTATAGACCCGACTTGACTTCCTCTCGTATCACCTCTATCCACCCTTTCCAAAATATACAGTCTGTAACTCTACCCAAATTTCTGCACAAACCCCTAAATAATCCCTCTGACTCCCAAACTGGCTCCCTAACCCTCAGACGAAACTTCAAACCATTCTGTAATCCTAAAACCCTTTCTAGACCCGACCAGACCCCATCCAAAAACTGCTGCCCCGACCGATGCCGGTCATTACCCTTACCGATGCTGGCACTTTAACCGACGTCGGCACCCTTCCTTGACCGATGCCAGCACAGAGACCGACACCGGTGACTGTGCAGAACAATTTGCTGCATATCAGGTACGCATTTTGTTTTTTGTCTTTTATTTCTTTCATTTTGTCTTTCACTATTTTTGTTTCTGTCAAATATTCTATTTTTAATCATTGGGTTGATATCCCTCAAGGAAGTCTTCATACTTCAGGGATCAAGCTTTTGCTTGACAGCCCACCATCTCCTCATCTAACTTTTTTCATGTTTTAGTCTCTTTTTCTTTGTAGGTGTCATTCCTCCACAGCCAACGAGGAGTACCTTCCAACGTCTGATTTCGGTGCGCATGACTTCATCCAGGTACATACAAGCCTTAGACCATATCTCTCAATTTCTTACTTCTATATTTTGAATGTAAAAAGTGAATATCATATAGAAACAATTCTGACATGCTAGGTTTGGACCCTACCTTAGTTTTGCACCACTTTATGGTCAATCATGATGTCAAATTAATGAAACAAAATGTATGTAAGATGTATCCGTGTATTACTCTCTTGGTAAAGAAAAAGTTGGAAAAACTCTTAGAATCAAGATGTGTTCAGTCCATTGACTACTCAGAAGGGATATCTAATGTTGTACCTATTAGCAAAAAGCTTGAAGGAATTAGAATTTGTACTAATTTTTGAGACATAAACAAATATTATCTTAAGGATGAATTTATATTTCCTAATATTGACATAATATTCAACTCCATGAGAGGTTATGAAATGTTTTCACTCATGGATGGCTTTTCAAGATACAACCAGATCAAAATAGCACCAAAAGAGCAAAATAAAACAACATTCACCACTATATGGGGAACATTTTGTATCAATTAATGCCATTTGGTCTTAATAAAGTTGAAGATACATATCATAGGGCCATGACTATCATATTCCATGATATGATGCATGATATTATTGAAGACTATATCGATGACATATTAGGAAAATCCAAAACCAGGGTTGACCATCCAACAGTGCTACATAGGATATTTAAAAGATTGTAAGAGTATAAAGTTAGACTCAATCCAAATAAATGTGTATTTAGATTAACCTTAGGAAATTTACTTGGCATCATTATGTCTTATAGGGGCATTGAATTTGATCTGGCCAAAGTTCATGCTATAATTGAGATGCCACCACCAGCTAATTTGAAGCAACTCCATAGTTTGTAGGGCAAGATCCAGTCAATCTAATGCTTCATCTCTTAGTTAGAAAAAAAGTGCCATCCATTTTCATGTCTTATGAAGAAGGGAGTTTCATTTTAGTAGGATAACCACTGCCAAACAACTTTTGAATAATTCAAGGACTATCTAGTTAATCCACCTATTTTATTACCTCCTATGCTAGGAAGGTTGTTCTTGTTGTATCTATCAACTACCAACAATGCCTTGGGGGAAATTTTGGCTCAATATGATAAAAATAGAAAAGAGCATGTGGTATACTACTTAAGCCATACCTTGGTCACATATGAACATAACTATGCACATATTGAAAAAGCTTGTCTATCCATGGTCTTCATAGCTCAAAAATTACACCATTACATGTTGAACAATAAGACCATGGTCATTTCAAAAGTAGATCCACTCAAGTATCTACTATATAAAATAACATTAAAAGGTAGAATGGCCAAATCGATCATTCTTCTTAGTGAGTTTTACATAGAGTATGTCAATCAGAAGATAATCAAAAGATAGGTCCTTACAGATCAAATTGTTAAATCACCCCTTAGAGACACAAAACCACTCACATTCCATTTTCCTAATGTATCCATAATGATCATCATTGACACACCTCTTTAGAATTAGAACTAGAAGCTATATTTTGATGGTTCATTTACTACACATAGATCAGGGGCAGGTCTCTTATTTATTACACCATAGGGGGATCTAATCCCTAAATCATTTAGATTCAATTTTCTTTGTATAAACAACATGGCCAAGTATGAAACACTTATCATAGGACTTTGATAGGCATTCTAATGGAATATATATCATCTAAAGGTTCATGGTGATTCTGAATTAATCATCAATTAGGTCACAAACCATTTTTAGACTAAAGATGACTAGTTGGTTCTATATAAGGCTATGGTCGATACCCTAAAGCAAAAAATTACAAATATCCAATTTGAGGATATACCAAGGGCTAGTAATAAAACTACAGATGCCATGGCTACTATTATCTCTCTAGTTCAATGAATAGATAAAGCAAGAGAATATCAATTTCTTGTTGAGAATTTGTTCACACTAGTTCATGAACCTTCAACTCTTGCAATGATTTGTGATATTATTGGTCCTAATTCTATATAGTACTCAAACCTTGACAACTACTTTCATGACCAAGTTCTACCACGTAACCCATCTCAAAAATAAACCAAATCCTTTATTCATCATTCCATTAATTATACTCTACTTATATCCACTCTTTACCATCATAGTTTTTATGGAACTCTACTTCATTGTTTAACGTTGGTAGAGTCTACACTAGTGTTAAGAAAAGTTCATAAAGGATTATGCAGAGCTCATTCTAGTAGGTTAATCATATCCAAAAATTTCTTGTGTATTCGTTATTATTGGCCCATGATGGATACAAATGTAGTTGTATATGTAAAGAAGTGTAATAAATGTCAATAGCATGGTAATTTGATTCATGCCCTATCACAAACTCTAAAACCAATGTTGACACCATGGCCATTTTCTACTTGGGGACTTGACCTCATTGGGAAGATCAACCCCACTTCATCTAATGACCATAAACATATCCTTACCACCACTGAGTATTTCACTAAGTGGGTTGAATCTATACCCCTCACTGACATAACTAGAAAGAAAATTTCCAAATTTATCTTCAACCATTTCATTTGATATTACGGTATCCCCTCCAACATTATATCTAATAATGGAGGATCATTCAAGAATAAGGATGTAGACTAGTTATGTATTAAATATAACATCACACAACATTTTTCTATAGCATATTACCCTCAAGGTAATGGTCAGGCTGAAGCATCGAACAAAACCATTGTCAATATTCTAAAAAATATTGTCAATGATGTTGGTTATGATTGACACCTACATATACTCCCTACTCTTTGGACATACCATATGAATCATCGTACTCTTATAGGAGCTACTCTATGATCACTTGTTTATGGTACTGCAACCATCCTTCCCATTGAGGTTGAATTGCCTTCACTACACGTATATTTCAAACATGTCCTAGATGATCATGACTATCGAGTAGCTCATTTTTAAGAGCTAGAACTACTTGATGAAAAATGCATAGCTATGCTTAAAAATCTTTAGGCATATCAGACTGATTCAAAGGCCACTACACTTGACATGTCAAATATTTAAAAATTGAACTTGGTGATCTTTTTCTTAAAGAATACCATAGCTAAGAAGAAGCATAAAGGTAAATTCAAACCAAACTAGATAGGTCCTTTCATCATTACTACAAATTATGGATCAAGGGCATACAAGCTACTAGATGGAGATGAACTTCTTGAGCCAATGAATATTATTAACCTCAAGTGGTACTATACTTGAGTGCTAAGGTGTATTTATTGATGTTTAAAATTGTGCTCGTTCTAACACCAACAATGGGAGGTTTCAAGATGTGGGACTTGTGACTTGAAACAACCTCCAAGTTTTTAAGAAGCTGGACTCTTCTTTATATCAAGTGTATATTGGGAAAAGGGATAGGAATTTTAATAGAAACACAAATGCAAGAGAGAAAATCTAACTATGGCGATGCACCTAAATGTAATTCGACCTTAATCCTAAGCATAGTGAGACAATATGTAAGATTCATTTACATTTAAGAGAAAATAAGTGCATGATCAATGTAAAGATGTAAACAATAGAAATAGAGGCCCATAGTATAGACTAAATTTTAATTGATACAGAAAGTGTCAACAAAGGCACAGGGTTCAATCTTCTTATTTAAATTTTATAGTCACATAAGAGGCATATAAACATGCAAAGTTATATAACCTTTCCAACTCAATAAAATGGAACAAAGGCAAATGACATTCCTAATCACAGCTCTAGAAAGTCTAAAACTCTTGACAACATAGCCTAGACTACTTTTTCAATGACACAAAAAATATCAACAAAATCATACGATTCAATCTTCTCATTAATTCTCCAGTCACATAAGAGGCACAGAAACATGCATAGTTACATAAACCTTCCAACTTAAGAAGATAGAACAAAGGCAAATGATATTCCTAGTCATAGCTCTATAAATTCTAAACTCTTGAAAATAATTCTCTCTGGTATCTGATCCTCTTCTGGTGATTTTTCACCCTTATTTATAGCCTTAGATTCACTCTAGATTGTCTGATTGTTCTCAATCTAATAGCCCAACTGAAATCTAACCGAACTAAAAGTGTTTAATGGAAGATATTTCATAGATCCTAAAATGCTTTGTCTTTTGGTAGTTCATTGGTTGAAACATATCGTAGGACATTACCTTCTCTTAAATTGGAAGATAACACAGCCAATTCCTTAAAAACCTTCTTGTTACTTTAGGAGACACTGAAAGATGACACTTGGCAGGTTTCACAACCTTACTGAGGACACATGGCGCTCTCCACTTTACCTATACTCTTACTATATCTTTGCTCAGGAACATTCTACCTTTGACACCTATCACAATCCACTTCTTCAAACTTTAATAGCTTAAAATAAAATAAGACCCACACCCTTTCTTGCCCAAGCAACTTGAAAAAAAGCATAGGGACAGGTGGCAATTTTTGCTTCCCTCAACAAAAGACACGTGGCAATCTCTGCTTTACTTATTTGGGGTTATGTGGTGGTCTCCACTTCTTTTAGCTACCTTCTTAGAAACCTAAAAAAGGTGACATGTGGTGGTCTCCACTTTACTCTATTTATATCATAGAAACAATCAGGTCCCATTTCATATTTACACAAATAGTGACACCTGGCAGCTTCCACTTGCTTTAAAAACAAAACTTGAGACCCACCATAGTCTTTGCTATATCAATGAAGAAAAATGAAGATAATTCAGATCTCGACACATGGTGGCTTCCACTCTCTTCTATGGGGATACGTGGCATCTTTCATCACTTTTAGAAAAGCAAAATTGAGACCTTTCATGATTGCCACTTGGCACTTTCCACCTGATCTTGATACTTAGCTTTTGAAACCTTCCACTGAAAAGAGATTTGGAATGTGGATGCTAATATGAAACACTTGAAATGTGGATGCCAATATGAAACATGGATGCTGACACTTGTCATGCTCCTCTGAGTTGCTATGAGGTGCGTGGCAATCTCTGCAGCCTTTTTGAAATTATGAAAAATGCCTTGGATGATGACACTTGGCAACTTCCACTTGACTTTGATACTTAGACAAAAATGAATCAAAAGGAAAAATAGTGCCTACACTTTATTTCAAAACTTCACTGTCTCAGATCAAAGTATGCAAGAATAAAATTTTGCAGTGCACAACTAAAAAATAGAATGAAATGTAGAGTAAATTTTTATTCTATAGTTATTGGTGACCCTAAGGACTTTTGAGCCTGCTCAAAAAGAAACCACAACTCCTGCTAGATCAAAATTTCAAAATTATAGCTTTAGCAATGCTTTTTAGTAGGTGGACCACTCATCATCAGATAACCCTTGCTTATTCTACAATTAATTGTAGGCTAAATCAAGGTTAATAATATCCTTGTGTGAAAAACTATACAAAATTTAAACTATATCCTTCAATTTGAATTTGAGCTAGGAAATAAGAACCAAGATAGCTTCTACTTCAGGGACTCATGAATCCTCCCTTAGATCCTGGAAAACTTTCTGATCATTCTATTTGGCCAACTGCAAAGGTTCAATTTCATCTACCATTAGCATGATGTTGTCATCAAGAAATGGAGAAGGAAGACCTAATTGTACTAGATCTTCAACATGTTATTTCATTTCATTGATTCCTTCCTTCATGACATCTAGAAGCTCTCTGTAACTGATGGGTGTAGAATTACAATTGAGAACTTCATTTACTCGCTTAGTAGCAAAAATTATGTTCTCAATTCCTACTGCTGATAACGTTGCATCCATTGCATCACAAAGCTTTCAAAGCAACATTTCTGAGTCCATTACTCTCCTAGAGACTATAGCTAGAGTGTTTACAACTGAACTCTCCACCTTTTTGCATAATTTTTGTGCATTTAGCAGGAAGGTGAGAGAAGACCTGAGCTGAATAATCTCTGAAGAGATTCTCTTCCACATGGATTCATAGAGCTCCTTTACCAGACTTAACACTCTGACACTCATTGGCCTATTGGCTAGCTCCAGTGTCAATTGTGTTACTCTCTATTGCTCTGCTTGAAATTTGGCTTGTATAGCCACAATATTATTCTATTCACTTAGTAGCTTTTGTTGCAATTAGGTAACCTGCAATAGGTGTTCCTCACATTTTTCTTGCAACGCTACTTTTTCATGCCTTAGGGTCATCATCGCATCCTTTACCTGTGTGAGCCTTGCTTTTAAAGAATCATTTTAGGCCTAGAGTGCCTGGTGAGTCTGAAGAGAAATAGTATCTTGCAACTATTTATTTAGATTCTCTATCTCATTGTCTTTTCTATTAATCTCTATGGTCAAACTATTATAGTTTGCCTTTTCCTTGGCTAAATAAACCTCCATGTTCTGTAGCCTCTTTGATGTCTTCAAGTAGTCTTCAGTAATGATAGAATTGGATTCGGTCAGTAGCTCAATTTTGTCTTGTGGCCTGAAGAGGAACATGTCGATGGCCATTGCATTCATCATGTAATCCTCTGGCTACATCTACTCAGTTAGCTTTATTACACTTAGTGACAAATGAGTCACCATCAATTGTTGTTAGATGGGGTCAAATTGTGACCATAGATGGGGTGTAGCCAATGCTTTATTTTCCTTGATCTTCTTTTTCTCTCTTCGGGCTTCCATTGCATTCTTAACAACATCTGCTTGGGTCTGAAGGGTAAAAAGAGAGGCAATGTGCCCACCTAAAAAAGGATGTCCCTATGGTAAACCATATTGAATAGCCAATTGTTAGCTATGGGCAATCTGAGGGGGAAGTTTCTTGGGAACAGAGGGGGAGAAATGAGGTAATGTTAAAGACTGAGGTGGCATAGATGGGGAAAAGTGAGAAATGGGAATGGCAGAAGTGGTATGGGATGTCATCTGGCTAGATGAAATCATCATGCCAATAGGAGAAGAAATAAATTGAGAAGGAGGAAGAATAATATTTCCCTTAGGAGTAATTACAGTACTTTCTAATTAGTGTTATGGGGTATCCATCTCCTCTTCTGAAACAAACTGAAACTGCACCCTCTTTCATTTCTTGGGTGTCTCTTCTTTTGGTTGTGTTATTTTTCCTTCCACATCTACTACTTATGGAGAACTAGGAATAGTTATAACCACTGCTGATGGGGAAGCTTTTGGTAGTGAAGGAACCACACTCTTCTACTTTTCCATGATGTTAAGAGATTGGGGCCAAACTGATTTAGTTAATGCAGCTACAGTTTGCTCTAAGGCTTGTGACTCTTGGCTTGACCTAGCCTTAGCTTCTTGCTCTACACCTGGTGTCAAAAAATTACTTGTCTTTGGGCTAGATATAGGGAAGAGATGGTAGTCATCCCATAGTTCTTCCCATCTCTCATCTGTGTCTACATTCCCAAAAGAATGGGTTGTTTGACAAATTTCTTGTCTATATTTTCAATAGGCCTCTATTTTCTCAGCATCCCAATCTTTATTCTTTAATGTCCTTCTTAAGCTAGAAGTCATTATGACTTTAGGATCATAATCCCTCTGCTTGACATAGAATGTTTCCTATGGCCTATTTTGTGGACGGGGCAAGTCTGTTAACTCAGCATAAAATCTAGGAGCATCTTCTCTAGGATTTTTCCTAGTTTCCCAAAAAGGGTGGCCCTCATGTGCAATTCTAGTTGTAACCCTATTAGTCCTTATCCAGGAGGTTATGAAACCATTTGGGTCATAAACCCATTTGTCTTCTACTAGAAGGAACCCAGAAAGGCTAGCTTTTTGAGCAACACAACTTCAACATCCCTTGTTTCCAAAACCATGTTGGTTGTCATCCATGAGAGGTCATACATTTTCCTTTTCCTCTTCCCAAAGCCATAATCATTATCTACCACTGACACCTACCTAGTGACCTCTAAGAATACTAACCTAAGAGTTAAAATCTTAGGTAGAAACATTGGTTCCCCACAAAAACCATGGACTCTTATAATTGTATGGTGGAATTAGGCAACTGGCCAAAAGGTTTGAAATGCTTGGAAACAATCTATTCATAACTAGTTCGGGGCTAAGGTGACAAAAAGTAGGGGGAACAAATAATTCCTAGAATTCATATGGGTCACTAGTCTTTGACAAAATATGTGTCCATGCAAACATAGGAATGGTCCTTTGAAGATCAAAACTTGGGTCATACATATCAAGATACATATGTTGGGCAAAGAGGTCAAAGTTCTAAAACAACATGAGGTGGAACAAATAAGAAGAATACCTGAAAACCCCTTTTGATTTGAAATGGGCTAGTTGTTCCACCATTGAGAAAGCAATTTGTTTAGAAAAGTCAAGCCTATACTCCTGAGTTTTGTCCACAGTCTTCAGCCTGAAGAGGATAGCTATTTATTTTGCATAAACTACCATATCATCTTTCATGCCAAAGATGAAAGCCATCATAGACAGTGCATCTTGGCTAGCTTGTGTGAATTGGGCTCTTTCTACAGGAAGTATGGGCACTGCAGTGTCATCATCACCCATTTGTAATTTAGATCTCAAGAACCTTGATTGAGTATTGATGTTTGCCCACGTTCTTTACATTTTAGCAATAGTGGGAAATGTAGCTATACTATTGTGATACAGGGCTAACATATCCCTAATAGCTTGTAGTGTGATTTACACCATGAATGGACCTCATTTAATGGTGTATGAGGGTGCATGGAACAAGTCTACACATAATTCAACCAAATCAAGGCATGGATGCACAACTGGGACATTGAATTATGCCAGTTGTGAAGTCCATATCCTCATGGCAAATGTTTCATATTGCCCTAATCTAGCCCTTTGTAAACACCTTTGATGTGCCCCTTATCTAAGAGTTTGGCTACTGGCTCTCTGAAGAATTGGATCCATGATGCCATCTGCATAATCTTTTATTTTTGTTGAGTCACTTCCTTGACCAACTTCAGGAATCTTGGTCTGTGGATAGGTCTTCAATGGTTGTGTGGGAGCTGAAGCATATGACTTACTTGCAAAAAACTTATCAAGGGATTCATATATCTCAGCTCCTTATTGTGAAGATTAAACCCCTTCCATCTTCTATCTCTTTTCTATAATAACTTGTATGAATCTTTGTAAAATAGAAACACTTTTGCTGAAGCAAGTTTACTAAGAACTAAAAAATGCAAGTAATAGGATATTTTCTCATAGATGCAGGAATGTTTGATAACTTGTAAGTTTTAACTCTTACTAAGAGGTATTTATTAACCTATCAAGTCTTGAAATGGCATTAAACTTGGATAATCGTTAGCAAATCTTACTCAATATTTATGGAATATTGAGATAGACACATTATGCAAGTGGTAGTGCAAGGTAGCTTGGGGATTTCTAAAGATTTGGGAGACATTCAATGTATTGGAGAATTTTGAAAATTTTGAAAATTCTAAGCTGCCGACTACGTGTTCAAAGAACACTTATTTAAAATAAAAGTGGGAAAACAAAAATGGGAAAACAAAGCAATGGAAAGGGGAAATTTCCTAACTATAATACATTAACCAAGTATCTTTATCTCCCTCCTGGATCAAAAGAAGAATTTCTAAAGTCTCTTTCATGATAAGACAACTTATATTGCTAGACAAGTGGTTGAATTGGATATAGCTCTTGTGACTTGCTCTCTATGTATACCACATTAATTGGCTTGCATTTGAATGAGTCTGAGCCAAACATGCTTCCAACATACATAATCTCTTCTTGTCCTTGGAAGCTTGTCGAATGTTGGTTCTTGATACTACCATCTCTTCTCAAGAAATTAATGGTTATTTGCTCATCAACAAAATCTCTTTGATATAGATCATTTATTGACTCATCTACTTCTACCTTAAACTTAGGTTCTATTGCATGATCATCCTATTTAATAAATTCAAAATTACCAACCTCTTGAAAGGATAACTCTGAAAGTTTGCAATAATTTTGCACATGTAATTGAGTCTCAATGCTATTTTGTTTGTCTGCAACCGGCTCACAGCTTCCTTGAAAAATAGTATAACTTGACCCAATGATTTCAAACAAATCATTCAAATCATGATCAAGGAAATGTCCATAGTCCTCCACATCATCTTGCAAAGTAAGAAGAAAATCAGAAATTATTTCTTCTTCATCAAAGATTAAGGCATATGCTTGTGACTTCTCACTCGGAATCTGGAATTCATGTTGAGAGACCCAAGGATCAATAGAAGAAGTATCTTTTGACTTTTCTTCCTCTAAGACATTTGGGATTTTATGATCTTCATCAAGTATAATGTAAGTGCCTAGACCAATAGAATCATAATTTCCATATGGGTCACTTTGCATCATAGCTAATAAATGATCATTTTCTTCTTCTTGATTATGTCTAGTCCATTCACCTAGCTCCTCAACAAAAACCCTTTCTTCTTTATTCATCATAGCATGAGTTGCCTCTAACTTTTTAGTTGGTTCATTGGTGATATGATCCTTATATAATGGCTCAGATAATATCTTCATCTTTGAACCATATTTGGTTCTTAAGATGAGGTGAGACCAATCAAGGGACATATATCCTCCTATCTTGGTTGTAAAGTCTCTTGATAAACATAAGCCAAAAATAGAAGGTATATATATCACTACTACATCTTGATTTACAATTATATTAGGACAATCATATAATTGTAATTGGATTCGTTTAATTCTCCCTATTGTTTTTACTACTTTGCCATCTAGCTACATGACTCCTTTAGTGAGTGGTTCATACTTAATTTCTAAAGCATCAGCTATTTACTTGGGCATTACTATAGTACTAGCCCCTGAATCAATCATTGCATTATTCAGTAGTTTCTTACCCACTATCAAAGTTAAATAGAAGGGATCTAGTTTGGATTTGCTTACCTTTACTACATTATTCACTAGGGTTGTTGTATGTAGATGAACTATATCTTTAAGCTTTTCTTTTTCAGCAGGTCCTTCTTTGATAATAATACATTTGAACACTTCTTGGCCTTGTAGATCTTCTTGTAGTAGTGTCTTCTATTCAGGAATAGCTAATATATTCCATATTGATACTTGTGCTGGAGTCTTCTTCAATTGATCCACCACATTTATTGGTCCTAGAGTCTAAGTTCTTTGAGAATAAGGATATCTTATTTTTTCTTGAATTTGTGTAGGAATCACTTGATTCTACACCAGCTGAGGCACTTCTTGTTTGACAGCTATGTTTCTTTGTCCTTGAAATGGAGGATTCTCCATGACTTGACTATTTACAACCTCAAGCTATTCCCCATCCTTCTCTTTGATCTAGTGTAATAATTAGATTCCACCACTAGTTTCTTGGAGGTAGATGCTTCATTCAAGAAAATTGATTATTCATCTTTAACCCATGAGAATAAAGCATGTTTTGGGCCTATTTCTTCCTTTTTTTGCAAGGACATCCCTTGCTTCTGAGCCACTAGGATTGAATTTTGCATACCAGAAGACTGATAGGCTTGATTGTCATTGGAACCTGTAAACTATCCATCCATTCTTCTTTATTCTGCCACCTTTTATTGCAGATTACGCATAGGACAATCTCTAGGCATATGAGAATTATTGCAAGAAAAAACACTAGGCATTAGTGTTATCTGCATAGTTATTTTGCCCCGAAACAATCTCCCTATTTTAATTGGGAGGAATAATCTGTGAGGGTGTGGGGACTGCAACTAATTGGTTTGCTAGCTGAGGGTTATTTTGTCTCGGAGGACCCTGGTATTGGTTTGGCTGAGATGAAAATCTATTTCCTTGATAGCCTTGATATGGAGGCCTAGGGAAAGTATTCTGTTGTCTTTTTATATTAATCAGCTCATTAGAAAATGTCTTCAAGTTATTCTTGATATCATCAAGCTCAAATGACTAAGCGGGAACAATTTCTTTAGCAAGTGGTTGAGGATATGTGTACATAGACACAAGTGGGGTTATATATTTAGGGGCTTCTTGAGGTAAAGGTAAGAAAATTTTTGGGAACATGGGCGTGGGAGGCCTTAGGGGTAACTTTCTAGCAACTATTAAATTATTCTCAGCTCTGACCGCATAGTCATAAGCCTCTCACAAAGTGTGTCCTCCAAGTGACTGAATCATAACAGATATATCTAAATTCAAAGCCTTAAGATAAAACACTATGGCCATACCTAGTAATGGTCTGGCTATAGCAAGGATTCTTTCCCAAGTATTTTGAAATCTAGAATTGAAGTTAGTCATGGCTTCTTATGGTGCCCTTTGGATGGTAATAAATTGTTGTAATAAAGAAGACTTACCACCCTTCTCTTCAAATCTTTCAAATAAAATATCTCTGAGCTGATCCCATGTAGAGATGGTATTTGGGGTCAGGGACCGGTACCACTCTAGAGCTTTCCCCTTAAAAGAAGCTGCCACATTTTGCTATGTGACAACATGTATAGCACAGACATTTGATACATCTTGTAGATGTTCTTCAGGTGTTTTAAAGTCTTGCCCACTGAATTTGGACAAAGAATTTAGGGCATTCACTAGGATAGGGTCCCAAGTGGCTGGTGGTATTGGGAGAATCAATGGACTACCAGTGTTCCAACTTACATAATTTCTTGGAGGTATAAGGGCTCACATATTTGTTCTTGGTATTGGTATAAATTGGTTGACTCTTCTTCTTGGGCTAGTTACCAAAGGTTTCAAAAGAATACCTATATTTATATCAGATTGTGATTTGGTTACTGGTCCATAGCTATGACTCCTCGTAGCTCTCTAGTTCATACGATCTTGAAAGAAACTTCAAGATTGGTCCCACCAGGCATGCCAAAAACTATTGATGTTTAAAATTGTGCTTGTTCTAACACCAACAATGGGAAGTTTCAAGATATGGACTTGCGACTTGAAACAACCTCCAGATTTTTAAGAAGCTAGTCTCTTCTTTATATCAAGTGTATACTGGGAAAATTGATAGAAATTTTAATAAAAACACAAATGCAAGAGAGAAAATCTAACTATGGTGATGCACCTAAATGTAATTCAACCTTAATCCTGAGCACAATGAGACTATATGTAAGATTCATTTACATTTAAGAGCAAACAAGTGGATGATCAATGTAGAGATGTAAATAATAGAAATAGAGGCCCACAATATAGACTACTTTTGCAATGATACAAAAAGTGTCAACAAAGGCACAAGGTTCAATTTTCTTATTTAAATTTTCCAGTCACATAAGAGGCACAGAAACGCACACAGTTATATAAACTTTCCAGCTCAAGAAAATGAAACAAAGGCAAATGACATTCCTAATCACAACTCTAGAAAGTCTAAAACTCTTGAAAACATAGCCTAGACTACTTTTGCAATGACATAAAATATCAAAAAAGGCACAAGATTCAATATTCTCATTAATTCTCTAGTCACATAAGAGGCACAGAAACATGCACAATTACATAAACCTTCTAACTTAAGAAGATAGAACAAAGGCAAATGATATTCCTAGTCATAGCTCTAGAAAGTCTAAACTCTTGACAATAATTCTCTCTGGTATCTGATCCTCTTCTAGTGATCTCTGCACCCTTATTTATAGCCTTAGATTCACTCTAGATTATCTACTTGTTCTCAATATAATGGCCTAATTGAAATGTAACTAAACTAGAAGTGTCTAACAGAAGATATTTCATAGATTCTAAAATGCTTTATCTTCTAGTAGTTCATTGGCTGAAATAGATCACAGGACATTCCCTTCTCTTAAATGGAAGATAAAACTTAGCCAATTCATTGAAAACCTTCTTATTACTTTAGGAGACACTAGAAGATGACACTTGGTAGGTTCTGCAACCTTATTGAGGACACATGGCACTCTCCACTTTACCTGTACTCTTACTATATCTTTGCTCAAGAACATTTTGCCTTTGACACCTGTCACAATTTGCTTCTTCAAACTTTAACAGCTTAAAATAAAATAAGACCCACATCCTTTCTTGCATGAGAAACTTCAAAAGGAGCATAGGGATAGGTGGTGATTTTTGCTTCCCTCAACAAAAGACACTTGGCAATCTCTTCTTTACTTATCTAGGGTTACGTGGTGGTCTCTGTTTCTTTTAGCTACCTTCTTAGAAAATTGAGTAAGGTGACACATGGAGATCTCCACTTTACTCTATTTATATCATAGAAACAATCGGGTCCCATTTCATATTTACATAGATAGTGACACCTGGCAGCTTCTGCTTACTTTAGAAACAAAACTTGAGACCCACTATGGTCTTTACTATATCGATGAAGCAAAATGAAGATAATTCAGATCTCAACACATGGTGGCTTCTGCTCTCTTCTGTGGGGATATGTGGCATCTTCTATCACTTTTAAAAAAACAAAATTGAGACCTTCCATGATTGCCATTTGGTTCTTTCTGCCTGATCCTGATACTCACCTTTTGAAACCTTCTACTGAAAAGAGATTTGGAATGTGGATGCCGATATGAAATGCTTGAAATGTAGATGTCGATATGAAATGTAGATGCTGACACTTGTCACGCTCTGCTGAGTTGCTATGAGGTATGTGGAAATCTCCATAGCCTTTTTGAAATTATGAAAAGTGCCTCAGACGATGACACTTGGTAGCTTCTGCTTGACTTCGATACTTAGACAAAAATGAATCAAAAGGAAAAATAGCACTTGCACTCTATTTCAAAACTTTTCTGTCTCAGATCAAAGTATGCGAGAACAAAATTTTGCAGTGCGCAACTAAAAAATAGAATGAAACGTAGAGTAAATTTTTACTCTACAGTATTATCTATAAAGATCATTTTAGTGGTTCCATTTTGTCACTATTATTCTTTATACAACTATTATTCTTATCCATCCTCTTAGCCTTATCCATTTTACCATTCCATTCTATCAACTAGACATGTTCTAAAGCCTAGCTTATTTGACCTTGGTTTTTTCCATTCATTATGCATTTTTAGCATCGAGGAATTTGATCAATTTTATCAGTTGTTTCAATTACTCCAAATAGATATCATATTTTAAAGTAGTATGATATAATTTTTGGCAATTACATCCTGCATTTATTATTCCTTTCTTATCACTAGTCTTGTTACTAGTTATAACCACCTTTGGGAAAATTAGTACCATTGATTTATGAAATTGTGTCTTAGTTATAACCACCTATGGGAAAACTAGGAGCAACATTATTTTATTAAGTCTTTATGTACTAACTTGCCACTTCCTATGCCATACTGTGACTCTTTACCACCTATGCCTTGACTACTACACTAGTTGATTTCCTCTATTATAGGGTAGAGCTACAGTGACTTGAGGTCTTACTCTAGGATTATTTAGGTAGCACTCAATACTTGTTAAGGTTAGCTCAGTCACCCCCTTGCCACACTCTCACCATTTTTCATGCAACTTAAGTTTGAACACTCTCATCATTTTACTAGTAACCTAAGTTTTAACTCTCTCACCATTTTGTGAGCAACCTTAAGTTTGAATGCTCTCATTATTTTGTGAGCAACCTAAGTTTGAATGATCTTGCCATTTTGTGAGAAACCTAAGTTTGAATTCTATCACCATTTTATTATCTTAAACTATTTAGTGTCTAATCATTCTTGATCAAGTTGAGATACTCCAAAATAATTCCAAAAACATTTATAAAATTGCTAGAAAAGAATAGCAAAAACATGGACCACTTCTTTGCCTTAAGGATTCTAAGAACCCTTACTAAGTTTCAAGATAACCACTTATCACTTAGTTTCCCCATCCTCTTTAGCCTTTTCTCTCATGCACTTACCATTTTTCAATACTATTCTTATTCTTCTATTGCATCAATTGTATTTATTTTCACCAGTTATCATTTTTCTTCCTATTCCCTAGGAGAACTACATTTGGTTTGAATTTTTTGTATTAGATATTACATCCATGGAACTATGTAGGCAGTGTCCACTTACCTAGTGCATATGGAGATAACTTAGCCACCCCCTTCTTTTTCTTCTATTCCCCCATTTTATTTGTTTGTTAAGTTGTCACCTATTTTTTAGGTGTAATGTTTATATAGTTTCTATTATGTTGTTTGTTTATTTGTTTGTCTCTGCTTATTTTATTTATTTGTCTACTTGATTTTTTTTTTCAACACTATTGCCTTGATTCATTTTATGTGTGTTCATTAGGTGATTCCTTTCGAACACTTATACTCAAATCCATCTATATTCATATGTTTACATTATCATCACGGCTTCTATCATTAGTGCATTATTTTCTATTGAGTATTGGATTATGAGAGTCAGTCCTCATGTATATTTTGACCAAGTCCTAATGATGTTATACCATAATGCCTACTGACACATGCTACAACAAACCTTAGCTTCAAGAAGTCTATTCAACAATAGCGGCATCAACATCTCTTTGGCACTGACATCCTGATTCAATCCCAATCATATCTCAAATAGAGTAATTAGCCATGAAAGAATTTTAACCTTTATTAGTTCAAATGAGCATTTAGCTAGTAGTAGGTTATTCTAATTCATCAATACCCTCTGTGTTAAGTTATCATCATCCTCGGCCAATTTTATCATATTTTCCAAAATCGAGGTCCAATGATTATAACCACCTATGGGCAAATCATTATACACCATCCCACTCACATTTCTCAATGATTATAACCACCTTTGGGAAAATCATTGTGTTATCACCATTTTAATTTTTCTACCCATACAAAGGCATATTTTTATCTTATTTGTCTATCCTAACTGGTGTAGCTCTATCCTCTCAATGATTATAATCACCTTTGGGAAAATCATTGTGTTATCATACCACATTGCCACTATTAGGGTACAATGCTTATAACCACCTTTGGCCAAACCATTGTACACCATCCCACTTGCATTCTTAGTGATTTTGACTACTTTTTCAAAATCATTGTGTTTTCACCCCATCATCTTACCTTTCTTTGGTCCCCTCATTTCACTTCTTATATAAGGATCATTTACTGACCTACTTTTTCCAATCATTCCCTCAAGGGGTAAACCATCATACAATTAGTTTATCATCATTATAGTTGTGGGCATACAATACATTTTCATTATTCGAGAATATAATACTATGCTTATATCTTACAATGCCTTCCCAAATAAGGGTAAATTGTAGACACCTAAATCTGGTAACTGATAACCTAAAATTAAGTTTTTGACCAATTACCACCAAAGTGCACAATTTAGCTTTAAAAAAATTAAGCATATTCAATGAGTTGAAATTGACATATTCAAGTGCCAATTTTGGCTAGGGTATCACAAAATGGGGCAATGCAATTTATGGGCTAGCTAACTTTGATCAGATCATTTTGAGTCAAAATACCAATTTTACACTTGGGTGCTCTGGATTGCTCTTTTCTATCAAATTTCTTGTACAACATGCATGTCTTTGTTATTTGGTGTTGACAAAATCCTAAATGGGATAACAGATCTAATGCATCTAGCATTGACTTCCAATATAATCAAATTTTAGACCAATAGCAAGGCATTCTGATCAATTTGAGTAATTTGTGCACAAAGTACTTAATCATGTTTAAGAGATAATTAATCCAAATCATGGCCTAATTAATAATTCCATAGAAAATTGTTGAAAACTTATTTTTATAAATGAATATTGAATATTTACATCATCAGGTGGCCTTATTTCTTGGGAGGACATCCCTAGGCCATAAATGCCATAAATATTAAGATTATGGGTCTTCCATGCTTCTTTATTACCTCCCATGCCCCATTAATATCCCTTATTCAAAATTCATGATGAAGATAATTATGTATTTTAATTACATAATTCAATTAATCCATGACCACACATCTTAATCTTGAGATAGATGATCATGGTTGATTCTGATCATTCTTAAAAATCTATAAATAGAGAGGCCATGAACATCATTTTTAAACTTAATTTGTGTAAAGCTACATGTCAAATGGATTTCAATATCTCTCACATGCCAAAGTTATGATTCCAAAATATTGACCTAGGCCAAGCCAAAGCCACAATGTTCCAAGGAAAAGAGGATATATCCAAGCCTCCTTTGATGAAAACTTCATGAGAACAAGCTGAGCAAGCCACTACAACAAGCATTGGCGCATCCAAGGAAGGTGAAGGATTATTGTTTTTCTTTAATTTTTAGTTGTGTTTTTAATTTGTTTTTGTTAATAAGTTTACCCTAATAACTAGGTCTAGATATATATGTTAACTAGTGTGTTCTTATCAATTTATTTGCATTTTTGGACTAACACAATACTAAACACCTCTCTTGAGTCAAATTCCTAGTTCACACTTTCTTTATTGTAAGTACCTCATGATGAGTGGCATTTGTCCTTAACTCTCTCCGATTTACCTCATCTCTTCTCCTTTATCTTACTCTATAAAATCTACCTCTTTTGGCTTAGAATGTAATCCTTGTTTAAGTATGGTGAAGCCTTGCCTCACTAAACACTTTTTTTCTAACTTTTAAATGAATTATAAGCTGATTCGTACTTATTTATGATTTTTATTAATGTATAATTTTGATGGTGCATGAAATATCATGGTATCATTATGACTCCCTTTCATTTATTCTATCACTCTTACATCCTTATAGGCATAATGTCTCTTTACAGGTCATATTAAGTGTCATGGCAAGTTATGTGTGTGAATCAGAGATGAATACATGCCATTAGTGTTCACTTAGTTTACATTTTGACTATTTATCTTAGTTCATGATTATTCTAATACATCTATGTTGAAATACTGATGTGAAGGAAAGTTTAATTAAAGTTGAGTGGTCTAATCAACCTTGATTCATTTGATAAGTGCATAGTAAGCAAGTGGAAGACCCAATTTTTATAGTGCATCACCTCATTAGGTTAGGTTTATTTCATGTTTATCTCTTCCTTTTCACCCTAATAAGTTAGTATCATATGGGATGAAATAGACATATTAAGTAAGGTGTCCCTTAAACTAGAGTTTAGCCCAGTCATATGTCACTCACAGCCTTGGGATAATCCCATGTTACCCAAAACTTAGAGGTAGGCCTAAAAAACCTCCTCCTAGGGTTTATTTTGAAGTTTTAATAGTTTTGGCATGTATAGAGGGACTATATTATATAATCTTGGATCACATTCCATCATCAAGTAGTTTCAAGCATTGAAGAGGTAGACCAACATTAATAATTTCATCTTATGAACCATCAGAAGGGTCATTCAATGGTAAGAATAAGCTAGATCCATTCATGGTTTCTTTTACTCTTTGTTAACTAATGATGTTTAAATGGATGTATATTGAAGAAGTATTTGTCTTACATTTCCTTATCATCCATATATCCACTCATACAAGCCCTATTATACCCCCTATGAACACCCTTGTCAACCCAATCACACACCTCAATAGCCTCATGGACCTTGTTACCCTCCCTATGAACCATATCAATTCCATGATCAACCTCCCCACCAAGATTACTATCCCTCCTTCCCTCCTCAACCACCCTTTCAAGATACACATAATTTCTATAATGAGTTAAAGGAGTTGAAGAGTATGAATCAAATTATTGCCAATGAGATATTAGCCTTGAAATAACAATAATCTCTATACAACCAATCTTATGATTTTACACCTCCTTCTACCCCATTCCAATATCCTTGGACTGTTACTTCCATGACAAACCTAAACCAAGAAGAGAGGAAGTTTACATAAGTCATGACAAGGAAATTTCCTGGCTTTCAATATCCCTCATCTCCTCCTCAATCCCAAGTTGTCCATGAATGCCTAGGAATGAAAAGATAGATATAAGTTATGAGTGTCAAGCATATAAATATTATAATTTGGAAGATTTCCCCTTCACCCCCCAAACCCACTCAATATCAGCCCATGGAACCTTATGTTCCTACTGCACCAGCTAGTCATTCCTACCCTCCCATTATCTCCCTATTTGAGGGATGACCTATGGTTTGGAGAGAATATGAGAAGCACCTAAATGAAAATTAGTGTATGGAGATTATTTCAATAAAAATATAGAGTTTTTCAAGTTATCCATATGTCTTCCATCCTTCATTCATCCATGAGAATCAAGATGTGCCTAAGTTTGAAGAAAATATAGTTGTATTGAAGGCAAAGTTTGGGCATCTTGATATGAGACTGAACTTGATAAATAATATGGGTGAGATGATAGTCCTTAAAGAGCATGATTGTGTTTTAGCTACAAGTGGATTTTAGGAACACCTTGAAAATGATACTACAAGCACTTATGATGAGGAGATCACTATTTGTACTCCTACTCACTCTAACAAATCATAGTTTGAGAATAAAGAGATGTTTGGTGATGAGGAGCAGTCACAATGACATGAATTTATTAGAGAATTTAATGACTAAGTGGTGATTATTTAACCCTTAGTTTATATTAGATGATTTATTAAATAATAATAATAATAATATATTATTTATTAACACAAGGTGGAAACCTTATGAAAACAAATCACACTATTATAATTATTTAATATTTAATAATAGTTTATTTAAATGACTCTTTGGGATGGTTGGACCTGTTATTCACAATGATCACCTCTATTCAAAATCTATTATAAATAGGGTTTACCCCTATTGTTTTTACATATTTTAATTCATGAGATTAATCATGAGAATTACTCAAAGGTATTTGTGAAGGTTATTTCAGGAGGAGAAGTGAGAAGAGAAGTTGTATTCAGGGTAAAATTGTTTCTTGATATATTAAAATATCTTTTGGTGGGTTTTTTACCTCATATAGGTTTTTCCATGGTAAATCTTATCTCTATGTAAATCTGATCTATGTGTGATTCTTTACTTATCAAGATTATTCTAGTTTCGTGTATACTTATACGTTTATTTCATGGTATCAAAGCAATAGCTATATCAATGTTGAAATCTACACCATCATAGAAATGGCTACAACAATGTTGTAATTTGCAAATGTTCCTAAGTTTTTATGGGCTAAATCCATGAGTAATGTTGTGCATATTATAAATAGAGTCTCTACCAAAGTTTTGTATCTTTTTACCCATTTATGAATGTGGACTTAAAATAAACCTAATGTGGCTCATCTCAAGATCTTTGGTAGTCTTGATTCTATCTTTATTCCAAAATTTAAAAGAAATAAGCTCAATCCCACTTCCTATTATTGCATTTTTGTAGGTTATGGAGGTAAGACAAAAGGTTCATGAGTGTATGATCCTTATAAACTTTAGATCATTAAGAATAGGAATGTTCTTATTCATAAAAAATCTTTTTGTAAACCCTATATGGAACCTCCTTAGTATTCTTATGTTGATTAACATGACTCTCATGTTTTTCCTTGTGATGAAATGGATTCCCTTGAGTAAGTTGATCTAGCTTTGGATAACTTAGAGTCTGAGGAACCCCCTAAGTTTCATGTTCAATCTAAAGGAACTAAATGGGTAGAATCCCTAATTCAATCTTCTAAGGTTGATAACCTTAATAAATTAACTATAACTCAACATTATTATTGATCATTAATGACTATGTATGAATGTAAAACTCAATCTTTTGAAGAAGTCACTCAAGATGATAGATGAAATGTTGTTATGCAAGCTAAGTATAGTGCCTTAAATAAAAAGTAAACCTGGGATCTTATCCTTCCTCTACCTAAAGGGCATGTTTTCAATTGAAGGTGGATTTATAAGATCAAATATAATTCAATTGGTAAAATTGGAAAGTTTAAAGCTATATTAGTTGCTCATGGATTTCCTAAAAACCCTAAGATTGATTATGTTGAAACCTTTGCTCCTATAGTAAAAATAAGTATTGTTAAACTTTTTATTGCTCTTAAAGCCAAAAATGGTTGGGTTATCCATTAAATGGATGTCAAGAATTCATTTCTAAATCATGATTTAGAATAATAAATCTACATGACTCAACTTAAAGGTTTCATTGATCCTAAAAGAGAATATTATGTATAAAAGTTAAATAAATCTTTGTATGGCTTTAAAAAAGATCCTTGAACTTGGTATTCTAAAATTTCTTCTTTTTTCAAAGAATTGGGTTTCTCTAATTGTTAATTTGATAATGATCTCTTTTTTAAGGTTGAAAATTGTCATTTAATTCTAATTGTATTTATTTCACTAAATTTTGTCTATTTTATGTCTAAAGGAAAATAGAGAAAAGGATGGGGATAAGTGATTAGAATGAATCTAGATTTGGTTTGCACACCATATCCAGATGTTGTAAGCACTCCTCTTTGGCTAGGGAGGACTATCGACAAATAAGAAAGCACTACCACAAGATGTTTGTTAGTAGATAAATGAGTGGGATGCCAAGCTACGTGCTTGTTCTAAGAAGTGTGAAACTTCCCTAGAGATGACAGTCCATTTTTGAGAGGCAAGAAAATAATAAATAACTAAAAGAGAAATAAATAGAGATTAAAAGAGAGATAAAATTACCATTATTAACAACCTATTCATAGCAGAGAGTGACAGGGTGTAAGTGAGGTGCTTTGTTAGTGTTTTAGAAGTTGTCTAGGTAGGTTTTAAAGAGGTTAGGAAATTGACAGTCACTGACATCGATAGGGTAGTGACCAATATCGATCAGGCTACCAAGCTTGGTAGGGAGGTGACTGATGTAGGTTAGGATACCAAGGTTGGTAGGGGTAATAATTGTCTGGAAGATTGCAGAAGGCTTTTCTGGGTCTGGGAAATGGTTTGGCTCATGTCGGAGAGGTTAAGAGAGTTAGGAGAGGGGGTTTATGGCTTGGTTAATTCTAGTTAGAGGTTTGGTATGAATGTAAGTGGAAATAAGTAAGGAATATTTGTAACTCCCTCATAGGGTTACGATCAGAGGTGCATAAAATAGTGTAGGGTAGATATAAAGAAATAAAAGAATAAATATTTAAATGACATATAGTAGAAATGATATACTTAGCTATGAATGATACATGTTGAGTTAATCCCTATTAGGGAGTCTAAACCTCAGTACTTGAATAGAGAGAAAAAATATATGTTGTTGGTCCTTAAGAGCTTAGTTATTGATGGTGATTGACTTATGAAGAGTGATTGTAATCTTCGATGTTAAAAAATGGAATGTTAAGACCTTGAACAAGAGTAAGAATTGATTTTCTTAATTTTTGATGACCTAAACCATAGGTTGGAGTTTGGCTTATATTACCGACATCGATGATCATACCAATGTTGGTGGGGATCTCACTAATGTCAGTTGCAGATTGACTAACATCGATGACCCTAATATAGGTAAACTTTTATATTCCTAGCCTATTTTATGTTTTTGTGCATGCCAAGCGTGACACCTATTATAAAATGGTAAAAATAGGAGGTTAAGAAGGAATTAGTTGTTTAGGAATTTATTTTTTAAGTGGTAATAAGTCTTAGGTAGTTAGGATGAGGGGACCAGGTCTTGAGGTGACTCACTAGAGGAGAATTAGTCATAGGGTGAGGTGGCCAGGTAAGGTGGCAATAGGGGTTTTTAATTAACTTAATTAAGTAGTTTAAATTAATTAAATGTGTGAGGGGTAAAAGTATGGGTTAGGGAGATTAATTATTATTATTAATATGGGTTTAGGGGGGTTTTGACATAGGGAGTTACACATGTGTGTGTGACTTAATTTTGGTGTCTACATTTTCCCCTTTTTTTATAATTTGTATCAACAAGTTTCAAGATAAAAATAGGATTTAAATGCTCCAAGTATTGGATCAAGTATCCCCCCTCAAAATAGGAATCAATAGAGGAGAAACCAAAATTAGGTACCAATTTGATAGAAAGGTAATTGGGTGACTAGTGGAGAATTAAGCATCACTTCATCCAATGAGCTATAGCTGAAAATGTTAAGAATAGGCAAGGTTAAGGAGGACTTAGAAGTAATTAAATCATAGCTTGTAAGTGATAGCTGATAGGTCATATCAATTAAAATTATAGCTCTAATGGTTAATGTGTCCCAGGTATTCAAGGTAGAAGTGCCCCTAAGAAACATAACAGGGATGAAGGTGATAAGATGGGCTTGGTTTCCATCCATAATACCCAAAATACATATATGTGCATAATATCCAACTATAGCAAAATAGCCTAAGCAGTCATCACAAGCAATGCACACCTGGTGTAAAAGGGTCAATGAGTGAGGAAATATTCATGATCTCCAAGTACAGTCATTGAGGGTAAATATTTGAGTAATCTTCAATGTCATTTTGTCATGGTTGGGGGAGGCATATGTGATCTCCAATTGCCCTAATGTATGTGTAAGGTTGTGCAAAGTTGGGTGCTTTTGTGTTGGAAAACATGATTAGGAAGGTACCAACATCAGTAATATGTATTGATATTAGTAAGATAAAGTGTTGACATCAGCATAACTAGGGTAATGTTGTCGGTGTTGGTAAGTGTAAGCATTGATGTTGGTATATTAGGTCAAGATTATTAACATTGGTAGGTGACCAAACCTAACAAAAGGGCCTTTGGAAATTGACCAAACTCATTTGTAACTTATTGATTAGAAATAAGAAATAGGGATTTGAGAGTGATTTAAGATGGAAACACAAGAAGGGGATTCAGTAGGAGGTACATGACCATAAGAGCCAGTAGTGCCATCCAAGAGGAGATGATGAGATGAAGTAAGAGACCATACTATTTCCATTTTTTTTTTGATATTTTTAGGTTAAATGAGAGGTGGATTTATAAAAAAATAAGATTAGGGGGGTAGAAAATAGGTTAGGATAGGTGTAGGATAAGTTAGGGGGGTTAATGGTAGTTTTTTAAGGGAAATGGGTTGGTTAGGTTTGGGTTGTTCAGCTCTGGGGCTGAACCAATCATCGATGTAAATGTGATTGATTGACATCAGCCAATAGTTGACTAATATCAATTGACATGGCACTAAGGTTGACCAACATCGATTGATATGACATCAAGGTTAGCAGTGTATTATCGACATCAGCGATTGTATAGGTTGATAAAGTGTTGATGTCAAGATTAATGCCAATATTAGCTACTATTGAAAATACATATATAAGAGAAAGGGTGAGTATTTGATCTCTAGTGGGAGTAGTCAACTGGCCTAATGGCTAAACTAACCTTAAAAGACCCTGTGTCATCTAAGTGCTACCTACATAGCCCAGTTTAGGGCCTCAAACCAATATAGTTCTCCCAAAACGTAGGAAAAAGATCTAAAAGGTTGGTTGTGGGAAAAAAAGGTAAAATAAGATAGTTGAGAGGATAGGTTTTAAAATCTAGGTTATAGTGTCAAGAGTCAAGAATATAGGCAGTGAGGCCTAAAGTTGGAATAAGTAGGTAGGCTTAAGGTAGAGAGAGAGGTAGTGAAGCCTAGAGTTGGAATAGGTAGGTAAGCCTAGGGTAATTAGTAAGGTGGGTTTATGGCTGAGCTAACCTCATAAGACCCTATTTCATATGAGTGCTACCTACATAGCCCAATTTAGTGCCTCAAACCAATGTACTTCTCCCAATGAGAATCAAAAAAGGTGGTGAGGGAGTAGATTAAAAGGGATGTGACCTAATTCATTTATGTAGAGATGCAGGCAAGGATGGAGCTTACACTATGAGACCATCTGCTAAGGTTATTGACATGCATGAGGAGAGATGTTACTCTAGATGAGTGGGAACATATGGTCGCTATTGTTTTAGGAGGAGTGAGATGATACTATCATGTTATATAGGATGTTTCATTGATGATAACATTGATTGAGAGGTGGGATTATACCACCAACACCTTCCACTTATTGACCAGAGAATTGATAGTCACACAAGAGGATGTCTATAAGATTCTATGGCTACCATTCCAAGGTGAGAAACTTTTCACATGCTCAAGAGAGAAGCATGATATACATATGGTTAGCTTATATGAGGATCATGTCAATGAGGTGACCTACCACTCTACGAGTTTTGCATATGAGCCACTCTACATGGATGATTAGGAGTAGCATAATCTTAGCATTATGATGATGATTAGGATCATGGTTTATGCATTACCTGATGTAGATAGAGGGAGATTTTTGATTGCTTTGACTGGTGTGATTACATAGATGATAGAGTAGCAAACCATTTTTGCATGGGGTCTAGTAGTTTTGGAATAGTATATAGAGAGCTATGGGGTTTGAGGCTACATCAGTGATATAATTTATGTGTTATCCATCTCTTACATTATTGGACATATGAGCACATCATGGTGACATGACCACTGGGGCTACTTCCACTATTCTGGCTAGCTTCAGGGTTGGATTTAGATGGTGGAGAGATGGGCTAACACAAACTTGAGTGGATGGTGTGATGCAAGACATCACCTACTATAGGTGCATGATTGAGGGCCTAATCCCTATAGATATCATGTGGAGACTATATCTTACATATATAATTTTCAAGGGGTAGGTTGAGTAGCTTATTGGGTTGTAGAGCTCATTATGGTTTAGGGGGAGATAGGTTGGTGAGCTAGAGATGGTACCTGTGGCATAGGTCAGGAGATAGTTTGGTATACTATAGGATATTCTACCTACCTTCCCTTAATATAATAAGGATGACATAGAGGTACCTTTACCATTACCCGGGAAGACTGATGGGCCAGATTTTGAGGAGCTACTAATAGGGCCAAGTGTTGGGGACCCAAGGTGTATAGATGCCTAAATAGCTTGGTAGGTAGGGTTGTATCTAGTGGTGTATGTCAAGAGGCCACCAAAAAATGTACATGGGTTATTTAGGGAGAGAGATGGAACACTATAGGCATGAGATATAGTAGTATAGGCTTGAGATGTAGTGGTCTAGGTAGAGGATTTAGCCTTACAGGTGTAGGTGGTGATGTTTTACGGTTAGATTAGGGATCTACAAGTTTAGGTTGTAGCACTACAAGGCCAAAAGACTATTTTACAAGGTTAGATGAGTATAGTGATGATAAAGAGAGATAATCCAAGAGAAATAGTAGGCTAGGCCACTCCTCCTCCTCCTCCACCACCATAAGGACCAGTATAGGTTAGGCCATCATCAGGTGTCATGGGTCCTCTATAGACTAAATTGATGGTGTGGTATGCGATTTCCTTAGATGAGATTGCTTACTATGAGAGGGTGATTAGAGAGTTTTTATAGATACAGTTATATTCAAAGTTTAGAGAGCAAGAGAGGTCAATGTCACATGTGATAGCTTCTAGCTCACATCGATGTAGATGGATATAGAGTGATGATGATATTGCATCTTCATGACCTTAGGGAGAGCCTCAAGGACCTTGAGTATTAGTGTTTTCCTAGTTTTGGTGTATATATGTTATATGTATACCAGCGTATGAGCCAAAGATGTGAGATGTACATTTTGAGAGAGATTTATGATATTTTGATGATGTAGATTAGAAACATGTATTTGATCACATATTTATATATGATATGTTTATTCATTTCCATGTCTTTATTTGAGATACTTTACTTATTATTATGATGTTGATATAGGTGATGTTGATTTATTGCTATGTTAATTTGGATGTTAATGTTGATCATGTTATTTGATGTTAGACTAGCTTTTCCCATTTACGTGATGGTATATGCATAGTGGATTGGTTAGCTTCATCTTAGCATTTTTCTATATTTGAGATGGTATATGCTTAAAATGAGTAGAGTGAGTGAGTTAATTTATTTCAACATTTTTCCATATATGTGATGGTGTATGCATAAAATAAATAGGTTGATTAGGTTAATATTGGTATGACATTGTTTTTACATCTCAATTAGAGATATCAACATGTGATGAGGATGAAAAAAATAAAAAGGTAGAATGCTTGTGCATTGGCAAAGATCATATTTTAGAATATAAATAGACTTAGGAAAATGAGCCTCTTTCATGCATTATATCTTTGAATCATTGTGTTTGTTAGAGAAGTATCATGTTTACCTCATGTTAAGTGAGCTTCATAGTCCCTTAAAAGAGTATGAGGGGAAAATAGGTAGAATGATGGAAAATGTTGAGATAGCATAACCTAAAAATTATAAATGATATGTCCCTTTTGTGGGTGACCCAAGAGTTAATATAGGTAAGTCTATGACTTAAAGTTTTTTTCTTTGGTAAGCTGATCAATGTAGGAAGCCTACAATGGGATTTTGTATAGGTTAATGTCGTGTAAAGAGGTGAAGATCCCTTTGTATTTATTTTTAATTTTAAGAACAAATCTTGGCTTAGTCATCCTTCAAGGGAGTGGTATAAGTGTTTGTTTTAATTTTAAATAGTTTTCCTTTAAGGGAAGGGAGCAGTTACATAGTTGTCCTTCAAGGGAATAGTCTACATTGAAAAACATGCCCTGAGATTTTAAAACTTTTTCAAATATCCCATTTTTTTTACTTTTAGTCATGGACAAGACTATAGAGGCTTAGGAGTTTTCTATTGTGAGGATAAAACCATAGCACTATGTAAGTTATCTAAGTGTATAGGAGTAAGGGTGAAGAGGAAGGGAAATGATTATAATAGGGATGCTTAAGGGATGAGCTCATGTTAAACATAAAGTAAAGTGATGCTAGTTCAAAAAAAGAATGGTCATAAATGTAAGGTATTTAAAGACTCGAGTTCTAGCCTTTCTTCAAGAAAAGACAAGAGATAAGTTATTGAACCATACTTGTGAGTTATGATATAAGGTCTAAGCCAATTAGGAGAAAATTTACCCTATTTGCTTTTCTCCATGTTTTTCATATGTTGATTTTATTTTAAGACAAGATCTCCTTTATTAAAATCTTTCTCTTTGAGGTTTTTGTTATAAGCATGTTTGATATGCTCTTGATAGATTTGGAGGTGGTTGAGGGCTATAAGATGGCACTCATCAAGTAATTCAAGTTGGGCCAAATGCTTTTAGTGGAAGTCATCGTTAGTAAGTATGTCATGTAGAGAAATGTGAAGAAAAGGAATCTGGACCTCAAGAGGCAAAACAACCTCTATCCCATATACCAATGAAAAAGGTGTAGCACTCATAGGGGTTTGAATGCTAGTGCGATAAGCCCATAAAGCAAAAAGAATGTGTGTGTGCTAATCCTTACCCATATCATTGACTACCTTCATGATAATTTTGGTCAAAGTTTTTTTAGAAGCTTCTACCTATCCATTAACTCAAGGATATTATAGTGATGAGAAGCTTAATTTGATTCCAAATGCGTCATAAAGACCTTAAATAGACTTGTTTTTAAAAGACTTGCCATTATCTATTATAATCTTGTGAGGTATAGCAAAATGATAGATGATGTGATGGTTAATGAATTCAACAATTTTTTTAGCTTTAGTGGAGATGAGAGAGATGGCCTTGACCCACTTGGTGAAGTATTTAGTGAAATTAATGATAGAGTGATGATTAAATGATGAATGAGGGTTAATCTCTTTGATTAGATCTAAGCCCCATTGGGAGAAGGGCCAAAATTCTTTGGAAATTTATAATGCATGATTGGGAATGTGAAGAAGGTTAACATGTTGTTAACACTTGACGCAATGCCAAACATAGTCAGCACAGTCTTGATGAAGTGTGGGCCAATAATATCCAAGTCAAAGAATAAATTTAACAACTATGTGACCATTTAAATACCCACCACAAATCCCATCATGGACTTCCTTAATAACAAACAGAGTTTCAATACTAGTTAGGCATCTAAGGAGAAGACCATCAAAAGTTCACTTGTAGAGAAGTCCCCTAGTATATTGTAATGAGCAACACATTTTATAAGGGCCCATTTCCCATTATTAGAAAGATCATAAGGGGTAATAGAGAAGGAAAGATAATCCATGAGTTATTTATACCATAAGTCTTGTGGGTTGGTTGTTACATTTACAACAAAGAGGATGTTAGATGAGACATAGGAGGGTAATGTTAAGCGATGCACAATGACATAGATCCTTAAAGAGGAGGATGAAGAGGGTATGTGTGAAGCAAGTGAAGCCACCATGTTAGAAAACTTGTTTGTAGATCAAGGAATAGTTTGCAAGGTATAAGAGTCAAATGATCCCAATAGTGTACTACATGATGTTTATACCATTGTAGAATTTCATTTTTGCATAGGTAGGAACCATTAACTTGGTTATCCACTAACTAAGAATCACCAAAAATTATGATGGATTTGATACCCAAGAAGAGAGCTATTTAAAGTCTAAGAATCAAATCTTCATATTCCACCATATTGTTAGTGCATTCAAAATCTAGTTTAAATGACAAAGGCATAAGCTCACCATCTAGAGGAATAAGTATGACTCCCACACCCCTACCATGTTGGCATTTATATCCATCAAAGAACATCATAATTTGATAGTAGATTCCATTGGTGGAGAGTATTTTAATAGATTCATCAGGGAATTCAAGGTTTGAAGGTTGGTTTTCAAGTAAAGGGGCAACAGCTAATTGGTCTATGATTGTTTGTCCTTTAATTGTTTTTTATTGAATTAACTCTAAGTCAAATTTAGTAATAATTATGAGCCATCGAGCTACACATTGGTTGTGATAAGGTTTGGAATGCATGTATTTGAGAGGATCAGTATGGGTGACCACAAAGGTTTTATGATTTAGGAGATAATGGCAAAGCTTAGAGGAAAAAAAGACCAATGCAAGGCAAAGTTTTTCAATGTGGTGATATCAAGCATCATAATTGATAAGTGTGTGGCTTATGTAATAAATCACTTGATATCGATGTATGTCATCTTTATGTGTAATCATGACAACCAAAAATGGTTTGTTATGAAGATGTATAGGTAAAAAGGCTTATTTTCCTTAGGTGGAATAAGAACTAGTGGGGAAAGGAAGTATTTTTTAATTGTATCAAAGGCTTCCTAACAGTGTGTATTCCATTGGAAGGTGACATCCTTTTTTAGGAGATGGTGAAAGGGTTGGAAATAATCAAATAATTAGGAAATGAAAAATCAAATTAATTAAAGTTTGCCTTGTAGAATATGGAGTTATTTGATATTAGTAGGTGGAGACATCTCTAGGATTTCTCTAACCTTAGCAAGATTGACCTCAATACCATGGAGAGAAAAGATAAAACCTAAGATTTTATCAGAAAGAACACCAAAGACATATTTATTTGGGTTTAGGTGAATGTTATATTGGAAAAGATGAGTGAATATGGTTTTGAGAATTGTCAAGTGTTCTTGGTGAAGTTTATCCTTGACAAGTAAGTCATATAAGTAATCTTCCATAATTTTATGTAGGAGATCAAGGAAAATCTAGGTCATGGCATGTTGGTAAGTTACACCAATGTTTTTTAGGCTAGAAGGCATGACTTGATAATAGAAAATCCCCCATGCAGTAATAAATTTGGTCTTATTTTGATCCTCAGGATTAATTAGGATTTGATTATATCTAAATAATCCATGCATAAGTGATAACATCTCATGTCTAGTCATTATATCAACAAGTTGGTCGATACTAGGTAATGGGAAATCATCTTTTGGATAGGCAAGGTTTAAATCATGATAGTCGATGTAAATACAGATTCCCTAAGTCACTTTTGTGATAGAAACAATATTGTAAATCCATTGTGGGTAGTTGATGGGTTAGATAAAGTTAATAGAAAGGAGGTGTTTGAGCTCTTCCTTGACAAGGAGAGTGATACGAGGATAAATTTTGTGAAGTTTTTGCTTAACAAGTTTAGCATCTCAATTGGTGATAATGTTATGGGTGATGATAGAGGGATCAATACCAAGCATGTCATTTTAAGACGAAAGAAATAATTTTATATGGTCATTAAGAAATGTGGCATAATCAGCTTTCTTATAGGAGTCTAAAGATTATCCAATGTTGAGGATGTGAGGGTTATCATGGGAGGCTAGGTTGATGTCAATGGTTGTTTCATTTAACATTGCTTGGGTTTCAGATGGGAATAATCATTAGATATAAGAATCATCCACACCCATGTAGGTGAGAATTGCATCATCATCCTAACATTAGATAGTGTTAATAGTGGGAGAATCTTCATCAATTATTTTAGGATGAATGAGAGGAAGGGACCTTATTTCCTTACCTTTACAATAGGTGAGAAGCCCCAAATGGATGGAATTTATTGAAAAAAAATTAGGAGGTATAAATACCTTTAATTCTATAGGTGATGGTGGAGAATAAGGTGGAGAAGGAGAGATTGATTCTTCAATAATTAGTTCATGGGAGTTTTTAGGGAGTTTATTTGGTTCATCATATCCCAACCCATGCCTTTTTTTGCATTTTCAATGTTGTTACTAGTAGGACATGCAATAGGTGTGTGGAAACCTTGTTCATAATGACCCAAACCAAATCCTTTCTAGGCACACCTATATAGGTAAATGTGAGTTAATCTAGGGTTACTCCAGAAAGATAAGTCACAGGTAAATGGTGGTGGTGAATAAGATGGATTATTGATAGTAGGAGCTTGATCAATTCCCCTATATGTGAAATTGGTTCAAAGGTTAGGGGGGCCATAAGGGATGACCATCCTCATACAGGGGTCATAATTTGGGTGCATGTGAATCCTTCCATATTCTTATGGAGTGTAGCACATATCGAGTGTCAACAAACAATATTTACTAAGTGATAAATGTTGAAAGGTCTCCTCTATGGGATATTTGTCAGGAATTTATGTTGTCAATATCTATTTAACCATAGGAGTGGAGATTTTGGAAGCTTCAGAAGCATCATGTGAGGAAGATGATGTTTTCAATGGGATGAGAACATTATTTGGAATATAGGTCATATTACATGTTTTAAATGGAGGTGGGTCAGTAGGTATAACATGTACTTGTCCATCATGCTCAAACTTGACACAATGGTGCAAAGTCAAGTGTACACATGCCATAGCACATATTTAAGGTCAAATAATTAGTATGTTATATTAAAACTCTCCTTATATAATATAGAAGAGCTTGGGTATTGTAAGAGGACCTACATGAATATGTAAAATAATAGTGCCCATTGTAGTAGCTATAGTGGCATTAAAGGAATAGAGTACCACATCAATTTAAGACATGCAATTGTTGGGAAGGGATAGTTATTTATAGGCATGGGTGGAAATAATATTAATATTGGCTCCCTCATTGATCATAACTCTCTTGATATGAGTTTGATCAATATATATAGTAATAAAAAGGGTAGAATCCTGTTCTTTAGGGTGTTGAAGTGGAATTTCTAAATTACTAAAAGAAATCAAGGAGATAGAATTAAGGGAGCTGACCAAAGATGTAAGAGGTTGGGAATCATCCAATTTTACCTTAATCACTTGAAAATCACTATTCAAATCTTGATGGTGTTAGGATGAGTTTTGGATTAACTCATACAAAGACATCTTCATAGGAGTTTGGTGAAGCTGCTTCATCATTGATCTTTGAATAACATCTGAAGATTTTGTTCAAGGAATACCCAAGATGGAAATATTAGGGTTAGTAGGGGGAGTTTATTTGATGAAGGGATGGATCTAAGGTGTAGTGACCTTTTCCTTAGATTTATCCTTTTGGTTTTTGACCTTATGGCCACATTAACTGTGTTGATTTGAAAATTTGGTGATGGAGGTGGTAAAGGAGTTATAACAACATTTTTGGGTTTGAATTTTGGTGGAATGATAGGAGGCACTATAGATTCCAAAGGTGGAATAACAAGAAGGTTAATGGTATTGTCATTGAAAAGAGTGTCAACATCAAAGTGTTGCTAAATAATCATTGTAAGGGCTTTACAATTCTTAGTATCATGTCCAAGTGAATGATGATATAAATAAACTTGTGTATCATCAAACCAAGATGACTTCAATCTAAGAGGATTATAAGTCTTAATAGGAGGAAGATTTATTATGTAATCTTGTAATAAATGATGTAATAAAAAGCTTTGGGAGCCTACAAGTGGGCTCACACTTATTGTACTAATAGGATTGGACACCTTATTTTGTTTTGGTGTTGGAAGAGTAATTTAATATGGTGTCCTATTTGGTGATAACAAAGTTACATGTTTCTTAGTGAAAGATTTGAGAGGCCTACCAAATGGAAAAGGTAGGAGTGGTGATAGCTTAACCTTTTGTTTGGCTTGGTTAGATGATATTATAACTAAAGTAGAAGGATGCAGCCCCAAAATGGATGATAAAGTTGAGGGTTGAAGAAGGGATTGGCAAGGTCTAGAAGGCTTAACATTCTTCTATGTATTAGGGAGAGAAACTCCAACTTGTGTTTGAGAAGTCAAATCTAATTTCACCTATGGATGGATTAAATTAGAAATGGGGCATACACCTATGGGCTTGATCTACTTAAATGTAATAGATTCCTGTGAGGATGAGGTTTTTGACATAGATGGCTAAACTTTTGGTGCTTGTGGCAAAGAATTTCTAGCTTTGTCAAAGACATTAGCGTAAAGGGTAGTAATGGGATTGGTGATAAAGTTTGACATTCATTGTGTTGGATATGACATCTTAAGCCAGTCCTAAAATGTCGCATGGTTAAGCTTTATGGAGTCAAAAAATTATAAACTTTTCACCACATGTGAGAAGGGTTCTGATGAATTTGACATAGGCCTTATGATTGCATTTTTAGAAATATATAGTGTTTGGGAAAGAGATAAATTATTGGTTTCTACTACTTTAGGCCAAAGATGAGAAAGAATAGCAACAAATTCTTCTTTAATAGAGATGGGAGAAGAGATTTGATCTACCATTTATGGGAAGTGAGGTAGGTGAAGTAGGTTCCTCAAGAGGGTAAATCATAGGTATTATGGCTCCCTCAACATGTGGGTGAGACATGGGTAAATTATGATCCTCCATAGGTAAAAGAAGGGGTAAGAGTGGTGTAATTAGACTAGGCAAAATAGGTCTCTCATCTATTATGGAAGTAGATGATATGGACTCTTCTAGGTTCAAATGTGAATTAGGTGGGGTACCACTCTCTATAGGTGGAGTAAAAATAGGGGAAGAAGGTTCCTCGAGAGGGTATAATTTAGAAATGATGTTCCCTTCAACATGTGGTTGAGGAACTGGTATAGTGTGGTTTTCAAGTGATAAGAGGATAGGTAATATTGATGAAAATAAAATTGGGATTATAGGCTCCTTAGGTGGTGAAAAGAGTGGCAAAGGAAGCTCTTCCTCTTGAGGGAGAGGGCCAATTGAAATAGGCTCTTCTACTTGAAGAGGAAGAATGGGTAAAATAGGTGCCACTGAATGTGGGGGAGGAGTTGATAAAATACGTGTCTCTTATTGAGGGTCAGGTTGAACTAAGGATAAAAGAAAGACCATATTAACCATATGGATTTTATGATCACCTGAGTTAGTTGTAGATTGGACAATATTTTGGTTTGGTGAATAGTTGGGAAAAGGGTGTTTGAACACATCCATAGTTTGATTAGGAGGTGCATTAGGATTATCCAAGACAAGCTCACCTCTATCAAGCATATCTTGAATAATGTTCTTGAGCATCTTGTAATTATTATAGTTGTGACCTTTAACTTGATTGTAACTACAAAACTCATCTTCCTTGTACCAGGTTGGGATATGATGGGAGGGGTCAAATTACATAAGAGGTTTAATATGAGGAAGGATTATGACACCTTGCTGTAATAGTTTCTCCAAAATGGATGTATATGATTCCCCAATGGGAGTATATTGTCTTTGCTCATACCATTATTGGAAATGCTTGGTCAGATTTTGAGAAGTCAAAATAGTCGATTGGTTTGTGGTTATGGAAGAGGCTGACTTAATGACCACTACATTAGTGGATCCTTTAGCCTTTTGGTTAGAGGGAGAGGTTTTAGAGGAGGAAGAGTCATTTGCCTAGGTATTAGGATTCTTACTATGTAACTTGACATGGCCTTCATCAATAGCGTGAACCTAAATCTTTTGTGCCATGGTAAAAGCCTCATAAAATGTGTAAAAAGTTTGTTCCCAGAGTGTGGACAAGATGTACTTAGCACATGCCCTTGAGAAAATCTCAATAAGCTTAGGTTGGGGTAAGGAGAAGGAGATTTAATTGATCAAACTTCTCCAATGAGCGACAAAATCAATAATAGACTCATCGTCAAATTGTCTGATAGAATATAGGTCTATTAGAGAAACCTTATTAGAAATGTTAATAGATAAATGGTCTAGGAATATTTGTGCAAGTTGGGTAAATGGGAAAATATATTGTTGAGATATAGAGCTATACCAATCCAAGATAGCACCTGAAAGAGACATAGGGAAAGTGTGAAGTAGTAATGCATCATCATTTCTTATTAAATAAAAAGCATGTCTAAATGCTTTTAAGTGCTATTATGGGTCCTCTTTACTTTGAAAATGAGTAAAATTAGGGATTTCCCATTAGCTTGGATAAGGTTGAATAGGCACAAAAGGGTGGATTGGTTCATTACATATCTGATCATAAGATAATGCATTCTTTGAACTAGAAATGGATGTATCTAAATTAGACATCTTATCCATTAGCATCTTAATGATGTCAAGAGGGGGATTAGTTTGGGGGATTCCTCATAATTTATAAGGAAGTTGATAGGAAGTAGAGGGAGTGTATTTCATAGCTTACTGAGGTTGTGTCAGGGAAATATAAGGATAATGAGTCATAAGCTAAGGTCTAGAAAGAAAACGGACTTGTCCCATTGGGTTGGAAACTATGCCTTGGTTGGTTTTTGTTATTTTAGGTTGAATTATTAGCATAATTAGACTAGATGAAGGGTGAGTTGCAAATTGAGCAATTATAGGCATGAGGGTGGATAGAATAGGCACCACTAAATTCTATAATATGGTGTGACTTGGTTGAGCTAGTTATGGTTGTAAAAGTAGGGAAGTTACTCTAGTGTTTAGGTGGGATTGGGTTGTTGGAGATGTCACATTTTGGACATTATTTATAGTTAGGTTACTTGACAAAGTGGTGGTTTGAGTAACCATGAGAAAAATAGTGGATGCAACTAAAATTGAGGTTGTATCCATTAAAGGGGTTGGTATACCATAGATTGGATCACCCACAAAATTATGGGTTTGGCTCATAGCAAGGTAATGCTAAAGGGCTGCCACATTGAGATCAAGAAATTTAGCAAAATTTTGATCTCCCTCAGGCATAATGGGAATTTGGTTAGGGTTGGGAGTATGCTCTGTATCTAAAGTATGCTACATGATAGAATCAAAAGTAAGAGGGGAAGGTGGAAGTGGTTGTTGACTTGTGTAATTGGTAAGAATTTTAGCTTGAGCTCATGTCAATACCATGCAAGAGGTGGTTTAAATAGTCTTACTACTCTATATTTGAAATAGAATAAAGAAAAACTAGGTGTGAGTGAAATAAAATGGGTTATTTTAGCTTGTTATTTTGAGAAAATGAAGCTACACAATCACCAATGTTAGTAGATATGATTGATGTCGATAGTAAAAGTTTGTCGATATCGATGGAATAACTAATGTCGATATGTAAAGTCTACTGATACCGGTAGTGCTAATCGATGTCAGTCATTGTTAAATCCTAAGAAATAGAAGATATAATGTTTTAAGAAGCTGAAAATAGGTAAAATAATGGATGTAAAAGGTTTGTGTAAGAGGGAATAACACTCAAAAAAATTTAGATAATAGTTTATACAAATTAAGTTTTAGAAATAGTATTGATTTTGTGAATCAATAGAAAAGAGTCCTTACCAACTCAAAAATATAGAAGGCAATTGTAAAGGAGAAAAAAAACATACAACCAGCAACTATTAAGTGCTAGAGATTAATTTTAGTCTCATATTGGCTTATGCCTTAATCAGATAGTGAGAAGAGAATTTGGTTATCGAAGGTAATATAAAGCAATCTAGAGCTAGTTTCAGGTTTGTTTTGGTGCTCAAGAGAGAATCTATGTTAGACCAAGTACATGTCTTGTTATAATATCTTGCTCTCCACACTTCATGAACCTAGAGCCAAGCCAGGCCACTTAGCCAAAATATACCTTTTGTCTAGAGATTATACTCTGCCAGAGAACAAAGTGGGTTCTCCCCTTGCTGGTGAAATCCAAGTAGGATATCCAAGTAAGGTAAGGTGATCCACTAGTGATGAAATCATGATGGGCCTTTCTCAGGTGAGTTTTGATGCTTGTTTATGTGAATGTGATTTGGTTGTGTAACATAGGTGTATTACGATTTATTCAAAATTCTTGTAATTAACTAGGTGAGTTAATATGCAACAAACAAACTATGGAATGCAATAAATTTTAAACCCAAATCTTGAAATGTTGAGATTCGAGTGAAAATAGAGAGGAAATAGGAATAGAATATGAATTTCACTATCCTAATATGCATACAAGAAGAATTAAAGAAGGTATTTTATTTTTTTTGTAAAAAAAATGACAAATTGTTTTTAGAGGCAAGGAGAAAAGAAAGAAGATTTCAGTTTTAATGTCTTTTAAATATAGCAATAAGATATTGAATTTTCTATTTTTAAGAAAAAAGAGGAGGAAGTGAAATAAATGAAATTTCACTATAATTAACTTATATGAATGTTTAAAACAAGAAATGAACCCAAGTAAAACTCTAGGGTCCCACCAGGCATGCAAAAAATGTTTCACTAAATTTTGTCTATTTTAAGTCTAAAGGAAAATAGAGAGAAGGATGGGGATCAGTGATTAGAATGAACTTAAATTTGGTTTGTGCACTGTATCTAAATTTTATGAGCACTCTTCTTTGGCTGGGGAGGACTACCTACAAATAAGAAATCACTACCACAAGATGTTTGTTAGCAGATAAATGAGTGGACTACCAAGCTATGTGCTTGTTCTAGGAAGTGCGAAACTTTTCTAGAGATGACAATCCACTTTTGAGATCCAAAAGAATAATAAATAACTAAAAGAGATAAATAGAGAGTAAAATAAAGATAAAATTATGATTCTTAACAACCTATTCATAGTAGAGAGTGATAGGGGTATAGGTGAGGTGCTTTGTTAGTGTTTTAGAAGTTGTCTAGATAGGTTTTGAAGAGGTTAGGAAATTGAAAGTCACCGATGGTAGTAGGGTAGTGACCAATATCGATTAGGTTGTCAAGGTTGGTAGGGAGGTGACCGATGTTGGCTAGGCTACTAAGGTTGATAGGGGCAATAATTGTTTAGGAGGTTGCAGAAGGCTTTTCCTTGTCTGGGAAATGGTTTGGCTCAGGTTAGAGAGGTTAATAGAGTTAGTAGAGGGAGTTTATGACTTGTTTAATTATGGTTAGAGGTTTGGTATGCATTTAAGGGGAAATAAGCAAGGAATATTTATAACTCCCTCATGGGGGTACGATCAGAGGTACATAAAATAGTACATGGTAGATATAAAGAAATAGAAGAATAAATATTTAAATGACCTACAATATTAATGATATACTTAGTTGTGAATGATAAGTGCACGATTGATAATCCCTATCAAGGAGTCTAAATCTGAGTACCTAAATAGAGAGAACAAGTAGATGTTTTTAGTCCTCAAGAGTTATGTTATTGATGGTGATTGACTTATGTAGAGTGATTGTAGCTTGGATGTTGAAAAATAGGATTTCAAGACCCTGAATGAGAGTAAGAATTTATTTTATTAATTTTTGCTAACCTAAAAAATAGGTTGGAGTTTGGCTTATATTGTCGAAATTGGTGATCCCACCAATGTCGATGGGGATCTCATTGATATCAGTTATGGGTTGACCAATGTTAGTGGCCCTAGAATAGGTAAACCTTTCTATTCATGGCCTATTTTTTGTTGTTGTGCATGACAAGTGTGACACCCATTATAAAATGGTAAAAATAGGAGGTTAGGAAGGAAGCATTTATTAAGGAATTTAGTTTGGAAGTGGGAATAAGTCTTAGGTAGTTAGGATGAGGGGACTAGGTCTTGAGGTGACTCACCGAAGGAGAATTAATCATAGGGCAAGGTGGCCAGGTAAGGTGGAAATAGGGGTTTTTAATTAAATTAATTAAGTAGTTTAAATTAATTAAATGTGTGAGGGGTAAAAGTATGGATTAGGGAGATTAATTATTATTATTAAAATGGGTTTAGATGGGTTTCAACACATGGAGTTACGCACGTGTGTGTGACATAATTTTGGTGTCTACAGTATTATATGTTGATGATTTTTTATTATTGATGATATATCTATTTTAATTCATAAATATAAGGATAAACTAAGTCAAATGTTTGGAATGATTTATCTATGCATTCTACATCATTTATTAGGAATGGCTATATTTCAAGAAAAATATTCTATTATTGTATCACAATCTCAATGTGTTCATAACCTTCTTGTTAAGTTTAACATGATTTATTATAAATCTTCTTCTACTCCTATTGAAGTTAGTGTTAAACTTAATCCAAAACTTACATGTGAAAAAGCTAATCCTAATTTATATAGATAACTTATTGCTAGTTTGATTTATTTAACCATTACTAGGCCAGATATTTCATATGTTGTTGGTGTTGATTCTATATTTATGTAGTATGCATATTTGGATCATTGGAAATTAGCTAAATGAATTCTTCATTATATCAAAGGAACTATAAACTATGGTTTATTTTATTCATGCTTTGATAATGCTAATTTGTATATTTATTTTTATGTTGATTATACTAATGATACTTCAGATCACAAATCTATTTCTAGATACGTGTTTAAGTTTGGCACATGTGCTATCATTTGGAGCAACAAGAAGTAACCTAGTATGTCTATCTCTTCTACTGAAGCAAAGTATAGAAGTGTTATGGAAGCTACCAAAGAAGCCATGTGACTGCAAAGGTTGTTGGGAGAACTTCATTTGGATGTTTCTCATAGTACCATCCTTAATTTTGATAACCAAAGTTGTATAGATCTAGTAAAACATCTAGTGTAGTACCAATGAACTAAACATATTGAATTTCATGTGCATTTTATTTAAGAGAAAGTCCTCAATGGTGATATCGATCTATACTTTTGTCCTATAGATGAACAAGTAGAATATATCTCCACAAAACCACTTGGTGCTTCCAACTTTTGTTAGTTTCATATAATGTTGGGCCTCTCATAGTTACCATTTAGGGGGAGTGTGCATGACAATGCCATTTTCTAATGGCCATATGTTCCTCCTTCTTCTTTATACTTATTCTCATTGTAAATCATTGTAAACTCCATGTGTAATTTATTTTATTTAAGAAAAATTCATGTGGAAGTTTTACTTTTGTACCCCAATACATTAAAATCATAATTTGTAATAGAGGTCCTTATGTTATAAAAATCTCCAAATATGTTTAGTGATTTTTCATGAGAAATAGTGATATGCAATCTCACAATCATGCTAGACTAAACTTACTTTTGAGTATTTTATGGATTATAATTCCTTTTTTTTCAAAAGGTGCCTTTTGTAGACACCTAAAAGTGACCACCAATGACCTCCAACTAGGCCTTTGACAAATTTCTATAAAAATGTATAATTTATCCTAAAAACCCTAAAAATACATTAAATGGTTCAAATTTATCATAGACAAGTGCCAATTTTGGCTAATGTATCCCTAAATGGGGTAATGTATTTTATGAGATAGCTAACTTTGATCAGATCATTTCGAGTCAAAATTATGATTTCACACCTAGGTGTTCTGGATTGCTCATTTATACCAAATTTATTGCATAAGACACGTAACTTTATTATTTTGTGTTGACAAGATCCTAAATGGGATAACAGTTCCATCACATCTAAAATCACATCCTAATTCCAATCTAGTCAAATTTTGAGACAATAATATGACATTCTCACCAATTTGATTAATTTGAGCACCAATTGCCAAGATTTTCACCAAATTTGATAAATCATGTCTAAGGCTAATTAATTTGAATCAAGAGTTTAAGTTAATTTTCCATGGAACTTGTTAAATATTTCATTAATGGAAATTGATATTAAATATCTACATCATCAGGTGAGGTCTTTTTTTGAGAAGACATCCCTAGACCATAAATGCAACAAATATCTTATTAAGCCCTCCCATGCCTCTTTAATGCCTCTCTATCCCAAATATTTATGAGGGAATTTATTGATTTTATCCTATAAAATTGAATGTATTCTTAGCCACACATATTCCTCTTGAAATGGATGATTCATGTTCATTCTGATCAATTACAAAATCTATAAATAGAAGGCATAAAATCATAATTTTAAGCTTAGATAGTGTAGCATTACCATACACAAATGATTCCAAAGTCTCATATAATTAGTGTTATTATTCCAAATTATTGAACCAAGCAAAATCCATCACAAGCCAAATGTTACAAGGAGAGAAGGAGCCATGCTACTCCATTTATGAAGACTCTTTGGTGCACAAGATGAGCAAACCACTCTATGAACCATTTGGAACCTCCAAGGAAGGTTAAAGAAGTTTTCTTATATGTTTTAGTTATTTTATTTCATATGTATGTTTTTTACTAAGCTCTCCCTAGTGTCTATTCCTAGAGATGTCATGCTTGTTAATGTGTTATTTTAATTTTGATTTCATTTTGAACTAACACTTGATCTAACCCCCTCTCTTGAGTCAAATTCCTAGTTCACAACTTTTGTCAAGATGAAGGCTTTTAAATCCTTCAATTTTGCACATAGTATAATTCCTCTATGATGACTATGGATTTTATCCCCACTTAGCATTAAGGGGGATTTTTAGAGATTTTAATGACTAAGTAGTGATTATTTAACCCTTAGTATATATTAAGTGATTTATTAAATAATAATATATTATTTATTAACACAAGGTGGAAACCTCAAGAAAATAAATATCATTATTATAATTATATAATAGTTACCAATAGTTTATTAAAATGACTCTTCAAGATGGTTGGACCCATTATTCACAAAGGTTAAATATCTTCAAAATATATTATAAATAGGGTTTACCAATATTAGTTATACACCTTCAAATTCATGGGATTATTCATGATAATTACTCAAAGGTATTTGTGAAGGTTATTTTGGGAGAAGTCAGAAGATAAGTTATATTTGGGGTCTCAATATATGAAAATCACTTTTGGTGGGATTTTACCTCACAAAGATTTTCCCATGGTAAATTTTATCTCTATATAAATTTTATCTGTGTGATGTTTTGCTTATAAAGCTTCTTCGAGATCTATGTATGATTTTTTTTTCTTTCATACTTTGAAGTGGAAGAAACACAAGAAACCTCTCCTCTATAATAGAGTCATGAAAACAACCCTCATGGTGGAAGCTAAGAGAAAATAAATTAATTTAGAGGTTTAAGTTGCAGTAGAACATCAACCTTATTATGACCCTATGGGGGAGTTAGAATCATTTGAGTAGTATGTTACTCCACAATGAGATGACAAGATTGGAAGTGAGAATCATGTCTTTTTTACTGATCATGAAGAGATTGCCTTTTGGGAAGACTTAAAGATTTTTTTTCTCAAGTCTAGATGATATATCCTCATCTCACCAAAATAATGTTAACATTGTTGACATGGACAATGAATATGGGGAAGAGCTTAAATAAATTCCTAAGGAGAACACTATGGTAGTTGATCCTATTGAGCCTCAAAGGTAAATATAAAGTATTGATCACATGAGGTAATATAATTTGAACATGGTCAAGGAGCCTAAAGAGATTGGTAATAAAATACCCTAAGAAAAATAAGGTAAATTTGTTGAGGAAGAATGTAAGGATCAACTTCAATGGGTTAAGTTTCAAATGTCACTGAGGTATGATGACTATGATACCTTCCAAGATGACCAAAAGAATATCCTTGAAAAGACAATTGAAAAAAAGGTTAAAGTTACTAGCCCCATCAACCAAGGTGTAACTAGCTTGGGGAATTCGTATATTGCCAAAGTTAAAAATCATTTTGAGGTGAAAATTTAAGTACAAGAAGAGTATATATTCAATGGAGAATGGTTGGTAGTTGTCACCTCATTAGAGAGCATGATGAGAATATTGGCATTCAAGGAGACAAGGAAAATAATAAGGCCAAGGTCCAAGGAGCTACTTACCACATACCATTATTCATCCCATGGAGTGAATGATCCAAGAATTTTCCCATTGATCCATGTGGAAAGAGGTTTATTCAAGTTAGTTTTACATATTTAGTTGTTTCTTTATTTTCTTGATTTCCAATAAGTGTTGTCAAAATAAGTGTCTTATCTTATTGCTTTCTTAGGTTTGGCTATTGTTTCCTTTTGGTGTCCTTATGTGAGGTTATTACTATAGTCATATAAGGTTTCATAAGGTATCAATCTAATTATTAGTTTAATCAAAGTAGTATTTTTAGGTCATGTTCTCATAATATAGTTAGTTCTCTTGACCAGTAGGTTGATCAACCCCTGGGAGTCACAAGTAATGTTGACTAAGTTTGACACTCTAGGTCAAAATGTCAACCCTCTATAGTTGAAAATTGGATTACCATGAGTACATTAGCCTTGTTTATTTTCATCTTGTATTTTTTATTTTCTCCAAAGTGGTCATGTAACCCTCATTATCATGGGTTAAGGTTTTTTTTAAAATATTAAGGTAAATATAATTTTGACGATGTCTTGTCTAGTCACCTTTTTACCAATGTTCCAATTTGATCAAGACTGTAAAAAGGTATAGGTGTTAAAATTAAGTCACATAATTTATTTCAATTTCATCTTATGTACCCATGGTATATACAAACACAATAAATGAGGTGTCCATTGTCAGTTCAAATGTTGCATCTTACTTTGACTTATTTATTGGTCACTTGTAACATCCAAAACAAGGTATTATGAGAAAAGGACAAGTTTAAAATAGAATGGAGAGATGAAAAAATCATTATAATTATATAAAAACATTTCAAATTATTTAGATACACCTAACATACCATTTCAATTAGTTTTCAGGTAGATACGACAATTTCTATGGTAGAAAGAAAGGGTTTTAAACTAGTCCATACAAGTGTGTCAGAACAAGATCCTATTGAATAATTTTTATGGACTATTTTATGTCTCCAAATTTAAAATAAATTATTTGGAGTGATCTTAAATTCAAAATAGGTAAAAAAAACCCACCTCCTTCTATCTAGATCTTTGGCAGCTTTGTAGAGTCATTCAAGCATGTGAATAGTATGAACATGAGAGAGAAGATGAGGGTATAAAATTTTGGGTAGAGGAAGGGACATTATCTAGCCTCAATTTTGTGTCATTTTTTCTCACATCTACTTCCCCTCCTTTATGAACAATCACTAATAAGGTGAAGGGATCATAATGTCTTCTCTATCCAAGCAGGGTACCAGTTTACTCCATTTTCTCCTTTTTTGAGCATGATGGCAAATGAATGAAAGGTTGGGGGGATTATCATGGGTTTTAACCAATTTTATAAATCATTATAAAGACCCAATACAAATTTGTGAGCCATTCAGAGACAATAAACTTTCTTTAGAGCAATATGGAGGTTGACAATAATGGATTCTTGGCACTTCAGGGGCTCCAATAGTTATAAAATATTGGTGAAGAATCAAAACTCTTTAAAAAAACTTAAGGGTATATATAAATGGATATTAATTCATTAAATGGGCCAAAAACCCAAGTAAATGTCATTATACAAAGTTTCACATGTAGTTGGGTGACCTAGATCAAATCAACAAGTCTACAAATCTATTTGAGGATCTCTAACATAATGTTTTCAATGTTTTACAAAGTCAAATAAGATATTTCATGAGGTTATAGGTGTATACACATAATATTTTAAAATTTTATCAATTATTAATACTTTATATCTTGCAAAAACTAATCAAGACTAAATCTCTTTGAGTACACACCCTAAGGGGTGTACCAAGAAAGGGGTGGGCAGACCTTTGGTGCTTCATAGGATTATTGTCCCTTATTTCCAAATTATTACCAATACAACCAGATCCTAACACCATTACCTAAGATATTAATCCTCTCTTACACACTCCTCTAGTCTTTTTCCTCTTTCTATACGTTTTTTCCTCACCTTAATCCCCTTTCACCAGTTGACTATACTAGGTTGACTGGGTCGACCCTATATAATTTTCAGCCTCTGATTACTATATAGTTGACCCTATACTTTTTTTGGTTATTTTTTATTGAGATTTTTTATCTCTTCAGCAAACCTAGCTCAGGACCTAGTGATTTATCTCTTAAAAACATACAGGGTTGATTGGGTTAACCCCATATAACTGACATATTTAGAAGGATTTAGGGTGAGATCCACCTATAAATACAATATCATTTCATCATTATTTAATATGAAATAAATATTTATTATTCACTTGTGCTTATTTACAATATATTCTTCCACCATTATACTTGAAGAGTATTAGCTTAGGGTTTCTACTTAGAGAATCTAGTCTTGTGGATAAGTCGTAAATGCTTTGGCCTTTCTTAGTTATCCTTACAAACCATAATAACCTCTTTTGAAGCACCTTAAGCCAAGGGAGAGATTGAGTCTCAATGGGTTCATATTCAGGTAATTAGATTATAACTTTGTTCTCCTCTCTTTTATTAGATAGAAGCATCATAAGTATTGGCTCAAACAATATTACTCTTCATATTCCATGTATTAGGATCTTATTCATACGTAGCTTAATTGAGATTTTCTTATACATTTTTTGATTATTTTACTAACCCATCATTTTGTGACATAAGATTTGGTGTACACTAGATTATATTTACTTTCTTGTTTATTAGAATAGAATGAACATTAATCCTAGGACTCTTTTAGGGTTGTTGCATGATTATGTTAGACTATAGGATTTGAAGCTCTTCTTAGCATGGTGTATTATGACAAGTGATCCCTTAATTAGGTCTAGCAAATCCCCATATTGGTCATGCTCCCACTTAATAAATGTATTCTCAATTGAAAGTTTAGGTATGCTCTCTCTTCTCCAAGTAAGGTTTGATATATAGACATGATGCATTTTGGATTGCATACATTCCAGTGAACCCAACATGAACTAACCCTTATATAATTTGTTCACCTTATTTCATCATTTCATTATTTTTTATCAATTATTTTATCATATATTTTCCATATTGGGTCAACCACATCAATCCATCTCTGACTTATGTGCATAGGTTTTCAGGTATAGGTTACTAGATCAACTCAGATTACCTAATATACATTTTTATCTTGTTAGAGTTCTAGTCTAGAGTATTAGGTCAACCCAATCGACCCTGTACTTTTTTAGACGTTAGGTTCAGCATACCAAGTTGACCCAATTGACCTTGTATATTTTTAGTCACTCAGCAATAGGTTTTTACAAAGCTTAATAGACCCAGTCAACCTAGTTAGTAGAATTTGCAAGCATATATCAAGGTTCTTCAATAAAAATCTTCATTTTTTTCATATTTGATCCAATAAGGTTACTTTCTATCTCTCTATCTCTTTTTTATGCTATTTCCTTTCATAGTTTGTAGTCTTTAAAACTACCCATGTATAGTTAACTAGATCAACCCTATCAACCCAGTTCTATGTTCTATGCGCTATCTAGATAACTAGGTCGACTCTGCCCACCCTCTTCATTTTAAAAACTTGTTTTTGTAGCATAAGATCAACCATATTGACCTTGTTCTATATTATGTACATATATTATTGACTATATCAACATTGTACCTTCTTTTAAAGTTGGAATTAACCTTATATGCTAGTAATTAATTAACACTTTCATTTCTTATTGCTTACATGCTTAGAATAGATCACATAGATTAATTAGGTTATTTTCAATTAATCATTTAGTTTCACTATTTTTTATTTTATTCACACATGACTAAATCAAAAAATCTAAACAAGCATTTTAACATTTGACTACCCAAGGCCAATCTACTTGGATTTCATCACCAAGGGGGAAGATAAGTTAATGTTCTAGTGAAGTATAAAGCATGGTTAATGGTATACTCTAGATAAGTACCCATCACCCTTATTACTATGGTGTATGAAGTGAGGGGGTAGGCCCCAATACCAAGCCTGTATCATTACCACTACAGATCCCTTTTAGCACAAAATATGTGAAACCATCCTTAGATTGCCTTCTATTTCCTTGCTTATAGCCAATTTCCCATCACATTTAAAAATCATATTATAATAATTTAATAAACATTTAGGTTAACCAATTAGTTATCTATTTACTTTCTAAGTTGATTCCTTGCTCTTTGCTCAATTGTATTTTTTATATCAAAAACTTGCATTAGCTACTGTCGGTGCAAGGTTTTATGTTATGTGCCTCAATTGAATTGGATAACATTAATCTAATTGATTATTTTTTTCCCTTTAGTTCTTATTTTTCAAATTACTTAAAAAAGTTATCTTATTTTAGTTCATAATCTATTATAAGTTTCTTAATTTTCTCTATCATCTATACTAGGTCGACCCAGTCGACCTTATATCTTTTTCTAACCTCTGTTCGTTGTACTGGATCAACCCAGTCAACCTTGTACTATTTATAGACCCTATTTTTTTGTTCTTGGTCAAGCCAGGTGACCCTGTAATACTTTTTTCCTTCCCTATTTATCAATCTAGTTGTCTATTTCTCTTTCTTTGCATTTTTTTCATCTCTCTTTAGTCATAATGAAATCTCCTACCAAAATTTTATTGGATAGCTTGAATCCATTTAGATACTATATGGGATATTAATTTATTCCTCTCTTTTCTTCCCAAGAGTACCATCACTTTTGGGGTAACTCTTCTCATCCTTCATCCATGAACTATAATATGGTATAAATAACACCTCAAGATGAAGTTTATGGATATAATCCTTTATATACTTACCAATAAACTTCTCATCTTCAAACTATTGTGGGAGTAATTGATACCAATTTACTTAATAATCCCATTAATAATCCTTCTTCTAGTAATCCTCCCCCTAACACCAATTTGGGGAGTGCTTCTACCAACACCAACCCATCTCCTGATACAACTCAACTTTTATCCCAAGTTATCCAAAAAATGAACATAATGCAAAATTTTAACACCAACCAAATGATGCAAATTCAATAAAATTTAATCAATGTGGCTAATTAACCTCCAACTATCCATCCTCAAGCTAATCCCAATTACATTCCTCCACCTCTTTGGGATGCCTCAGGAAATGTTAATCCTCAACCCATAATGAATAATAAGAAGCTTAAAAATATTAAAAATGAGTCTTTAGTCCCCTTCATTATTTCCATTGATATTGGTAACATATCACCAACTATGAAATATGATGGGACTAAAGACCTTGCCTCATTTCTCAAAGCCTTTGGAAACTCTTACAAAGAGTGGATCCAAACTAATACATTCACCACAACTAAACTCTTAATGAAAACCTTCACTGGTGATGTATTATAATGGTATGATCAACTACCCCAACGTTCTATTTGGAAACTTGAAGATTTGGTTAATCCCTTAGTTAAAGAGTTTCAACACAATGATCTTCCCAAAAATTGTCTTAGCCACTTCATCAATGCTAAGCAATCTCCCACTAAATCAGCTCATGATTTTATCAAAATATGGAAATCATTGGCCCATAAAGCCAACCATAACATGATTTTTAATAATTTATTCAAACTCTTTATCACTACTTTAACTCCCACTCTCTAATATAAGGTTCAAACCTTTGCTCCCTAAACACTTAATGAAGCTCTTGAATAAGGTAAACATCAAGACTTTCTTATGAATCAATTTGAACCTAATCCTAAATTTTTTAAAGGATCTTTCCAAACATATGATATAATCACTATTAATACTCTATAAACTAAACTAGGAGTTACCAAAATCAATGTTCCTTCACCCTCTCATACACCTCTTTTGATTTAGCAAATGAAACAATTTTTAACACCCTCTAAACCTTTCATCTATTCCAATTCTCCTCCCAAATGGTATGACACTAATCTATTTTTTGCTTTCATGCCAACATTGGGAATTTTCATGAATCTTGTATAGGCATCACTACATTTGTTATCTCCTATATGCTTGGTGATTCATTCAGTCATGAAGCTATGATCAATCTTCATAATCAAGAATAGTTCACTACTTCTAAAAAATAACAAGCTTCCAAAGCTTATACCTCTAATAATCACAAATATTCTCCAAATAATGAATCAAATACCAAGTATGTGTTTGTCATTGACATAAATTATGACCAATATTTCAACACCTCTAAGGTTAATTATCATCATAAACCAGTTAATAAATATCACGTTACCTAGCCTAAGACTCCATCTTTGGAGGAAAAACTTATTAAATATACTACCACTACTAATCTTGCTTTAGAAGACCAAGAGTAGCCATCTCCTCCTTTTGATCCTCTAACCACATCTATTATTCAAAATTCTAATTTACCTCTTAAACCTTGTGTTGTTTCTTTTAAGTCTCATTGGAACTTTCTAGAAGAACTCAACACTTTGTAAGATTCCACATATGGAATTGGTTCATACTTATCCCTATCATCTTAAATTCCTTATGAAACAGCTCCAAAAAATTTATGATCCATCCTCCTTAGATGAAAAACCACCTTCTATTAAATCTCAACTTGCCATTGTAAATACCATTGAAACTATGTGTTCTTCCAAGCCCTCTATTGTATTCCTTGAAAAGGACATCATAAATGATTAAATTCTCTTTCTTGATAATAATCCACCACTTTTCATAAAATTATCTATTACTATCACTCTTATTCAAAAAAATTAGTTGATGAAGGTTCTGGTATTAATGTGACATCTTTATGGCTCATCTAACAACTTGGTTATAACAAGGATCATCTCAAGCAAACCCATCTTAGTTGTCATGGTTTTTATAATATTAATTAAAATACACTTGGTTTCATTTGGATTCCATTAAAAATTGGACCTAATACTATTCAAATCAAGCTTATGGTCTTTGACTTACCCCTATCTTACAACATACTTCTTGGTCATCCATGGACTTATCAAATGAAGGTTATTATTTTTCCTAGTAGTCAATGTATTAAATTCTTACATAATGGAAAATGGTATAAGCATGAAGCTAATCCCAATCCATAGAGAATTCAACTTCTCAATCCTAAATCATAATATAATATTCCTATCATTCCTAAAATCAATAGTGCTCCTTTACTTAAGTTCATCAACATGAATCTTCATTTACAAGTTACTCTTGCAGATTTTGATGATGATGAGACCAATTATTTATAACATACTCACAATACTACCAAGTTACCTCCCTAATTTTTTCAATGGCTTCCTCCTTATCTATTACCCAAAGATCATATTATTCCTCTTATTAATGAGATTGCCAATTTTCCCCCTTCATAAAATGCTCAAGATCCTTATTTACCTAAAGATGCCTTTATTTCAATAATTTTGGAGTGGCCAAATTATTTTAAGATCCTCTCATAATGTCTCTTCATACATTTAATAATATTATGATTTCACCCTTTTAAACTCCCCCTGATTCTCAAGCATGTATAATTTCTCTAACATATGATGATAACTATATAATGGCCCAAGATCAATCTAGAGACTTAGATGTCTAGTATTATTAATAAAACCTTATCCCAAATGCATGATTTTAATTATGATGTTCATACCATTTCTATGGATCATACCTTAGATCCTGATGGTCATGTTCCTCCTACCAATTCTCCTCTTATCGATACTCCTTAGATGGTAGAGAAAATTATACCTTCTAAACCTCCAAAAATTTCTACATCTCCTTTACCACCTATCAATCTAATCATTACCTTTGATCCTTCTCCCATCACTAAACCCACTAGTATTCCAACCCCTTCTAATCCATCTACTTCTTCTACTCTATAAATTACATTAGATTCTAAGGAAACTAATGTTCATTAGATACATTCTAAGTATGATCACCATGGAAATCAAATTCTAGATCTTGAAGTAGATGTTGAGTATTAGGGTCCTCATCCTATATTACCTAGTGACAAATCTATCCTTGAGTTATTTTATGCTTGAGAACCTCAACTTCCCTAGAAACATAATAAACTTGATAATTTCAAAACTAAAACTCCTTGATTCAACAACTTCATTATTAGCAGTGATCCTAAAACAATTTCACTTTCGATCTTACCCAATGCACCATACCACTTTAAATATGGTAATGCCATACTTATTGAAGAAACCACTCACATCAACTATGGTACTCCATCTTTTCCTTGACCAATTATTTTCTCTCATGAGCTCTTACCTACCGAACATGATAATTTTATCTTATTCTTTGACAAATATCATGAGGCTTTCACTTGGTCCTATGAAGACATGACTGACATTGATCCTACCATTGTAATGCATAATATCATTACTTATACTAATTTCAAGCCTGTGCATCAAAAACAAATCAAATTTACACTTGAAGTTTCTAATTTATGTTATCAATAAATCATCAAATTACTTGATGCTAAATTTATCAAACTAGTGGATTATTTTGAATGGATTTCTAACATTGTTCTTGTTTAGAAGAAGGTCACTATGGTCATTTGCATTTTTATTAATTTTCATAATCTTAATATTTCCTATTCCAAGGACAACTTCCCTTTACCTTCAATATATGCCATTGTTGACTCCATATTTGGTTATGAAATGTTATCTCTTATGGATGGATTCTCAAGATACAATAAGATCCATATCTCTCTTGAAGACCAACATAAGACAAATTTCACCACAAAATGGGGCACCTATTGCTATGTCAAAGTGCCCTTCAATCTTAATAATGTTGGAGCCACTTACCAATGAGTGATGACTCACATATTGCATGATCTCATTCAAAAAAATATTAAAACTTATGTGGATGATCTCATTACTAAATCTAAAAGTCATAAGAATCATCTTTTTGATCTTGATATCATCTTTGACCATCTCCTTAAATATAAAGTTCGACTTAATCCTTATAAATGTGACTTTGGAGTCACGTCTAGAAAATTGTTAGGATTATTAGTCTCTCTCCATGGCATCTATGTTAACCCTACCAAAATTAGTGCTATCATCAACATGCCCATTCCTCATTCTATTCTGGATATACATACCTATTTAAGATAACTTGGGAAAATTAGACATTTCATCCCTAAAATGGCATGTGAAATTCACTCTATCAATTCACTTCTCAAGAAAGGTATTTCTTTAAAATGGATGAATCCATGTCAAAGAGTCATTACTTCATCCACCTACACTTCATCCTCCTTCCAATGATAAACCTTTGATTCTATATACTTCTTCCACACCTATTTCAGTTGGGGAAATGTTTGCCCAACAAGATGATATGGGAAGAAAATATACTATCTACTATATTAGTCAAGGCCTCATTAATTATGAAACACGTTACACCAAATTGAGTGTGATTGCCTCACCATCTATTTCATAATTAAAAAGATTCACCACTATATGCTTTACCAAACTACTTATGTCATTGTTCATTATGATACCCTTTATCAATTCTTCCCCAAAGCATTTCTTCCTAGAAATAGAATTAGTAAATCGATGGTCCTCCTTATAGAATTTTATCTCCACATTGTCACTCAAAAATCTATCAAAGGGAAAATTATAGATTATCAACTTAACACAACTCCCATACTAGCCACTTCTTCTCTTCAAGATAATCTTCTAGATGACAATATCCTTTACATTGAATGTCTTAATCAAGCTATTTCTTTCAAAGATTATTTTCATAGCTTTACATCCAATCTTGAATCCAATAATCTTTATTGATCCACTACTCCCTTTGGTACTACTAAACCAAAATTATTTATAGAGGAGCTTCCTAAAATTAGTGCCAACTTGCATAAGGATACTTGGACCCTTCACTTTGATGGTGTCAAATGCCTTCAAGGAGCTAGGGTAGGTTGCATTCTCATAAGTCATCTTAACAAGATCATACCTTTATATTTTTGTTTCACCTTTGATGTTACTAATAATATGGTTGAATATGAAGATCTAATTTTAGGCATGTGAGTTGGTCTTGATTTATACATTCAATACATTCATTATTTAGGTGATTCTTAGTTTATTTTCCACCAAGTCAGTGGTGATTATCAATGTAAAAGTGAGAACCTCATCGTATATCATCAAATTGAAACCACTCTTTCTAAGGATTTCATCTCTTTCACTATTGAGCCTATTCTTAGAGATAAAAATTCCATTATTAATTCTCTTGCCTCTTCATCATCTCTCTTTCATCCCCACCAAGGCCTTTTTTATCCTACTTTTCTTATACAAATAATAAAATCTCCATCTTCTACTCAACTACTAGATTCATTTATCTGTCATATCGAGGTTTTTACCATTCGATAAATCCCATAGTACCAAGACATCATTCAATTCTTGTAACATCAAACTTATCCACCTAATTTAGACTCTTATGAAATGACAAGTATTCATAAACAAGATTTCAAATATGTATTTTGACACAATATCCTTTATTATCACAATGTTGAAGGTACCTTGCTCTATGGTGTTATGCAAGATGAGGTCCCTCCTCTTCTTGAATAAGCTCTTCAGGGCATTTGAAGTGGCCACTATATTAGAAATGTTATATCCCACAAATACCTATGTATGGGTTACTTTTGGCCTACTCTTGAAAAGGATACAATCAAATATGCAAAAAAGTGTAATCCTTACTAGCTTCACAATGATATAATCCATTTACCTCTAGTGAAAATTCAAACTATAAAATCTCCTTAGCCATTTTCCACATGAGGATTTGATCTCATTAGAAAACTACCTTGCTCCCAAGATGGGCATGTCTTGATCATCACTACTTCCAAATATTTTACCAAGTGGGTAGAAGCCATTCCCATTGTTAACATAATTGGTCCTATCATTTCCAAATTTATTCTTAATCAGATCATGTTCTGCATTGGTGTTCCCCATACCATCATTTAATACAATGGTGATAATTTTAAAAACAAACATGTTAAACAACTTTTCAATAAGTTCAAAATTAATTACAAATTTTCCATGCCTTACCATCCATAATGCAATGGCCAAGCTGAGGCCACTAATAAAATTCTCAAAAAAAATCTCCAAAAGACAATTCATGAAACCTACATGGATTTGCATATTCATATTTACCCTACACTTTGGGCCTTTTGAACTAGCATATGCACTACCACTGGGGCAACCCTATTCTCACTAGTCTATTGTTCTGAGTCAGTTCTTCCTTTATAAGTTGAGCTTCCCTCTCTTCATATATCTCTTCATGGTATTATTATTTATGAAGATTTAAGTGAAGCTTGTCTTCATTCTCTTGATCTACTTGATGAACATCATCTTTCTGCCTTACAACATAACCACCAATATAAGGCTCTCATTGTTAGGCAGCATAACAAACATGTTGAAGTCTACACATTTAATGTTGGTGATCGTGTCCTTAAATTAGACTACACCCATGATAAAGAAGGTAAATACACCCAAAAATTATGGGGCCCATATTTATTCAAATATATTCTTGGTCCAAACACCTATTGTGTTCAAACCAATGAAGGCCATGTTTTTAAAGAGCCCACCAATGCACAATTTCTCAAAAAGTACTTTGCCTAAACATTTCCTTCTTTTCATGATTTTTATCTACATCTATCTAAAAAATTTTGTAGGTTACTTACATAGGTATTTCCCTATGAATCAAATCCCTCCCTTTCATAAACCTTTAGTCCTCCCTTTTGGTCTTTTGGTTTCTTGATGTACCATAGTCTTATTTATCTTCTTATATTTTCTCTTTTTGACACCTCTTGGGTTTTATTTTGTGAGTTTATTCATAAGAACGTAAATAAGACCTAAGACTCCTCACAAAATTACCATATTTTACTTATTTTTATCCCTAATGTTTTTTAGTTTTCTTTTTGACAACCCTTGGATTTTTATTTTGTGAGTTACTTCATAAGACCATGAATAGGACCCATCACTCCTCATAAAACTACCATCTTTTTTCTTACCTCACCTTGTCTTTCACTTGCTTGTTGGCACCCTTCTAGGTTTATCTTTAATGAAGTTGCAGTGTAAGACCATGGATAGGACCTGACCCTCCTAAAATTACCAGCTTTTCATCTTTTTACATCCTTGTTCTCAGACTTTAGTTTTTGCTTATTTTGGTAGATGGAATTTGCACAACAATCTATGTTAGCATGCTTTCCTCCATTTCCCTCATTCTTATGATAAGGAATAAAATTTTACTATCATTGTATCCCTTTTTATCCTTTGTCACTTTTCTTTTACATTGAAGTAATTTAAATTGTTCCATGTGTCATTCATCTTGATTTCCCCTTTCTTTCACTCCACATTGGATAAAACAAGGTTGAAGTCAAGATAACACTTTTATTTTACCTAGATTTATGATACTCTTAGACCCCATGCTCTTTAAAGTTATCTCTCTTAGAAACCTTGTCCCAAGTATTCAAATGAAAGTCATCTTTAGCACCCATGTTTGGTTTTCAAAATCTATATGGAGGAGGAATAAGAAAAATTCATAAAGAAAGTTAAAATTAAAATCATTTAAAACAAAAGGAAATTATATCTAAAAGGAAACACACAAATCTCAAAATTCAAACTAATACTAAAAGGCATGGTTCCAAGCACATATCCTATCTCTAATCAAAGCTCAAACTCCATAGTTGGCCTCACATAGATCTGAGGTCCATTGGGGTGTGGTAGCCTAGTAGATTAGAATAGGGTAATTCAACAAACTCTATGGTGATACATTTTGACACAAGTACCCAATCTTCATAGTAGATTAACAAATCTATAAGAGGTCTTGAGGAATGGGGAACATGTTGTGGGAAGGTAGGTCCATTTTAATTTTCATGCATATAGCTTTCATGGGATGATATATATACTTCATTTATTTACCTTAGACTTGTGTATCTAAGAGAAGTTGTTTGAAGTCCTTAAGGTTGAAATTCCTCTTGTTTTTACAAACCTAATTTGAGTTTCTTGACTTCGATAAATATTTCCTCTACCTTGGTTTTTCCTTCATTCTCCCCTCTACCCATTTCATTTTCCCCCTTGACAAGTAAATTATGATTCCAAATCTATTTTTCCTCTTCTTTAATTCCTTCTTCTTCATCTCTTAAAAACATGATAGCACTAATTTGTTTTAATTTTATCTATCCTTAGAGTGAAACAACATGTATGAGAAACTATGGATTCACCTTTCTTTACACCATGATTTTACATTTATAGACTTGTCTTATTTTAATTTTTACCATTTTATCATTAATTCATTTATCTTGTTGTTAAAAACACCTAAGTTTGTACCCTTTTTCCATTGTTAAGTGAGGTTGGCTTGTTACTTCTCACTCACCAATGTTATTTTCCCTTTTATGCACTTTTTTTTCCCTTGTTGAGTGAGATAAGGATTCTTACTAGTTACTCATCAATGTTATTTTACCATTTTGTCTCTTATTTTACCATTGATTTGTTTGATTACCATCCTTTTTGACATATATCCTTGGTTTGACTTGGTGAGTTTGCTCTTCATACTTAAGATTTACTTGTTTGAGTTTTTTAATCTTTAGTAGCCTTGGATTTTTGATTACCCAATTTACTCTTTCTTTTGAATTGGTTATTTGGTTTAACATAGCACCTATCACCCCATATTGACAAATTCCTAAGTACATCCCATCCTCATATCCCTATCTAGCTTGGATTTTCTTACGTTTGTTTATTTTTACTCTTTATTTTTGTATTTTTGGGTTTATGGAAAGCAGTATCTATACCCTACACAATCAAAACTAACAACATAATAGAAAATCATCCAAAAATAAAGGTAAGTCAAGGTACACATCACATTTACTTTTAAATTATTTCTTTTTTTATCATTTACTTTTAGTTATTTTATACTTTTAAAATATAACTTTTTTAAGCATTAGCATTATGTGTTCTTATGTTCTTTCTCGAAGCAGCACCCCCTATTGCACCTTAGTGACATGTGATGAGATTTGATTAGGGCATATGTATACGAATAATATTTTCAACTTTAATAAATTATTGATGCTTTAAGGAACCCATTAAGACTCAATCTCTCTGAGTACATGCCCTAAGATGTACACCGAGAAAGGAGTGGGTAGACCTTTAGTGCTTTGCAAGATGGTTGTCCCTTATTACCACATTATTATCAATCCAACCAGATCATAAAACAATTCCCTAATATCTTACTCCTCCCTTTCACACTCCTCTTATCTTTTCCCTCTTTCCATCCCTATTTTCTTCACCTTGATCCCCTTTTGTTAGTTCACTATACTAGGTTGATTGGGTCAACCCTATATAGATTTTAGCCTCTGATTATTGTACAGGGTTGACTAGGTTGAACCTATACTATTTTTGGGTATTTTCATTTGAGATTTTTGTTAGCCCTTCAATTAACCTAGCTCGAGACCTAGTGATTTATCTCCTAAAAACATATAGGATTGACTAGGTCAACCCCATATAGTTGACATATTCAGAAGGATTTAGGGTGAGATCTACCTATAAATGCAAGATCATTTCATCATTATTTCAATATGTAATCAAGAGTTATTATTCACTCATGCTTATATAAAATTTTCTCTTCCACCATTTTACTTGAGGATTCTTAGTTTAGGGTTTCTACTTAGAGAATCTAGTCTTGTAGATAAGTATTGGATGCTTTGACCTTTCTTAGTTATCCTTACAAACCAAATAACCTCTTACTAAGGGAGATAATTAGTCTTAATGGGTTCACATTCAGGTAAGTATATTCTAACTTTGTTCTCCTCTTTTTAGTAGATAGAAGTAGCATAAGTATTGGCTCAGCTAATATTACTCTTCATATTCCATGTATTAGGATCTTACTCATACTTAACATAATTGAGATTCTCTTATACATGTTTTTAGTTCTTTACTAACCCCTCATGTTATGTCATAAGCTTTGGTGTACACTATATTATATTTACTTTCTTCTTTATTATAATAGAGTAAACATTAAACCTAGGACTCTTTTAAGGTTATTGTGTGATTGTGTAATAATATAAGCTTTGGAACCCTTCCTACCATGGTATATTAGGATAAGTGATCCCCTAATTGGGTCTATTAGATCCCCATATTTTTCATTCTCCTATTTAAAAAATGTAATCCCAATCGAAAGTATAGTTATGCTCTATCTTCTTTGAGCCAGGATTGATTTATAAACATGATGCATTTTTTATTGCATATAATAGGTAAGATGTTAGGAGAAACCAAGATTTAGGGCACAATAGACCTAGTTTTGATAGGAATTAGTATTATATAAAGTTTTCATGATGACATAGATTTAATTAGTGAATATTTAGCCCTCTTCAAAGTTTTACAAACATGTTTTCAAATGTCAAATAGAGTTATAAGGTCTATGGTGGTAAGTGATATGCAAGCCTATGACCAAAAAAGGATTATCAAAATGTCTTAGGTTATGGATCTCTCAAGATAGAGTCATGGGAAAGTCTAATGCTCTCTCTTCCACCCCTCATATGAACTCTTAAATTTGAATCACAATGGTAGTGGATTGACACCTTGAGAAGGTTGGAGGAAGTGTCAAGCTTGACTAAGTTGTCATGTGGACTAACCATAGGAATAATTCCTAATATTTTAGGAAGAATCATGTCAAATTTCATCTCTAACATCATTTAATGTTCATTTATAGATATTAGGGTTGTTATGAGGCTCAAATTTTCTTGGTGAAGTATATAAAAACCTCTGAGCATGTTATGTTGTGGTTGTGTCATGAGATTATCTATGTAAATGGTGATAGGCTATCCCATAATGTTGTAAAAGGTTCATATTATTTAATAATAATGGTTATATAATTTATTAGGATGTAAACATAGGTAAATATAGAAGGTTAACTATGATAGACTAGGTAGACTTAAGAAATACTAACATGCATGTGTAGAGACATGGATCATGTTTTTTCACTAGAATGAATGACTGAAATGGTCAAAATATTATCCATACCCCAAACACATGTCAATGTAAATTTAAATTAAAATTAGGATTATTATTTCATTTATAGACCTATTGATAAGAGATAATAAATCCAGCTAAGCTAGTAGGCCTAGGAAAATAACCACTGCCCTATGGGTGTATATGTGAAGAGATCAAAGTTTTTAGGTGAAAACATCAATATTGGGGATCTATAAGGAGAGTTAATACACTTATAAAATGGTGATTAGCCTCATAAAACTATAATAGGCCCCAAATAAGGAATAACCTCATCTTTCACCTTTCATACACAATCAAAGGTGTCAACTGTTACCACATGCAATCATGGAAAAATAGAGGTGACTGAGTGTGAGGTAGGTCAGATAAGGACTAAGAGGCCAAAATAGTAAAAATGACCCTAAATATATGTTTTCATGACTCATGGTACCTCAACACACATAAACATGCCTAATAAGTATCTATAAGACTAATGAAGAGCCTTCAACCCTGTCTCCATAATACAAAGGCAATGTGCACTGTGACCTTAAATTAGGAGCTTATAGGGTGTTAATTAATATCATGGGAAGTATTAAAAGAATATTATGTAATTAAATACAAAGGTATCAGGGTACATAGGTATTTAAATGAATAAATCACTCTCACACAATCAAGGGATACCTAATACCTAGACGTAGGCAGATCTTTACAAAGTGAAGGAGAGTGTTGAACCCTGCATACAGGTGAAATGCAAGGTTGAAAAAAAAATTATCCCATTTTTTTATAATTACTCATAGTATTTCCATTTAATTTCTCTAACCTTTAGAGGAAACAAAATCCTAATGGCCTAAATAGGACTATTAGGTATAAACATGCATGTGCATAGAAATTGGAGTTTTTTGCATGATTGAGGAAGTTTAAGGTTGGGAAACACTAATATATGGTGGTATCAATGTCACAAGGTGAATATATAAGTATGAGCTCAGAAAATTTGAAAATAAACTCAACTTGTAGGCCTCTAGGGTTAAAATGGCCTAGAAGCTTACAAACCCTTGGTAAAGGAAAAGGAGGTATATAGACACTTAAGTGAATGGGAAAATAACACAAAACATGGGAATGGGTTTAGTGGGTTGTTATAGACTCCTAGGAATAATTAGAGGTGAATCTAAACATGTTTTACCCTTTTTCAACCTCTTTCTCTCCATCAACCCCTCAAAATGAAAATTTTTCAACCTAAGAGAAATTTTCTCCATGTCACAACTATACAAAGTAGATGCATGGTGAGATAAATAGATATGGAATGTTGGAGGGTGTTTTATACCCAATTTTATTGGAATTTTTTTGTAGTTCAATCCCTCAAGACTATGAATAATCATTAAGAGTTAATGACACTCTCAACCTACCAAAACCAATCTTAGAGACCTAGTGGAGTAAAGAGGGGGAAAATCACACTCAAATTCCTTGAATGGGTCATAAAAACACATAAAAATCATAGTGCACTCTAATGGGGTCCCATCCATGCCATTGGTTATATGGAATGTTGTATGGATTTTTCATAAATTATACTTTTTTATGGGTTTAAGGTGGAAATAGGGTACTAAGAAAGATTAATAGTTTAAAATCATGTAATATGGTAGTTTAAGACATATTCCACCTTTCCAAATCACCAAAAACTCATAATTATTCCTTAAAATACTCTTAAATGTCTCCACAAAATAGGTAGTATAGAAAAGCTAGTAAAAGGTGACCTAGTCACCTAGATGGGAGAGGTTTCAAGTGTATACCATTAGGAAATAACATATAATGACATAACATGTTAATTAAAAATTAAAGAATTTTCATTTACATAATCTAAAGGTTTTTTCATGTTTCAATGCCACCAATCACCTAACAGTAAGTCACTAGGCCTACTTGCCTAAGTATTCCTACTTGGTCAACAAGAAGAAATGTAATTTGGCATGAGGAGATATTAATGGAGTCATTGTAGGATTATTACACCTCTATAACTACATCATGAAGGAAATAAAACACCTTTCTCATATTTATCATGGAGGATGGATAGCTTTCAAGCAAAGTCAACATGCAAGGACAAGGGTGAGCTATTAAATGCTCTACAAAAACCTATTTACACCACATTTCTACCTTGTAATTGCCATAAAAGAGATCATGTTGATGAAGAAGTTAACTTTTCATACCTAATAAATCAATAAGACATATTAAAAAGGAGTTAATGAGCTACCAAAGCATTCAATTTTAATGAGTTCTCTTTTATGCCACTCTCTTAGGGGCCATGATGGATGGAGTGATGTACATTAGAGAGTTATTAAGACTATTTCCACTCTTATTTCCTTATTTCACCTAGTTTATAATGAGTGAAATGTGTCCTTAAATCTCTATAATATACCTCTTCTCTTCTCCTCTCTCTTACTCTCTAAAAGCTACCTCTTTCAGCTTAGAATGTAATCCTTGGTTGAGTATGGTGAAGCCCTACCTCACTAAACACTTGTTTTCTACCTTTTGAATGAATGATAAGCTTATTCATACTTATTTATGCTTATTATTAGTTTATTATTGTGATATTACATGAGTTTTAGTGTTAGAATTATGATTCCCTTTGATTTGTCTTCTCACTCTTACCTCCTTACATGCATAATGATTATTTGTAAGTCACATGAAGTGTCATGGTAGGTTATTTGTTAAATTAGAGATGAATATATGCCAATAATGTTGACTTGGTTGACATTTTGACTATCTATCCTATTTAATGAATCTCCTAAGACCTTTATGTGTAAATAATGATGTGAATAGAGCTTCAATTGAAGTTGAGTGGTATGACCAACCTTGATTCATTTGATAAGTGCATATTAAGCAATTGGAGGACCTAGTTATTCTAGTGAATTGCCTTATTAGGTTAAGTTTATTTCATGTTTACCTCTCCATTTTCACTCCAAAAATTTAATATCATAGGTGATTATCCTAAATAGACATATCAAGGGAGATAGACCTTAAATTAGAGGGTTAGCCCAGTCATAAGTCACCCACAACCATGAGTTAATCCTATGTTACCCCAAACTTAGAGGTAGGCTTGAATAACTATTGTAGATTTGTCATGATGATTTTATGTAGGTATCTTATTTATTGTATGAATATATTTTATAGTTTATGTTACAATGATAAAGTGGGCAATGTGTTTTTTCTTGTATGTTTTATGTATGGTTGGTTGATCTTCAGTATTGACATGGCTAGAGAGGATCAGGGATGAGTATGGTGATTTGATCATGTGTTAGGGGTTATATCTAAAATAAATAATTATTTGAGTTCTTATGTACATAATTATAATTCATATAGTTGATCATAGTTTTCATCTAGACACTTTGGGTCCAATGGCAGAAAATCTATTTGATGATGTCACCATTACCACATAGGAATGAGTCAAGGGGAGTTGGTCATATGGATATGATCATAATTATCCCTAGTTATTATTTTCTATATATCAAGTCATGCATAAAATTTTCTTCAATGATATGAGGGTGAAAAGTTGGCTTCTAAGATAGAATTCACTATTTTCCCATACTTAGTCAAATTTACAATGTAGCTAGAAAGAGCCGAGTAAGCATGTTGATGAGGTCAGCATTCACACATGTAGAGGTGTCAAAAAAAAATTATAATATGGGTTTATTCATTTTTACTCCTAGTTTATTTTTTCTAATTTAAAAATCATGTGATGTATTTCATTAAAATATATGCATATGCAAAGTTGGGCTACCAAGTAGTTTGAGTATGTTTTTCCATAATTGGCCAAATTACATAAGGCAAGAAAGAGTTGAGTGAGATTTTTGTTGATGTTATATATTATACATATGAAGGTGTCAAGATAAATTGATAATATTTTTTTGTTTAATTTTTATCATAGATGATTTGTGCTAAATTTAATATCATGTGTTGGAGCACGGTAAAAGTTATGCATGCTCAAAGTTGGCTCTATGATAGAAGATTCTAAGAAGGAATTTTAATTGTGATATATATTACAAATGTGAGGGTTTCAATATTTTTGTGTCATATGGTTGGATTATCCTATGTGAGGAGAATATATGGTCAAAATTTTAGATCTTATGTCAAATCACAAAAGAAGTTATTCAGGATCAAAATTGGATACTCAGACATATTGAAAGGGTCCCCATACTTAGTCATTTTGGAATGTGTTAAAGCTCAATAAAGATAAATGGTGTGCACTACTCTAAGAAGTTAGGAATTAGTGATATGAGGATAGGTACATAATTTTTAATTAGTAAGCATAGGTATAGGATAATTATCCAATGGTGATCAAGCATTCATATAGATTGATTGAATGGTGAGCATTGATCATTAAAGATCTGATTGATCCATAGAGATCGATGGAACACATTAAGTCAACATTTCAAGATTTCACAAGATGAGGTCAACATGATTGAGGTTTAACATCTGGCATTGGTGGACTATGTGTTAAAGATTAAAAAAAATTGATGGTGCATATTCGATGTGAGCTAAGAATTCATGAGATTTGAGCATTGTGTTTGAAGGTTTATTACGACCATTGCTATTCAAATATTTGAATTTAACATAGGAAAAACTAGAGATATATATTTCATATATATATTTTAATATAAGTAAAATTTATTAGTGTTATAAAAATCAAAGATAAAGAGGACTCCATGATGCATCTAATGAACTAGATTTGAAGATATAAAAGTGAGTATAGTCAAACATATTGAGCTTAAAAGTTGACTGTGTGTTTGTGCTTATTCTTCAAGTGACATGAGAAGGATATTTGAGATTTTATTGATACTATTTTGATGTTTCATAATGAATTATCTATTATAACATGTTGTAGAGTCCATGAGGATGCTTTGTGTGGATTTTCAAGGTGTGATCAATCTATCTTGAGTATGAACAATGCTTAATAAGTTGATTATGTGTTTGTTCATGGTGACCAGGTGCACTAGGTCAGTGTTTGACTTGTTTGAGCATACATAAAGGTGAAATAATTTGATTTTGATCATTTGATAATGTCAAATGGGATATAAGGAGTGGAACCATGTATTTAAAAGTGGTCACGTGTTAGTGTTTTGCTCGAGGGTGTGTTAAATGGGTGAATAGGTATCCATAAGACCTATAAGAGCTATAAGGGCCTTATTAAAAGGTGTATCTACTTAAGGGTGATCCATAGATGTTATGGCCAACCTATGAATATTGTATTGAGATATGTCTTTGTATGTTATATGTATTAAGGGTTAAGACATGCCTAATGGCCAACAAAGATGTTAATCATGAATGTTATATATATAGTGAAACCAAATATGATGGTTTCTAGGTTTTTCATGACTTGGAGGTGGTGTGAGCATTGAAGGGAAGAAGTAAGGAGGTCAAGTGTGCCTAATGGATGTGTTGAGAAGTAGAGTATATTAAGGACTGTGTATATGACCAATAGGTTATGTTTCTAAGGAAAAAGTTGTGCTCTTGTAGGTTTAACATGAGTGAAGAGGTCTAGAGTGATCCAAAATGATTTCTTGGATGTATTGAGAAAAAGTGAAGAATTTTTTATGTTTATATGAGCTTGGTGGAGATTTGAGAAGTAGATAAATGTGTGGAATGTGTGTATGACCATCTGTTTATTATTGTGAAGGATGCATTTAGTGTGTCAAGTTGAAGAGTATGGTTATTTAGGATATGTAATGTGTCCTAATTGATCTTTGTCTATTGTTTCAATTATGTAATGTAATTTGGCTAATAAGGAGTGTTATGTGATCTAAAAGGTGGCTTTGGATACATTGAGCGTTTAATAATTAGATTTCTATCATTAGGTGTTGAAGACATTAGTTTAGAGGTGGATGTGTTCATATGTGTTGTTATGGTAGCTGAGCATCTAAGGTGGTTAGAGCCTCCTTGCACGGTGATACTTGATAAAAGTTCTAGTTGTTATTGCAACTTAGCTAGATAGTGTGGCATAATCTTATGGGATTGTAGTCTCACTAAATATGGATTTAAGTTCTTTAATCATTTATATATGGTATAAATTGGTTTTTCTTCTTATAGGGTAGTAGTACAAGTGTAGGGTCCATTGGGTTTTATTCCCCAAGAGGGTTTCCAACATATGCATTATGTTATGTGTTTGATCTTGCATTGTCTTTCTTGTCCATTGATATAGATGATGTGTATGTCTCATGAATGTATGTGTTAAATTATTAATACCTTAAAGTAATTGTAATTAATATTAGATTATTTAAGATCACTAATTCACCTATGGGTCCCTTGGAAGAAGCCTAACATCTTAAAGGTGATCCTAAATAGGTAAAAAGATGGCTTAGCAGTTGAAAAAAGAAAATCAATAGTGGAAAGATATGATCAATGAACTTGAAGAATGGATATGTACTTTGAATAAATATGCAAAAAAAGATAAGAATGTTATCAATTATCTCAAATTTTAACTAGAAGATTCCAAGCTAATGTTGAGTTCAAAAGAGGATAGTTATTCAAAAGAAAAGGACATCTTATGTAATGAAGAATTCTATCATGACAGTGAAGAAGAAATTGATCTAGAAGTTAAGCTCATGGGTGCACTTGGTGAATTGAAGGAGTAAAATAAGAAGAATCATAATATGATAAATATGATCAAAGGTCTTGAAGCATAAATCCATTCTCTTAAGGTAAGTTTGTTAGAGAGAGCATGTAGAATAAAAGATGACATGGCTAAAAAATCTAAGAGTGATAAAGAGACTATCCAAATTCTCAGAGGTTAGTTGATGGATACTATTTAAAGTATAAGATCTAAAGAAGATGAGTGAAATCAATTGAAAACCAAGATAGATTCATTGAAGGATGAGCATGAGCAATTTGTTGTCAAGATAAGCAAACTTGAAGAAGATCAAAAGAATTCAGATCAAGTCAAGAGTAATAAAATAAGATCTGTTAGACAACCAAATACTTCAAGGTATGATAGTTTATTTCATGGTCATTGTTATACATGTAATATGTATGGTCATAGAGTTAAGGACTATAAGAAGAAGTCAGTCAAAAAAGTGTCCTCATGGAGCCTTAGAAGAAAAATTAATTGGTCTTGGATAAATCATAACTTAGATTAGTTAAAAAATATGTTGAATGATGTTATTTGCTTCTATTATCATAAAAGTGGACATATTGCTAGATTCTATCCAAATGGTGTAAGAGGTCTTCAAAGTATGTCAAAGGATATAAAGCTCCTAGAAGGTCTGAGAAAGGACAAATTTAGGTATGAGAACCAAAGTTTATCATTGCAAATTATTTTAGTCATAAGGATGATAAGAAATTTGCTCTAGAAGGCTATGTTGTACATTAGGATAAGCTCAAAGATCAAGTAGGTAAGATGACCATAAAATACAAGAAGGGTCAAACTATGGTATAGAGACCTGAGGTAGTAAAGACTAAGAATACTAATCCTATTGTGTCCAAGAGTGTTGATGGATTATTTACTAAGGTGTAAAAAGGATTAGAAATAAAGGAGAGTCAAGATTTTATATTGGCAATTCTAAAGAAAAGAATGATGTCAAGGATTCAATTAAAGTCAAACAAGATTGCAAGTTAGAGAAAGATATAGAGATATGGGAGTCTCCTAAGTTTTGGGACTTTTAATGTCTCTATGTCAAAGTGGTGTGTTTATCTAGGATTCAAAGAGACAATTTTTAGTCAGAATAATCTTGGTGGTTGTCACATTTTTTTTGGTAGCAAGTATTTGAAGACTTGTTGAGGATTTCATGTTACTGATAAAACATGAAGTTAAGGGGAGTTTTGTAATTGGTTAGGTCCTAGGTTTAGAGGACTGAGTTGTTGAATATAATTAAGAATGCATGGAGAAGAATTTTTTTTCTCAATATGATAATACTAATCAAAGAAGGTCTTTGGTTAAGGGGGAGCAGCAAGTTCATGAGACTGTTTTAGAGGTTTGTGAAGGAACTATAATATAGAATCAAAATGGGTGGTTTCAAGTGGTTTAATGAGATTGATGCAACTATCAAGGAGTGTTTGGTGCTCAAAAAGGTATATGCATTTATTTTTTATGTGCTCTAGGTTTTTTTGTGGTCTGAAGGAATGTTTGTGCCAATTGAATATTTTTTAGTGTTCTTAGTTTTCTCAGTTTTTTGCTTAAGGGCGAGTATGCCTAAAATGGGTTATAGGAATAATATGTTCCCAAAGGTATGGTGACTCAATTTTTGGTACATGAATGGGTGTTGGTTTTCTCTAGGTGTATAATAAGTTTTAGAGGTGGATGTTGACTAGAAGGAGGTTTGTTGATCCTGTTTGTTTTGAGATTATAGGGTTTTGAGCTTTACTAGAAAAGTGGTTTACCTTTCAAATTTTAGTCTAAGGATTCTTATTATGTTAAATGGGCCAAATTGGTGGTAAAATAAAGCTTCATATATATTTCAAGGCTTGTGGTTCTCAAATTATTCAAGTTTTTGTCATTATAGAGGGCTAATTAGCTAGTAGGTTTGTGAAGGAAGTATGTCGCAAAAGATGATCTTAGTGATGAAAATTAGTTTGATTGAGGGGGAATATAAGAGTGATTTAGATATGATGTTTTAGGTCTTGAATAAGTGTCTACTAAAAATTTATGGGCTCTGTAAGGTTCAAGTAAGGATATAAGGAGGCTAAATAGGCCCAATTTGAAGAAGAGTGTTTTTTTACTTACCCTCTCCAAAAGGGAAAAGTATGATTATTTTAGGGTATGTTATCATGTTAGTTCATTGCATGTTTCCTATTTTTTATAGTGTAGATGTAGAGTTGGTTGTCATGAAAGTGTCTTGAGAAAGAAGGTTGATAAGTCTGCATGGTGGTTCGTCATGGTGTATGGAGATCTAAAGATTATGAGAAGGTGTAATTACTAAAATTTCTTAGGGGGAGTCACTCTCAAATATTTATTGATGTGATCCATCAATATTTTCTGTGTTCTTTCTTCATTGGTTGTAGTAATTGATTGAAGAGAGTGTTGGCATGGAGTAAGAGGATATTGCCAAGGCAAGTTGAAGTGGGCTCAAGGTGATGGGGAGTTTGTATCATATTTATAAGATGGTCCTATATGATATTATTTTTTGGTTCTTATCATCAGACTATGACCACTTTTTCATTGTGTCAAAGGGAGAGAAAGTTCTTGTTGTGGGAAGTGCTTTGAAGAGAAAGAAGATGAGTTGTGTATTTCTATATATGATGGTTGTTGACATTAATGACAAAGGGGGGTATTGTTAGAGATTTGTCATTATGATGTAATGTTGATGTCATGGAGGTTTCATATTGTGTGGATGAAGAGATTTGATAGTCTATGTGATAATGACAAAGTGTGTAATGTGCTTGTTCTTGTATGCTTTATGTATGGTTGGTTGATCTTCAATATTAACATGGCTAGAGAGGATCAAGGATAAGTATGGTGATTTTAGAATGTGATATGGGTATTATCTAAAATCAATAATGCTTTGATTTCTTATTTTCATAAGTGGAATTCATCTAGTTGATCATAGTTTTCATGTAGACACTTTGGGTCTAGTGGCAAAAATACTGAGTAGTCAATTTGATGATGTCACCATTGCCACATAAAAAAGATTCAAGGGGAGATGGTCATATGGTTTTGATCATACTATTCCCTAGTTGTTATGTAATAGATCTCAAGTCATGCATAAAATCATGATCAAATATATGAGGGTGCAAAGTTGGCTTCTAAGGTAAAATTCATTGTTTTCCCATACTTAGCTAGATTTGCACTGTGGCCAGAAAGAGCTAAGTAAGCATGTTGATGAGGTTAGAATTTGCACACATGGAGGTGTTAGGATAAAATGATCATAATATTTTGTTCATTATTTTTCCTATTTTACTTTCACTAATTTTTTAGATCATGAAATGTAGCACGTCAAAAGATATGCATACGAAAAGTTGGGATCCTAGGTAGTTTGACTATGTGTTTCCATACTTAGCCAAATTTGCATAAGAAAAAAAAGAGGAAAGTGATATTTTTGATGATGTTATATATTTCATGTGTTAAGGTTTCAATAAAAATTAATCATATGGGTTTGTTCAATTTTGAGCATAAATGGTTTGCACTAAATTTGAGCTCATGCACTAAAGTGCAGCAAAATTTATTCATGCTCAAAGTTGGCCTCTCAAGTAGGTTTTGACATAGTTGACTCTATGACAAAAGATTTTGAGAAGGAATTTTAATGGAATTATATCTCACACATGTGAGGGTTTCAAGAGCTATGTGTCATATCATTAGATTTTCCTATGTGAGAATAATATCTAGTCCAAATTTGAGATCCTACATTGAAGCATAGAAGAAGTTATTAAGGATAAAAAATGGCTACTCAGCATTTTGAAAGGGTCCCCATACTTAGTCATTTTGGAATGTGTTAAAGCTCAAGCAAGATCAATGGTTCATGTTACTCCAAGAAGTCAATAAATAGTGAGATGAAGATAGGTTCTTGATGTTTAATGACTAAGCAAAGGTAAGGATAATGATCTAATGAACGGGCATTTGTACAGATTGATCAAATGGTGAGAGTTGATCGCTAAAGACCTAATTGATTCATAGAGATCGATAGAGTTTAGTAATTCAACATTTCAATATTTCATGAGATGAGGTTAACATGACTAAGGTTTAAAATATAACATTGGTGGACTATGAGTTAAATATTGAATAAGATCGATAGTGCATATTCGATCTAAGCTGAGAGTTCACAAGATTCAAGCATTATGTTTGAAGGTTAATTGTGACTATTGTTATTCAAGTATTTGAATTTAACACAAGAAAAACTAGAGATCTAAATTTCATTTATATATTTTGATAGAAGCCAAATTTTGTTGTTTCTATAAAAATAAAAGATGAAGAGGGCTCCATGATGCATCTAATGAACTAAATTTAAAGATGTGAAAGTGAGTACAGTTAAAGATATTGAACTTAGAAGTTGACTATTTGTTTGTGCTTATTTTGAAAGTGACTTGACAAAGATATTCTAGATTGTATTGATATTATTTTGATGTCTCATGATGAATTATCTATTGAAACATGTTTTAGACTCCATTAAGATGCTTTGTGTGGATTTTAGAGGTGTGATCAATCTATGTTGATTATAAACAATGCTTAAGAAGTTGACTGTGTGTTTGTTCATGGTGACTATGTGCACTAAGCCAGTGTTTGAGTTATTTGAACATACACAGAGGTGATCTAAGTTGATTATGATCATTTGAGGATGTCGAAGGGGAAATAAGGAGTGGACTCATGTATTTGAAAGTTGTCCATATGTTATTATTTTTCTTGAGGGTGTGCTAAATGGGTGAATAGGTCTCCATGAGACCTATAAGAGCTATAAGGGCCTTATTAAAAGGTGTAGTTACTTAAGGGTGAACCATAGATGCTATGTTCAGCCTATGAATATTATATTGAGTTGTGTATTTGTGTGCTAAATGTATTAAGGGTTAAGACATGCCTAATGGTTGACCAAGTTGTTGTTAATCATGAATGTTCTATATATAGTGAAACCAAATTTGAAGGTTTCTAGGTTTTGTATGAATTGGAGGTGGTGTGAGAGTTAAAGTGAAAAAGTAAGGAGGCCAAGTGTGCCCAATGAATGGTTTGAGATGTAGATCAGATTAAGGTCTATGTGTATGAAATATAGGTCATGTTCTTGAGGTTAGAATTGTGCTCTTATAGGTTGGGCATGATCAAAGAGATCTAGAGTGATCCAAAAGGATGTTTTGGATGTCTTGAGAATGAGAAAAGAATTTTTGATGTTTATATGAGCTTGGTGGATGATCTAAGAGGTAGACCAGTGTGTGGACTATGTGTATGACCATCTAGTTATGTTGTTAAATCTATGATAGAGTTCTTACTATGAAGGATGAATTGAGTGTATAGATTTGAAGAGTGGCGTTAGTTAGGATATGTAATGTGTCCTAATTTATCTTTATGTGTTGATTTAATTATGTAATGTGCTTTGGATAATATGGAGTGTTATGTGATCCAAAAGGTGGATTTGGATACATTTAGAGTTTTATAATCAAATTTCCATCATTAGGTGTTAAATACATCAATCTACAAGTGGATGTGTTCATAGTTGTTGTGTAATCTCAACATCTAAGGTGGTTACATCCTCCTTGCAAGGTGATACTTGCTAAAAGGTCTGATTGTTGTTGTATCTCAGCTAGACATGTATGACATCACTTTATGGGATTGTAATCTCACTAAATAGGGATTGTAGTTCTTTGATCATTTGTATATGGTCTAAATTGGTTCTTACTCTTATAGGATAGTATTCTAAGTACATGTTCCAATTGGTTTTATTCCCCAAGAGGGTTTCTCATGTATACATTATGTTATGTTTTTGATCTTGCATTGTATTTCTTGTTCATTGATATGGATGATGTGTATGCCTCATGAATTTATATGTTAAATGATTATTATCTTAAAGGAATTGGAATTGAAATTGGATTATCTAGGCTCACTGATTCACCTCCCCTTCTTAGTGATTGTCCCTCTAACAACAACCTCCTCCTAGGGTATAGTTTGGAGTGTTAACTATTACCATGGTCCTCATTATTCCTCTTATACCTTTCCTCACCCTAAAACATGAATATTTTGATCACATGTTCTCCATTTATAGTCAGGCCTATATATGTTCAACTTTAGACCCTTGACTGTAAGAGAGATGAAAATTGAATTTTCCTTCTTCATAGCATTTGTGGTTTCTTTATAATTTTATCCAATGTCTTCTCCACTCCTTTGTAACTCCTCAACTCATCACTCCATTAGTGTTTCTTAACTTGTCAACATAGCCCTATGTGTGTTTACTTGAAGTGTTTGATTGAGTTTCTCATCTAAGTGGTATAACCTTTTTGAATCTATTCCTTCAAACTCTAGTGATTATTCATTTATCTTTATGACTCCTTTATGCTTAAATAACTAGTGTTCTACTTCCAAAAATGAATACTTCACTTTGTTAGTTTGCCTAAATATGCCTTTAGATGTCCAATTGGGAGCACATTTCCTTAGGTTGAGAATGGTATGTGAATATGAAGAAGGAGCATGAATCCAATGCTATAAAGTATGAATATGAGATGAATATCATGTTTTATTTAATATAACTTGATGGTTTTATATATCCATCACACTGAAACTATGCTCACACTTTCAAAGGAGATCACACTATATGCATGGAAGTCATATTAGAATAGAACTTTTAAGGAGTTGATTAATCATTTGGTGGCTCAACTATGCTTGGGAGGCAAAGAAGACCTGAATGGATCAAAAAAATCAATCATCTAACATTAAACCACTACTCACTTCTAGATTTATGCATTGAAGTCTCTGCAACATGAAGAAATCACTACCTACAACTTATAAATGTGATAACATATAGGCTTTATTAATTTTTTATGTTCACATGTGTGAAATAGGGGTAGATAATGAATTAGATAGACTATGAGGACCTATAGAAGACACATACAAACATTTTGTGTATCACTGAAACTAAGAAATGCTTTGAAACTATTGTAAAGTTAACCATGTGTAGATGCATGAGATTGGTTTGACTTCCTAGGTTCTTAGCCATTGTTCATAAATCATGGATCATCAATATACAAACTAATACCAAGAATGGATAATTCATGAGTCCCCTTTCCTCTACCAAAAATTTTAGATCACTATTTTATCTCTCTTATATGAATTGAGCATAAACCTGACTAGTTGTTCAGAGCTGCCAAGGAGAATGATAGATAGAAGGGATAAATTTTTTACTTCTTTGAATTTAAAAATCATGGATTATATTCTCAGATGAATTTAATTAGTTCCCCCTAAATATACCTTATCTCATCTAATTCTTACATGTCTCTACAAATCTGTACAAACCTGAAAACACCTACAAAACCCCATTTTCCTACATTTTTTCATGATTAAGATATTTAAAGGATATTGGTGGGAAAGATAAGGGAAATGAATATTAAAATAACACTTTCAAACTAGGTGGTATGGGTGGATGTAATTTTAAAGGTCATTTTCAAGCATGTGGGGCTTTTTTATGATGAATAAATGGCATTTGACCTTTAAAGAGACCTCTTTTACATATTAAACCAACTTGTCATGACTTGGAATAGATATGAGACCCGTTAAAACTCCTCATTTAAATGTGACATAAAAAAATATCTTATTTAAAGGTTTATAATATGGGTTTTGACTCATATGACATGTTTGAAAGGGCATTTGATGACTTGGAGGGCTAATTAGAGCTTGAAACAATCTTGACCAAGTAGACCATGGAAGACAACCTTGGATACAACTTTAGACCTCATGTTAAAACTATAACAATACTTATACACTATTCACATCTTGATATCAAGGTATTTCCTTAATAAGTGGTTAAAATAGGCCTAAATATAATAAGAACAAGAAACCTTAACTTCTCTAAATACCTTAATTTTTGCTAAAAACCTTAACTTTGACAAACAAGACATAGGCCACTCTCTAGGCTTTAAAATGCAATTGACACCCTTCCACTCACCCAAGAACAACTCGTGGCAACATAATCACATCATCTAGAGACTCAAAACATGTTATCATATGAGGATTTATTTAAACAACCAATAATACATATAATGAAACTTTGAACAATGCTAGAAGGATTTAAAGACCACTTGAAAATTATGACAAGATTTAGGAAACTTGATGTATTCTTGGAGAGCCCTATGAGAAATTTTTGGACTACAAGGGTTGAGATTTGGATTGGGAGGCCAAATTATCAGTAGTTACATTTTGGAGTATGCAATCTCATTGTACTCCTATCCAAAATAATCCTAATTTCACTTCCTTTGAGAACCACATGACATATATCTTAGATAATTTTTGATATAGATTATGAATCTATTAGTATATTTTAGACTTGAAATATTCTCCATGGATGGTTAAACTCTCTTGTGTGAGCAGTGTATTGGGTGGGTAAATAGATGGTCACCTTATTATTTAAAATTGTTGGTTCAACATGGTATCCAGTTAACAAAAATCACATAAGTATAAGTATGATGAATCTAGGCAAAGGGATATGACTGGAAGCTATTTAGGGAGGGGATGAGAGGTATAAATAAGTGTTGTAGGGGTCCACATGGAAGTAGAGGGGAATAGAGATAATTCCCCACCCACAAGACCATAGCTGATGCCAACAAAAATATGTGTAAGAGATATAAGTTAGGTAGTGGTGACTGAAGAACCCAATTTAGATAGGCCCAATTCTCCACCCATGGTGTGTATTCATGCTCTTGAGTTATATGACATATTTTTATGTAATTAGGATATTGATAATGTAAAACTTGAAACTAAACCTATTATAGATAATTTTTTAGACCAAAACCAAGATAGTAGTTTATTCTTGTTTTCTTTTTTATTTCAAGATAATTGTATGACCCAGTTTGGAGTGCTAGGTGGATCAAGCATAGCTAGTGGGAAGATTATTATCCCATCTATAGTTAATTATCCTACCTTCAAGGTGTAATATTTTAAGTGTTTTTATTTTTATAAAAGGTATGTTAGGTGGTACTAGTAGTGGTTCAACCAAAATAACTAGAGGAGGCATAAGAGCCATTCATGGACCTCCTCTACAAGGTATAAGAGGGATAAAAATTACATCATATCAAACCCTATTTTATTCACCTCATTCTCACACTATATATTATGAGACAACACTCTATCTGAATGAGTATCACAATGTAGATAATGTTTCAAAACATGTTCACAAGTGTGAAATTATTTGGTGAGAGCATGGCATTACATCATCTAAATGAAAGGTAACACAACTTACCACCACTCTTTTAGACGACATGCACAAGTGGTACTATAATTTTGATCCAATGTAGGCTATGCTTAATTATGATAAACTAGAGGTAGTATTTCTCTAGGAATTTGATATTTATAAGTTTTAATAGTAGGGCATAGCTACCCTAAAGGACATCAAGAAAGAACTAATGGAGAGCATTCTTTTTAGATAAATGTAGTTTAGTACACCTAGTGCTTTTTAGGTAGCATATTATTTCCCTTTTGATGCACTTTATCATAGAATACTTCCACCAACCCATGTGAATCCTTGTAATCTTCCCTAATCACCAAATCCATTGGAAGTATGACATAGGTATTAGTCCCTTCATGGAGGCTTAGATTATTTCTATGGCATCTTAGCTAGAAAAGCTCATTGTGCATAATGTTCATGACACTCGTAGTGGTTTGTGGTGTGTATAATGTGAATTTGAAGGACATAATAGGAATAACTACCCCTGAAAGAGTATTCACATCATGATGAATCAATCCTTTGATATTTTTTAGGAAGAGCATGATGTGATGAGTTTCCACCTGCTTCAACGTGCCACATAATCAAATGTATCTATGTATTTCAAGTTATGTGATGCATATACTAATGATATAAATGATTTTTGTCTTATTAGTGAAATAAATTAGGTGCATGTACATGGTACATTTAGAATTATGTTTTTAATAACTAGGACAGTGGAGGATATCATGTTCATGGTTATGATTAAGGATGTAAATGTGGATGTCTTCCACCAAGAACCTACTACAAGTGTGGTTCCTCAGAGCACTACTTGCATGATTTCCTAGTGTATCATATGTGTGCCCTTTATAAAGATGAACATCATCATGAGGAGTGCTCATAACTGTATACTATCATCATGAAGGATAAAAATGAAAAGTGTGCTAGAATGATATCAATTGAAAATCCTCAATGAAGACCACTCCCTACTACTCCAACTAGTCATAGATTCAACATTACTACATGAAGTGGTGTCTAGTCCTAGTCTATATCCAACCTACCCATAAAAAAGGTTCAATAGGAGGAGCCTCATGCAACTCATTATTTGGATTCCCAACAACATAATGAATTGTTATATGATACCATGAATTTATTAAGGGAGCTTCAAGGAGAAATCTAGTTACTCAAGGATTGACATGTTGCTATACTTGTTAACATGTAGAAAGTTATGGATCTTCATAACTCAAATCATTATGAATTATATGAGTTACACAAGTGAATCCTTGATGAGGATATTGTACCCCTTTTGTGAAATCAGCTAAGGAATCATATGCCTTGGCCAACATAGGATCATTGGTTAAACCATGCATGATGACAAGAGACTCATATCTAGCCTAATATGGAGAGGGATAAAGAGATATTATTTAATGTCACTACTGATGGATGTATCATTCAAAATATCATATTTTATATCAACATTGAGGTAAATATACTCATTAAGGATGCATGAAGGAAGATGGTAAGCCCTAATTTGTAGCCTTCTCCTCATGTGTTATTTATGGCCAATAAGACTCATGCTATACTTATTGGATTAATTAAATATTACACCATGGATATCATATGCGTCACTTTCAAATAAAACTTTGAATTAATTGAGTTGGATAAATCTAATGACTTTCTAGATCTATTGTGTCACCCTTGGTGTTATGTGAATAATGTTGACTTAAGCTTCAAGAAGTATTATATCAACTTTGAGAATGATGAGTAGTGAATTGTAATACTCTTATACCATGCTCAAGGACCTCCATATGTTGAGCTTGTTAATATTGACAAGGACATTAACCATATCTATAATGTCATAGCTCAAGGTATTGAATGCCTTGATCCTAGTCCAAATGGCATATTATGTTGGGTAGACACATAGTCTATATATGACACTACTAGAAATACTTGTGACTATTAGGCTCATGGTAAGTATGATATTACTATAAGGATCTATGGAATTATAGGTAATTGAGAAGATGTGTCATAAAAGTACCATAAAATTCATAAGTTTATTCATCTTATTCATGGGTAAATTATGACTAGCCACTCCTGAGCTTAGATGAAGCTTTGAGATTTCATGGTCAGATGGAATTCTAAGAGTTTGTGTAGTAGTTATAATCCTATTATGCATTTTCAAATGATTGAGTACATTCAATTATCCATATTTTTCATGTCATAGTTACTCAATGGTGGAAAACTCATTATCAAAACTTTTTTACTTGGAACCAAGTTCACTCTACTCTACACCATCATTTTCATCATGATAACCACATTCACAACATAATAAGTTATAGTTTCATTAGTGATCCTAAACTTCATATTGAATCCTCTAACAAAACATGTGGAATGTGGATGAGACATTTTTGCCTAAGTATCTTGGGTTCATGTATCCTATGTCACTCTATACACTTGGGCTAGATCCTGGTATGTACATGAAGATTGACACATGGAGACATATTGTTGGCATTTACTTAAGAGTAATATGGTTACAATGTTATCTTATTCATGTCCTTAGATGGATTTTTCCTCACTTTGAAAGCCATGTGTTAGGATATTATAGGTGACCCAATGTTAATTAAAGATCACATCTAACATATATATGGCATGCAAGAGGAGAGCTTGATCATTTTCTATGAATTTAATATGGAAGCATCATCTCCACCACATAAACCTAATTTAGAACATGAATTAAGAGAACATATTTAGAAAGGAAAACAAAAGGTCATGTACCAAGATGATAAAAGTAGTAGTTATGATCTACCTGATCCATCTATTGATCACTTGGCTTTGCATATTGAGTATGGAAATTATAATGTTTGAGACACCATCTAGGATTATCAACATCTATACTTAGATCCACTTTAGATGATCCAGTGTAATAATTTCATATAGGAAACACCTAAGATGGATATTATGGGAAATTAGTAGTTTGATATAAAGATTTCCAAGGTGTTTTAACTATTAAAAGAGTATCAAGATGTCTTTCCGTGTAATTACACTAAAATTATAAGAGTGCATTATTATTTGGGAAATATGCACATCAAGTTGATAGAGGATGCTTGACATATCAGGAAGAGGCCCTATCATATGAATCCCATTTTACATGCTTGAGTCAAGGAAGAAATTGATAGCATGTTATTTGCAAGATTCATCAGTCTTATGGATGAGTCTAAATGGGTGAGCCCCATGGTCATTAATATAAATAAGGATGGTTATATTTATGTATGTGTGTATTATCAAGTACTCAATGTTGCTTGAGTAACTAACCCCTTTTCAATTCCCTTTACTAAGCATATTTTAGAAGGAATTGATGGGTTCAAGATATATACCTTCATTGGATACTTCTCTAGATATATTGAAGTCTAGATCATGGAAGAGGATAAGCTTAAGACAAAAATTTCAACTAAGTGGGGTTCATCCACTTATAACATGATGCCTTTCAGGTTGAAAAATAATCCTACTATCTTTTCATGGATTTTGGTCAAGACTTTAAAGTATTTTATTCATAAAATCCTTTAATTTTAGCTGGATGATTGGATCATCTATGGTCTAGTATATGACCACTATTATAATATTTGAAATATCCTTGAGCATTGTAAAACCTTCAAACTTCTTTGAATCTAAAAAAATTTGATGGACTCTTAGTGGATCTATCTAAGATTAAAGTTATTCTTTGCCTTCCATCACCAACCATCCAATGAGAGGTATGCACCTTCTTGGGACACATGGGATATTATAGGAATTTTATTTGAGGTTATGCTAAGATCACTACACCACTATAGTAATTGTTGAAACAAAATGGTCAATTTGTCTAGATCAATGCTCACCAACATGCATTCGTTATACTCAAGGATAAGCTCATTATTTCCCTTATTCTCTAGTTTTTTTATTGTATAAATCCATTTCATGTGAATGTCAATGATTCAAGCATGGTAGTAGGTGTTATACTTTCTCAAATTGGTAAAGGAAACCTTGATCATCATATATATTTTTATATTAGGAATATCACTCTAGTTGAATGAAACTACATGACTACAAAATATGAAGCTTTGTCAATGGTTTATGTACTTCAAAAGTTTCATCATTATTTGTTATCTACTATATTCATTTTCTTATGGACCATGAAGAATTGAAGTACCTAGTAAATAATACAATATTTCATGAATGCATTTTTAGTGGATTGTGTTTTTTTAGCAGTTCTAATTCTTAGTGATGGTGAAACTCAGTAAGGCTAATTATGTCCCTAGTCATTTATTGTGTATTAAATTTGGTGAATTGGTGCACACTATTGAAGATAAATTTCTTGACATGTAATTTTTCCACATCATGCATGTGCCTGAAGAGTTGAATTATATTTCATAATTTTTAAATATAGATACCACACCATCTCACTTTAGTACTCAAGAAAATAATCAGTTAGTTTTTTGTGTAACTCCCTTCTAGCTCATAGGGGCTGACCTTTACTGACCCAAGAAGATCCAAATTCACTCTAAACTATAAGTCATTAAATTTCATATTGATCATTGTCAAAACATAGAGCTCATTGAGAGCTTTCTAATAGTATGCATACTTCAAAAATAGAGCTCGTATGCTCTTTATGTAATTGGTCAAAGTTTTAGTCAAAACTAGTCAACAGGTGGTAAAAATTGGTCAAACTAAAATAATTGACCATCATGTAATATTTAAAATCCAATTTCATGACTTATATCTCATCATAATATTTTTGACACATTTTATGGTTCAGAAAATGGAGTTCGCATGTGTAAATTATGACCAGTCAAAGTTATGGTCAAACTCGATGATGTGACAATAAAGTGATGTGGCACTATGGTTCGACCCAAGTATCTAATATTTTGGGATAAAAATATTTCATCATATATTTGGGAATAATTATCACCCCATAGTTTTAATTGTGATGGATAATTTAAAATCCCATAAAAATTAGGTATGGGATAATTATGAAATTTATTAAAATATATTGTTGATAATCATCCCAATCAAAAAAAATGGACCCATAACAAGTATATAAAGAGGTCAGAGGTTGAATTCATTTCATTCAAAATTTTCAAAGATCTCATTTCCATAATTGAGAGATAAATAGCTAAGAGCTAGAGCTGAGAGGTGAGAGATAGAACTGAGAGCCAAAAGACAAGAGCCAGAGCTAGAGCTAGAGCTAAGAGCCAAGATCTAGAACTAGAGGTTCCAACCATATGATAAGTGTCTATATTTGAGGTTTTTTTATGCCTCAAAGTGAATATTTTTATATTGTGTAATGGACAATATAGAGACTAGTTTGTATATAACTTAAGTTTTGAAGGATTTAGAGAATTTTTTAGACTTCAGTGTAAACTAGGAAAACGTCTTAGACTCTCAGAAGATTCTAATAGTATGTTTAAATACCTATGATGATTTTATAAGTCCATTTTATAAGTATTTATTTGATAATTTTGGTATAGAATCCAAAGGAATTTGAGATTACATTCACATAATAGTAAGGTTGAAGGTCTATTTATGGGTTTATTAGGACTTTCTAAAGCTCTGTTATTTGAGTTGTGTGTAATCTTAGAGTATCCATTTGATAATCATGAGGGTTGGCCATGTACTCACTTTTCAAGTAAATGGATTGGTTCATACTATTAGTGAACCTAGAGATGTATTCATTACTGAACTCCATTATCACATGCTTATCATGAGTTTATTCTATTTGTGCATTCTTTTTCAACATTTTGATTAATATTGTTTATTAATCACTATTGAATGCATACTTAGTCAAATTTAGTTTCATTTCCTTTAGTGTTTTTAGGAATTTAAGTAATTTGATAATTAAGATCCAAGGTAAACTTTTTGATATGGAAATTATTTTTCTAGTTTACAGATCAGGTTTGGTATCAGAGCAATTAGTATGTTGGGTTAGCTTCTAATTGTGCTGATTGATATCAATTGTTTTTAGTGTGGTTTCCAATATTATTTTAGACTTTTTGGGCATGTTAATATTCCATTTGTAGTTTGTAGAATTAGGTTTTTTATAGGGCACAAGGAGCCATGGGCAAATCTTTGAAAAGAGAGAGGCTTAATGAGCTTAAAGCAATTAATCAACAGATCCAAGAAGAGAATGCTTTCCTAAGAGCTTGTTTTTACTCTTTGGAAGAGGATCTTTCCCACATAAAATTATATTTTTAGCCAAGGATGAGCTCCTGGCATAAATGCAGGATGAAGAGAAACATTATCTTCATCAATTGCCTTCCACTGTAGATGTAAGCACTATGATAAATGATTGCATAGTAAGTTATTCATCTGGTAATTCCTTCTCTTGAGTTTTAGATGTTTCAGATGTTGCTTTTGGTATTTTTGAGAAACACACTAAGGGCTTTAGATCTAAACTATTATTAAAAATGGGATTTTATGGAAAGGGCCTTGGTAAGAATGGCTAAGGTATTACTAACCCAATATAGGTAGATGATAGATCTCACCATATAGGATTGGGTTATGCTATTGAGAAAGTGGATATTGGAGAGAGTTCCTCCATTACTAGAAGAAGACAAGATTCAAATAGCTAAGATCGAAGACTACTAGCAAAGAAAAATTCCTCCTTGTGAAGGAATGATGATCAGTGTAAGAAATCAGGTAAAAGAGGTATTGAGATTATGAATCCTCGTTCTTACACTATAAAAAGCACCAATAATAATTTCAATTATAAGACTTCTGATTCAGTGTTTCCATTTAATAAATTTGGTTTCAATATTCAAAAGATGTTACATTCTTTTACTTATATGTTTTTTGGATTGAATAACCATTGTGTCACATATTATTGGAAAAGACAAGCTTTACTAAAGTAGCTTGCAGGTGCTAAAGACTATTCTCAAATTGGCAAAGTGAGAAATGTCAAATGGGTGACCTCACCTAAGAAGAGGGATGTTTGTACTCATCATCACATGAGTGAACATCAGGTTGAGAAGTGTTGGAAACTTCAACCATCCCACCATCCTGGTAATGCTAAGAAGAAGATGGTTTATAAACCTATTGATAAGGTAATTAATGAAGTTTTTATTCAATCAACCCATGTAAATGTCAATAAATTCACTAAGTAAATTAAACACCTTAAGAAGGAGAATCTGATAAAGAGAGTTAGTAAATAGTTTCTTAATTTCATGTTGTCATGATTAATGGATTGATAATTCATTTATGTTTTAAAGTAATTCTAGGATCATTGTTGTATGTCGACAAAGGAGATTTACCCATGCTTTGATATATGTATTTTAGAGATACTATAGTGGGAACACTTCAAGATAGGTTTATCATGTGAAGTTTTTAATTGTCACACTTTCATTTTGGAAAGTTTTATTTTTGGAATCTCTAGTGTTAGCTTTATAAGTTTCCTATTGTTTGGTTAAATAATTTAAATCATTGATCATCTTGGGATATTTGATATTAGTTTTATATGTTATTGGGTAGGATTCAACTTTCCTATAGTATTTTTTTTAGATAACTGTTATTTTGAAATGCATCTATTTTTGGCATGTGTGATTGGATGCATTGATAAGACCCATTGGGGAAATGTATTATGACATGGTCATAACCAATATTGTATTTTGTTTACATTTATAAACTTGTTTTGTATGTGTATTGGTGATTGTTTCATTATTTGGTAGTTCACCACTTACGAGATGTGATAGTGGGCAGATAGTTTGATATATTGTGACCTTATTGGTAGATATAGGATTCAGTATAACTCATGCCTTATTTTAGGCATTTTATATTTTTGAGTTATGGATCATATTTTTCCACTATTAACTCTATGCTATGACTTGGGTTTTGCACTTGATGTTGTAGAGAACCATTTAGTAGCAGCAGAGGAGATCACTAGCTAATCTATGTAAAGGTTCTCATAAAGTTGTGTAGCAAAGGAAGTCATTACATTCTAAATCCTAGTTCTATGTAGAGGCTATTGATAACCATGTAGCAATAGATAGTATGTGGAAGGTGTGATCAGCTAGTTATTCCAAGCATTATAGGTGTAGTTATGAAATCTAAGTAGACCAAAAAGAGACCCATTAGAATTTTTTAGAATTGATTGGCATTTTAGAGGATCATGTTGGGTACCATATTTTGGTGGACCAAAATCCCTCTTAACAAGAAGGATTGATCTAAGAGAATCCATATTCACTCAAAAATATAAGTCATCAAATTATATATTGATCATTTTCATAATGTAGAGCTCATTGAGAGCTTTCCAACAGTATGCAAAACTTCAAAAATGGATCTCATATGCTCCTTGTGCAGTTGGTCAAAGTTATAGTCAAAGCTAATCAACAAGTGGTCAAAACTGATCAAATTGAAAAACTTGACCATCATTTAATGTTTCAAATCTATTTCCATGACTTAGATCTCATCATAATCTTTTTGGCACATTTTACGATTCAAAAAATAGAGTCCATATGTGCAAATTATGACTAGTCAAACTTGATGATGTGGTAATATGGTTCAACCCAAGTCTTTAATATTTGGGGATAAACATATTACATCATATATTTGGGAATAATTATCACTCCATATTTGTAAATGTGATGGATAATTTAAAATCCCATAAAAATTGGGTATGAGATAATTATGAAATTTATTAAAATAGATTGTGGATAATCATCTCAATCAGAAAAAGTGGACCCATAACAAGTATATAAAGGGGTCATAGGTTAAATTCATTTCATTAAAAAATTTAAAAGCTCTCATTTCCATATCCAAGAGCTAAGAGCCAAGAGCCAGAGCTGAGACTTGAGAGTTAGAGCCAAGAGCCAAGAGATGAGAGCTAGAGCTAGAGCTGAGAACTAGAGCTAGAGGTTCCAACCATATGTTGAGTGTCTATATTTGAGGTCTTTTGATGACTCAAAGTGAATATTTTTAGATGTGTAATGGATAATATAGAGACCAGTCTATATATATCCTAAATTTTTAAGGACATAGAGAAGTTTTCAAACTTTGGTGTTAACTAGGAAAATGCCCTAGACTTTGAAATGATTCCAACAGTATGTTGAAATCCCTATGATGATTTTTGTAAGACCATTTTATAATTCCATATTTGAGACTTTTGGCAGAGAATCCATAGGACTTTGAGATTGCATTCACACAATAGTAAGGTGGAAGGTCTATTTGTGGGTTTATTAGGACTTTTTGAAGCTTTGTTGTTTGAGTTATGTGCAATCTTAGAGTATCTATTTGGCAATTGTTAGGGTTGGCCATGTACTCACTTTTCAAGAAAATGGATCAATTAGTACTATAATAAAACCCAAAGACATATTTTCAAAATCTATTATCATGTGCTTGTCGTGAGTTGCATCTATTTATGCATTCTTTTTTTACATTTTGATTAATCTTGTTTATTAATCACTATTGACTGCATATTTATTCAGATTCAATTTCATTTCACTGAATGTTTTCAAAAAATTAATTAATTTGACAATTAATATCCAAGGTAAGCTTTTTGACACAAATTATTTTGCTAGTTTATGGATCATTTACAAGCTTAGGTGGGATGAAGTTTTATGCCACTGCATCATGCATCATAATCAAACTAAGATTATTTGGGAGGTTCATGAATATGTCAATGGAGGATACTATGCCAGTGATGCTACAATGTATAAATTTATTTTGGATAGATTTTGGTTTCCTAATTTATTTAAAGATGTTAAATCTTACATGCACTAATGTGATATCTCCTAGCATCTAGGTAAGCTTAATAGAAAGAATGTTATGCCCCTTCATTTGATTCTATCACATGAACCCTTTGATAAGTGGGATATTTCTTTTTTTGGCCCCATTAATCCAACAAGAAGTTATACTAGCATGCATTATGTTATTACTACTATTGATTACCTTACTCACTAGGCTGAAGCTGTGCAAACTAAAGATTTTACCACTCTCACTATTGCTAGGTTTCTCTAGGAGAATATCATTACATGTTATGGATGTGTGTTAAGTGTGACTAGTGATCAAGGAAATCATTTCCTTAATGATACCATCTACATTCTCTTCATTGAATTTATGATCATGCACCATAAGACTACACCTTACCATCATTAGGCAAATGGTATAACTAAATGTTTAATAATATCTTGGGTAATACATTGACTAAGATTTGTAATATTGGATGAACTAACTACGATGATCATGTTTTTATGGTGTTATGGTTATATCATACCACATACAAATGATTAAATAAGAGTACCCCTTTTATTCTTGTGTTTGGTAATGAATCCATTCTCTTAGTTGAATTATTTGTCCCTTATCTCTATATTTCATGTATTGGTTGATTTGATTATGATAAGTCCTTGAAATCATGCTTGGGTGCATTGCTTCAATTGGATGAAGCCTAGTTTCTAGTGCATTAGATTCAAGGAGTGGAGAAATGAAAATAGAAGGCCTAACATGATCATCATTTGTAGAACAAGACTTTTTATCTAGAAATATAGGTTTTGGTTTATGACTCCAAGTTTATGCACCATTTTGGAATGTTTTGCATCTACTGGGAGGCCTATTTATTATCCATAATATTCATCCCACTAGTTCATACAAATTAAAGTGATTAGATGGCTAGTTCTTTCCCAACCATTTCACTGGTATTCAGTTGCACCCTTAGTATTATGAGTAGTGTCTTCCCTCTTTAAATAATAAGGTATATGCCACTATTTTAATGTAAGATTTTGGTTGTTTTCAATAGTTCATGGCATTGGTTGTGTGCCCTCACATAGTTTTAGGTCAACACTTTATTCTTTGTATTTATATTTATTTTTAATGTCATGGAAGACCATGAATAAATTTAAGTGTGGGGTAGGAAGGGTGAAACAAGTAAAAATTATAAGAGCACCATGTAAATGGTGAATAGTAATGTACATGAGAAAAGGGCGTGCATAATTGTAAGCGTAAGAGAAAAAATGGGTACACATGATGTGGTACATAACCAGTAAGATGTCTCAAGGTAAAAAAGTGAGGTTTCCACCTTGGTAATGAATTTTTTTGAAATTATTTACACCTATCATGAACTTTAGGAAAAACATGAGATGGGATAAATGAATTTAATATGATGAAAGTAGATGTAATGACAAGTGTTCCAAATATGAATCATGGGAATATCGTTAAAGCATTAATTGTGTGAAGTGATAGAGGAGGTAGTGGGGAAGTAAATGTGAACTACCCCCTCAAGGATATAAAATGTTAAATGCATATCCTTTTACATTTTACTATTATCAAATTTACATATCCAAAAAACATTGTCAAACAATGAGAAAAATGTTTGTAAGCTTCTAGACTAGTGTATATTGACTATTGGCAAATAATTTGAGCACTATGGAGTGAATTGATTATGGTGAATAGGGAGAGTGTTGAATGAGTAATGAGGAAGCATAGGTTTATAAAATTTTAGGTTATAGAGTTTAGCACATGTCATTATAGGGCATTGAACTAGGATAGCTAAGTTAGTCAACATAGTAATAATGTATTATTTCTATAAGGTCAGGCGGATGTGCCTCAACCTTTGGTATCCTTAGAGGGTGATGCAGTCAAAGGAAAATTACTAGCATAGTGAGCCCCTACTTGTGATACCCAAGGAAGAGGAATTTGAGATCATGAGTGTTCCAATAGTTTTGATAAGGGAAGAGGTACCTAAAAATTTTGGTGTGTACAAGGAAGGTTTATCACAAAAAGCTAAGGAAAAAAATATAATCAAGGATGGCACATCAAGCCAAGAAGTACCACCTCCACCCCACTATTAATAGAGTAAATTCAATATCCAAAATTAGTGTTACACACCAAGAAGTGGGAGTCAAATGTTCCCACTTGTAATATTTATTATTATAATCATTACCATCTTATAAATGAGGTAGAACTATAGAGTGACTACCAAGTAGAGTTCCAGAACACAAAAAATTAGATTGTGTATGAATTGTTATTAATCTTAATGGTGTAGGAATCTTTCAAATGTTTAATCTTCTATATTTAGAAAAACCTATAGAAGCAATCAAGTTTTTGATTTCACGTGTGCATGAAGATTGTTTTTATTTTTTTGGGATCTAAATGAGGATCATGTCCCAGAGGATAAGCAAACTCATAAGATTATAATGCTCATGAACTAACTTTGCTTCAAAATTTGAAGACTGGGAGCACATTGAGAATACTATAATGGTAACTGAGTACTAAAAACAAGGCCATGTAATGGACATTATAAGTAACCAAGATCCCACCCTTAGAGTGGTTATGTTCTTAATAATGACCAAGATTGGAGGTGTGGATAGATGAAAAAAGGTGGACATGGCACATTTATATGTCACCCATCAAGTAACCATGAGAGTGAAGTATAATTGGGTATAGTATTTTTATAATAAGATTATTATGGATGCAAAAAAGGACCACCACATTTCAAACCAAAAAATTCCATGAATCATCATCTTTTTGTTATTAGTTTTTGATGAGATTGGAATACCCAAGTACACAACTAGAGAATTAAAATTGGATTGCCTTCCTGAGCATAATCCCCTATGGAGTGGTTTAAAGATTTCACTTTCATTAGCATGATAATTCCCTCCCATAATGTTAAGATGAAGGGATGGTATGATGGCATGAAGGAAGCCTTTGGGAATATGTGGTACATTCCAAAATACTTGAATAGATAACTTGAATACCAATCCAAGTTAATGGTTAAGTAACACTACTCTCTAGTGCACATACAAATGGTGTCCTTAGATGACTTATCTAGATGGCTTAAATTTCCATATGCATTCACCACTAGAAATTTCATGAACACCATCAACAGGATCTATGACAAATGACCTGTTAACATTGTTGCTAATAAAATTGATGATGAGACTCAAACTCTTTGCCAATTGTATATTTACCAAGGGAAAAATGTGTATAGAGAAAAGTTAAATTTGGATAATATTGATATTAAGGTCCAACATATTTTTTTTGGTAATTCCATTCATTCTTTATTTTATATGTTGAAACTGAGAAAGAAGACATCGAGAAGTGTGGACCATGATAAGGAAATAATCCCACCCCTATGACAGATAGGAAGGTAAAATAAGTAGAAGTGGCATGGGAATGATTCCATTACTAGTGTTTAGTTAAAAAACTAAGTGATAAATAATTACCCCTACACCAACTAGGGATACTTTCCTTGTAATTCAACTCGAAGGCCCAAAACCAATAATGAAATTTATTCCTTTAGAACATGAAACATAAGTTCCTAAAGATGGTGACTTATAATAAAAGATAGAAACCTAGAGGAAACCTCATAAAAAGAGACTATTAAATTAGAATAGAAAGAGTAAGTCACCCAACATAAGAGAATAAACCTTCATTATCATGGTATGAAGAAACCATCCTTGAGAAGACATGAGTAGATATTAAAAATTCCACTAGTGAAGAGAGGGATGGTTTAGACATGGCCTTGGGAATCAATGGACTTGATATTAGGCCCAACCACCATAGTGAATATGCAGATGTCAAGATACTAGAGCAAGATCCCTCTAAGGGGAAAGATTTAGTTGATGAATATATCTAGTAGAGGCTAGAAACTTTCAATTCATCCATGACCCTATGTAATTAGTAAAAGAAGGGAGTCATATAAAAACATTTATTTATGTTCTCACATTTCTCACCAGATGACTTGACCAAGCAGACTTGGTGAGAATTTTCATTTTACCACAATATCTATAAAGAATAATGCAATTTTTAGCTACCATCAAAGAGTCTAATTTTATAACTGAGAGAGATAAAACCTCTAGATGCACTTTGGGTAGTTCTCCAAATGTGTACCTCAACATAGGAAAATGCATCACTCTTTAAGTTTACATATGAGGTAACTAGGAAAAATATCTTAGTTGAATCTGATTTAAGACAAATCTACAAGAACCACTCAAAAATAGTTACTCTATACTGTAATGAGTGCACCATGAGAATAAAACTGGAAGAGTTGGGTAAGGTCAAACACTAATTGGAGATGGAAACAATGACTAAGTTAAAAACTTTGAACCTATATAAGATAATTTTTAACCATAATATAGATCTTACAGATGGTGTATCCTTTAATGGTAAGGCAATTGATAAATTAGAGACCTTACTAGATCTTTTACTAAAGAGATGTAAAGATTAGACTGGCCCTCAGCATGATCAAACTTGGGCAACAAAATAATTTATTTAAGTTGTGTAAGTTTGCAAAAAAATTGAATAGGGTCGGTGACACAATTCCCATCTTAGATCAGTTTTTTTATTATGTAGGAATGGCCCAGTAAAATTTTGGAAGCAAGGCTTCAAGAAGATGATCTTCAATGATAATATTTGGTTGACAATTCCTTAGTAACAAAAGACCGCACTAAGCATGCCAAAGCATTTGAGGATGTAAAGGCTATGGAAAATAAAATAAGCATTCATCACCAAGATATTGATGAAATTTTTTTAGCACTCTAAGGATAGGTTATAATATAATTAACCTCACTCAAATATGTTCATAAGGATGCTTCTACATCTCTTGAGTATTTGGTCATACAAGTAGGTGATTATCTCAAGCAGCCTGAGGAGATAATGAATCTTAAGTAGGTGGTAAAGGAAATAATGTCTTAGATATACAATTCCTTAAACCGTTGGGAGGGTGTAAAGAAAAAAATTAAGTATATGGGACCTAAGTTTCTAGTATGACTTGAGAATGATGCATAGTCTAAGGTGGACTATTGGCTTAATGTGGGATGATGTTGGTCCCCCAATTTTGAAGACTATTTTGGGGAAGTACTTTTTTATAATAAGTGGCATGGAGAGACACATTACAAAAGACTATGGCATAGGATATCATGGCATGGGATTCAATGGTGTGGAATAAGAAAGTCCCATGAAGTAAATGATGCATGTTAAACAAAGAACCTAAAAACATAGGATTCAAATATTGGCGTAAGACTTGGTCAAATCATGGAAAGTGGAGATGGTTATGGAGTGTTTTGTAGGAATGGATGAGAATACTAAGTCAAGAATTAATCTAGCACCATTTTTTTAGAAGATAGGCATTTGGTAATAAATATCCAACATCAAGAGAGAATATAGGGGCAAATAGGCTAGGGTCTGTAGGAGGTAATTATAAATGGATACCATTACTCAATTATGTTGATGATCATTGGTGAGTCATCTTAATTGTATTTACTTTCATAATTGATTGGTCAAGGTAAATAAAGTATAAATGCCCCCTTTGATGTATTTTGTATGGTTGTTATTGATGACTTGATAAGTTGATGAGTTGATTAATACCCCTTTGATGTACTTTATCTAGTTATTTTTGATTAGTTGATAATGTGATGAGTTGATTACAATCTGGTTATAATTATAACTTTGAATCATTGTACTCTTTGATATTGCTTATGAATATGATGGAAATAAGCCTATGTTGGTGTAGAACTTGTGTTCATTTTTTATGGTAATAATGGGGTTGACTTTATCTATTGTCATTTATACCATATTATTTTTATTTTGATTATTAAGTGATGAAAAAGTAGGTTAATTTAGATATAGGATTAATGATGATTTTAGTATTAAATACTTGTTCGATCCCCCTTGTTTAGGAAGTTAGACAAACACACCCTTACATGAAAAAACTAGTAGGAACTGATCCTAAGTCTTGTGATTTAGGTGAGAACGTGAGAACTTGTTCTTATGTGAAATTATAGTGAACTAACACATTGTAACTCTTATTTACTTAGGAACACAACTAGGGAAAGACATTCCCATTTAAATTAAAATAATCCCAACATTTTTATTCTACTATCATGACCTATAGCACTTGTTTAAATGATGGTAGAAGATGCTCAAATAGCTATCTCCTTAAAATCTATGTTATTTGATTTATGTTACTACATATAATGTCATTTATTTGTATATACAGATGTGGTTCATGCATCTTTTGAGTGTGATACATACATACCCATACACATGATATATGCACTTATATATGTTGGACTTCTTTTTCACCTACATCATATAGTAATTTGGGGGTATATGTTTATTTTATCACAATTGATATAGGTTACATATAATTTATGATAATTTATACATTATCATGTTTGAGTTTATATACTAACACTTATACATGTTTATATCCATGCTCCTATCTTTCACAGTGTACTTGATATCCTATGTTACATAACATTTTTTGATAACATATATATGCAAGGAATAGTATAATATGTTTATGTTCATTCCTTATGATTCATCTATTTTTCACTTATTTGAGTGTATTCCATTGCATTTTATTTTCTTGATTTTGGAACATTTCGATGTGTTCATTTATTGTTGGTCCTTGTGCCATTGTATGTTTATTAGACATTTGAATATGTCATTCTATGTTGGTTGGTTATATAAATATGGCATCCCTTTTAAAGTGTATAATTTTAACATGTCCCTTGTATATGGTATCCTTGGAACTTTATTTTTCAATACATTGAATTCTCTTGTGTATGTGATTGACTGTATGTTGAGCTTGTACTATTACTCTCTAGACGTTGCCATGATCCATATCATGCATCTTAGGACTTGATGTGATCACATACTGCAAGATTTATTGATACATATACCTAAACATGTTATCCATATAACTACATTATTCATACATATATTATATATACATTATCCTTTTGAGGTAAGTTACTTACTAGTTTCTATCTCCCTCACCCCAAAACATGGAGCATATCAGTGGGGGTATGTTATAGAAGCATGACCTCCACATTTTCATAATTTATATATTTCAATGGGGTAATTTCATAAATAAATGACCTCCACACTTAGACACTTTATCAATATCTTTAGATTTTAGTATGGGCATGTCATAAAGACATGACTTCCACACACAATCTCTAGTTTAGATCCATGATTTAGATATACATTTGGGTTAGAATCCTATACATTGCACATTTTTTTACATATATTTGAAACAAAAAAAATCATATTTATGATAATTAATCAAGATTATACATATTATAGGTTCATATTCCATGTTATTTCATCAAAAATTACAAATTTACCAATTATACTACTGATTAGGATGCATTGATTACACCAAGATGTATTGTTATCAAGCCTTTTTTACTGTAGTAGTTGATTCATTTTATAGGTTTAAGTGATTAAATAATTCAACCTCAATATATTTATAGGTTTTAGTTATTAAATAATCCAATATCACCATATTTATAGGATGAATTGATTAAATCACTTACCCTCACCAAATTACATATTCACACTTGAGTTATGCAATTGAGATATAGTCATTTCAATGGATATGTCACAAATCATCCTTATACCAGATTATGGGGATAGTACCTTCCAATCTCACTCTTTAATAATTTTTAAACTCTTTTATCTCTAATGTTTCATAAGGAAGTATATTTACCAATTCAAAGCATCAAGAGCAAGCATGGTTGTATCGACACACAGGTATACTCGTTCCTTGCTCTCTTTCTTTTAAATAATTTAAGTTATTTCAAATTTCAGATTATATGCATTGATTTACACTAGAACATGCTCTTTGTTATAGGTCATACACCAAAAAATCACTTAAAGTGGACTCAATCAAAGGCAAAGTGTGTTATAAACACCCATGTATGCATTTATTTCTTGTAAACTAGTAATTTAATCATTATGCATTACTATATTAAAGAGGGGGATGTAGATAATAAAATTTAATATTTATAAAATCTCAATATTTTATATTTGATAAACATCAATCAGGGCTCTACCCTTCAGTTCTAGACCTCCCTAATGCTCAAAAGATCACATTCACCATCTCATTGTGCCTAAGTGATTATCTCTTAGTCTAATCCATATCATTTTTATGACCTAAGTATCCGATAATAAGCATAAATATTAAAAATATAAGAAACATCCTTCATGTCAGTTTCATATCCATACTTAGTTTTTAGCCTTCTGGACACTATTGGCTATAGAAAGACACTGGCATCGATGGTAGTGTCTAGATCCTTATCTAGTGACCACTTACTAAAAGTCATCTAAATTGTAATTTTTTTCAAACCTATGGATCAGAATATTTGCCTTATTGAACCCTACCATGATATATTTTCAAAATGTGTGGTATAAATACAAGTCTAAGCCTTAGCATTCCTCATCTAGTAAATACCAAGTGTTGGCAATTTGGCCTCCTAATGCCAGATGCCAACCCCTATAACCAAAAAACTTTACTTTTCAAGGGATTACGTAGTTATTAATGCATTATAAGATCAATTTAATTCATTTTATATAATTTTCAATAGTATTCTCAAGTGATTCTAACAGTTTAAATGCCAAAAAGGGTTATTTTGAGGTTATTCATATAATTATTAAATTAAAATTGAGAATCAAGCATATTAAGGACCTTATGTGTCAAATAAATGTTAAAAAAATGATTTTTAATATGGTTTATGTCTTAAAATTAGTTAAACCATTTAATCTTTCATATCGATCTCAGTGGCATCTCTAAAAGGGTAGTTTTCAAGTGCTTGATACAGAAAGATGAGAGAGAGGAGATGAAAATTTGGAAATTTATAGGGGTCCAAGTAAGATTTAAATTAGTGGAATTATTTTTCATATGGGTGATATATTATTTATCAAAAATAACTAAGAGTGAAAGGTCACTATGGCCTATTCATCTGAGAGGGTTATGTTCTTGCACATGTTTCTCAAGATCATAAATTTATGGAGATGAATTATTTTGAGGGTGGTTTATATAGGTATTTTATCTCCATTTCATTGTGTTTTCATCATAAAATTCATCTCTATTATTTAATTTCACTTGATGAGAGAAGGCCTTGGTGTATAAGTTGTTTTAAAGAGTTATGCCACAAGTTTGGTTTTCTCTTCATTATGTTTACTCTCATAGGTTTATAATAATCCATTAATAATTTAAGATCCTTAAAATCCATGTAATTCATGTTTTTTTTAAATGTCTCTCTTTCTCCATAATTTTTAAGTGACTTGCTTCTTGAGAGATTTGTACAGTATTTGGATGATCTTTTCAAGTCTAAACTTCATGTTTGAACTAAATATCAATGAGTAATGTCATGTATCATAAAAATATCCTCTCTTGATTTATTTTAGGTAAATACTCAATGGAAAACATGGTCCAAACATGCATTTTGAGCAAGTTCATTAAATGTTTCAAGCATTCATAGGTTTACAAATCTAACAAATGTGTTGGAAGACCCAAATCCATGCTAATCATGTGTTTATATCATAGAAGACGTAAATTAATCTCATTAAAGCTTAGTAATCTCATAAAAAGCATGAAAAATTTACCAATAAGGTTATATATCAACAAATAAAGCTTCATAGTCTACATACAGTCTGTACACCAAAGGACATGTGTGAAAAAGTTGGACAAGATTTGGTAATAAGATTCATGAATCTAAAAGAGAATCCACATGATGAAAGGTTATTAATAATGATAATGATAAGGTATGTTGTTGAGGAAAAATATATTTTTTTCCAAGACACACACAAAGATCAACACCTATAGGTTCGTACAATTGTGTTAGACCTTCACTTATAGCTAAGTGTTATGAGGATACTTCAATGTATGGTTAAGGAGTTTCTTGGAGATCAAGATAAGTGAGAGAGACAAGATTTGTATGGTAAATGAGATGAAATTCAGATATATAATGGAAACCATGAATCCCCTCCAAACCTCACACTTCATATACCATGCTTGTACTCTGTTTTAGTCCATATAATGTGGTTAGTAAGATTTTTAGGAGCTAAATGGTTGGATGTGATTCAAGCCTTCACTTTGAGTGAACACTCCAAGAGTGAAAAGGTTTAAAGTATGAGTAAGATGGTTTCCCAAGTTAATATATGGATAACTTATCATACATCCCAATATTACAACAGTCTATACAGAGGTGTCTCATGATCACCTACATCCATGCTAAGAAGAGATGAACCAAGTGCAATACAAGAACCTTGAGTCCTTAATTAAGATATTGAAGTGAATGGATAATTTAAAACCCCTAATTGTAAATATGGTTGATCCAATATATTCTAAATAATATCATTAGGTTGATCTAAATTCATAATCCTAAGAGAGAGACCTATAGTCATATTTACAAACACACTCAGTCATAAACCTAAGAAGTGAGCAGAGTAATGATTGAAGACTTTCAAGGTAAGTAAAAATTAAAATTAGGTTATGAACTACATGGAGACCATTTCAATGTAAAGGATTGAGTCTCAAAAATCAAAGTAAAAATATGACCTAACCTTCATGTTGAAAACATCATCTACAGTGAGCATAAAGTGTCACTCATAGTGATAGGGTGAAGAACAAAAGAAAACAAAGAACTGAGGATTAGATATTGGTCTATATATAATGACATGAATATATGTACTTATGATATTGGATTTGAGAAAATAAGGTCCTTTATAAGTCTTAAATACCTAAACCATGATTAATTTAATTATTGGATCCATTGAGTTGAAATATTAACCTACAACAGTGTTAGGCTTGGGTTATGGAGGTATGTGTAACATGTATTTCATGTATGTACTTGTGTATGCATTCATGGACTTAAAAAAGGTGAAAAATAATTTATCAATTATGTTTTGATGTTTATAATTGATAAGTAATTTTTTAATGGATATAACCTATTTCAATTTTCCATAATGAGACTGTTACCTACATCTAGTGTTGGCAAAGTGTAAGTTAGAAGGAGATGAAGATAGATGGTGCTTTTATAGGGTGCATAGGATTGAGAAGAGACTAAGTAAGGATAATTAAAATTTAAATAAGGCTGATATAACATCAAAAAATAATTATTGACACTCTCATATCATAGCGATAAGGTGAAAATGAACAAACCCAGTCATGGACCCATGAAGCACAAAAACTTAGGCAACCAACTAGATAATTTTAGGAAAAAATAGTTTTGAAGACTTTTTAGGAATTTTAAAGCTATAAAATTTGGTATATTGTGTGGTAATTAGTTGATTTATATTTAAATATTATTATAAATGTCACACTGATAGTTTAAATATCCATTGTTTTGTCTCATACTTGGTCCACTCCATTTATAGGGTTTATTCAAGAGACATAGAGGTTCACTTGAGCTCAAGAACACAAACCAAACATTATAGGAATCATGAATGGTTTTTATGGAATTAAAAAATTCATTTTAATGATATCCATACACTTTCAAGTGGAAAAAAATGTCATTTCTCATTCTAAGTGCCCTTGAGGGCTTAGAAAGGTAAAGCAATCTTAAACCCCAAGCACCCTAACTAGTGCACCAAATGTATACATAAGAATGTTGAACACTTCCAAAGAATTTATAATCATGGATGGGATTTATTTAAATATATATGATCTATTGACATTAGTGGGAATGAATTATGAGAGATAAAACTCAAACTTGACCTCTCTCTAGCCTCAAAAATGCTAAGCAAGCTACCCTATGAATAACTTCAAGTGCTCATGCCATTGCAAACACTTTACATGGGAGTATAAGACTTTTTTGATATTTTATGGGGTATATAAATAATGTTTTTCAAGTGTAATGAGGTTATTTGGACATCCCATTTTTATTAACAATCATTAAGACCCCAAAAGGTCTTAACCCCTCCTAAAACCCCAGTTCTAACTAGTTTGAAGAGAAGGCTTACAATGCACATAAAATTCCAAAAATTGGAACTAAAACATACAATATTTTTTTTAATAATATTTTAGGATACTATAAATGAAATTTTGTTGTACCTTCACTTGATGGATTTGTACAAAACTATATTTTTTAAAGGTTTTTGGCCTAAAACAAGGTTTTGGAGAGCATAAGTTGTTGCCAATAAATCAGAGAAATTTTTCAAGACTTATTTTGCCTATCTAAGCTAAAAAATATATACAAACGTTCTCAAAATTACCCAAATCATTCAAATCTTTCAAGCCAATCTAAAAATGCTTCAAAAGGGCAAGCTTGCCAATGGCCATTTCAAGGTTTTTATACCTCCACAGTGTTCTAGATCACCAAATTAGACATGGATCATGGTGATATCATATATAAATTTAATAAAGTGTTTTTTTTTAGTTTCACATGTTTGGGGGGCCTCAGGATCAAGATTTTAACTTTCTAGGCATAGGAGGGCTAATTAGGCCTAATTTGATTAAAAGAATATGCTAGAAAAGACACTTATACTCAAAGTTAGGCCACCAAATTTTGTGTGGAGTTATAAAGGGATATGGGATGTATAAAAATAATCTCATTTTTCCATAGTCTTCTTTTTCTTCCAAGTAAATAACTTTAGTTGTTTAAGGGCTACAAGGAATTGTGAAAGACTGTCAGGTTTGTGAACAAAATAAAGTCTTTATGAGTGCTTTAAAGATCCAATGGCATTGTTAAATATCTAATATGATATTTAGATATCATCCATGAATAAATTTTCAATCTTAGAATTAAAACCTAACTTTTCTCTTATACGCCTTAGTGAAGGAGGAGCAATTCAGGGAGTGAAAAACTAAATCAAAAGCATAATGGTTCCAAATAAGCCTTGGCAAGATAATAATAAATCTTATATACCATATTATAGGTTGTAATAATTCAGGTTTATTTTCATGAAGGTTATAAATCTTGAAAATTTCTCTACTCTCCAAAAATAATTTTTCCTCTTTCCTAAGCCAAGCTTCAAGAATGAGTCAAACTTGCCATTAGAAGTCTTCTAAGAGCCTATCAAGCTAGAATATTAAGTTGAAAAAGTATAATAGTTTAATAAGAATTTTTATATGCATTTAAGACCTAATTTAAATGGGGTTACTACTTCACCAAGAATATATAACTTTGGCCCAAGGATTTAGGCACCTATGTGTGTCAAACACCACCAATGAGTGAGAAATACTTCTTCAAGATTTTCAAACTAATGAATCATGAAGTGCTACGCCATGTTACCAAGGAGATAAAAATAATAATAAATATTAATATGTTTCATTTGAGTAAGTACTAAATCAATGTCATATTTCCTTGTTTTTAGGGCTCTTATCTCTCTTTCTCTCAATTCCCATTCTATATATTCAGGCTTAAAGGCCTTAATTTTTAATGCCTCTCTTGGGCATGAGGAAACTCTACCAAGATTTAACTTTATAACCTATTAAGATAATTAAAATAACTCTTTTTGGACTCTTTGATATAGGTTTAGTGTGTCCTAATTATTTTTATTTTGCACATGTGGTAGTCTTTCTCCCTTAGTAGGTATTAATCTCACCTAGTTGCTAGTATATCATCTTATTCAGGCCATTTATACTATTTTAATGTTAATTGGATGAGCTTGGAGTGAATATATTTATTATTTATAACCTTAAATTAGGCCTTCCATCATTTCCCTATTGTTTTGATCACATGGTAAAACCTTTATGTGAAACTCTTTTGCATAGGAGTCCTTGGAGTTAGAAGATTTAGTGATGTGTATTGCTTACTAATGTTAGTTGAAGCCCAAATTGAGTGGATGAATTTTTACATTAATGCATCACCATCCCTTAGAGTAGATTTTTTTATGTACTTTTTACCTCTTTTCATCCTAGCATATTAGGTCTTAGTAATTAAACCATAAGTGATGTACCAAAGGAACTATCCCCATAATCTAGAGGTCTGGTCTAGTTATGAGGTCATCCACAGCCTTTAGGTGATTCCCATGTTAGTCCATGTTTGAAGTATAATTAAACATTATCCTTCAATAGGGTGAAAATTGGGTTCTTAATAGTTATAACATGCTTGGTAGGATAGATTCAAGCATTAGAGAATTCACATCAGCATCTTGATCTTCACAAGTAACTTCAAGCACTCATCTTGGTCATCATTTCAAATGTATGAGTAGTTATTTTTCATAGTTGCATTGATTTTCATGTGTCTTGTGATGAGCTATGGATGCATATAGTGAAAATTCCTATCATTCACTTCCTTATTAGTATCCTTATGATCCATCCACATTCCATCATGAACCCTATCCATCCTATGTTGACCCCTACCAACCCTACATTCAATCTTATCATCAATATGAGAGCTCTTATCAGGACTATGATCCTTTTCAATACAAATATAACCAATCCCATTGTGAGCCTCATTTTCCCCCTTGATAGCCTATTTATCAACCTAATCAACCATGTCAATATCATGATGTTTCTAATCATCCCAACCATGTGCCAAAACAATCCATATAAAGCCTCAAAAATACTTCATTGGGGTATGAAAATTAAATGGTGAGCATTAACACCTTGAGAAGCTATGAACAAGAAATCCCTCTCTTGGGCATGAGGAATATCTGCCAAGATTGAACTTTGTAACCTCATAAGATAATGTAAATAAATATTTTTGGATTACTTGATATAGGTTTAGTATGTCTAATTAGTATTATTTGCACATGTGGTAGTATTTTATACCTTGGCAAGTCCTAATCTCACCTAGTTACTAGTATATCATCTTATACAAGTCATATATAGTACATGAATGTTAAGTGGTTGAGCTTTGAGTGGAGATATTTATTAGTTAGTGCCTTAAATTAGGCCTTCCATCATTTCCCTAAATTTTTTATCATTTATTGAAACCTCTATATGAAACATTGTGGCATAGGAGACCTTGGAGTTGGAAGATTCAGTCATTTGCATTGCTTACTACTGTTACTTGAAGTACAAATTGAGTGGATGAATGCTTACATTGGTGCATTACCATACCTTAGATTAGGTTTATTTTATGTACTTTCTATCCCTTTTCAACTCAACAAAATTAGGTTTTACTAAATTAAACCATAAGTGATGTACCAGGGGAGCTAGCCCCATAACCTAGAGGTTTGGTCTAGTTATAAGGTCACCCATAGCCTTTATAACATTCCAATTTTAGTAAAAGTTTGAAGTAGGCCTGAATAAGCTCCTTCACAAGGTGAAACTTGGGTTGATAATAGTTATTACCTACTAAATTACAAGCAATCAACTGCATAACCAAGATATTATGCCCTATTTTTCCCTAGGTACATATCAAGCATAGGATTCGTCATATCATAGGTTTAAATTATTCAAAGAGCATACCATGAGCCATATTTTCAAGTTACAAGCTATATCATTATATTCATCTTAATATATTATATTCCACCCTTGTGCATATACACTCCCATGTGTAGGAGAGAACTACATAAGTTTGAGGCCCTCCTTGGAGTATTATCTATGTAGGTAATGTTTAGGGATAGAGGGTACATTGAGGTTAGCTTGACACTATGTTCCCACTCAACCATTTTTATAAAACTCATTCTAAGGGTGAATAAGGGTGAAAAACTAAGGTTTGATTAATTAGCAAATAATGATAGCTTGTATCCCAAATTTAAATATATCAATACAAAGGTGACATAAAACATAACACATTGAAGTTGGTCACATAAATATCTAGGCATTATTTTATACTAAACACCAATGTCATAGTCAGAAACTATTGTCAATGGTAGTGTCCAGATCTTATGGTAGCATCCATGACTATAAAAGTACCATTTCCAAAATCTAACAAATGATCTATAATTCTAATCTAGTATACTTTCCACTATTTCTATTCCATTTTATTTATGCATAGTAAACCCAACTAAGTATCATGTTCCTTTGGTATTGAAATCAATTTAATATCTTTTAAATTTGGTAATTTCTATATTTATCATATCTTAATATTATCATTTAGAATATTTATTAATATAAATTTGTAATTAATTGGCTTACTTTAGAATAGTTTTATCCATATTTGTGTATAGGCTATTGTACCCCCTTAACCCTTCACACCATATTTACAAAAAGGGTTAAACACATTGAGTGACATTAAGCCTCAACTTACATTACCTCAAAATCATGAATCAACTAATGTAGATAGACTTATATATTCATGTTTTTTCCAAACCTAAAAATACTTGATAAATATTACAAAGATAAAAAAGTGTAAATGTGCATGAACCAACATCATGCCTTATTAAATTGATGTCAATAGTAACTATCATAATGTGCATGAAATAACATCATACCCAACTAAAATCTTAAATGGTGTATATGTACATCAACCAGTATCATGCCCAACTATAGTTTTCATGTAAAAATGGACTACATGTACATTACATATGCACCTAAATATATATGAATGTGTATCAATCTGAAAATTTGCACTTGTGGAGTGTAAATTGGAACACATATGCCCCCATAATTTTTAAATTACGATCAAAATATTATATATAAATCATATCTAAAGTTTTAAATTTATATGTTGTACCCAAATATTATCATGGAGTATTTAGTCTCTATGTTATATCCCACTAATATGCCCCCCTTTTTGAGGTTGGATGGTTTTTTATAGTAATTTAGAATTAATAGGTGTATTAATATTAATTACAATTGATTTGAAATAAATCAAATGTTTCAAAACAACTTAAGACACATATAATGAAAATAAAGTACTAAAATCAACAAAGCAAATTTAAATGAAAGAGGACTAACTATAAAAAAAATAAAAGACTCAGTTGTTTACTATCTATGATCTAATTATGTGAAATTGATTAACTACTAAAAATTATCAATAGAGACTGATTCTACAATTGGCTCAAAAATAGTGACTGAAATTGGTGAGAGATAGGATAAGATTAATTGGTACTATTTTACTTGACTGGTTGATTTTATCCTCTATCATAAATTGGGGAAGGATCATTTGTGGTTTCTTAAAATATGCATGTGTGTGTAAAAAGTACCTTCAAATACAAGTGAATGACCTACAAATAACCTATTCAAAGTTGAAAACCTAATAGGGATTACAATAGCTAAAAACTTACAAATAATAAAAGGTGGGAGTGTAATGGTATAAGCTAACCCTAATCACCCATAATATGATTGGTTGTTAATTACGTATCCAAACTCTAAAGAGGGAAATCAAGTCCATGTAGTTCTCCCAATTAGAGTGTTTTTTGCATTTTTTCTCCTTTGACTACATGTATGCATCTAGAGACAAATTAAATACTTGATAATGTTTGTCTTGACTTAGATAAAATAGAATCTTGACCGGGATAAGGACTAATTTAGACTATTAGAATAAAAAATGATAAGAATGGGTAATCTCTTTGATTAGTGTGCAATAGTGTAAAATTATCTTTGTGTTCACTTTTCCATGTGATACAATGGGTGACTTAGATGTGCCTTTATAGAAATCTAAAAGGAGAAACCTCATGCTACATATCCTAAAAATATAGGCCAACCTATAAGGGAGGGTCTAAACTTTACAATTAACCATTATTTGGGAGAGGGACAAGATCATCCTATAGGGGACAAAACTGACTACCAATATTATCCCCTAGTGGTTGATCTTATCCTATAAGAAAACATGTGAATTTTAGTATCTTGAATGTCTAAAAAGATGTTTAGATGGGTTTTCATCAATTTAGAACATTTATGTAGGTGTAGGATATCAATTTAGAAAGGAATATTATTGTATAGGTGCTTAGAATAAAGTGACGTGGGAAAATAGCTCCAAATTATGTACTTGAGTCAATTAAAGTTAAAGTAAGAAAAAAATGGTATTAGTAAGTACTCATGACCAAATTTGAGTGACTAGATTTTCCCTTTTAGTCTGGAAATGAAATCACTTGAGTAAAGGAAAGATACACCTTAAGGTATACAATAACTTTGCCTTTAGGAGAAATCTACAATCATGCATGGTGATCCATGATGAATCCTAAAATGATGTAAGAGTATTTAATGTAATATTGTGAAATTTAAAACTGAAATGTAACTTTAATTTTAAAATATTGAAAATAGAAAGGAAGGAGTAAACCTATATGGATGAAACCAATTTTGCTCTTGTAACTTTTTTTGGAGATGATGTTTCTTTGAAGCATTGAATAATTGGTTCCTTAGATGAACCAATGATGAATAAAGTGTGATCAAACCCCAATTTGAATTGAACATGAATAAAAATAGAAACCCATTTAGAGATGCAAAAACCTCATTTTTTGTTCCTGGTATTTTTAACCCCAAGATGTGAAATGGGTTGGAATCCACAGTGCCTTTGCAAGAAATAATGCTAGAGGGCATTGAACGTCTAAGTTATGAATTATGAACTTTAACTAAATCAACCACTACATATGTCTTGTATATTTAATTTTCACTTTGTTCCTTAGTTCTTGAATGCATGATCAAAATAGAATGGAGAACATCCATGCTCTTACCATGTCCATAGATAGTAAGTAGTATTTAAAATAAGGTATGCATTTGTATCATGCCACATAAATTTAATAGATATTATAGTGTGAATTAATATGTATTATTCCCCCATTATGAGAATTATAAAATCTATAATTAAATTTATATGAAAATTTATAAATGTCATTTTAAATTTGTGCATGAACCTGTATCATACACCCAAACTTGTATGAATATGTACTTTATTATTGTAATGTGAGTGCATATGCATGGCATATAACCCCATAATTTATACCAATTATTAAATTTTGAGCCATTATTAAGCATTTAAAACTATATTATGTACCCAAAAACTATTTTTTTATCATAGAGGTTTATCTCATGTATGAAAATCCTGCTACAATGCCCCCCTTTTGAGGTGAGGGAATGTGTCTTATGAGTCACTCATCTCAAAATATAAGTTAAATATATCATGTGTGGTAATATATAATAATTTATTGTTATATTATATATGAAAATCATGTCAACATAGTAATATATGTACCATTCAAAATATGTATGTAACATATGAGGCAAGGCCTATAGAAATCAATGAATTTCATAATAATCAATTATAAAATTATAATATTATGCATTAGTTAGTACATGATATAGATCATGTCACTCATCAAACTTAACAAGATTAACAAGGAAAAAACATAAAAAGTGCAATTTCATATAATAGGGCCAAGGGCCACATACAAAGGACATGTTCAAATGTCTCATAAGTAAAGGTTGAACACATAAGGTGAAGTGTCAAACATAAGATGACATGAAAAATGTTACAAACAAGGGAAATGTTCAAATGTCACACAAAATAAATGGCCAAGGGCCATACATAATAGATAAATAAGAGTCTTCTTATTCACTAACACACAAACCCATTTTCAAAAATTTAAATAGAGACCCATTTTTTATTAGATATTATTATTTGGGGTCTTATAAATAATAAGTCTATGACATAGAGTTTTAAATTAAAAAATCAAGGAAACTTAATTTGACACAAAAATGAATTTGTTTTTCTATTTTAATCCCTATTGTTTACTTGATTTAATTAAATAACATTTAATTCAATGTTTGTAAAGTGTCTCAAAGTTATGGAGGAATCTAATCTATGTATAAGCCAAGATAACATATTTAATTTTCACCTTCAATTTTAACTTATGCTTATGAACACTTAATTTTTGGTCTAATGGTGAACTAAGATGATGTGTTTTTATTTTAGTTGTTTATTTATTTTATGTCTTAAACAAATTATTCTATGATTAGGTATCTTGTGGACCCTCCTAGAGCTCATTTAATCTTTCCATGTGACATCAATTCTCTAACTTAGAGTCTAAGTAAAAAACACAAATCACATAGTGGTGATGTTAGTGCAGCATTTTATATGAATGATCGTAGGCAAGGGGATTAGTGAGAGCCATCCATTTGTCATAATCTAATATTCCAAAAGTGATGTCATTATGGACCTTTATATAGATGATCCTAGGAAAATAGAGTAGTGAATTCCATCCATGTTTCATCATCCTGATAGCTCAAAGGTGAAATTAGTATGGACCTATGTATGAACAATATTGAACATGCAAGTAGTGAGATCCATCCACATGTCATCATCCCAGTATCTCAGAGGTGATGTAAACATGGACCTTTGTAAAAATATTCCTAGGAAATTAGATAAATGAGAGTCTTCCACATATCATCATCCCACGAGCCCATAGCCAAAGATACAAAGCACGATAAACTAAAAATTAGTTAGGAGTGGAACAATGAAAAGCATACATGTGTCCTCCATAACCATGTAAGAAAAAAAAACATAAAAACTAAGAAAGAGAGAGTGAAAAATAGAATTTTATCATACTAATATGACTGAGCATATAGAAGAATGCATAGGAAGCCACATGGAAGTAATAATTGTGGAAATCAGTATTATGAAATTCAAATGCAAAGAATAAATAGGGAAAAGATTGAATGTTTTTAATTCATTTAATTTGCATGAACTAAAGAATCAATGCATTTAATTCACATATCCAATGTAACCAAGTCAATATATGTTGAATTATCATTTCTAGTCTAATTACATTGCTTTCAACTTCAAGATTATTGCAAATTCTGAGCTCAAAGTGCAATCTAACAATACATAACTCCATTGCAACCAAGGATTTACAATCTTTCCACATAAAAAATAATTTACAGATAACATCAATTGATTCTTCATCCCACATCCCAATCCCCTCTTCATACTCAATTGTAAGACCAATAAAATATATAGATACAACATTTGATTCAGTGGAATTAAATCATGAATTCAAACACTACTCTACCATTTGGGATATGGTCAATGCAATTGAACCATTAAATGATGAGGACCAACTCTCTATTTTCACATGTAGATACAAGGATGACCTCCTACCCATCAAATTAATTGGCCTTCATAATACATCATCTAAGCCATAGGTAAGCCTTGCATTGACATACTATTTGATTTGTGTATAAATGGAAAGGTCACCAAAATGATATTACACTTTAGGCTTAACAAATGACCAATTTCATACACCAATGGGAATGACTTTAAGAGTTATTACAAACTCCCCTTCCTAGACATATCATATAATCAAGACATGGTGAATTCATGGCTTTAAACTAATAATCCTTGTATCAAGTTGTAAGAGTGTGACAACAACCCCATAAAATTTGTAGTTTAGGGCCCTACCTTCTCCATTCCCATTTTAATATTCAAACTAGGGGTGAGATTCTCCATGGCTCTACTAAATAGAATATATGGTTTTTTAACCATCCCTTATGTCAATGAGGTATGATTTCCTATTCTATATATTATTTTAACTTCTAATAAAATCATTTCATTATGGGAGATCATTATCTCCAATCTAATTTTGAAACTCAAAATTCATATAATTTCCCAAGATAGGAATTTATACATGATGTCCTACATGGTGGATATAGTGACTACAACTATGCATTCACATTATGATAAACCCTAGAAACCATATCTTGATTACCCAAAAAATAGGATATGTGATGAGTTCAATGTTATTCATATACATATATTCAAGAAGAACATGAATAGGGTGATAGAGACTTTATATCCCATAGTGTATCAATCAATTTATATGAAGAATATGCCCAAGCTCTCTAACCCTATCAATAAAACTATTCAAAAAATGGGTTATTATTGGTTGTACCCTGAGTGTATGTTAATTATAATTAAATTCACATAGGCACATCATTTATAATTACCAAGGATTATGCCTAACAATGTAGTTGAATAAGAGACTACTACTCAACTGGATGATAGTGTTGATGTTGAATTGAGGATGGCTAAGAAAAAAATATTCCATCCAACTCTTAACATTGATATGAAGCAATATATAAGGTGGGTACACTTTCAATTGGTTTAAAATATTAGGGCACATTATGGGTTCAAACTAGCACCTTTTAGATTCTAAGACACTAGAAATATTTTAAGAGGGAACCTTAAAAAGTATGAGATAAAAGTAAAGATCAACTATGGGCACCAATTTGATGACCATGACAACATATTTATTGATGTTGAATGTGACTTTAAAGTTTTAATAATAATGTGTATGTGAAAAATGTCTATGATTGTGGGGCAAAGGATCCATTATGATTCTACCATTATTAGGGAGGATGACAATATGATTGAGAATCAGGAATGGATTTCCAAACCTATCCATCGAACCCCTCCTTAGACATAAGAAGAAACACAAGAACAAGATATCCCATCTAGGGAATCTCATACTAGATAAGGAGTTTAAAAACCTCTAAGTTCCCCCATACACATAGTTGATGTTGATTCTACATAACATATTAGGGTGGAATATTAATTCACAACTGAGGATAAAATACCTACAAGTCCTAGTACATCAACTAGACTTATCTCCATACTTCCTTTTCCCCGACTAACCATTTCACAACAATTAATTCTTAATTATTTTCTATCTCAATTTCATGTTGTTTCTCTTCTTTTGTCACCACCATTAGTGATACCTTAGTCCACTAGATTTCCATATTCACCTAATATCATTCCTCTAGTGGTTACCACTCCATCTCCCTCATCATTTAATACTACAATAGTCCCTATTGATGCAAGAGATTGCATCCTTGGTAGGAGGCTGAGCTCTTGCCTTCTCTTCACAACTTTGGAAACTCCCCTCTCACCTGTGGGACTAGCGAAGCTAGAGGGGAGAGTCTCTAGATAAGGGCTAGCTCCCTTTGATGCATTGTGTTTATTCTAGCAAGTGTAAACATACATATATATAGATATAATGGGGGGGGATGAAAAGGGAGAGAGATGTAGGAAAATAAACTACTCTAAAGAGGTGATGCACCAAAATAAAGTCGACCTTCTCACATCCACTCTTGAAACCAGATAAACACATACATACACTTCAGACTTGGCAGAAGGACCAGGCTACTAGAAACTGGTAGCGAGGCTTTCATGAAAACACAAAAAGTAGAGATTCACTAAGGTGTTGTGAAATGCACACTGTAAGTAACTCCTTCTGCTCTTGTACTTCCAACTATAGCTCTTCTCCTATTAGCTGCAGAGATGGTGCCTTGTAGACAATAGGTATGTTGGTGTTAAACCTGTGAAAGCACCAAAAAACAATGATTGAACACAAAACAAACACTCAAGACATACTCGGATATGTCTATCCAAGATGGAGGTAAAAACTATGTTTATTGATTCAAGTGAAATTTTGCTAGGGCTACGCCTTACAAATGTGGTAGATATTTTTTTACAAAATGATAAGTTCTCCATATATAGGAGAATCAAGGAGGCTCATTTGGTGCTCCTTTTTTACAAGTGGACAATTCACATCCCCTCATTGGGAAGAGGAAAAAACTATTGCTAATGTCATCTTTATAGAAGAGGCCTGCTAGAACCATGTTGTATAATCACCAAATTTGACTTTGGCATTTGAGCATTAATGTGAAACATAAGCTACATCCTCTTTTTCTATAAATAGATTGAGATTTGTCCCCTTTTAAATACATGAGCCATGTTGTTCTCTATTTGTGCCATTTGGGGATAATCAGACAATAAATCACCTTCACTTTGCCACTTGGACTACTTTGTCCCTTTCTTATCTTGTCTCCTTGTCTTTTCTCAAATTTTTCTCATCTAGCTCATTCGGCCTATGGGGGTGAACATTCTGGTGGGTCACTGCATTCTGGGCTCCTGGTTAGCACTCTTTCATTTAAAGGCAAATAGCTACTTCACTTTTCTAATTTTGACGTCCTTTGAGACTTCACCGTCCCTGTCACAATGTCAGCAGGTCCATATGGCTTCTTCTGTGGCTTATCTTCCTTGGCCCTCTACGAGCGCTCTTTCCTTTGTCTCTATCACCTTCCCAAAGGGAAGGTGACCCTTCAGCCTTCAAAAATTTTCCCTTGCACTTGGCTGAGAGTCCCCTATAAGGGAACCTACCCTTTGGGGTCCTTTGGCAGGTCTTTTGCTTGCTTTGACTTTTCTCGAGCTCTCACAGACAATTTTCTTGGGTCGCTTTGACTCTGTATATTTTCCACAAACTTTTGTCTACAAACATTTTCCCATAGACAAAAAGTCTATAGAAATTCTACCTGGCCCTTTGTTTTATATTTTGACTGTGCTTGAATTCCTTCAGACTTTTTGTTTGAAGGAATTCCTTCGGGCAAAAAGTCTGAAGGAATTTGGGACTTAGTCCATTTTGAACTTAGACAAATTTTAGACTTACCTAGATTTTTTCCTTTTGAAGGGCTTGCCCTTCGGAAGGGTATTTAAACTTTTGGACTGCCCCTCGGCCAAGGGCATACCCTTGAACCAAGACATTGAACCAAAAATGGTTCAACGATTCAAGAGTTCAACCATTGTGCACCGAATTCCTAGTGAACCAAGGCCAATGAACTAAGTTGAACCGGGTGCTTAAACCTTTTCCTTTGAACCAAGCCCATTGAGCCAAGTGTTGAACCAAGCCATTGAACTGAAATTGGTTCAATGGTTCAAACAATTGCTAAATTGAGGTGTTTGAACTAAGCGATGAACTCTTTATTGAACTAGAAGCCACTGAACCATTTGAACTTTGCCGATTAAACTCTACATGAACTCAACTGATTGAACTAAGCTGAAGAATTTGGAGATTAAACCAAGCACCTGCAAAGTCTGTATAAATTCTTGGACTTGTGCAAAATCAAAAAAAATGGATTGGCCTTAAATAGTAAGGGAAGAAGGTGACTGAAATTTTGCCTGTTGGGCAAAATTGGTCAACAAATTGGTGACTCAGGGGAAGTATGCCTGTTATGCTTAGAAGCTAGTTGCCTTAAAATCCATTGGGCATGGAGTCAGATGCAGCTATGAAAGAGTTTAAAACAACCCCAAAAGATATGAGAATCAAACATGAAGCTTTTACCCCACATGCGAAGAGAAACACACAAGGTTAAAAAAACACTACCTGTGCAAACTACACTTAGGGAAAATAGGAAAGACAACTGAAAACAACTACTATATACAACTAACTAGGAATGTTCGTCTTCCTCCTAGATCAAAGGGAAAACTTATTAAGTCCCCTTCCTGGAAAGAATAATTATGGTGCCAAGCAAGTAGCTGAATGAAAAAGAGATTTGGTGACCTGCTCCTCTTGCCTGTCACCTTGCTTAGCTTGCACCCGAGTGGAGATTCAAACATGCTTCCAATGTATACGTACTTTATTTATTCTTGGAAGCTTGCCTCCTGTTGGTTCTTTAGGCTAGTGTATCTCATCAAGAAATCAATTACTACCAGCTCATCACCATAATCCCCTTGATCTGCACATTCCCTCTGCAATGTATCATTGTCTGACTTGTTCCCTTCTTCCTTGTTGAAAACACTGTCAGACTCATCCTCTACTTCCTCTTGGCCTTCTTGAAGAAGGGTGACTGTGGTGATGTCTAAAATGGAATCAAAAATTGATTGCTCATCCCACAAAACATCACCTCTCTATTCAAAACTCTCTTCTTCAATGCCTTCCTCCAGGAAGACAGAACTCTCCTTTTCTTCCTCCAACTCAGGCTCCTCAATGTAGTCATCCTCATTATCAAAATATCAAGGAAGTTCATCAAACAGAGGGGAAGAGAGCTCACCATGCTTTTGTTCCTTCTTGTATTGTTGGAACATCTACATATATGCAAGACCTACATCTTCTCCATTACTGATAAGGTCTTCACAAGGAGCATTGATGATGATTTCTTCTTTGTTATCGCTCATGATAGCCTCTTGAAGAACTACAGCTTGGATTTTTTGCTCCTCACTTTCCTCCTACATAACAGGTTCTTCCTTGAGAAGAGGTGAAGTGGAGAAAACATGTGGAAGAGGAGGTAGTCTTTGAGCTAGAATCAAATGATTCTCTTCTTTCCACTTGGTTAGCACTTCATCAATATCAGGTGTGGCCTGATATCTCTCTTGGAAATGGGTAGATGGGGTGTGTTCAGACATGGAATGTGTTGTTTGGTCTAAACCGTCCATCACACATTGGCTGAAGAATCTCTCTCTGGATTCCAACTCTGCTATTCTCTTGGCTAGATCTTCTTGGAAATGCCTTTCCTAGAGGTCACCAGCATCATCATCAGTAGGAGCAGCATCAGCTTCTTCAAGGTTTTGAGAAAAACCTTGCTTCTCCTTCTCCCTGCACCATGATTCTATTATTCTTTCCCAATTCAAGATTTCAAAATTGGAATTTTGCTCATGTGAACAGGCAGCAACTTTGTTTTCTCCAAGGTCCTGGGGTTCCTCTGCAAGGACTAGAAATTTTAACTCTCTTTCAAGAAGTAGCTTCATCCTAGCCTCTAAATCTTCAATTTTATTGGCTAGATTATCCTAAAGGAGTCTTTATTGGAGGTCACTAGCATTGTACTCTTCAAAGCTCTGAGTTGGTCCGTGGCGTTCCTTCCTCCAACTCAGAATTTGCACATCATGTTGAAAAATTTGGGGAGGCTAAGGAATGCAAGGAAGAGACTATTGATGCACTGGAAGAGTCTTTAAAAAAGGGACGCACTAACTGGTTGTATTCTCAATGGAAGATTCACAATATAAGGAATTTAGAAGGTTCATCTCCATGGGAAGTTGTTCTGATGTCTTCTGGTGCTGGAAAGCTAGGTACACGAGATTAGGGGCAGATGTATTTGATAAGCTGGAAAGAGCAAGTGCTATCTGATAGAAAGGATTTGGTGTAAAAGATGGGTCTTTTTTTTAGAATAGGAGGGGGTGCACAAGGCTGACTACCTTGAGTAAATGTATTTCTCCATTCTGCTGTCTCCTCCTCCATGGATTACAAGGCATGTGCTTGCTTAAGCAAGCACTCCTCATTATACATCAGCTCCTGCTAATATCTATATTGCTCTTCCAGTCTGTTAATCTCCAATTCCAAGGCCACTTCCCTTATCATTGTAGGGCAGCTAGGAGAGCTACTTGAGGTGATTCTCTAAAATTTTTGAGTCTGATCAAAGTCATATGAAGGAACATGAGACCCATGATTTTGAGCAAAATAAATATACATACAAGAAATGGTTTATGATGGTACCAGGCTACTTAACTAGTAGATTTAACTTGGAGTCACCAAATGTTGAAAACTTTGATTTGTTGTAATAGGACCAGCATCAATCCTAACACTTACTGAGTTGTAAAATTGAATCCCACCGGGCATGCCAGAACTGTTGATGCAAGAGATTGCACCCTTGGTAGGAGGCTGAGCTCTTGCCTTCTCTTTGCAACTATGGAAACTCCCCTCTCTCCTATGGGACTAGCAAAGCTGGAGGGGAGAGTCTCTAGATAAGGGCTAGCTCCATTTGATGCATCGTTTTTGTTTAGCAAGTGCAAACATACATATATATAGATATAATGAGGGGGATGAAAAGGGAGAGAGATGTAAGAAAACAAACTACTCTATAGAGGTGATGCACCAAAATAAAGTCAACCTTCTCACAACCACTCTTGAAACCAGATAAACACATACATACACTTCTATAATATCCCTTTCTTAGGGGCTCCTTTTTCTTTAACAAAGCTATGATACCACTGTAATATACCCTTCAAATAGGGAATATAGAAAGACAAAAGCTCTGATACCACTATAATATCCCCTTCTGATAGGAATATATGAAAGACAAAAGCTCTGAACAAAGATACAATTTCTGCCAAAATAATTTCCAAATAAATAAATAAATCACAATATAATCTCCTATTTATTTGCTCAGACTATTACAATAGATATCCTCTATCATGCATATTAAAGAATATTCAAATATAGTCTTAAAAACCTGAGTATTCCACAAACTGGGAATAAAACATGAATCTAGTACGTCTTGGCTTGCTGTGTCAAAAACACAGTCGCTGACATCGGTTATACTGCCATTATCAGTCGAATGGGGTTGTTAACCTACCGACGTCAGTGATAGTTCGGTCGATGTCGGTCACTGTGGATCTCTACCTACTGATGTCGGTCTCTATGCAAATTTGTATGGATTTGTATAGACTTTGTATGGCCGCCAATAAAGTACACCCTATTTTTTGGACCCCTGATCTCAAGATATATGGCTCTAATATAGAAGATTTCTATCTGTATAATTTATTAAATCAAAAACCTAATAAAATAAATACCTGGAAAGCTTTGTGACAACTTTTGTATGAAGTTACCTCTCAAATCTGTAAACCTCTGTAATAACTTCTGTATGAAGCTATCTCTCAAATTGGCAATAGATCAGTTGATATTTCATAGCTTCTGAATCGTACACACTGAAGAGTGGACGTTCTCCAATGCAGATGGAATCCTAGAACCCTTGGCTCAGTCTTCACAGAAGAATTCTTAGCAATCAAAATCAATAATCATATCATCATAATCAATAATGGCCTCCATGAGAAACCCTTATACCCTCAAAAGATGTTCTTTCCCTAATTAGGGTTTCTTAAATTAGGATTAGGGTTTCTTAATTAAAAATAGGCTAAATAATTAATATTTGATTAAATCAATAAAATATTAATATCTCCCTCAATACATGTCAGATCCTCAAACTGTCTAAAGCTGGTGAATTAGGGAATGATTCTACACATGACCATACCAAAATAAGGGTGCTCCGCTGTGTGTTAGAAGTCCCTAAATAATAGGAGATCAGGCAAAACATGTCTTAAAGATCCCAAATGAAAGCCAACTATAGAAATTCTATTAATCGAAGCCAAGCCAAGCTCCATCAAGACCCTCTAACCATCTTATCAGCCTACGAGGGTTGCATAATAGGCTAATCATCAAGTTTGTCGATGTCCACTAAAAAAGGGGACATGACAATCTGCCCCTCCTGAAATTGCTTGTCCCCAAGCAATCTCAGAACAATGAACCACTTGATCCACCTAGATCCCAAATGTAGTCATGATCTACACTAATGACAAGCAACAAGAGCTCCTGCAATATCCTCTAAAGTATGACCAAGAGAAATCGATAATCAAACTAGCGAATGAAACTCAACCAAAATCCAAGATTAAAAATACCAGGTACACATTCCACCATGCTATGTGGAAGGCACACTCTAACTCTGCAACAACTCCCAAATGGAACTATGCCAAGTGTGGATAATCCACACACTGTAGCTCTACTGTGATCAACATATCTCTGATGTAATTCATGCACCAACAAACTATCAATCGTAGCACCTATCACCATGCCATGACTATCACAACTCTCATCACATAACTGATGACAAACACTTATAGTGTAAGGTCGATAGAAGGCACCACTCTCGATCAGTAGGTCATACTACAATCTAGAAGAAACTAACTGCAACTGATCACTAACCAAGCCCAAACCAACTACTACCTCTGAAAACACCTCCAAAGGAGTAGTATCACAAATAGGAACCAAACCAACTGTTGGCTCACCAACATCACAACTAATCTCTGAGTATACCTCCACACTCTGAATGTAAGCATCAAACTCATCCTCATCTAACTCTGAAGAAGCTGCTACAGAAACTATCTCATCATCACAATCTCTAGCTCCCTCATCCTCTAAAACTAAGTAAGAGTCCAAATCCTCATGACTAAGCTCATCCACATGTCTCTCAGAATCTTGGTGAGCCACCTTCATTGCCTCTACCTTAGGCTGTGAAGCCTTTGCCTCTGACTCCTCAAAACTATCCCACTGTTCAAAATCTTCTGATTTCAAATCCTCACAATATGCCCATATTACATGATATGCCTTGCCCTTAGGCCTCAAATGACAATTGTGATTGGCATCATATGGACATTTTCAGTATAAGCAAAGCTTTTTCCTGGACCCTTTAACAACGGATGCCATACGCCGTACTAATTTGGCTTCAAATGTAGGATCTAAAAGAATTTCATTCATCCTCTTCTGGGTTTCAGCCAACATCTTCAAACTTTGTTTCAACATCCTCATATCCTTGTCCCACTATTCCTAATTACTTGAAATGCCCATGATTACTTTGCTGGTTCAATGACCAATCTCTACCTAAACTACCCAACAGGGTGGCAAGAATTTGGCTCTGATACCACTGTATCAGAGCTATCACTATACAGATCAATCTACCCAACAAGATGGCAAAATTTAGCCCTGATCTACCCAACAGGATGGCAGGAATTTGGCTTTGATCTACCCAATAGGATGACAAGAATTTGGCTCTGATACCACTGTATCAGAGCTATCACTATACAGATCAATCTACCCAACAGGGTGGCAGGAATTTGGCTCTAATACCACTGTATCAGAGCTATCACTGTATAGATCAATCTACCCAACAGGGTGGCAGGAATTTGGCTCTGATACCACTGTGATGTCCCTTACTTAGGGGCTCCTTTTTTAAATAAAGCTCTGATACCACTGTAATGTCCCTTTCTTAGGGGCTCCTTTTTCTTTAACAAAGCTCTTATACCACGGTAATATCCCCTTCAAATAGGGAATATAGAAAGACAAAAGCTCTGATACCACTATAATATCCCCTTCTGATAGGGATATATGAAAGACAAAAGCTTTGAACAAAGATATGATTTTTGCCAAAATAATTTCCAAATAAATAAATAAATCACAATATAATCTCCTATTTATTCACTCAGACTATTACAATAGATATCCTCTGTCATGAATATTAAAGAATATTCAAATACGGTCTTAAAAACCTAAGTATTCCACAAACTAGGAATAAAACATGAATCTGGTACATTTCGGCCTGCTGTGTCAAAAACACAGTCACCGACGTTGGTTATATTATCATCGTTGGTCGAATGGGGTCATTAACCTGTCGACGTCGGTGATAGGTCGGCCGATGTCGATTGCTATGGATCTCTGCCTGCCAATGTCAGTCTCTGTGTGAATCTGTATGGATCTATATGGACTTCATACGGTTTCCAATAAAGTACACCCTATTTTTTGGACCCCTGATCTCAAGATATATGGATTTAATACAGAAGATTTCTATCTATATAATTTATTGAATCAAAAACCTAATAAAATAAATACCTGGAAAGCTCTGTGACAACTTCTATATGAAGTTACCTCTCAAATCTGTAAACCTCTGTGATAACTTTTGTATGAAGTTATCTCTCAAATCAGCAATAGATCAGCTGATATTTCACATCCTATGAATCGCACACACTGAAGAGTGGACGTTCTCTAATGAAGATGGAATCTTGGAACCCTTGGCTCAGTCTTCACAGAAGAATTCTTAGCAATCAAAATCAATAATCATATCATCATAATCAATAATGGCCTCAATGAGAAACCCTTATACCCTCAAAAAGATGTGCTTGCCCTAATTAGGGTTTCTTAAATTATAATTAGGGTTTCTTAATTAAAAATAGGCTAAATAATTAATATTTGATTAAATCAATCAAATATTAATATCTCCCTCAATACATGTCAGATCCTCAAACCGTCTGAAGCTGGTGAATCAAGGAATGATTTTGCACATGACCATACCAAAATAAGGGTGCTTCGCTGCATGTCAAAAGTCCCTAAATAATAGGATCTCAGGCAAAACATGTTCAAAAGAGCCCAAATGAAAGCCAACTATAGAAATTTTGTTAATCGAAGCCAAGCCAAACTCCATCAAGACCCTCTAAGCATCATATCAGTCTACGAGGGTCGCATAATAGGCTAATCATCAAGTCTGTCGATGTCCAGTAAAAAAGGGGACATGACAATCTGCCCCTCCTAAAATTGCTTATCCCCAAGCAATCTCAGAACAATGAACCACTCGATCCACCTGGATCCCAAATGTAGTCATGATCTACACTGATGACAAGCAACACAAGCTCCCGTAATATCCTCTAAAGTATGACCAAGAGGAATTGATAATCAAACTGGCAAATGAAACTCAACCAAACTCCAAGATTACAAATACCATGTACACATTCCACCATGTTATGCAGAAGGCACACTCCAACTCTTCAACAACTCCCAAATGGAACTACACCAAGTGTGGATAATCCACACACTATAGCTCTACTGTGATCAACATATCTCTGATGTAAGTCATGCACCAAAAAACTATCAATTGTAGCATCTATCACCATGCCATGACTATCACAACTCTCATCCCATAACTGATGACAAACACTTATAGTGTAAGGTCGATAGAAGGCACCACTCTTGATCAGTGGGTCATACTACAATCCAGAAGAAACTAACTGAAACTGATCACTAACCAAGCCCTAACCAACTACTACCTCTAAAAACACCTCCAAAGGAGTAGTATCATAAATAGGAACCAAACCAACTGTTGGCTCACCAACATCACAACTGATCTCTGAGTATACCTCCACACTCTGAATGCAAGCATCAGACTCATCCTCATCTAACTCTGAAGAAGCTACTACGGAAACTATCTCATCATCACAATCTCCAGCTCCCTCATCCTCTGCAACTAACTGAGAGTCCAAATCCTCATGACTAAGCTCATCCACATGTCTCTTAGAATCCTGGTGAGCCACCTTCATTGCCTCTACCTTAGGCTCTGAAGCCTCTGCCTCTGACTCCTCAGAACTATCTCACTATTCAAAATCTTCTGATTTCAAATCCTCACAATATACCCATATTACACGACATACCTTGCCCTTAGGCCTCAAATGAAAATTGTGATTGGCATCATATGGACATTTGTAGTATAAACAAAGTTTTTTCCTGGACCCTTTAACAATGGATGCCATACGCTGTACTAATTTGGCTTCAAATGTAAGATCTGAAAGAATTTCATTCATCCTCTTCTAGGTTTCAGCCAACATCTTCAAACTTTGTTTCAGTGTCCTCATATCCTTGTCCCACTATTCCTGATTACTTGAAATGCCCATGATTACTTCGCTGGTTCAATGACAAATCTCTACCCAAACTACCCAAAAGGGTGGCAGGAATTTGGCTCTGATACCACTGTATCAGAGTTATCACTGTACAGATCAATCTAACCAACAAGATGGCAGAATTTAGCCCTGATCTACCCAACATGATGGTAGGAATTTGGCTCTGATCTACCCAATAGGATGGCAGGAATTTGGCTCTAATACCACTGTATCAGAGCTATCACTGTACAGATCAATCTACCCAATAGGGTGGTAGGAATTTGGCTTTGATACCACTATATCATAGCTATCACTGTACAAATCAATCTACCCAATAGGGTGGTAGGAATTTGGCTCTGATACCACTGTGATGTCCCTTACTTAGGGGCTCCTTTTTCAAACAAAGATCTGATACCACTATAATGTCCCTTTCTTAGGGGCTCCTTTTTCTTTAAAAAAGCTCTGATACCACTGCAATATCCCTTTGGATATCAAAACAAAAGCTTTGATACCATTGTAATATCTCTTTCTTAGGGGCTCCTTTTTCTTTAACAAAGCTCTGATACCACTGTAATATCCCCTTCAAATAGGGAATATAGAAAGACAAAAGCTCTGATACCACTGTAATATCCCCTTCTGATAAAGATATATGAAAGACAAAAGCTCTGAACAAAGATATGATTTTTACCAAAATAATTTCCAAATAAATAAATAAATCACAATATAATCTCCTATTTATTCCCTCAAAATACTACAATAGATATCCTCTGTCATGCATATTAAAGAATATTCAAATACGGTCTTAAAAACCTGAGTATTTTGCAAACTAGGAAAAAAACATGAATCTGGTATGTCTCGGCCTGCTGTGTCAAAAACACAGTCACCGACATCAGTTATACTACCGTCATCGATCGAATGGGTTCATTAACCTACCAACGTCGATGATAGTTTGATCGATGTCAGTCGTTGTGGATCTCTGCCTACCGATGTTGGTCTCTATGCAAATTTGTACAAATCTGTATGGACTTCATATGGCTTCCAATAAAGTACACCCTATTTGTTGGACCCTTGATCTCAAGATATATGGCTATAATATAGAAGATTTCTATCTGTATAATTTATTGAATCAAAAACCTAATAAAATAAATACCTGGAAAGCTCTGTGACAACTTTTGTATGAAGTTACCTCTCAAATTTGTAAACCTCTGTGATAACTTTTGTATGAAGCTATCTCTCAAATCGGCAATAGATCAGCTGATATTTCACAACCTCTAAATCACACACACTAAAGAGTGGACGTTCTCCAATGCAGATGGAATCTTGGAACCCTTGGCTTAGTCTTCACAGAAGAATTGTTAGCAATCAAAATCAATAATCATATCATCATAATCAATAATGGCCTCCATGAGAAACCCTTATACCCTCAAAAAGATGTGCTTACCCTAATTAGGGTTTCTTAAATTAGAATTAGAGTTTCTTAATTAAAAATAGGCTAAATAATTAATATTTGATTAAATCAATCAAATATTAATATCTCCCTCAATACATGTCAGATCCTCGAACCGTCTGAATCTGGTGAATCAGGGAATGATTTTGCACATGACCATACCAAAATAAGGGTGCTCCACTATGTGTTAGAAGTTCCTAAATAATAGGAGCTCAGGCAAAACATGTTTGAAAGAGCCTAACTGAAAGCCAACTATAGAAATTCTATTAATCAAAGCCAAGCCAAGCTCCATCAAGACCCTCTAACCATCCTATCAACCTATGAGGGTCACATAATAGGCTAATCATCAAGTCTGTCAATGTCCACTACAAAAGGGGACATGACAACTTCAAACTTGGCAGAAGGACCACGCTGCTAGAAACTGGCAGGGAGGCTTTCATGAAAACATAGAAAATAGAGATTCACCAAGGTGTTGTGAAATTCACACTATAAGTAACTCCTTCTGCTCTTGCACTTCCAAATATAACTCTTCTCTTATCAATTTTAGAGATGGTACCTTGTAGACAATAGGTATGCTGGTGTTAAACCTATGAAAGCACCAAAAAACAATGACTGAACACAAAACAAGCACTCAAGACATACTCGGATATGTCTATCCAAGATGGAGTTAAAAACTACGTTTATTGATTTAGGTGAAATTTTGTCAGGGCTACGCCTTACAAATGACAAGTTCACAATATATATGAGAAGCAAGGAGGCCCATTTGGCACTCCTTTTAAAATTGGCCTATCGCATCTCTTCATTGGGAAGAACAAGTCACTCAAAACATTAATGAACTGCCCTTTTGTCTTATCTGTAAGGCCACTTCATCAAGGTGATTACAAAGTTTGTCTACTCATTAAATGTAAAATGGAGAAAACTAATTGCATTACTAGCTATTTGCATCCTTTAGTGATCAATTGCAACCACTATTTCACCTGCTAGAGTCACTTCTCAAATTGGCACCACTTGGAATAACTGCTTTCCCATTCCATGCTTGTCTCCTTGTCTTTTCTCAATTTTGTCTCACCTGGCTCATTTGGCCCTTGGGGGTGAACATCCTAGTGGGTCACTACATTCTGGGCTTTCTTTTCCATGGTTAGCTCTTTCTCAGTTCAAAACAAATGGCTATTTCATTTCATGAAAGTTGATGTTCACATGGTCGTCATTAGTTGGAAAACCAATGGCTAACTTACTCTGTTAAACTTGACATCCTATGGGATGCCATCGAGTCCTTTGCTAGCTTTGGGCCTTCTTTATTTCTTCGCGGGCATCTTTCCTTTGTTATTTTCCTTTTGGCACCTTCTTGAAGGGAAGGTGACCCTTCGTCCTTCAAAATGTTCCTTTTGTCTTTTGGCCGGAAGTCCCCCACAAGGGCACCTACCCTTCGGGGCCCTTCAGTGGGTCTCTGTTCACCTTGGACTTTTCCCTGGGTACCCATGGACAATTTTCCTGGGTCTCTTCGACTATGTGTATTTTCTGTAGACTTTTTGTCTGCGGACATTTTCCTGCAGACAAAAGTCCACAAAAATTCCTCTCAGCCCTTTTCTTTTGTTTTATGCTCTGCCCAAATTCCTTCGGACTTTTTGTCCGAAGGAATTCCTTCAAGCAAAAAGTCTGAAGGAATTTGGGATTTAGACTATTTCAGAAATTAAACTTTGAACTTTGAACTTGACTTACATGGGTCCTTTTCTTTTGAAGCACCGGCCCTCCACTAGGGCATTTTAAACTTGGAGAATCCCCTTTGGCTAAGGGAATACCCTCTAACCAAGCCGTTAAACCAAAAATGGTTCAATGCTTCAAGGGTTTAACCATTGCACGCCGATGGACAAATGAAATAAAGCCAACGAACCCCTTGCTTTGAACCAAACCTGTTGAACCAAACCCATTGAACCAAAAAGGTTCAATGGTTCAACGGTTCAATGCTTGAGTGCTGATGAACTTATTTTGTCGATTGAATGACCATGTTGAACAAAGAGATTGAATCATCTACTTTGAACCATATTCATTGAACCAAAAAAGGTTCAACGGTTTAATGCTTGTTGAATCAAGATATTGAACCTGAAGATGTAATTTTAAACCAAAGGTCATTGAACCACTTGAACTAGGCCATGAACCAAACTCATTTAATTTGAAGTTGGATGAACCATGTGCCAAAGAGACATGACATGAACCTGGGTAACCTAAAAAATGACTGGCATTGAATATCAAGTGAAGAGGGAGACCAAAATTTTGCCTATGGGCAAAATTGGTCAACAATCCCTTCATATTCCAGTCCATCATCGACTAGGTTAACCTCTATTATTTCAAAACCAATAATGTCATACACAAGGAATCCTAAGAACCCTCCCGTTTCACCTTAAATGGTGCAAGTAGAGGAGAATCAAGAAATTTTTCCTAAGGAAAGGAAACTGTGAAGAAAGATTGACCTGAGGTCAGACCTTATACATATTTATGACAATGTGGAGGAAAATAAAATATGGGGTGATGAACAAGAGTGGGTCTCAATGATTGAAATAGAAGAGGCAGAATCCTTTGATGAGACCACTCAAATAGAGGAAGATGATGAATGTTTGACTGAGGGAAGCACCCAATTAAGAAGGACAAAATTATTGTAATCAAAGGAAGTCAACTAGGGAAATGGTAATTCAAGGGATACTAAACTGATATCATATAGAGAAGGGGATGTAGAAGTATAGGTAGAATCAATGATACATAGAATAGTAAGGGCCATCCCTAACTACACCTCCAAGATTTCCATCTTAGATCACTACAATGGTACTTATAAAAATCATTACCCTAGCAACCACTCCCTTGGTTATAAGTCCTCCTAGTCCACATTATTTGGAAAATTCCTTAGTTATAGTAACTAATAGTGATGTAGTGCATTCTTTAGATTATTTACATTTGTTTGAGTTAACTAAACTAGCCACATGTAGTTATAATGCCCATTTTGCATATTATAGACCATCCTACTATTATGAGCCATGTCACCACTATTATAAATAATAGGTATGAATATACTTGTTTTATTGAGTATTTATAGAACATATAGAGCACCTATACAACCTACTCATTCTTTAGTGGAATAAATCTATTTTCCCCTAAGCTAAGACAATGGGTATATTTAAAAAACCTAGTGTCCACATCATTTTTTACCTTAGCTACCCCTCCAAGGCTAACAACATGATTATAGATTCCCATTGGATTAACACCCCAAATAGACTCACCTACCATATCAATCCACTAAGTAGCATGGAAGGCCAAATACATCATGCACACACTAGTCTAGAGGTAGGTTACTAGATGGAAGAAGGTCATTCCTCCTTTTCCTGCAATGAGGAGATCCTCCTCAAGTGCCATGATACCTCTAAGAAAATATATATTAGCAATTCCTACAAAATAAAAAGGGAAGACATAACATGCATAAAAAATAGAGCAACAAGTTACATTGGACATTACTTCATGGATCTAACAGTTACAATAAGAAGAAGTAGGGAGACATGATTTGGTGATAACTAAGTATCCTACAGTAAAGTTCCATATTGATAGATATAAAAACACCTTGATAAAGGTGAAGAGTAAAACTATAGTTGTTGAAGGGTAGTTGGTCAAGTTGGAACAAAGAGAAGACATATTCTCTTTGACTAAATGAAGAAAAATAAATCCCTCAGACCTAGATATATGTAGGGAGGACCCTATACTTTTGTAGATGTTGGGGGAGTCATGAAAAATTTGTTTAAAATTTTTTATCAACATACATAGAGGCAACTTGGGGTGAGTACTATACAATCCCATAAAGAGATGGTAGATAATTTATAGGGGATATCTAAGAAATTATTTGACTTTATTGGTTCAATAAGGTCTACAAAGGCCACCTCCAAGCCCAAGTGGGGATTCATGATTTAATTATTCAACAAAATAAAATATATTGATGTCAAGTTATATTTTCAAAGCCAGCCAACATGAAATAAGGTGTATTCCCACCTTAATTTAATAACATCTAAAGCTGATTAGGAATAAAATTATATTGCTAAAAAAAGGGATATTGTATTTGAATAGAATCAAGAGATGTGGGCTCTAGTCTAAAAATTTTAAAACCAAGATAGGGAAGATATGTCTATCATGACTAACTTAAGATTCATTCAAGAAGAATTTTGTAGGGGAAATTTGAGAATCTTCTTTGAGAAACATTAAATAGTTTTAGATTAGAGATTGAAGGCACTGCCTATAGAACCACTGATGAAATTATGCAACTAGTTAATTTTTCAAGGGATGAAATTATAGGTATTGAGCCACTACATGTAGAGTTTAGAGTTATATTTGGAATATATAAGAAACCATTAGACAAGCTTCCTTAGATATTTAAATGACCTCTACTTTATTTTGAGACTATACATGTTGATTTGTAGGTGAGTCATGCACTTTATCTATAGATGGAAGTAAGTAATAAATCCACTTTATTAGTAGGTGTTATACCCATCCCACCTCAAATTACTTAACTTCCTAAGTATACACTAGTCCATACTGAAATTGGGCATGCCTATATGCCAATTCTAGTGACCACATCCACAGCTACATTGGCATCTATTTTAGACTTGCCTATAGTTCTAATGTCTACCTTAATTGTAATGCTAGTTTTAACTCTAGTTTTAATGACTTTGATGTCTACTTTAGATATGTCATATTTTTACTCTTTTAGTAGTGTTGCAATAACACTTTCTAAATACACATATATATTTTCATGTATTGATTGAGATGGAATTGTTGGTTCCTAATTCATTTAGCTTATATATATATATATATATAAATAACACTGTATGCTAATCTCATGAAAAGTGTGTGTGTACAAAACTTATTGGTCAACATAGAATCCATCATCTAAAATATAATATATATATATATATATATATTATATTTTAGATGATGGATTCTATGTTGATCAATAAGTTTTGTACACACACACTTTGCATGAGATTAACATACAGTGTTATTTTTAGATGTATTTTTAGAATTTGCTTAAGAGATGAGGCCTTTCCCATCCCAAGATTATTTATAGTTTTATCCTCCTATTCCAAAAGGAAGAGAATTTTTAATGTTAAGATTAATAGAAAATTCTGAGAAGTTCAACAATGTTAGTCTTGATGTGCAAAATCTTATTCTTATTCAACTTGTGGATTGCATAAGAATTTATATCATTTAAGTTTCTTAGTATTTTGGTTATGTATGATTTATCTCTTTTACATAAAGTTGTTCATATTGAGATATCATTGATCTAAATTCTTTTGCATATAAATACATGAAAATATATATGTGTATTTAGAAAGTGTTATTGCAACACTGCTAAAAGAGTAAAAATATGATATATCTAAAGTAGACAATCTTAAAAATGATGTAACCTTTTATTTAATGTGTTTAATTATATTGTATGTTGGTTATTTTTTACTCCTAATTATGTTTGATTGTTGGTGTGCTATGGTTTCATGTAAAAAACATTGATATGTGATTCCTTATCTAACCTCTAGTGCAAGTTTTGGTCTACAAACATTTCATCTGGTGTGGTCCATAAGCCTCCTTTTTTTACCCTCCTTCCCCTCTTTTTGAACTTTTTTGAATTCCTACCCACCTTAGCTTATAACCATCATTAGTCCACCCATCTCAAGTAGATTTAGATTCACGCACAACCAACCCATACATGGTAAACAAACCACCTTGGTTGTCACTATTGTACCAGTAAGTTATTTACAAAACCAAATACCCTGAAACTCATGCCTTGGAGTGATTAAGCACCAAAATTATAATTTTAGAGGCTACCTCATAAAATTTTATATATTTTTCATAAAACCCACATCAATAAGTTTAATATTATATGTACAAATAATAACATTAATGCATCATAGGACTAGGAATGTAGTCTATATCATGTATATGTAATGTGATATTATTATATATAATATCATATCTATGTACATAATGTAAGATAGAGATGTTAATAATACATTTGTAATATTTAGTATAGTTTAATATTATATGAGTCATAGAATGGTAATGCCTCCAAATACTTTAACCTATGGAAAATATGCCCCTAATTTAACACAGATACTAGGTAGAGGCAAGTTAATCAATGTAAAAGTTTTATGTCCTAGATAACACTCATGACTACTAGTAAAATACATGTGTGATAGATAAATACATGTTATCTACTGATCATGAGATAAATAACATCTGACATGAGTGTAAACTAGATGTCTATTTTAGATTTAGGTCCTGATTTTAGATTTTTAGAATGTTTTGCATGTTTTTGTATTTTTAAAATATTTGATTTTTAAAAAAGTTTAAATTTTGAAAATAGAACTAAAGAAACTGGTGATAAATCATGGATTCAAAAGTATAATAAAAATAGATTGATCTAAAGAATTTAAAACATGTGTCAAAGTTAAAGTTTCCACTAAAAATGATTACATGTCCATGTATGAGCAAGATGACCCCATTATATATGTGAATGTAAGTGAAAACATGTAGAAACAAGAATAGATATTCATAGAAATTATTTTATATCCTCGTCTCATTAAACATACTCTTTTTCAAATTATGTAACTTTTTAACACTAAATTGAGATGAATCAATATAGTATTGGGTTAAAAATATAGAAATGAATAAGCATAAGACTGATAAACAGATCTATAGTAGGACAATTAATTACAGACTTAGATAAATAATACTTTGAATACAAATATTGAGATATGATAAAAATAGTAAGTACACCTAGTGATTGATATTGAAATAAATGGAAAATAAGGTTACTTAGCTAGACAATTATACACATTTAGATCTAATATGGAACATGCTAGAAATAGACTAGATCTATATTCTAGATGAGTTGACAAATTTTTAAAATTTGACCTTTGTGGCCTTAAACACTTGCATCAACCTTAGATGGTTGTATCGATGCTTTTATCTAACTTGGATGCAAGTGTCCAGTACATAATACGTACTAGATATGGATGTAACCACCTAGGATATTTTGATTTTTTTGTCACCTTCACTCTGGTGTGCTCAAATCTAGATCATGAGTTATCATTCCTTATAAATTAAAAAACCCTAGTTATTCATCTTCATAGTGACCTTGGTAAAATGGATTGGTGGGATCATGATGTTGAGCTAACCCAAAGACCCATTTATTAATTGGTGTTTCTTATATATCCACTACTCCAAATAGCACCTCAAAATAATTTATTTCTCCCCTAATATGTTAGCTTGTGTGTGTATAAAGGTTCAATATGTGGATAATAAGTACAATTTTGACCTAACTTGTAACTTGGAAAATATGACTCATGGGATACTTCTTCATTAATTCAGACCTAAAAATTTGATCCTCCTATGATTGATATGGAAATAAGAAAAAATAGGGAATCTTTTCTCCATTGAATGCTTGATTGAATTATTTTGGAAAGTCTTTGTGAGTTGTTAGGTCTATACTAGGTGAGGAAATAATGAGGATTGATCATGCATATATACCAATACATTAGGTAAATATCCCACATTAAATCACTTACATAGAACATAGGTATGATTTTCATTTGAATTTTTTATGAATTTATAGAACTTGACCCTTGCATCAGCACAAAACACTTGGGTTGATATAGGCATTTGGCTGAGACACAAGTGTCTAAGAAGATGGAAAATAAGTATAGGTCAAAAACTTGTAGATGATGATAATAAGTAGTTTTATATCATTTTTAGCATGATATAATGCTTGGGTCATTATAATAACATTGGTTAGACTAAGATATAAGTAATTAGGCACATAGAGATAGTGTATCCAAGCTTTTCGATAGTAGGAAGGTCTAAGAACTGATAAGTAAAACCATGGTAGGTATGTTCCATGTGTATAATACTAAATTTTTATATAATTTAGATTTAATTTCTACATTTTCCCACCCTTTAATATAGTATTTAAATTATTAGTTTAAATGAAAAGGAATGCATACTTGGGTGTGTATAACACACCTTGCCTTTACATGAGACCAGCTTGATTTCTTTATTGGTGACTTAATTGTAACTAATATCATGTTGAAATATATAATCTAAAATATAAATCATTTAAAATATTTATATAAAAATACTAAGGTTTAGGAGTACACTTGTGTATTGATGAAACTAACTAACCTTTTGGAAACTTGATTTGAAAAAATGTATCATTATGAACCATTTAATCTAAAATTAGGACCAATGTAAATCTATGAGAGAGAGAGAGAGAGAGAGAGAGAGAGAGGACAAACATTACCCCAACCTTAGATAAAAAGTGACTTGGCACCCAGTAGTTGATATCATCTCAATTATATAACCCACTCATACTTATAACATGGTGAGCATGATTTGATCCAAGTCAACCCACACTATAAATCTGGTGAGGTCAGATATTGTAATCAATTCTAACCTATAAACATAGAAATATTGAGTGATTTAATCACTTCAACCATACAAAAATTGAACCAATTATTGCAATAGATTGGCTCAATAACATTCTATAATAATCTAACCTCTGTAGAAGTATTTTGAAGTCTGAAAGTAATTTTGATTTTGTAATTTAGGTGATTTTTGCATAGAATATGCACCTTATATATGTCTCATGCTTAAACCTAGGTACAATAATGGTAACAATATATAGAATTTTACCACAAATGTGTATCTAAATCATATAACTATGTAATTTGGTCAATTTCTAGCTATGTAAGTGTGGAGAACATGTTTCTAAATAGTGCCCCAATTAAATATAAAATTGAAAGTGGTATAATTGTAGATAACATGTTTCCATAACATTCCCCCACTGTATGTCTAAATCTATGAACTCCTACAAATGTGGAAAACATGTGTCCAAAACTTGCCCCCACTTTATATCTAAATCTATGAACTATGAAAAATGTAGAATCCATGTCTCTATGACATGACCAAACTAATATTCCCATTTTGAGGTGAGGGGAACTATAAAATGGTAGTTACCTTACCTCAAAAGTATAATATAACTATATAATATATGTATGAACCATGTAGCATATAGGATAAACATGTATAGGTAGATATATCATTGAAATGTGAAAAATGTGATCGCATCAAGACCTAAGATGCATGATATAAATCATGGCAGTGTATAAATAGTAATAATACAAGATAAACAATTAATTAAGCACACACAAAAGGTCACTCAAAATGAAATAAAAATACAATGGTCCAAAGATACCTCAAACAAGGGGCATGTTCAAACATTACACAATCAAAGGGACATGACTTATTCTAATGTCCACAAAATAAGGAATGACATCTTAAAATGTCCATAAAATAAGCAATGTCATATGACAATGTCAGAGAAAGTAAACAAATTCATGAGGGCCAAAAAAATGGAGTATATTTTAAATTCTCAACAAGAAAGACAACACATAAGGAAAAGTATAAGCAACCAACATAAACATAGCATAATAGCCCATAGATATATGTGTTAGTAAACAAATTTAATTACATAACATATCAAGTATATTTTATAAGATATAAGAATGAATAAAGGCATGTGTATGTACATAAACTCAAACATGATAATGGAAAGGTGTCATAGAACCATATAAACTATGTGTATCAATATCAAAGAATTAGATTCCCCCAATGTCTATATGGCATGAGTATAAGGAATTCCCAACATCTATATAAAAATAAATCATGTGTTTTGTATGCTTGTATCACTCTCAAATTATGTGAGAAAAACATGTATATAAAATGTATCGGTATACCATCTACCAACATGGAATAAATAACATAGATGCCAAGGAAGCAATAAAACATGTAAATGTCAAAAATAGTTTTGGATTTTTGAATTTTGAATTTTTTTTGGTATTTTTAGAATATTTGAAAATGTTTTTCAAAAAATACATGTACAAATAAAAGTGATATGAAGAGATAATTTACTCATCAAGGAGGTTTTTTTGTGAACGATCTATATCATGTGTATCATATTCATATGTTGCATAATCAATATCATCAAGATCATACCAATATTTTGTGTTACTAGGATCATAATCATTAATGTAAACATTGTTATAGGAAAAATGAAAATTCTTAGGTTATTCTTAAACTTGTGATATACCGTGTGATCATCCATGTATGAAAAACCAACTACACCATAGTTTTGTGTTTCCTTCTTAAAATTTTGTTTTGCTTGAATGCTAGGTAAATATGTAATGTTTGCCTTGACTTATTTATTTGAGGATGAAAGTATAGACTTTTTGGTATTGCACTTAACTATTTGTTCCTCTATGCATGAAGTAGATATGGTGTTTGAATCCTTAGCAACCATATTTGTATCACTTGATTTTTTAGGCATGTCTTGATTTGAAAATTCCTTTGCTAGAAACCCTCTTTTGATAATGCTTGTTTGCTTATCTTGATTTTTAGTTATTAACTTGTGTTCTTGCTCTTTTTGTAACATTTCCTTTAGAATCTTTTAATACTCTAATTATTATGTTTTTAAGTGTTTTTGTTCTAAATTACCCTTTGGTACCCATATTTTATGTTTTAGCACTTATGATTTATGAGAGGTAATCATAATATGAGTGGTTTTCTTAAGTGATGTATCAATTATAGGAGCACCACTATTTTTGAGACTTTGTATTTTGATTTTTAATTCCAAAAAACAATTTTTATAATGTACATGCTTTCTATGAGATGCACAATAGTACTTGGATATCCTTATAGGGTGTAGAGGGGGTAATTAAACAAATTTGTTTTGAATCATGCTTCATAGGTTTTAATTTGGACTCTTAATATCCTTTGGTATAATATTTGAATCAATTATTTGAAATGCATTTTGTTTTAACTTTTCATATGGGTATGTGACCTTTTTTGGTATAACATTGCTAGATGAAGATGCAAAAAATGATTAATACTAGGATATTTTGGAGTTTGTAGGTATGTAATTTGATTTTGTAACTCTTTTATTAATTTTCTTGTAGTGGTTATTTTATATTTTATGGATTCACAAAATAAAACCTTAGGTGCTTTGGATTGATTACCTTCATTTGGAAATATAAGATGAGCCACCTTACCCCTTGGATAAGTGATAGCCTTAAATTGGTTATAGGGATGAGAGTTATCACCCTCCTTAAGGTGAGGTGGAGGAAAAATCTCTATTTTAGCCATAGAGTACATGATTTTAGGAAAATAAATTTTGGTTTTTGAAATAAATTGTAACCATTGAGAGAAAAATAAAATAAAAAAAACACTAGAGCACACTAGGAGTTGCATGGAAAGACATAGAGGTCAGGTTCACCAAATGATTAACCTTAAATTAAGATGGGTTAGTATAGTATAGGGTTAATAATATATAAATAATAAGCACAAGGGTGATAAATAGATCTATAGTAGGCCAATTAATTGTAAACATAGATAAATAATACTCTAAATTTAAATATTGAGATATGTTAAAAATGGTAAGTACACCTAGTGATTAATATTATAATAAATGGAAAATAAGAGTATTTAGTTAGTCAATTATGTGCATTAAGATATGATATGGAATAGGCTAGAAATAGACAAAATTTTGATTTTGGATTAATCATCAAATTCTATAAATTTGACCTATACAACCTCAAACACTTGCATCAACCTTGGATAATTATGTCTATGCTTATATTTGACTTGGATATAGATGTCCAATATAGAATAACTTATGGATATGGATGTGACCACCTAGGATATTATGGGTTCTATGTCACCTTCATTCTGGTGTGCTCAAATCTAAATCATGATTTTCCACACCTTGTCAAATAGTAAAATCCTAATTTTTCATTTTCATAGTGACATTACAAAAATGGGTTAGTGGGTGCATAGTGTCAATCTAACCTAAAATACCCCTATATCAATGGGTTTTGCCTACATAGTTAATACTCTAAATAGGGCCTCAGATTGATGTAGTTATACTCTAATGTGTTGGGTTGTGTGTGCAAAAAGGTGAAATATATGGAAATAAATTACAATAATGACCTATCTTGTAACTTGGAAAATATGACTCATGTTGATCTTTCATTACTTTAGACTTGTATATGTGTTGTCCCTATGAACTATATGGAAATAAGATAGAATAATAAATATTTATTCACTTGAATGCTTGATTAAATGATTTTGGTAAGTTGTCTTGCTATTTGTTAGATTTGTGCTAGGTGAGGAATGAATGAGCATTTATCACACATATATACTAATATTTTAAGTAAATATATTTCATTAAACCACTTAATCCAACCATAAGTATATATTTCATTTTCAAATTTGATGAATTTACAACATTGGAAACTTATATTGGTATAAGACACTTGCATCAATGTAGGTGTCTCTCTAGGACACAAGTGTCCAAGAATCTATAAAATAGGTAAATGTCCAAAATTTGTATAGGATGATAATAAGTGGGTTTATACCATTATAATCATGATATAAGGCATAGGTCATCATAATGACACTATTCAAACTAAGAGATAAGTAGTTTGGCATAGATCAATAGTGTATGTGAGTCTTTCGATAATAAGATCTAAGAACTAATGGGCACATCCATAGTAGGTATTTTCCAAGTGTACAAGACTAAGATGCTATATAATTTATATTTATTTTTTATATTAACATGCTTGTATGGTCAATATAACACATGAAAATAAATATTTTTCATGAATAATTACTAATGTGTATCTTAAAACTGAGTGAAATATTAAGAAATTGGATGTATTAAGGCTTTAAGTGCTTAGTTTATAATTTTTATCTGGCTAAAGGTATAGGACAAGATAAACCAACTTAGGGTAGTAATGGAAGTTGGTTTTTTCCCATACTAGTTGATATTGTCCTTGTTATAAAATGTAATTGTCTCAGTACAGCCTATGAAAATAACAAGGTAAATGAAAAATAATGGCAATATAGATGACTGTATCTAGTTATTTGTATTTGAAAGTGAAAAAAAGGATCCCACAGGCCAAAAATTTAATAATATTCAAGGGAATATAATAATTTATAAAATCACATGATTAATACATAGAATAATAGCATGATGAAATAATCAATTAGCTATATGTACAATCATATTTTTTAAGGTTTTATTATTTATAAATTTTTCAAAAAAAAATCTTATAATATTTGAAAATTCAACATGATAAAAAATGATAAATTCAATATGATATTCATAAGAATATATTAAAATTGGTATAAGGATTGCATTTCATGAATGAAATTTGATATGTGCATAACTCATAATTAAAAAATACATCATGTGTTGTAATGAAACTATCTAGATCACTACTTATGTAATATTGTGAATGAGGAGTAGCTCTAGGAAATGTATAATGGTTTGAAATTAGATGAGTAATAGTAGTATATTAAGTTAAATGTTGAACTATTTGAGGAATATGTTTATCTACATGCATCACCAATTTAAAATGTGTTGCATGTGATGGTTCTTTTAGTGAACTTGACACTTTTTTCCAATAATCTTACTTTTTTATTTGTTGCTTTTGAGACTTTTACCCCTTTTATTAATTGGTTTAATGTGTGTGTGTCTGTGTGTGTGTGTGTGTGTGTGTGTGTGTGTGTGTGTGTGTGTGTGTGTGTGTGTGTGTGTGTGTGTGTGTGTGTGTGTGTGTGTGTGTGTGTGTGTGTGAAAACATTATATGTTCTTTGTTCTTGCATATATGTATCAATTAATTGTGGTGGTGGATGGGGAGGAGGAGGTATCATAGATTGTAGAGGGTACTCATATTTGATTCCTAAAATTATAACAACTTGATTTCCATGAATGTATTTTACTAATTTATGTAATTTTTAATGTACACTATTGATTTTTTATAACTAAAGGCATCATAGTTTCATTTCAAATACTCCATTTTATAGTATAATTATAAAATGAATAGATAGTATAGTAGGGCCCACATGAAGAGGTAACACAATGTGTCCCAAAGTGGTTTGTTGTTTCCTATTAAATTTATTTATACTTTCAAAAAAAAATTGTATGTCATGCTAAGTGTAAACCAATGAATGGAAAAAATTAATTATGCATGCTTTCTCACTTGATCCACTATCAACTAGCACGCTATGAATAGGTTTTTTATAACTATATGCTCATATACATAAAAATCAAAATCAAAATCATTATCCAATATATCACTATCATCAAAATTAATCACATGACATGTTTCATAAGTTTAAATAATTATAATAACAATTCCATCTAATGTATGATCATATGACTCGTAAAGTCAATATACATTATAGGTATGATGCACTATTGAATTGTCATTTTTTGTATCATGGTTTGGAATTGACTCACTAAAAATCTTCAACATAACATTTTCATTATGTTGAGGCTTAGTTTCCTCTATAGGAGTTCCTAGATAATTGACATCATTGTTGATAATATAATGAATAAGGTGATTTTTATTTTGAAACATATGTCAGTATAATGGCCATTACATCTATGGCATCATAATATGCATTGTTATCAAAATATTTACCTTAAGGTTTACTTATATCAACCTTTAGTGGTGGAGTTAGGGTAATTATATTACACTCAAGTAAATTTATAATAATTTATGAGGTGGTTGTATTAATATAGATAATTTCCTCCTTATTTGATCTAATCAAACAATCTTGTTAGAAGGTTTAGAAATAACATTGACTGTAAACTATGTATCATCTTTAGTATCTATTAACTTAGCTTTGTAAAATGGTTTTATTTGAGTCTTCATTTTATAATTTAAATTAAATGAGGGCGAATATTTTATATTATTTAAATAAATAATATTTACTTATATTTCTCTTATTGTATGACAAAGTTCCTTAAATGATCTAAATTTTTGAAAAACATTGACTCATGAAAAGGTGTGAGTAAACTTTGTTTGAAAATATCTTCAAATTCATTATCTACCAAAGTGTTAGTAATTTTTGAAATAATGGTATTGTAATGAAGTAAATAATAATTTATAGGATCATTTTTTCTTTTCTTAAGTTTAGTAATTTTCACATAAAAAAAGTTTTTAATCAATGTTGATAGAAAAATGCTTAAGAAACTTATCTTCTAGTGGATTGAATGATTTGAATAATTGAAAAAGCAAATCATAAAACCAATGAAATGAGTAATATCTTATGCTTCATGGAAACAAATTGGTTATCAAATTTTCATTTAAATCATAATCTAGACATGCTACATGAAAAGATCTAAGATGTTATTTTGGACCTCCCTTACCTTCATATAATGGAAATTTAGGAGCCACAAGTCCTACATGTAAATGATATGATGAAATATCAAGTGCTAACATTTTATGAAAAAATGTTTTGGAATCCATTTATTGGTTAAATTTTTGTATACCTTTCTCTAAATACAACACTTTAGCATGAAAAAGTGAAATAGTTTACATGAGGGATTGTGTAGTAGGCAGGGTAGGTGATGTAGTATGCATAGTTATCAAAGGTCTTGTATGAATCATTTGGTTAAGAATGGGCATAGATACATGTTATAATGATTATGTTTCCCCCAAGTCCAAAGGTTTAGATGTAATAACAGTAACACAATTAGAAGGAATAACACTTATGGTATGGTTTATAATATGAAAGTGGTTCTTTTTTTATATTAAAAGTAGAATTTTTTTCTCTTTGTTCATTTTTAGAAGCTAAAATAAATTCAATTAATTTTGGTATATCTTGTGAAATTTTATGAAGTCCTTCTCTAAATATGGATAAATGTTGGACTTGTGCTTGATCTACTCCATTAACTTCATATGGATGGATTCTATCTGATCTTTCATAGTTATTTTGTGAATTATGATCATATTGATTAGCTTGTTTAGTATGATTATCTTCTTGAATATATTATTAAACAATTTGTTTATAAATAAATAGATAACCATTATTTACATTAAATAAATCCATTTTAATAGGGGTCAAAGGGATTTGAATGTTATCAATATGAGCCCCACTTAACCTAGCATTATGCCTTAAAGGAATAAGGGAGGCAGGTTTTCAGATGACATAGAAAAATAATATAGAAAGGATAGTGTAAAAAATAAATTAAAAATTAAAGCCATAAACCTAAGGAAAAAAATTATGTATAGAGATTAATAAATTCCCCTAAAATCTAAGGTCAAAATAAATTGTTTTTAGTATCAGATATCAAATTTAAGGTTAAAATAAAGAGCTTTTAGCATTATCAATTAAATTCAAGGTTGAATTCAAGTTATTTTAGTGTCATATTATATCTAAGTACAAATATAGTTCTTTTAGTGTTAAATGCTTAGGAATTTATTTAAACCCCATAACAAAAAATTTGAAATAGTGCTTGAAAAAAAATTAGGTTGACCAATATGTTTTAACAAAATTTGGAATTAGTAAGCATATTAACCCTAATTAAGATAAACTAATTTGAAAGAAAGAAGAAAAAAATTAAAATCGCTTGTGACATGTAGAATGAAATTAAAGTACTAAAATTGACAAAGCACAATCGAATGAAAGAAGATTGATTATAAACAAAACAAAAAGATAGTTATATAATATCTATCATTTGATTGTGTGAAACTGATACACTAATGAAAATGATTAAAAAATATTCATTATATATGTGGCACAAGAACTATGATTGAAATTGGTGAGGGATAGGAACATCCAAAATGGGATAGGGTCAAGTAGTATTATTTTCTTTTATTAGTCAATTTCTCCTTTGACATGAAATAGTGAAATTAGTTTTGAATTACGAAAATACTAAATATATAAAGTACAATGTTAAATACTATTTTGATTGCATAATCACAAATAAGAAAGATTACTTAGCTTATGTAATGATTCAAAACTAGCTATGAGATGTAAAGGTGTGAAAATAGGTTATCTAATGTTTAGAAAATAGTCCTCATATTTTAAAAATGTTATTTCTAGTTACTTGGACACTTGTGTCACCTTATAGACACTTGTGCCTATGATGTCTAAATCCCAACATAATTATCTTGTAAAAAAAATCTATTTTATCAAAATGTGACCACGTAAGTCTTTCCAAGTTTTTTTTACTTTCATCTAATGTATATGGATCTCACACACAAGTTGTCAATGAATCTATATATCTCAAACCCTATCTCTTCACTTTAGATTAGGTTACCTTTTGAAAAATGGGTTATTGGGCTCATAGTGTTGAGTTAACCCTAAATACCCCTCTATCAATATGTGCTACCTACATATCCAAAACTCTAAGGAGGGCCTTATACCTATGTACTTATCCCCTATGTATGAGAATGTCTGTACACAAGGGTGAAATATACTATATGAGAATGCATGTAGTGATCTATCTTGTAACTTGATAAATATGGCTCATTGGTTGTATTTTGAATTCTCCAAACCTTTATTATGATTTTTCCTATGAGTTACAAGTAAATAGTAATGAATAAGTTAGAATATATTTTTTGTGTGCTTTGAAATTTAGTAATATTTCTAAGCTTGCTTGATAAAAGCTAGTTGTCTACTAGATAGCTAATGAGTATGCTTTTACTTATATTTATAATAGATATTTTTTAAATAATACTTAGGAAAGGTTAATTAAATTATTAAGGTGACCTATAAAATTCAAAATATTTATAAATTTTAGTGTTTGTAAGGTAAAAACACTTGTGTTAAAATAGGGACAGTAGTATCGATGTTATTTTCCTGCATTGAATGTAGCTATCCAAGATGAAGGAAAGTTGTTGAGGTTTTTAAACTAAATTTTAAGGATATATATCAAATATTATCCATTTTTTGGTTACATATGATATATATAATCATAATATTTATTTTTGGACTAATAAGTAAGTAATTAGACCTAATGAGGTGGTGAGTGCATACATTTTTTTTGTGAAGAAGGTTAAACTAAAGCATAGAGACTTAAGATATATTTATTAGGTGTAGAAGACCATTTTAACATATAAATCCAAATTAAAGAATATACATACCCTTCCTTATCCCCACTTTAGTCTAGTAATACATAAGGATGATTTACTAGGTTAAGGAAAAGAAAGTATACCATGGTGTGTACAACACATCTTGTTTTTGCTTGAGCCCACTTAAATTTGTAGTATGTGAATGAACTATAGACAAGAACATGTTACAGGTGTAATTATTATATCTAATATTAAATTGAATAATTTGAAAATACTTGAAATAAATAGAGAAAGGAAGGAGTACACCTATGTTTTGATGCAACATGTTTCCACTTGTTATTTTATATTAGTAAATATGCTTCTTAGTTGAAGCATTAGAGAGAGATTCACAACTGAAAATTGGAGATATAGAGGAGGAAATATTGAGGGTGATCATCTCCCCAATTTGGTATAAGGATGAATTATGCAAATTAAATCAAGAACATAAAATCTCAATCACACAACTCAAGTGTAACCAATCTAAACAATTTAGCCAATCTCACCTAATACAAATGGTATAACCATATCAACCCACAATAATAGAGGCATATTTATAAATCCATCGAGGGTGATTAATATTTATTACACTAATAAAAAAGAGCTAACTATTATAATAAATAAAATCCCAAATGTTGCATCTTGGTGAGGTTAGTGTATAAATGTATGTATAATTTTGAAAGTGTATCTATAATTTAGTGCATATACAAATTGAATATGTCTCAAACTTAAGTATCTATCAAAATTTAAACTTTACTATGTGACATGTATATAATATGTACCATAAATATTATAAATTTATCCCAAACCTATGCCCAATGCATAGAATTTTATCCTAAATGTATATCTGAATCATATAAACTATGTAAACTGAATCAAATTCTACTCATTTTGTCAACTTTATGTATGTGGACTCATGTCTTATATGGCATGCCCTCACCTATATCCAATTTTTCTTAGGTTATGGGATGTTAAAAGTGATAATCACCTTATATCAAAAGCATAAGACAATTATGTTGTATGTGTGTGAATCATGTAGTAAAAAAACATATTGTATTATCAAATAGATATATCAATAAAGATTGAAATATGCATACATAATAAACACTAATATTGATGAGAGGAATTTTGGAAACATATGGAAGATAAAAAAGTCCAAAAAAATCAAGCACATACACAATATTATTCAAATGTCACACAAAGAGTGGTCCAAGGTGATAGAAAATAAGGGGTGTTGGAAATATTGTCATTGATGTCAAAAGTTTAGAATTATTGGTGATAAAGGCCCCATTGCATTTAATTTTGTTTATCTTGGCTAATATGAGTTAATATTTATTTAATACTAACGAATATATTTTTGGTTGCATATGAGACAAAAGAAGTGCCCATAGAGAAGTCGAAGAACCACGGGGTAAAGACAAAAGAAGGATGGGATGCATTTTCCCATGAAGAGTCATCTTGGGGAATACCAAGAGTCACCAAGTGAAGACAAAATATTAAGGGCACAATTTCTATTGAAGGGACACTTTGAGGAATACGAAAAGTCACCAAAGATAAGGACAAAAGTGGGAAGGACATTTTTGGTCATGAAGGGTCACCGCATGACTTTTCAAAGGCTTGAATATGAAGGGTCATCCAAGATTGGCACAATTTTCCATGAGGATTGAAGGTTCAAAATGGGGGAAGGCCAAAGGTCATTTGGAAAGCTATAAATAAAGGCTTGAGAAGACATTTCTAATATGAGAGATAGAGGTTGATTTGATATCGTAATATCTAGCCTAGAAGAGCAATTGTGAGAGATGAATATGATTTGTATTTGTTATATCTAGCTTAGAAGAGCAAAGGTGAGAGAGAGGAATAATATGTTGTATTGATCTATCATTTGTTGAGATAACAACATTGACAGATAAGTGTGTGGCATACACAAAGGGGTGGGTGCTCCTGTGGGTTAGTGCTCGGCAAAGGGGTTGGTGCTCATGAATAGTAGCTGGGTTGGTGCTTGGCAAAGGGGTTTGAATCTCCTATGGGTTGGTGCTCATGAATTGTAGCTGAGGTTGGTACTCAGCAAAGGGGTATGGTTTTTTTGTGGGTTTGTTCTCACGAATATACTTGAGATTGTTCTCTGTGGTTTTTCCCACATTGGGTTTCCATGTTATATCTGATGTCTCTCTCTATCTTGTGTGATGTTTAATTTTTGAGTTTTATTGCATATCTTGAATGTTTGATTAAGTATAATTTTATAAAGGGAAAGCTTTATAAGATATATAATATACTGATTCACTCTGCCTCTCAGTATATTCCATTCTTAACAATTGGTATCAAAGCAGGTTCCTTTTTGAAAAGTTTTAAGGCTTGAAGGTAGATCAGGAAAGCACGATGGCTGGGTCACAGGAAGGATTTTCTACAAATAAGGCACCTTTGTTTGATGGGACGAATTATGCTTTTTGGAGCATGAGAATGAAGGTTTATCTGGTGGCCCTTGGATTTGACATATGGAAAGCAGTGGTGGAGGAATATGAAGAGCCATAGACATCTACAATTACTCCAACAAAAAAGAAGGCAAGTGAATGTAATGCTAAAGCTTTAAATGTTATTTTACGTGGTTTATGTGAATCTAAATTTGTTAAAGTTATGCAATGTAAATCTACTCATGAAACTTGGGTAAAACTTGAGAATATTTACAAAGGTGATGGAAAGTTTCAGCAAGCTAAACTACAGACTTTTAGAAGGTAGTTTGAAAGTTTGAAGATGGAAGAAGAAGAAGATATAACAAGTTATCTCTTGCGAGTTAATTAGATAGTAAATTAGGTTCAAGGTATTGGAGAAACATTGGAAGAGTCAACAGTGGTGCAAAAGGTTTTGAGATCTCTACCAATGATATATGATGCAAAGGTTTCGACAATCAAGGAGATGAAGAATTTAGCCAAGCTAAATATGGATGAGCTTCATGGTATTCTCACAGCATATGAGATGCAGATAGAACAAGATAAACCCTAAAAGAGAGAAGTGGATTTCAAAACATCAAATAAGGAGAAAGCTAAGATTCAATAATCAAGTGATAGTTCTAGTGATGATGAAGATGACAATGAAGCACTTTTCATTCAGTCGTCAAAAAGAGGAACAGGTAAATATCAAGGAAAATTACCTTTTAAATGTTTTAATTGTGGAAAGATTGGACATTTTTTAGCTAAATTCCCAGATAAGGTTAATGATGAAGAAGAACAAAAGCCTACATACAAGAATATTTTCAAAGGAAAATCCAAGAAGGGATTCGAGAAGAAGAGCCTGTATTCTAAGGATCCTAGCTCAGTTGAAGATATTGGAGTCAGCGATTCAGAAGAAGAGATTATATTCATGGCCATACATGATAATCAAGAAGAATAAGAGGAGGAACCTAAAGTAGATATGGAAGGAGAACTCAATTGTGCCCTAGAAGAGTTAAAAGCTGTTGAGAAGAAGAATCAAAGATTAAAGTGCCAGATCGAGAAAAATGAATAGGAGTCAAAGGAAATGATTGAAGATATACAAGCACACTTTGAAGAATCCAAGAAGAATGAAGAAGATCTCAAAGCATAGTTGGAAATATCAAGAAAAGAATGTCAAAGGTATGTTATTGAAATTGCCTCTTTAAAAGAAGATATTCAAAAAGCAGTCAATGATAAAGTAGTTAGTGATTCAAAATTTGAGGATAGCACTAACATGTTGAATAAGATATTGGAAAGTCAAAAAGCATATTCAGATAAGATAGGGATCAAATTTGAAAAGAAAAAGAGCTATGCTGAAGCTCTTACAAAAGAGGAAACAAAAAGGGGAGAAGAGAAAAATATAGAGGACATTCCAAACAGAGAAGGCTGGAGAGAACAAAGCTACAAAAGGAAATCAGTTTAGAGATATACAGATAGGTCTTATTTTTATGGCTATTGTTTTTATTTTAATGGATATGGTCACAAGAAATTAGAATGTAGAAAAAGAGCTAACAATTTCAAAAATAAGAAGGAAAGTCAAGTAGAGTCAAGCAGAAGCCATAACTCTTTTGCTCCTCTGTCAAGCTTTCATGAAGAGACCATAATATGCTACAAGTGCAACAACTTTGGACACATAGCTCAGTATTGCAGAAGCATGTTTGAGTCAGTCAAGAAGGATCAGAGTTTTAAAGCTCCATTCATCAAGAAGAAGAATTAGAGTGTCAAAGATCCATTCATTGGGAAGAAGTTTTAGACATGTTCATGGCAGAAGAAACAATCTGAAGATTCAATGATGGTTCAAACAACACTACATGTAAGAGGTAAAGATCAGCCATGGTTAATTGATAGCAGATGTTCAAGGCATATGATAGGAGATAAAAGTAAGTTCATTACTCTAAATAATATCAATGGTGGTACAGTGAGATTCAGAGATAAAACCACTTCCAGGATAACAGGAAAAGGTACTTTGAGTTTGGATTATGGTAGAACTAAGACTAGAATGTTTTGTATGTAAAAGGTCTTAAGCATAATTTATTAAGTGTTAGTCAAATATGTGATCAAGGAAACACATTAAGGTTTCATGATAAAGGTTATGAGATTAGAAGAAAAGATTCAAATGAGTTGATTTCAAATGCTCAAAGGATAGGGAACAATGTATATGTTTTGTCAGATATCTTCTCAAAGGCACGAACAAAGGATACATTCAAAGATCGGTGAGAGGAGTTGGGAGTAATTTCTATTACTTCTTGCCTTTGATGTTTAGCATCAAGTGAGGGGGAGCTAAGTGTTAGCTCTAGGTAGGCCCTTTGCCATTAATGTCAAAGGTAGAGAATAATAGGTATAGGTACATGTGTAGAAAATAGGTACAGGGACCAGATACAAGTTGCTAAGTAAGGGGGAGTTACTGTATGTTTTCAGATGATAGTATGTGCAGGTGACAGGATGTGGCATTTTTAGGATTGAGGTTGACATCAATGACAATGGGGGAGATTGTTGGAAATATTGTCATTGATGTCAAAAGTTTAGCATTATTGGTGATAAAGGCCCCATTGCATTTAATGTTGTTTATCTTGGCTAATATGAGTTAATATTTATTTAGTATTAACAAATATTTTTTTTTTTGCATATGAGACAAAAGAAGGGCCCATGGAGAAGTCAAAGAGCCATGGGGTAAAGACAAAAGAAGGATGGGACGCATTTTCCCATGAAGAGTCATCTTGGGGAATACCAAGAGTCACCAAGTGAAGACAAAAGAGTAAGGGCGCAATTTCTCATGAAGGGACACTTTGAGGAATATGAAAAGTCACCAAAGATAAGGACAAAAGTGGGAAGGATGTTTTTGGTCATGAAGGGTCACCACATGACTTTTCAAAGGCTTTAATATGAAGGTTCATCCAAGATTGGTGCCATTTTCCATGAGGATTGAAGGGTCACAATGGGGGAAGGCCAAAGGTCATTTGGAAAGCTATAAATAAAGGCCTGAGAAGCCATTTGTAATATGAGAGATAGAGGTTGATTTTATATTGTAATATCTAGCTTAGAAGAGCAATTGTGAGAGATGAATATGATTTGTATTTTTTATATCTAGCTTAGAAGAGCAAATGTGAGAGAGAGGAAGGAGATGTTGTATTGATCTATCATTTGTTGAGATAGCAACATTGAGAGATAGGTGTGTGGTATACACAAAGGGGTTGGTGCTCCTATGGGTTGGTGCTCATAAATTGTTGCTGGGTTGGTGCTCGGCAAAGGGATTTGAAGCTCCTATGGGTTGGTGCTCACAAATAGTAGCTAGGTTGGTGCTCGACAAAGGGATTTGAAGCTCCTATGAGTTGGTGCTCACGAATTATAGCTGAGGTTGCTACTCGAAAAAGGGGTATGGTGCTCCTTTGGGTTTGTTCTCATGAATATAGTTGAGATTGTTCTCCGTGGTTTTTCCCACATTGTGTTTCCACGTTATATCTGGTGTCTCTCTCTATCTTGTGTGATGTTTATTGTTTGAGTTTTATTGCATATCTTGAATGTTTGATTAAAAGGAATTTGATAAAGGGAAAGTTTTAAAAGATATATAATATACTGATTCACCCCCCTCTCAGTATATTCTGTGCTTAACAAGGGGTATATTCAAATGTCACACACTCAAGTAGAACAAATGTCCACAAACCAAATAAATAAGTAACACTCAGGGCACATTGGCTAAATAAGTAAGGAACATGTTTACATTTTCCAAAATTAAGATAAAGAAGTAAATAGGAAGTACACTCAAGTAAGGTAATGTAAATATATGAAGCATTGAGATATGATTAACTAGCATAAACATTCAATACTAGTCCATGCATATATCTGTTAAAAAAAATTCACATATAATAACATATAAAATACATAGTATAAGATATCAATATTAGTTTATGTATGTGTAAGATACATAATATTTGTAAGATAATGGAAAATGATCATAAAATAATCGAACCTATGTCAATCATGATCATATAGAAGCAATATGCCCCCAATCTAGTATATCACACTGGAAAAGGAAAGGTCCAACATTTGCATGCCTAAGATATCATGGATCTAATGTATGCATCTATCACACTCAAGTACCTATGAAACATATGTGTGTATATAAATGATATGTTATATATTAACATAAAGTAAACAACATATGCAAAATCTAGTAAACATGTGTAATGTTAAATATTTTAGTATTTTTGAAATCATTTGAATGTTTTTGTATTTTTTGGGGATATTTTATTTTTTTAGAATTTTTTAATTTTTCTTTTTTTTTGAATTTTTGGAATTTTTGGAAGGAGAGTGCTAGCTGATGACCCCATCTAAGGGATTCTCATAGGGTGGACTATACTCAAAATGTGGGATAATAAATAGGTCATCCTACTACGGATCATATATATGTGTCAAATCTACATGTGTAGAATTTGTGATGATTTATGCATATCTCATAGGACTATCTGATGGTGAATTAATAATATAATATGTAGGGGTTCATGGAACCCATTTATTAATGTTCTATAATTTCATTGACGTAATAGTGGGTTTTGTTTCTCATTTTGAAACATGGTGTTCTCATGTAGGTAAATGGCTAGGTCATGGAGGTTTAAATGAGGATATCAAATATTCCACTGTAGCACATTAATGTAAAGGCCTCTTAATTATGGGGCACCTAAGAAAGTGTATTTTTGGTTGCTTACCCTTTTTTCATGATTAACCTTAGTAGGTTGTATAATCAAGTACCATGGAATAAAGTTTTCCTATTACAAAGGGTGTTTGATGTTTATGTATCTAAGGATGTCCAAATAACATATTAATGACTCTTGTATGTGGTATAATGGAAAATTTATTATTCATCTGTGTTGGACCAACCTAAAGAGCTAAATTAATCTCACAAAAAAATTGTAGTTTCCCATCGAATGATTTTACCATTTTAACTATAGGGAATAACTCATGATGTGTATATCCAAAATGTGTGGGTAATTCCATGGTAAATACATTCTCACTATCACCATTATCAATCATAACACTATGCATATGCTAATCATCAATATATGCCTTGATAAATAAAGAATGAAGATCTGAGTCATCATCGACAATCTCATTATCATCAAATAAAATATATGGTCTCAAAACCATATGATGTATCTTACATATAAAATACCAATAATAAAATATGATGGTTGCCCATAATGGGATGGAGGAGGATGTATATGATATTCCATTTTCACTTCTCCATTAATCTTACAATGATATTATAATGGATTGTTGAATATCATTTGGTTTTGATGATCATTTGGTTATGATCCTGAATCTGTAGGAGAATCCTCAAAGGTAAGTTGATCACTATTAATAAAGAACTATATATTATGCTTTAGTTTATAATATTTTTTCTTATAATACCTTGTACATTGGTGGTATTCATAATATGCATTGGCATCATATCCTTTTAGTAAAGGTCAAATCATATTAACCACCATATGAGGGAGAGATATGAGATGACACTCTACAAGCTTCAAAAGTAATGAAGTTGGAGACTCAATAAATTGTTTAAATTATCTCTTAGGTGCATTGTATAAGATGAGCCTATTAGGTTGTTGATACAATGTATTAATTTTTGTTAATTATGTCATTTTTATCCTTGGTAGGTTTTGACCATGTAACTTGGTTGGATATGAAAATTGTTAGTGAATGTCATTGGTCTATTAGCTACATACTTGAGATTTTCTAATCCAATCATTTTCATTTATATATCTTGAACAATATTGCATAAGTCTTCAAAAGATTTTAATTCCTTGAAAATAATACATTCATGTAAAGGAGCAAGTAAACTTTTCTTGAATATGTCTTTCAGTTATTTATCTACCCTTAAATTTGTCATTTTGGCCAACATTGTTTTATATCTCTTGAGGTATTCATTAATGGGTTCATTGTTTCCTTATTTTATCATGGTAATTTTTGCATGTGAATTTTTTTAATAATTATATTTGAAAAATGTGATAAAAATTGATAGCTATGGATTTGAATACTTTTACTAATTGTATTCGTAAATCATAGAACCATATCAAATCATAGTCCTTTAATCTTCTTAGAAATAATTTGGGTTAAAATTTTATTATTAGAACCATAATCAAGGAATCCACATAAAATGATTGAAGATATTTCTCAAGATCACCATTGCCATCATAAAGTGTGAACTTGGGTGAAACAAAACTAGTTGGAAAAGGGTGAAAATATATCCTAGGTGCAAGAGGGTTATGCAATACATCTTGTGAATCACAAGCATTAGGAGATTTCATATAATTTTTCTCAATGTTGGTAACCATATCTTGAAAATGTTTTATAGTTTGTACAATATCTTTCACATTTTGATCACTAAGGTTTGAATTTTGAGAAGTCATTAAAGGGGATGTAAAAATTTGTGTTAAAATAGGATTGAAACCAATAATTAAGTTGAAGTACTAATGATTCCCATGGAATATATAGGAATAGTTGTATTTGTTTTGGGGAACAATCTTTTAACAACATAACCCATGTCCCCACTAGATGTAGTATGTAATGTTGTGCTCAAGGGGCGAGAACAAGGATATAGAGATGTCCCATATCTCTAATAGCATGATCAATATATGCACATGGTTATTCATCTTTGATTTTTATTTTTTTAATGTATAATATAGTATGTAGGATCTTATGAATATATTTAGAATTTTCATGAATATGCTCATGAAATAATGCAATACCCTTAAATTATTCATGATCTAAGTGTTAATTTTCATTATCTTCATGTGTTTCATTATCATCATGATTAGATATATCTTCTCTAAGAACTTTTTTAGTATTTGGATCATTATCATTATTTTCACTCTCATTATTTATATAATTTGACATGGTAATAGCTTGAGACATTTTATATGGCCTAAGGGGTAACTCAAGATATTCAATAGGAACACCACCTATTCTAAAGATTAACCTAGGTTACATGCAAAGAGTATAATAAATCTGAATAAAAATAGCAAGTAAATACCTTAGGAGGTTGAAAACCCTAAAACAAGCTGAGATTTGCATGGAAAACTCAGAGGTTAGGTCCACCAAATGTTTAATCATTTTTTTAAAATTTAGGGTTAGGGGGAATAGGCTATTCAAGAATGAGATAACCTATTCCTAAAAGAAATACAAATAAATAATTTATTTTTTGATATTATATTTTGGTGTTGAATTACAAAAATACTAAATATAGAATGTACAATACTAAATAGTATTTTGATTATATAATCATAATAAAGAAATAATACATAGTTTACGCAATGTGTGGAAACAGGTTGTTTAGTGTTTAAGAAATAGTCATTATATTTTATAAATATTATTTTTGGTTTCTTAGACACTTGTGTTTCCTTATGGACACTTGTGTCGATACTATTGTCTAAATCTTGACATAATTATCATGTGTGAAATATTCATTGTATCAAGGTTGTACCACCTAGGTCTTTTGGGGTTTTTTGTCAACTTTCATTTTATGTATCTAGATCTCATATATAGGCTATCAATGACTATTTTCAACTAAAACCCTAGATCTCCACCATAGATTAGCTTACCTTGTAAAAAATAGGTTAGTGTGTTCATGGTGTCAAGCTAACCCCAAGGATACCTATGTCAATAGGCACTGCCTATATAGCCAATACTCCAAGAAGGGCCCTATATGTTGAGTGTGGAGCCCTTTGGTGCTATCACATGACCATAGGAATAAATTTTGGGGTCATAAAGAGCTCCAAGGATGTGGGGGTGTAATTTTCATGATCTCCACATGTGAGTGAAATGTTCCTTGTATTCTTAGTTTCTATGTATTCCATATTTTGTGGAATTAGTTGTTAGATATTTATTTCCATATGACTTCCACTTTTATTGAAAGTGGGTCTATCTTCCTTATTTTTAGGGAGATTGGTAATTTATTGGAATATGTTATACCTTCCTTTTTATGTGGAGTTGGTTGAGATCACATGTTTTTGGGAAAATATGCCCTTAGAAGGTGGAGAGATGAATATGGTGTGTTCCTCCTTGGGAAAGCTTTTGGATAAACTTGACGAGGTATAGGAGGGTTATCACATGTTGGATAATGATTATCTTAGATAAGCATTTCACATTTCTCCTCCTTTTATGGATTTTACTCATTTTACTATATATATAGTGTGTGGTGTGGCCTTTAGAGGTTGATGGTTTATTTGCAAGGTGTATCTTTGAGGATCAGAGTCAAAGTGCATGTGTTTTTCAAAGTGCATGTGTATATTACAAGGTGTGGTTTAGCAACTTGTGAGATACAACATTATATAGGTGTAGGTGAAAGTGCAACTTTTTGTGTAGCACTTTCTATAGGATATTTTTCTATCTCTATGAGAGTTCATTGTAATCTTGTTTTAGATTACTAATTTATTTGAGAACTTTCATTAGTGGATGTATCCCACATTGGGTGAACCACATTATATCTATGTTATTCTCATTTATGCTTTCATATTAATGGTGAATTAAGGATTTTTTCCATGATTCATGTTATTGCATAGCTTTAGATCTAGTTTATGGTAATAGTAGATCTAGATTAAAGTGTTTTTATTCCTAACACTATACTTATGTAATTCTCTGTTGTGTGTGGGAATGTGTGTGTACAAGGGTATAATATAATATATGATAATGCATGTAGGGATCTATAATTTAACTTGACAAATATGGATCATGGTCTATCTTTTAAATGCTTCAGACCTTTTGTATGATTTTGCATATGCTAAATATGTAAATGAGAATGAATACAATAGAATAACTTAGTTTTGCACTTAAAAATTTAATAGTATGTCTAATCTTTCTTAATAAACACTATATTTATACTAGATAAATAATAAGTATGCCTTTTATTTAATTTATACCAATTATTTTTAAATAATCATGAGAATGAATAGGGTAGAATAAGTTAGTTGTGCACTTTGAAATTTATTAGTATGTCTAATCTTAATTAATAAACACTAGATGTCTACTAGATAGAAAATGAGTATGACTTTTCTTAAATTTATATTAGTTATTTTTAAATAATCCTCATGGAAGGGTTAATGACATTATTAGGCCAACCCGTAAACTTTTAAAGATTTAAAAATTTGATTATTTTTAGGGCACAAAGACTTGTGTTTGAGTTGGGATAGTAGCATCAAATGTTTTTGATAAAGTAAGGCAGCAAACCAGGGGTCGAACCCTTTACATTCAAAAAAGACAAGAAGGCAAACAAAAAAAATATGCCTTCAAAGAGACGACAGCACAGCTGAGAACAACAGACAAAAATAAAACACAATCAATGGAAAGACCAGAGTCAGAGAGGTCTCCCCTTACATAACTATTTATTTGATAAGATCATTAAGTTTCTCATTCTCTACATTGTCAACATACCCAGTATTACCCACCACTTCCAACATAGACATGTTTAGCAGAATTGTATTTCGAAGCCCTTTGGCAAAAACCTTCTCCAACTTCTGAATACGGTCCTTCAAGGCCCCAATTTCAATTTTCCAATAAGTCTCATTCTCAGTACCCTTGCCAGCTTCCTCAACATACATTTTCCCCTTATTTTTAGCAGTTCCTATAGTGTCAGCACCCTGCTCCTCAGTAACCTCAAAATCCCTAGTATCTTACTTTCCTCCAGTGTCCTCTAAAATTTCTTGGATTTCTAACTCCTTAGACTCTTCCTCCTGGGTTGCTTCTTTTGAAGCACTTTCTGAGTAATCAATCAGTCTGGCCTTTAGGGCAGGTTTACCAGCAATCTGTCCTAACCTTCACACTCTAGAGGGGAATCCTTCCTTATTAATTTTGGAAGGCTTGTGAGATTTTCCACCTTGGCCCCCCGTGGCTCTACCCAGATTCCTATGGGTCCCCTCCATAGTCTCTTTAATATTTTCTTCCTCTTCATCAACCTTTCTCTTCTTACCCTTCTTGCTTGTAAAGGAGCTAGGGGTATCAACAGGGGTCTTTTTAGGGGTGGAGAAAGAGATATCTTTTGTTTTGGTAGGAGCAGGGGAAACCCAGGACTCATCAATAGCATCATCATACACCAGGTTGGAAGGAATGTCTCCACTATCAACTTTGATATTCTTGGTTGGCTCAAGGGCATGATGAAAGTTGTATAAATAGAAAATTAGCCCTTAGTGTAGGGGAATAGGTTTTATACCTAGCTTCTTAGCCATTTTAGCTCTCACCCTCAAGACAGAGTGTTCCAAAGAGGAGAGTAGGTAAAAAGGAAAGCTAATAATAACATTGCACTTGAAATGATTTAACAAAGGAAGGTGGTAATTGTAGAACCTGGTAAATCACCCCTCGAGTGTGAATTACTTCATGAGAATGAAGCACACTCCATTCCATGGCTCCATAATTTTAGCACGCTCGAACCCTCCTTGATATGGGACGAGTTCCTCTCCCTCACCCAAAAATAGTTTATGGCTAGCCATATCCATGATTTTGGTTTTCCTTTGAAGTTTCATACCCTGCATGGTCATTCATGTGGCCATAGAAATCACCTTTTTAGAGATTTCCAAACTAATTTTGCCCACTGTGACCCACCTATTCAACTAGGATCTCACAAACTGCTTAGACAAGTTTTTGTCATAACCATTCAGCCTTTCCAAATATGGGCTGATACCCCCTTCTTTACAATAATGCCAAACCATTAGATTATCTTTAAATTCATATCAAGAGATAGGTTCAGTTCAAATATGGTATCCCCCTATTATGTATTTGTAGACCCAAATAGTGGAGTTCCTAAGTTCCACCTTCAGCTTTGAATTGGTAGCTAACCCTTGCTTCTGTTTATGCAGAATGTAGATGTGATAGCTCATTTTATGAAATACCCTACAGAGATGACGTTGTCTAGTCCCATGCTTGAAAATAGTTTTCCCTTGATTTTCATGATGAGATCCACACACTGCAACCTCGTGATATAGTGAATTATGAATGATTACCAAAAAATTACTAAGGTTATCAATTTTTGAGATCCCTGATGGCCCTCTCCACATGGACCACCTCTGAGAGCTATCCTTGTCATCAATGTACCTCATTATTGACAAGTCATCTCATTTTGAATGATCTACCTAATGTTTAAGGGAATATGAACACCTTGTCGCCACACCCTCCAACCTAAAAATTGTTGACCAAGGTTGGCACAAGCATCAACAATCTTGTTTCCTTCTCTGTAGGTATGGGAAATCTCAACTTCAGCAAACTTTTGTAAAAGAAATTGGATATCAGTAATGATATCTTTTAGCTTAATTCCCACATTTGATGCTTTATTAATAGCATCTATGACCATCTTAGATTCTCCTTGTATATTCAAGTTCCTTATTCGTAGGGATATAGCTAACTTTAATCCAAATAGTAAAGCCATTACTTTAGCATAGTTGTTGCTCTAGCATCCAATTCCACTAGCATAGATAGCAGACATCCATCCTTTATCATTCCTTATAATTCCTCCACCACTAGCTTTACCATCCAATTGGATGCCCCATCAAAGTTGAGTTTCATCCAGTTAGGTTTAGGGGGGATCCATTTAGTATTTAGTCTCTGTAGCATTTTGGAGTTATTATACCTAGGGATCTGGTTTGAAACCTTCCATTTGGCTGCAATTTGGTTTTCAATTTGAGATAGGGGTTTCTCCGCAGCACAAATATGAGCTGTTGTAACACTTTCCATAATGGTCTTAGCAAAGGAGTTAAACACCTGAGAAGCATTTTTAGCAGTGTCCCTAAAAATTTTGTGGTTGCGCTCTTTCCATAAGGTCCAACTCAAACATGGTAGAGCTTGCTTCCATAATTCCATAAGCCAAGGATGTGTGAAGGTTGGGTTCTAGCTGAGAATTACTTCTTTAAGGTCAGAATTACAGACCCATTCAATACCAAAGTTGTTAAGTCTAGTGCCCCATAATTACCAGGCAAAATCATAGTGGATAAAGAGGTGTGAAACTGATTCCTCTTTTGAACCACATAGGAAACATCTGTTAACTAGAGTAAACCCTCTCTTTTGAAGGTTATCCTGAGTAAGGATTTTGTTATGAGCAGTAGCCCATCAAAACATGTTAATTTTTGGAATAAGTTTATGATTCCAAACCTTTTTCCATGCATCTTTATTCTGAGCTTTAGGAATGAGTAGATGGTAAGCATATTTGACAGAGAATGATTGATTCTTATTTAGCCACCAGTATTGTTCATCCTCCTAGGGGAAGAGAGGGATTTTGATCTCTTGAATGCACTACTAGATCTCCTGAATTCTTGGGAAAAGCTCAGGCCAATGAACACAATAATCCAAAATATTTTTCCATATTTTTTAGTAGCATTTAATGTTATCATCCTACCCTAAACATAATTATTCATATGAAGGAAATTTTTTGAGGTTCTATAACTAAATGTGAATGATATATAAAATTTTAAGCATTTTCTAGTTATAGGTGATCTATATAATCAGACTAATTAGGTTTGTACTAATAAGTAATTACTTAGGATTAGTAAGGTGGTGAGTGCGAGCCTTTTGGATATGAAAAAGGTCAAACTAAGGGTTATATCCTTAAGTTATATTTTTCAAGTGTAAAAGACTAGTTTTACATATAAATCCAAATCTAAGCATCTACACATAGATGGTCAAGGGGTCACATACAAGGAACATAAATATGTTGCTAATAAATAAATTTAAAGGAGCTAAAAACAAGGCGCATGAATGTTGTAACAAGTAAGGCTAAAGATCCACAAACAAGGGGCACAATTTTATCAACAAGTAAGGCTAAAGATCCACAAACAAGGGGCACAAATTTATCAACAAGTAAGGCTAAAGAGCCACACACAAGTGGCTTGAATGCCATAAAAATAAAGGCTAGGGATCCATAACAAGGCCAAGGGGACACATAAAATAAACAAAAGTAATTATTCTATCATGCAAAGTAACAACATCAATGAAGCATAAAACTAATGAAAACTAGTTTATACTATCTATGTATGTCAGTATCATAACATACTAAATAACAAATTGATGTATCATTGTATAATAAATGAGTAACTAACAAGGCATGTGTATTCATTATATGTATCTCAAAATAATAAGGTCATATAAATTTATAACTTGTGATAATATAACATGTGTAATTAGATGCCTCTAACATTGGCAGGACCCTAGGTATAGGAAAGGTCCAACATTTATGTGTCCATGTGTGGTAACTTCATTTAAAATGAGATTAGTTTCTTTTTAGCATGAAAACCAAATCAAATGAATACAACCTAACATCCTAGGTGCATGTCCTTAGATTATGTAAGGTCTAAAAAGTGACAAACAAATAAATATATTATAAAATTTAACAATTATACCTTCCTCACGAATGTCTCCTTCTATCCAAAATTCAAGTTTGGATTAGCCTAGATGTAGTTACAAAAGACTTTGATCAATGTTGCATAGTTGTTTTTATGGTGTTTACCCTTACACTATATATAATTAATTTTATTATGGTTTATGCTTAATGGATGATGACCTTAGTATTTGGTAGAGGTTTGATGCACTATTTGGTCATGATGAAATGAGGAGGAAACCCTCTAATTTATATACTTGGTTGAAAAACATGAACCTTTACATCAAATGTAAGATCAATGGATGGGGATCAATCGTACAACAAGAGGAAATCATTAAATGTTATGATATAGAGTGTGTAAGTTCTTGTATATATCTCCATTCAGGAGGGTTTGGAGTGTGTAAGTGCATGTCATAGACATTTCTTTCACTTCTCTTAGCTTGCATTAAAATTTCCTTGTGAAGAACACCCTTGATTTTTTTTAAATGATTTTAAATTGTAAAGTGGGTAAGTGTAGACATTATTTATAAATTACATATCACCTCAATCTTTTACACTTTGCAAATACATATCATGGATGTAACTTCATCTTATAGACCTTTCTTCATGCTTAAAGACTCACATGCACTATCTCTTTGTGCTTATTACTCATCTCTTAATCTAAAAAATGTCATTATAATGAACCATACCTTCTATCTTGTCCCATAATGTTGTAAACCTCCTTATCTTCCATATTTTCAAGTTTTAGACATATACCTACTTTTTTGATTCCAAGACACTTGTTTCCTAGTCAAATGCTTACATTGGTGCAAGTGTCTTGACCTAACATAAGTGTCTAATACCCTAAATTCATTAAATTTTCAAATTTAGTGTATATATATGGTCAATCTAAGTGATTTTATACAAGACATTATCCAAAGGGATTGGTATATATATAATATTAACCCTAATTTATTCCTCACCAAGCACAAACCTAAAAACTTATTATCCACTCATAAGGCAACTTACCAAAGGCATCCAATCAAGAATTCAAGTGACCATCCTTATCCTATTTCCATATCAGTCATACGGATAACACATCTATATGTCTAAATTAATAAAGGAGAACTCCATGATCAAAAATTTTAAGTTACAAGCTAGATCACTCTACGTAGTTACTTATCACACATTCCATGATACACACACAAGCTAACATATATGGGATAAGACATGTTAGCTATGTAGGCAGTGCTCATTGATAGAGGGGTCTTTTGGGAATCTTGACACTATGATCCCACTAACCCATTTCTCCCACATCCACTATGAAGATGAATAACTAGGGTTTCTTTATTTGATAAAGAGTAACATCCCATGATCCAAATCTAATTAGACTAGAGTGAATGTGATATAGAACCTAGAATATTCCAGGTGGTCACATCCATATCTAATAGGTATTTCATATAGGATACCTACATCTAATTTGGATAGAAGTGTCAACACAACTATCTAAGGTTGACATAAGTATCTGAGGATAAAAAAGTTAACTTTACATAATTTGATGATTGATCAAGAATCCTTTTCCAATGTATTTCTTGCATGTTCCAAATCCATATCTATGTTATAATCATAATTAGCTAAGTAACTTGCATTCATTATCATTGTAAGATATAGCATAGTTGTACTTTTTATTTTTAGCATATCTAAGCATAATAAATTTAGTATATGTTTTATTTGAGTTTTGAAATAAATTGGCCTAATTTAGAGATAGTCTACCATCCTTTTGGCATAGGCTATCTCTACCCATTTAACCATAGATTATTCAATATAGATTTTAGGGTTAAACATTTGGTGAACTCGATTTATGTGAATGTAAAAAAAATGATTCCTAAGGATTTTATTTTTTTGTTTAAATTATGTAATTTTTCATTTATAAGCAATGGAAAATAGTAAGAAAAAAACATGATTTGAAATGGAGGATAAATAAGCATTGATCACCCTTCTCAATAATAACAAGGGATTAAGGGATGCATTTTTGTATGTTACAAGAGATGAAATCATTAAGCATGATAAGGCTAAGGCTTCCTCACCTAGTGATGGTGAGTCCTAGGAAGGAACTAATGGCCAAAATTAGCCAACATACAAAAATTTTGTTTATAAGGATTAGGCCACTCTTCTAGACCATTTAGTGACCTCTTGCCTTCATGAATAGTCTCTTTCTAGTCCTGACTTGATGATGCAGTGTAGTATCTTGGAAGGTCTTAGTGTGGTGTTGGGGGCTATAGCAAAGTCCTAGTGTAGTGGATGTTCCAATGGTGGAAAGATAAGATGATATTAATATCACTACGTCAATGTCCCTACACTTTTTTGAAATACTTTAGCAAGGTTTAAGGTAAATTTTTAAATTTCAAGGTAAAGGCCTAGAAATGGGTCTTGAGTTGCAAGTGAAGGATCTAGCTAGTTTCTAGGGTGTTTAAGAATTCAAGGGTAGGAAGGAGGTTTTTAAAAAGTATCAGATATTATAATGGGTCAAAAATTATGTATAATAAATCCATTTTTCCCAAAATACCCTCAAAAGTGCATTAGATGACTTAAAGAGCTTCTAATTAAAAAATTTACATGAAAAGTGATTTTTTGGATAAGTCAAATTGATTTTGAATTCATTCCACTTATTTATGGCATGTTTTCCTTATTTAGGCATGTTTAAAGACATTTCAATTCATTTAGACTGGAGGAGAGGAGTTTGGGTGCAAGAGGATGCAGTTTTAGGCCTTTTGAAGCCATGGTCAAATAGGTTTTTTAAGGTTTTGCTCAATACAAAAGCTCAACTATTATATGAAAGCATCCATGGTGTCTCTAATATCCTCTCTTAGGTCTCTAAAATTATATCTAGGCATAATAACTAGAATAATAATGAAAAACCTATTGGCTACAAACTAGGCATGAAATAGGTTTTCTACAATTAATGCAGCTTCAAACACCTCAAGTCTTCTTGAGTTAAAAACCCAAGTTTTCTATTGGTTTGTGAATGATTATAGGTTTAATAGAGGTTTCCACCATTTTTTTAGGTCTTGAAGGTAACATAAAACTTCATTTTATTGCTCATATGAATGATATGGTTACCTAAAAGCCTTATACAGGTACAAAAACGGCTCTCATGGTAACAAATGGTCTTGTAAACAAGTTTTAGGATAGCTAGTTGAAGATGCCTTAAGCTTGAGGACCTCCATCAATAGATTCCAAAGGAATTTTAGGTTCCATGGTGAATTTTATAGGTTTGATGAGAAAATATGAGCTAGGGACACAAAAGGAAACATAAAAAAGTTAACCTTCAAAGTTAGTGTAAGCATCAAATGCCAAGGTGACTAACCATGTTGCCTAGTGGAGCTGGGGTGTAAAACTCAATTAGAGGAGTTTTGGGGAGTTGAGGATAAAATTAGATATTTTAAGGAAGTGTTTATATGTTTTAAGAATTTTCTCAAGTTAGTGGAGCATGATGTCATCTTCCTCAAAGAAATTTTGTCTTCTAGTGCCTTTTTAGGCCAATAAGAGAGTTTTAAGACCTTTTTAACTTTGGGGTGTTATTACACTAAGTGAGATCAATTCCTAAGTGGTTTGGAGGTGGTTTAAAATCACCTACATTTTCTTATTCTTTGTGGGAGATCTATGGATGGTGGTTGAGTTACATTTATTGATTTTTGAAAGATTTCTTCTCCTCTCCCTTCCCTTTTCTCTTATATATCCCTTTTCTTCTCCATTTTAAAATATATACTCTCATTTAAAAAGGAAAAATCCTATAATTTTTTTTAATAATAGCCTCTTGAATCAATAAGACAACTTATTTTACCTATCTCTTTGCCTACATCTAGTGTTCTAGTTAGCTTCTACATGATTGCCTTGTGGAGTAGTATTTTTCCTTCTTAATTATCCTTATTTATTGCCTTTTTGTAGGTATTTTAAGGTATTTTTATGTATTAATTTTTGATTTTTGATCACTGATGAAGGTATATAATGATTTTTGATACTCCTCCATACTTCACCTCTTGTCTAAGGAACTTAGTTTAGAAATATTTATGCAAAATGACCAATTTGAGAGATTTTGTGAGTGAGGGTTCTATTTGATATTCCTTAGTGTTAGTTTCAATAAATTTGGAGTGTTTTTAAATTTGGTGTATCACCTTTTATATTCTTTTATTTATCGCTTAGAGCCCTTTCACCCTTTTTCAAGTCAAAACTAGTAGTTTAGGCGATCTACCAAGAGGAACCAACCTTCTCTGGAGGTTCAACCCCATCAAAGGATACCCACAACCTGGGTTTGATCCCATTTTGTATTTTAGAGTGAGAGATCCTAAACAACCCTCTCATAAGGATGAAATTTTGTGTTACAACAATTTTTAGCATGCCTAGTGTGACTACTACATTCTTCCCTTCATTGAAGGGTTTTTGGTGTTGCTCTCTAATACAATTAGACTTAAGAGGAATGTTTAAAAACATAAATTATGAATCCAATATGAACATAAGATGGTCAAGTATTCTAAGTGTCCAAAATCAAAACCTTGGTATGTATACTCAAACCTCTTTTGATTAGCATGCTTATTATATACCCCAGCATCACTTATATCAGGCTAATAATGTTTATGTGTTTCCCCAAGTGGCCCTCAAGCAACCTATCAGCCCTATCCTATCCTTTTCCTCCCTTCGAACCCTATGTATGACCAAAATCAGACTTCGTGGTATTCCAATCAGTCCTCTAATCCCCCTTATCAAGACTATGCTTATCTTATTACATGTTTGTCAGGATTCAATCAAGCATTATCAAATCATATGCAATTGATAGATTGGTAGGGGTTTATAAATTTTTAAATTATCCTTATCCATGTTATACAAGAGGTGATGAGTTCTCTTTAATTGGTCAATAATAGGTGGTCAGTTTATGAGGGTGAACAATGGGTAGTTTATGAAAGGGATGACAAAGTGATGTTGAGAAGCATGGTCCAAATCTTGGAGAGTGTGTTGATATATTATGAAGATCAGAAGGCTCATTTAAATCAGTCCTATGTGTGCTCTCCCCTCTAGAAGCCTCAATCTTAGCCTTCAAGAGCTTCAAATCAGCCCTTAGCCAACCTTTTCAAGGCCCATCCTTGTCAAGAATTAGATAATAAATATTAGACCAAGCTAGAGCAATCAAGAAAATAGATAAAGAGGTTAGACTTGGACAAGAATCTACATTCATATCATGGAGGGAATAAGGATATTCTTGCATGAGTTTTGGAGTGTGTGGGCATCCATTGAAGAAGGTGACTATCCACATGTTGAGAACCTAGAAGTGAAAGAGTGGGTACTATCCATTTTATAGGTGTTAGAGCATTATCAGAGAGAAAATATGAAACTAAAAAAAAATTACCCTCTTCTACCCCTACACACACTCTCTTTCAAGAGCATGAATCCATCCCACCATGGATCTCTCCCTATGCCAATGATCCTAGTTATACCATTCCCTCACTAGTGAGAGCACTCTCTCATAGGCCTACTCAAGAATGAGAATATAACAAGGTGGTTATACCCTATACATTTACCTTATGGAAATGAGTCAAGGCATAGAGATGAAGGAGGAGGTGTTGGTTATAGTGACCCTAGAATAAATCTTGGAAAAGGAAGAAGTTTTGGTTCAAAAATAAAGTGGGTTATGCATAGCTCAACTAAATGAGCTTACTTTACAAGAGTTCCAAGACTCCCTCTCCCCTCCTCAATATCCACAAAAGACACCTCTCAATATCCCTAGTTGGTGTAGTACTCTCCTAATTTACAAGCAAGGTGAACCTCTTCTCCCTCCCACCATCTCCCTCTTAGAGAAAGAACCCATTTTACCAAGGATAGAGGAGTAGCTTGTAGTCATAGGTGAGCCACAAGATGAAAATAAAAGTGTCTATGATGAATATATCATAATAGCTAGCCCACTTCATTCATAAGAGGAAAATTTAGGTTTAGACTAGCCTTATTAGCATGGCTTTGACACTAATGAATTAGATCCTGAAGAGTACAATCCTCAAGCTAAATATGGTGTAGACCTTAAATGGACTATTTCATGTTGATTATACATAGATGAAAAAGAGGATCAAAACTAGGTACTAGAGGTTGGTCCACTTCAATATGAGGTGTCAATTAAAGATAGCCATGATATGTTGGAGCTAGAGGAAGAAAAATTAGACCTTGAGCAATATAATTGTTATGTTTTGGACCTTGGTTGGTCAAATAAACCCTCATTTATAGTTGAAAAACAAGAAGAAATCTTGAGTGAAGTTGATGAAGGATACATCTCAAGTGCTCAAGTGATGTATTTTGAGAAACATACTAGTGAAGAGCTAGAAGAGTTGTGGCATAAATTCAATGCCATAACCAAAGAGTTTGAGGAGGTTGATAGACATGTCCTTACAAAAAATTATGAGCATGCTGATCTAGGCATGATCAACCCTAATTTACACAAGAATAAGGTGGAAGAATATGGTATTTTTGAGCAACCAAGTGAAAAAAATATAGTTTCTCCCAAGAACCTAAATGCAGTATTTTTATAAGGTTTTCTCAAGAGTGATATGCAACATGATTTAAGTCCTGAATCAGAAGAAGAGTATTTCATCATTAGAAACATGTCTTCTCCTCTCCATCCATCAAGGAGTAATCCAAAGGAGTCAATAATTAGGCATCTTAATCTACCTAGTATGATCTCACAAAATTAGGGTGCATCTTATCCTTATCCACCACAAAATCATGATGCCAAGAGCTTCCCATTTATCCAAGAGGAAAATATTTATAATTTTTAGTTCTATACATTCTATAGTCTTATACTTCCCTCTAAGTGATTCATGCACAACCCTTCTATTTTGTTGTGTTTCCTTTCCCTAAGTGATTTAAGCACATTATCATTTTGTTTTGGGTTGTCCTTACTATTTAAAAAGATACAATAAGAATATTTGTATCCTTGTGATCAATTGAAAACCAATTTGAAAAAGACTTATGTGGCTCTATAAGCCTAATGGATAGGGTTAAGGCTACTAGTCTCTTACATATTTAGACATGAAATCCCAGGAGGTCACCAAAAATGTTGGCTAAAATTGTCCCACATAAAAAAAAATTGTTTACATGGATCATGCCACTCTCCTAGACCATTTAGTGACCTTTTACCATCATGATTGGTCTCTTTCTAGTCCTCACTTGATGATGCAGTTTATTATCTTAGAAAGTATTAGTGTGGTGTTGTGGGATGTAGAAGAGTCATAGTGCAGTGGATGATCCAATTTTGGAAAGATAAAATGATATTTATGGCCCTACATCAATGTCCTTTCACTCTTTTGAAACACTTTAGCAATGTTTATTGTAAATTTGGAGATTTTAAGGTAAAGGCCTAGAAATGGGTCTTGAGTTACAAGTAAAGGATCTAGTTGGTTTCCAGGGTGTTTGAGCATTTATGGGTTTGAATATTGTTTTTAAAAAGTGTCAAATATTCTAATGGGCCAAAAATGATGTCTAACTAATCCAATTTACCTAAAACACCCTCAACAGTGCATTAGATGACTTGACCAGCTTCTAATTAAAAAAATTAAGTGAAAAAGTGTCTTTTTGGAGAATTCAAATTGGTTTTGAATTATTTCCACCTTATTATGGTATTTTTTCCTTATTTATGAATGTTCAAGGCCATTTCAAGTCATTTGGAGTGGAGGAGAGGAGTTTGGGTACAAGAAGATGCAATTTTGGTCCTTTTAGAGCCATGATTGAATATGTTTTTGAAGGATTTTCTCAATTTATAAGCTCAAATATCATATTAATTCATCTATGGTGTCCCTAATATCCTCTCATATTCCTCTAAAATTATATCCAATCATAAGAACTAGTAGAAGCAAGCAAAACCTATTGGTTAAAAACTAGGTGTAAAATAGGTTTTTTGCCATTAATGGAACTTCAAGCACCTCAAAAGGTTTCAAGAAGAAAGGAAAGTTCACTTTCATCATTAAAAATATTATCCAAGTTTTTTATTTATAAGTAAGTTCTCTAGCCTCACGCACTAAGAGAAAACCCTTAACTAGTTCTTGAGTGCCTTCAAAACCTAAAAGGCATATCTTTCTTGGTTTTGACCCTTCAATGTAGGATTAGCAATGCAATTAGAATAATGAGGGATGCATAGGTCATACCAAATAATACACATAAATTTTATCCTCTAGTTCACATGTCTGATCCTTAAGAGTCAAAAAAACCTTCATGGTAGAAAACATTTGTAGTATCATGTTAAGGTCAATTTAAAGGAAAATTTGTGGTTTGAGGTCCTTAAGCAAGGTTTGTACTCTTATTTAGTTGGAGGAACACCATGGAAATGTTGGTATCCTCTTAAAATTATTATATCACCCAGTCCTTGTCTTAGTCTAAACAATCAATAAAGGGATCTCCATCTATAACCATGTCAAACTTAGTCAAGATATGTTTCATGAAGGTGTTGTCTTGAGAAGACTAGAAAACATGGATATCTCATTGAAGGTATTTGTTTAAACTTATCCTTAGGATGTTTTTATTTAATAAAAGTTTAATCAACAATATTTTAACCTTATTAAGGTCTCTTTCCAATATTCCATACAAGGCACAGTAACCTCCACCTACAACCAACTCCCTAAATCTCTACCTACAGCCAAATGAAGAACATCAACAGTGTTTTGTTGAGAAAATAAAGGAAGATAATGTTGGTCATAAGAGATTAGAAAATATAAAGTATTCCACTATATTTAAAACCAATATTTAATTTGTTTTACATTGATAGCAAGAAACTTCAAGAATGCAAATAGAAATAACCACCTATAGCTGCATCTTGGCTTGAACTAGCAAGTGAAGTGATGGGTGAACTTAGTTTCCATGATAGTGATAGTGAAGATAAGATAAAATAAAATAATACTCCTTTGATTTTTTTTCAAGATAACTATTGTATTATGGATCTTTATCTTATTTTAATGACCAGTTCCTAACAAAGGTGTGGGGTGGTAACACCCCCCCCACCAGGGTCACCATAGATGTCCAGAAGGATAGTGATCTATTTTTGAGCCCCCCCCCCCCCGCCAATGGTTTATGTTTGGGGTCAGCACACCTGAATAAAAATTTAGTTAAAAATGAATTTTACAATATTTTAATTTTGTAGTAAATCTAGACCATTCAGTATTAGGTTGCAGATCTAATGGTAAAAGTTATGTTTGTACATTTTTGCCCTATATGTAACCATCCTTTTGATATGAGGGAATTTTAATTATTATGGAATGTTGTATGTGAGTGAATAGGATATTTTATTGGTTGTATTATAGGTTTTTCCTTCATTTTTTGGACTAAATAAAAGGAAGGACTAGCTATTTCTATGTAGATGTAGCCCATAGTGGGTGAACCATGTTAAACCTATGTCTCTATTTTATTGTGATTTATGCATTTTATTTCAATATTTAATTCATTAATATTTATATGTGTCCTATATTCCTCAAAATAATAAAGGGTTTCCAAATGCATGAAGAGGTCTTGAAGAGATCATACATAGAATAGTGTTAAGAAGTTCATTGACCTAGTGTGCTCTCACAAGCATCATATGGAGATCTCCTTATGAAGGTTGTAGGGTTATATAACTAGATGAATATGATAAATTCACTCTAAATAGTGATCTCATAACACTCCAAAAAACACTAATATGTTATTAAAACATGTCCAAGGTTGAGCAAATGGTTTCAAACCATACACACAGTCATAAGCTTGAGGGTTGATTTGGAGAAAATTTGAAGATTTAAAGGTGTTAGAGAGGTGATCTAACCTAAAAATTTGGTAAAAAGGGTCATCATGACCCAAAATATTCCTATATGGTTTCCCATTTTCCATATATATAATGTGTATACCTATTATTTTATTTTAGAGCTGAGGCAATCTCCAAGTAAAACACAAGCAGCCTAGGCCAGTCCTAGAGAAGGTTGTGACTTTTAAACATCCAGAAGTAGAATTAGACTCTAAAATTTTGTAAAAATGATATACATGACCACATAAATATTTATATTCCATATATAATACCACATTATTAGTTTAATCATCTATTTTTTTGTCACATACCTCCTACAGTCATAAACAGTCATTCACAAAGGCAACCCACTAGTTAGTTTTGACAAAAATGAGTTTTAAGGCCTCTATAGGTATAATAAAGTAATGAAAATTGGTATGGGTGATGATAGTAATTGGTTATAAGTTTACATAATATTTTATATGTCACACTAATAGTGTAATAATCTTTTGTTTTGTCACAGTCCTATGTTTATTTATTGACAACCAACATGGAGATAGGAAAGCTTCTTGGAGGGATATAAGGTATGATAGATGGTTTTAACCTCATATGAGGATTTTTTAGGAAATTTAGGGTGATTTTAATTCTTCCCAAACATTTTTATAGTGATCACATTCAAAATTTTGATGCTAAATGTGAAGAAGTGCAAATTTGCAAAATTCAAGATTTTGGCATGTAAGTGGAAATAGTCAAAAAAAGAATTTTAAAAGGTTTAAAGGGTTAGATGATGAAATATAATGATTTTATAAGTTTTATTATATAATACAGGTCATAATTAAAAAACAATAAGTTATTAGCCATTATAAATCATAAGATATGTATATTTCTCTCTTCTTAGGTTTCTTGGTTCTCATTTTCTATGTGTGGTCATATAGAATGTCCAAATTGGTAGTTTGAGTGTGGCTTGAGAAAACCTATCCATAGGTCCTTTTTTCATGCTCTTAAAACCATTTTAGACACATTTTTACTCATTTCTAGTCATCTATAACCTTCTAAATAATCATTTCACCTCAGCTAGATAATATTCCCCATGTTATTCTTGTTCCCCTAAGACCCTAGCCTTATTACAAGAGTGCCCCATTTGGACTATAGGAATCCATAAAGAAGTGTCCCATTTTTTGTGGTCCTATAAATTTTCACTTTGATCTCCAATATTTATTTTCATCTAGTCCTTATCTTTAATTAGATCAGCCTAGCGTGCATACATCTAATCCATGACCAATTATTCCCTATAAAAGCCCACTCAAATCTCATTTACAAAGGAGGTGACCAAACTTACAAAGCAAGAAAGAATATAAAAAAACACTAAGGTAAACTCCATTATTATTTGTACACAGTCACTCAACACAACTAAAAACCTACTCAAATTCTCATACTAGTCCTTAGCCACCTCAAACACTATCAATTTATCATTTGCATCTGCATCACACTATTACACAAAGCACACTAGGTGGAAGAACTACATATGGCTTGATCCCACTTCAAAGTATTGGTATGTAGGTAGCATTCCCACACAAAGGGTGTGGATTTCACATTTAGTACCACACTAACCCCCCTCTTTCTCAAGTGACTCAAATGTCATTTTATCAAGCATGATTGAGGGTTAGGGTTTAAAGACAAAATCGCATCCATAGTGAGTTTTATTGATGACCAGCATTCAATTTTTCATAGGCATGCTCACACAGGTATAGTAAAACTACCCAAAAAGTTTTAGGTCTTTGTGATCATATTGGAAAATAGATATAGGAATGGAAAATAGTGTCGAACACCAAAGCATCCACTTTTTGATATTCCTATCCTTTCACCAAACAAAATATAGATTTAGGTTTATAGCACCTTCCTAGTCTTACACATCCATTTTCAACCTCTGTATCAGTCATCTTAGTCTGTATTCTAGCTAAGTTATATTTCTTCTTATTTATTGTTATTTTTAGAAAGGTGAAAAAGACAAACAGTTGCATAAACTAGAAATGTATATATTTCTATATTTTTTATCGATTTATTAATCTGGACTCCTAACTAAAATAGGAATAAAATTATATTATTCCCAAATAAGTTAAATCATTTGGTGAACCCCACTTACTTCTCTTGTGCACAAAAACCCTAGAAACCCTAGAAAAAATTCCTTGTTGATTATTAGCAATATGTTTCTAATTTTTTTAATTAAATCAGATTTCACATTAAAAAAAAATGGATCTCACTTATTTCAAAACATTTCTTTCAAAAAATAAGGAATCCATACTCGGTCCTATCATATATATGAATGATGAAGTTTACTATATGTTAATGCAAAGCTTCATTATTTCCCTTTCATGCTTACTTTTTATAATGTGGGATGATATTAAGAAATTTATTGCTAAACATGTTAAGATCCCTTTCCTTCAAATCAATGTTTACTTTTCTTTAATACAAGGTTTATTTATTTCTTTTACATACGCTCTCTCTCTCTCATGTGGAATAATTTTCAACTCTATCTTGCTAAGCATGTTAGAAATGTCATGTTACAAGTCAATGTTTTTCATGCATTAGTGTAAAGTTCCATGCTCTCTATCCCTTGTTTTCTATCTCTCATGTGGAATGTTCTTTATAATCATATTGATATACAAATTATAACTCTAATTACATGCATTTCATCCTACATACATGGTTTCTACCTAGATGTATCTAACTCTTTGGCTACTTTTGAGTATTCCCTATCACTACTAGACATAAGAAAATACTAGTGGTTATATCTATTCCTCCTCCCTTAAAACTTGGTTCACCTAAATCTTATCCTACACCTTCTACTAGTGTTATGCCTATAGTAGATCATGTCGTACATGTTATCACCCAAGTTTATGAAGATAGGCAAGTTGATTACACCCATGGCTATATATTTTTCACTCAGGTTAGCACTCCTGATATAGTTTTAGTTATTGATATCCTCCATTTATTGGATGCTTACAAAGATGTGTTATATGTAGCCTTTCATAATATTAGAGTTCTTATTTCCACTGAACCAACTTATGTCGCCTCTATCCTCAAATCAATGTAATGGACTAAAGAGCATATTTCCTTTAATAAAGAGGATTTACCCCCATGCCACATCATTGAACAACATTTACCCCTATATATTCAATTAATAATTAATGATGTAGGGGTAAAAAGAGTGTTAGTTGATAATGGTTTAGGACTCAACATTTACAACATTTCTTTTCTTAAACATCTTAATATAGAATCTATAGATCTAGACCATTCTAACATGAAAATTAGAGTTTTTGACAATATTCCATAGAAAGTCATGGGTTAAATAACACTTAATCTTACTTTGGGACCTAAGACATTACCAACTACTTGTCAAGTCATGCTAAATGAACTCAATTATAATTTATTACTTGGACAACCTTGGATTCATGATATGCATGCAGTCCCTTCCACACTCCATGCTTGTTTAAAATTTAGTCACAAATGCTACATCTACATGTGCCTAATGGAAAATGAAACTTTTAAATACTATCAAGTTTTTAGAATTACATTTGCCACTTTAATCTAATCAATATACCTACATAACCCACTACTCATAGTGTATGTTCAGACTATACAAGACATTAGAAGCTTCTAATTTCTATAATATCACTAGTAATAAATCACCAATTTACCTCTCCTTTTTCACTCAAATGTCTTCATAATATGGGATATCATGTTAAAGGTATTAGAAAGCTCAAACAAGGAATCATAAATCCTACTAAGGCATCCACACAACATGGAAAGCAAGGATTGGAATATCAGCTTACCCTTCTTCATGATAAACCTTCTTCAACTACTTCAAATCATATAATGTTTTGTCCACCCATTGAACTTGTAGACCATACAATTAATCATGATTTTACATTATCATTGGTCTATCCTGATCTCATTGATGATAAGGTTTCACTAGATATGTTCACATTAGATTAATTCTTTAATGATGAATCCCTCATAAAGTTTCTCAGATCATATGAGGACCTCCCATCTTGCTATCATAAAAAAAAAATTCTCATCATGCAAATGCCCATGCTTACTTCAAATAAAATTTAAATTATCCCTAAGAAATACCAATTGATTTAGATGATACTATTCTTACAACCCCATACACACTAGACCATTCCACATTGTTTAATAAGGAAATAGTTGATTTCAATTTTAGAACTGATCAAGATCCCTATATTGTCTTATTAGCCACTACCTTATGAAATGAAGAGGATACAAATATTCATCAAACTTTGATAGATTTTCCAAAAATATTTGCTTGGTCTTACTCAAATATGCAAAGAATTAAGACATCTATAGTATTCCATCAGATTCCATTATACCCTGATGCTAAACTTATTAAGCAAAAAATTTGCAAAATGCATCCTAAGGTGTCTCTCTTATTCAAATACAAGATCCAATGTCTCATATATGTTGGTTTCATTTGACCAGTAGCACACCCTAAATAGATTTCTAATATAGTCCCCATGGTTAAACCTAATGGATAAATTTAGTGTTGTTCTGATTCTTGAGATTTAAATAAGGCATAACCAAAAGATGATTTCCCCTTGCCTAATATTGACATGATCATAGATTCCATAGCTGGGTATGAAATGTTATCATTCATGGATGGCTTTACAAGATACAGCCAAATTAAAATTGCTAAAAAAGATCAAGAGAACACATATTTTACAACACCTTAGGGTACATTTTGTTACATTATCATTCCTTTTGGATTAAAAAATGCTAGAGCCATATATCATTGTAATATGACTCATTTTTTTCACAAATTTATTCACCACACCATCAAGGATTATGTTGATGATTTATTGGCTAAATCCAAACAATGACAACATCATGCCATCGATTTACAATAAATTTTTCAATGACTCAGGTAATACAATGTTTGATTAAACCCAAAGAAATGTGTGTTTAGAGTTACATCAAATAAACTCTTAGGTTTCATTATTTCTTAGCATGGCATAGAGGTTGACCCTAGGAAAGTCAAAGCAATTATTGACATTTCACCTCCCACAAACTTAAAACAAATTTAATCCTTACAAGGTAAGATCCAAGCAATCTACCTTTGTGTAGCTCAACTTGTTGATAAGATTCAGCCATTCACTTGATTATTAAATAAAGATACAAATTTGTTTTGGGACCAAGCATATCAAGAAAGCTTTGACACAATCAAGCAATATCTTCTTAATCCACCTGTTCTAATGCCACCTATACCTAATAAGCCTCCCCTACTATATATCTTAGTAATAGATCATACATTAGGAGTACTATTAACACAACACAATGATCAACATACTAAGCTAATAGTTTATTACACCAATCACACATTAGTTGATTATGAAAAAAATATTTCATGATGGAAAAACTATGTCTAGTATTAGTTTTTACCAAACAAAAAATTTGACATTACATGATCAATAATGAGACTCAAGTTATCACAAAAATAGATCCCTTCAATTTTTTAATGGTAAAACCACATTTCTTTGGTCACATCATAAAATGGGTCATGTTATTAACATAATTTGACTTAAAGATATTTCTAAAAAAATCAATAAAGGGCCAAATCATTGTAGATCATTTGGTAGTTGTACTACTCTTTCACACTAATCCTATTAATGACACATTTAGAGATGATTTTACTACTTATTATACTCATTTCAACATTTGGACCATGTTCTTTGATGGTTCTTGATGTGCATCTAGCATAGGGGCAGGCATTGTCTTTTTTGACCCTTCTAGTCACACAGTTCCTATTTCATATCGATTAAGATTCTTTTGCACCAACAACACCATAGAATATGAAGCACTTATCGTAGGTCTCTTTGTTTCCTAGTCCCTCTAAATTAGATCTATTCGAGACTTTGGTGATTTCCAACTTGTGGTCAACCAAGTCAATGATGTCTATAAAACAAAAGAAGAACATCTTATCCCATACTAAAACATGATACAATGTTTATCATCATAGTTTGACTACTTTTATATAAAAAGTATACCAAGAAAAGGCAACTGACATGCAAACACAATGGGAAGTGCCACATCTTTAATTCCTATTGACATCAATGATGATCAATCTATTTTCACAATTAAATGATTACAATCACCATAAATATCTAATGTGAATTTGATTTCCCTTTATCTTATCCACTATACATAGTTTAACAACTTTAGAGTGGTTATTTAATATCTATAACTTTCTAAACAAATATATTACACTAGACACTCTCTCATGAAATGTCAAATGAAAGTTATACAAATAATAAATTCATTATTTAATCATTGGTAGAGAAATTTTTAAGTTATCCTTCGATGGACAATTGCTTTGATGCTTGACTTCAATAGAAGCCAAAATTATTCATACATAAATACATAATAGTGAGTGTGGTGGTCACTTCAATGGAACAGCCATGCCACACAAATTAATTAGATAGGGATACTATTGGCCCACTATGGAAGATGAATGTTCACAATATGCAAAGCTATGTGATAAATGTCAATGACACAATAACCTATAGCATACACCATCACAATAATTATAGCATATTGTTTTTCTATAGACATTTATGTTATAGGGATTTGATCTGATTGGAAAAATTAACCTTGAGTCTATCGATGGACATAATGTCATCATCACAACTATATAATACTTTACAAAGTGGGTAGAAGCCATTCTACATCAATATACCACAGGTGAGGACATTTGTATATTTCTCATGACTCATATTATTTCATGCTTTAGCTTACCCACATATATCATTTTTTATAATGGAACATCATTCAAGAATAAAACTATCAATAAATTTTTCACAAAATATAAGATTAAACATACATTCTCCAATCCATACTACCCATAAGGAAATTGTCAAGAAGAGGCTACCAATAAATCCATCAACAGTATTTTGAGCTAAATAGTGACCAAATTCAGAGATGATTGACATAATCAACTAGTTTATGCATCATGAGCTTATCACATAAGTATTCATACACCCATAGGAGCCACTCCTTATTCACTCATTTATGGCATAGAGGTAGTTTTACCATTGGAATTAGATATCCCATCTTTATGTGTCTCCCATAAAGGTATCCTTACTGATGACTAGTATCATAAAAACTATCTACACCAGCTCGAGTAGTTAGACTATACACACATTCAAGCAATTAAACATCTCAAAATCCACCAACAATGTATACAATTATCCTATAATAAAATATTTCACACCAGAGAGTTCTAAGTTAATGATCTTATTCTCAAATAAAATCTTCACAATGTCACTACCAAAGAAGAAATCAAAGGAAAATTCAAACCAAATTGGTTAGGTCCATAACTCATTATTAAAACAATTAACCCTAAAGTGTATCATCTAGCCTCACATGAAGGAAAGAAACTAAATAATCTAATGAATATTATGCATCTACACATATTTCATGTATAGTATTTCATTACACACATTTTATTGTATATAGTTTCTTTCTACTTGTACATAATTTCTCAACTTGCTTGTACATAGTTTTTTTTCTTTCTTGTACATAGTTTCCTTATGATTACTTGTACATAGCTTATTTAAAAATACCAAAAATAATATAACATGTCAAAATAAAAAAACATTAAAATAACTTGAAACACCAAAAACTTTTTAATTATATGCATTATCCATGCTTTACATTTATACTACCATGCTAGACTTACATTTTGTTATTCTATGTTATTATTTGTTGATTTATCTACATTAACATGATTTAATTGATCTTATTTGAGTGTGTATAGTGACACCCATATCCTTGATTACTTCACTCTACCCATTCGTGGGGCATCCTACTTTTACATTTGAGAAATACATTGACATATCTACCCACTGGGGGAATATTCTACATGACTACACCATCCAAGTTATGTCATTCCTACACCACACACTCTACTTATCATGTTTATGTACATTATTTACTAACTTACACAAATTATTCAATTGACACTCACTAGTATATATCACTTGTGTATTTCTTAGCATCTACCTAGTCTTGTACTACATGTTTTTCATACTTTCACTTCTTGCTTTGATAAGTTAGATGCAATAATATTTCCATCCCTCCTTGACAACTAACCAAATTTCCAATTTTAGTTTAGTATACTACACATGGTATTACATTGTTACATCTATCTAGGCATACCCCTATTGATCTAATAATCACCAACACAAACTATGATATATCTTGAGACATCTTTTCGATCATCATTGATATATCATGTATTTTGTAGCATAACACACTTGCAAGGCTCTTTCTTTTGAGGGTATTCATTGTAGGGTCTTCATTCCTACCCTTATAAGAGGGGGCAATAAATAGGGGTTTTTTCATAGAGATCAAATCCCTCTACTTGTCAAAATTAATTTTTAGAACACTTAAAATAACAACCAAAATTTAAAACACATTGAATAGACCAAAAAATAGGGATGAACATAGAACAGTCATCAAAAATAGTAAAGGAAAATAGCACCTTATTCAAAATGCAACACCCTATAGCAAAGTGTCCACTTTTTGATGCTCCTATCCAAATAGTCAAAAACATAAAATGTTTAGAAATAGGCAAAAAATTAAGGTCAATTACAGTTTTGTCAACTATATTCTAGTTCAGATTGGGAACCTTCAGTATAGTTTTACTCAAGTTATCCAGATGTAGGGACATCATGTGCAGCATGATGGCTCTCACTTCCAGTTTTAGATTGGGTAGTTGGTACAACTTCTAGATCAAAATCTATATTATAGACAATAGTGATTGGGGGTAATGTACATGGCATATTTACCTTCTTTTCTTTCCATTTCATTGTATTATCCAGGTATTCTCAATAGTTGTGTGCCTTATTCCATCTGTAGGTGGTTGGCATCATTTCAGTGTGGATTTCATATCAGCTTAGTTCTCAATTTTGGAGTGGCTTTCATAAAAGCCTAATCTCCACCTTTCAAAGTGGTTAAGATTAGCTTATTTCTCAGTACACATTTAGCTATCTATGTCACATTGTCAGATTATAGATCATTCATGGGCTTCATGATCCATCTCATACAACACACATTCATACCGATATCAGTTCATAGTTCACACTTAGTGGGTAATGATGGAGCAAAAATACTATCTAGCCTTTGTATTCTTGAGCCACCTACTCAGAGGGATTGGACACATAGTCTAAACATTGATTAATGCATGCATGATAGCATAGCTTCACTACATAGTAGACAAAAATGGAACTAAAGGGCTAGCCTTTGTATTCTTGAGTGACCCTCAAGGAATTAAACACTCAGCTCCATTCATGATATTAATCTTGGTATATCACATACCTAGCATCACTCATCATTACTCAACATCATAATAGGTTTTGTATTAGTTCATGTACCCAGTGAGGTGTATTCATTCCTTTCTCTTCATATTTATTTTACCTATCTTTTGTACATTCTTATTATAGACATATCATATCTATTAATAATTGATCTACTCCTTATTTTATCTTGTAGATGTACACTTCATTCTATGCTCTCTCTATGCACACTCAACATCACACATATTCATGGGCTTCACCCTTGCAGGTAAGTTTAGGTACACTTTCTATTTTTATTTTATCCTAGAATTTCACTTTTTTGCATAACTAAAATAAAGGGGGGGAAATGTAGTCATATAAAATGTCCAAATTGGTAGTTTGAGTGTGGCTTGTGACACCCCATCCATAGGTCCTTTTTTCATGCTCTTATGACCCTTTTAGATACCTTTGTGCTCATTATTAGTCATCTAAAACCTTATGAATAGTCATTCCACCTCAGCTAAATATTATTCCCCATGCCAATCTTGTTCCCCCAGGTCCTGAGCCTATAGGAAAATATCACTCCATTTAGACTACATCACCCCATAGAGAAGTGTCCCATTTTTGGCGATCATGTCTATTTGCACTTTGAGACCCAATGGTCATTTTTATCTAGTCCGTATACTTAATTAGGTTGGCCTAACATGAATACATATAATCCATGACTAATTATTCCCTATAAAAGCCCATTTAAATCTCATTTACAAAGGAGGTGACCAAACTTACAAAGCAAGCAAGAATACAAATAAATCACTAAGTTAAACTTCCTTATTCTTTCTACACAGTCACCCAACATAGCTGCAAACCTACTCAAATCCTCATACCAATCTCTAGCCACCTCAAATACTATCAATTTGGCATTTCCATCCACATCAAACTATTACATAAAGTACACTATGTGGGAGAACTACATATGGCTTCATCCCTCTTCAGAGTATTGGTATGTAGGTAATGTGCCCACACAAGGGATGTGGATTGCACATTCAGTACATCTTTCACACTAACCCCCCTCTTTATTAAGTGACTCAAATGTTATTTTATTAATCATGATATAGGGTTAGTTTTTGAAGACAAAATCATATCCATGGTGAGTTTCATCGATAACTAGCACTCAAGTTTTCATAGACACTCTCACACATGCACAATGCAACTACCTAAAAAGTTTCAGGACTCTATGATCAATTTTGATAATAGCAATAGGAACATACAACAACATCAGACACCAAAGCATCCACTTTTTAGAACTCCTATCATTTCATCTAATGAAATATAGATTTATGTTTACAATACCTTTCCAGTCCTGCATAGCCATTTTCAACCTCTGTATCAACCATCTCAGTCTTTTTTTTAGCTAAGTTATATTTCTTATTATTTATTTCTATTCTTAGAAAGGTGAAAAAGAAAAATAGTTACACAAATTAGTAATGTATTTATTTCTATATTCTATACTAATTTATTAATTTAGACCCTTAACTAAAATAGGAATAAAACTCCATTATTCCCAAATAAGTAAAATCAGTGTGTAGCAGGCCTAAATTAGTGATTTTGGATGTTTTTATTGATTGATAATGGAAAAAAAATGACTTTAATAGTTTTTAAGGTCCCTCCTAGTCATAATTTAAAAATAATTAGGTCTTGTGAGATCATAAAACTTGATAAAATAGAAAACCATAGTCCTACACATGCTCAAAATTTTGACGATGCAAGTTAAGGCAACCCTAAAAGATACATTTTTTGAGTTATAATCAAATAAATGACTTGAAATTTGACATAAAGGTATATTTTAGTGTTTTTTAAGTGTTCCAAGTTTTTTCATTCCCATACTATACTTAAGGAGAGATAAAAGTGTAGATTATAAGTCTATTAAACAAGCATGTCAAGAATTCTCACTTGACTACTCACATCTTGGAGTGAGAAAATAATTTTATATACAGAGAGACATCTCTTGGTGGGATTATTTTCAAAAGTCATAAAAAAATTTGGAAACACCTTTTTGGCAATATTTTTTGAGATTCAGCATAGAACACAGTGAGCTACGAAAATCATTAGTTGAGCTCTAAAGATCTGCATAAGCTACACCAAAGATGTTCCATGGAGATACAAAGATGTTATGTTGAATCTCCAAAAATATACAAAATATCTCCAAAAACATTATATATAAACTTACAAAATCCACCTAGGCAACTCTAAAGATGTTCTAACAAAGCTCTAAAGACATTTCGGTGAAGCTACTAAAGAGCCTATTTTGACCAATTTTGAGTTTTTGAGGTCATAAGCCCATGAAATTACCTAAAATAACTTTGAAACCACTTAGATAATATATGGGAATCTCTAAATATCTTTTTTAACCTATTTTATAGAATAAATTGGCACATGTGGGTGTTTAAGAGGTCTAAAATGACTTTAAAATGACCATTTTTATAGGTTTTCAAAGGATGAAATTGAATAAATGAATGGAGGAAGCCTAATGGAACTTGAATCACAATTATATGGCACTAATATCCCATACCAAGGTTTTATATGGTGATTTTTTGAGCTAAAAGGCTTAAAACCCAAGTTTTTTAATGGTTTGTGAATGATTTTAGGTTTAATGGAGATTTACACCATTGTTTCAAGTCTTGAAGGTAACATAAAACTTCATTTTGTTCCTCATATGAATGATATGGATGATTTAAATCCTTATAAGGTCCAAAAGTGGCTCTCACGGTGACAAATAACCTTAAAATCAAGTTCCAAGATAGCTAGTTAAAGATGGCTTGAGCTTGAGGACCTCCATCAATGGATTTCAAAGAATTTGTAGGTTCCATGGTGAATTTTTTAGGTTAGAGGATCAAATATGATTTGGGGACACAAAATAAAACACACAAAATTTAACCCTCAAATTTAGTGTAATCATCAAATGCTAAGTTACTAACCATGTTTCCAAGTAGCTTCTAGAAGCCAAGTGGAGGTGGGGCGTAGAAGTCAAGTAGAGGATTTTTAGGGAGTTGAGGAGGAAATTGGAGCATTTAAGGAATATTCCATATGTTTTAAGACTTTTCTCATGTTAGTAGAGCATGATGTCATCTTCCTCAAAGAAATTTTATTTTCTAGTGCATTTTTAGGCCAATAGGAGAGCTTGAAGACCTTTTTGAATTTGGAGGTTTATTTTTCTAAGTGATATAAATTCCTAAGTGGTTTATAGGTGGTTGAAACTCATCTACCTTTTCCTCTTATTTTTGGGAGCTCCATGGAGGGTGGTTGTGTTACAGACACATATTTTTGAAATCTTTCTTTTCCTCCCCCTTCCCTTTTCTCCTATATATCCCTTTTATTCTCCATTGTAAAAGATATAATCTCATTTGACAAGATAAAATACTATAAAATTTTATAATATTAGCCTATTAAAGTAGTAAGATAACTTATTTTACCTATCTCTTTGCCTACATCTAGTGTTCTAGTTAGCTTTTGCATGATTACCTTATGGAGTAGTGTTTTTCCTTCTTTATTGTCCTTCTTTCTTACCTTTTTACAAGTATTTAAAGGTGTTTACAGGTCTGAATTTGTTCTTTTTGATCACTGATGAAGGTATAGTGTGAGTTTTGATACTCATCCATGCTTCACCTCTTATCTAGGGAGCCTAGTTTAAAAGTATTGATGCAAAATGACTAGTTTGAGATATTTTGTGAGTGAGAGTTATCTTTGAGCTTCATTAGTGTTAGTTTCAAGAAATTTGGAGTGTCTTTAAGTTTGGTGTATCACCATTTATATGCTTTTATTTATCAATTTTAACCCTTTCACCCTTTTCTAAGTCAAAACTAGTAGTTTAGGTGATCTACCAAGAGGAATCAATCTTCTCTAGAGGTTCAACCTCATCATAGGGTACCCACAGCCTAGGGTTGATCCCATTTTGTATTTAGGAATGAGAGAGCCTAAATAACCCTCTCAAAAAGGTGAAATTCTATACTATAATATGTAATACAATTTATTCCATATCAATCCATCTCCTTACATCTAGTGAAGGCATGGATTATGTCTTCCAACCTTTTTTTCCTAAGACTACTATTACTACATCTACCATGAGGTTATCAAATGCTTCAACTAAAATACTAGTTTCACTTCATATTACTAATAAAAACATGTTTATTCCCCCTTTGGTGACTACTCAACTTGATAATCTAAATCCTAATGGGTTTACATTGCAATGTCTTTTTTAAGTTATAAATACCTTGGAGGATAAGGTCACAAATATTGATCAAAAGGATTTAAGGTCTCCTCACTCTATTGATTCTTAAGATGTGTTGCATAATCCTCTTGCATCTAATATATCTTTTCACCCCTTACCAATTGGTTTCATTGTACCTAAGTTCATATATTATGATGGTAAGGGTGATTTTTAACAGCATCTTTGATCTTTTTATGTGGCATGCCTTGATTATGCCTAAAATGATAAAATTATGACTAAACTATTTCCAAAGAGCTTCAAATACTATGATTTAAGTTGGTTCTATGATTTACCAACACAGTCAATAAATGCATTCAAACCCCTTGTAGGTCAATTTGTGGCACATTTCTCTATTAAAATTATTGAAAATGTTTCCTATTCCCAAATTACAAAAATTATGCAAGGAACTAATGAACCAATTAATGAATATGTATTGAGGTACAACACAATGTTAGCTAAAATGACCAATCTTATGGTAGATAAAGATCTTCAAGCAAATTTTACTTACTCCTTTACATTAGTATATTATTTTCAAAATGTTCAAATCTTTCAATGTCTTAGGCCACATTATTCATGATCATGAAATGAAAATTATCTCATTGAACAAACTTAAGTATGTATAAAACACACAAACTACATCTAAATATAATACCAATATTACTATCAAACCAAGTTATAAGGTCAAACCTCTTGAGCCTAAAAATGAAAAAACCACCATGATTAATGTAGTATCACAACAACCTAATCAACTTGTCTTATCCAATGCACTATGGAGATACTTTACACACTTATATGAACCTCCCACTTCTTTACTCATATGGCTTATCGAGTGTTACCTCATATCTCTCATTCATCATATAGAGGTTGATATGACTATACCTCTACCCAAAGGGTAGAATGTGAATTCTCATTGTGAATATCACCAAGGCCCCAGGCATTCTATAAACATATGTTTTACCTTGAAGCATAAGATCCAAGACCTCATCAATGACCAAAATATTAAATTGAATGATCCTTCAAAATAATTAGGTTCACAACCTAGTGAACACCATAAACAAAAAATAATGAATAATCCTTTTTGAGATCATTCAAAGAAGGATCTAGAATTACAAATGGAATATAAGTTGAATCCTACTCCATCTCATTATGAGCACCCATTGGATGGAATTATTGGTACCTATACATATAATATAGCTCCTATGGTTTAAAGGCCTTTTATTACTTTTGATGATAGTGAGACTAGGGATGATGACTCAAATCTTCATTCATTATCATTTAAGCATATCTTGATCACCAGCCTATATGAAGTGTTATGATTGAGAATGGAAGTGAGAACATTTATTCTATTAGATTACTTACTAATTTGGGTTATGTAAATCATGATTTACATCCTTCAACCAAATTACTTAGAGTATTTGATGGGACCTCACAACAGATTTTTGGTGAGATAGACTTACCTTTATAGGTGGGTCCCACACATGTGGTTAATATCTTCTTAGTTATACCTTCCACAGGTGTCTTTGATATGTTATTGGTATTATATTAGATGAATAAACTTTAATAAATACCTTATATAGTGCATGGGTGTGTTAAATACATTCATGCTAATTAGGTAATTACAGTTTCTAGAGTTCCATATGAACATCCTCTTAAATGAGATAAATTTATACCCTGACAGTTAATTATCAAACATCCTAAGGTTAATCTTCCACAAAAAGGTAAATAATAGGTAATCCCATTTACCATGTATCTATTACTTGAGATATTATTTCATCAAATATCTATAGTGGGTTCCACAGAATCGTCATCTACTACACACCATATTCATATATTTAGATCACCTACAAATGTTCTTATTATTTTTATTATAAATAATACATAAATCAACCAATTATAGGTTCCATTAACCCTTACTCCTATTATTTATTCACCTTTATATATTAATATTATAAATATGTAAATCATGATAGATTTTATAGTGATAGATATTGCACCTATACATGTTCCTTGGTATTACCACTAGTTTATTACACTAGGCTCCCAGTGGGGAGATACCTATGAGAATCCATTGGATGAGATCATATGATAGTATTTTTATTTTATATATTCAAAAAATATAAAAAAATTGAAAAACTTCAAAAATTCTAAAATATCTTTAGCATTTACATGTTATACTAGCTCCTTGGCATATATGTTGTTGGTTCCATGTTGGTAGATAGTATATCATTTATTTCTATATACACATGTTTCACACATCTTTTGAGTGTGATTTAGGCATACACATGTACATAATATATGAAATTTTGGATTTTATTCCTTCCCTCTACTCATGTCATATTTGCATTGAGGACATCTACTTCTTTGATCATGATACACTTGGATTATATCATAATATGGTCATTGTAAATTATCATGTTTGAGTTTATGTAGTTACACATGCCTTTATATAAGCTTATATCTTTTGTAGTTTACTTAATATGTTATTTACTTAATGTGTTTTTATAACACATATGATCCATAGACTAGTATGTTATGTTTATCCTGGTTATTTCATGTTTTGCCTTTATGCACTTCCTTTAGTGTCTTGATTCACTTGTTTGAGCATTTGAATATGCTCCATTGTTGGTTTCCCCCATGCCTTTGTTTTCCTCTTTGACATTTTAAAATTTCATTTTTTGTTTCATGTGTACATTTAAATATCATTCTTATTTTTGTGAAAATTTGACTAAGTCATATCCCTTCGATTATGCAGCATTTAAGCATGCCCCTTGTTTGTAGTCTACTTGGACCACTATATTTTGATTTGATTTTGAGTTATCTCATGTGTGTGATTTATTTCTTGTTGATATTATACTATTATTATCTATACATTTGCATGATTCACATCATGCATCTTATGAATTGATGTGATCATATTTTACTTGCTTCAATGACATATCTACCTAGACATGTTACTTTTATATGTTGCATGGTTAATACACATATTATACATTTATATTATATTTTTGAGGTAATGTGACAATTAGTTTCTACTTTAACTCACTTCAAAATGTGGGGCATGTTAGTGGGGTCATGCCATATAGGAATGACTTACACATTCTTTACAAATTTAGATATACAGTGGGGGCATATTTTGGAAACATGTTCTCTACACTTACACTAGTTATCACTTTTGAATTATAGTGGGGGCATGTTTTATAAACATGATCTCCACATTTACACTAGTTATTAGTTTCAAATTATTATGGGGGCATGTTTTATAAACATGTTCTACACACTTACATAATTTTCAAATTGGACAAATTATGTAGTTATATGATTCAAACATACATTTGTGGTAGAATTCTATACATTAGTACCATTGTTATACATAGTTTCATCATGAGACATATTTAATGTGCATATGTTATACAAACATCACCTAAATGTTTAAAAAATTAAATCATATTTCATATTTTAAACACTTCTATAGATTATCATTACCCACTAGGTTTAACTTTTATGGACTGTATTGAGCCAATCTACTACAATAGTTGGTTCAATTTTGGTATGATTAAGGTGATTAAATCACTTGATATTTCAAATTTTATAGGTTGGACTTGATTACATCATCTATACTCACCTAATTTATAATATGAACTAAATTGGTTCACTCACACTCACTAGGTTATAAGTATGATTGGGTTGTATGGTTGAGCTAATCTTAACTGTCAGGTGGAAACTTACATTTTCTCTAAGTTTGAAGGAATATGTCATCCAATATTCATCTATCCCTCTATATATATTTTACTTTTAAAGTTTTGCATTTTTCCTAATCCCATATCTATATTTATAATGCTACATCTTTTCAAATCAAATTTCTAAAAGGCAAGGTGGTTGCATCGATACACAAGTGTAGTCCTAAAACCTTGCTCTTTCAATTTCAATAATTTAAAATGCTTTAAATTTCAGATTATATGCACTAACTATATACCATAACATTTTATTGGTTGCATAATAGTCATCATCAAAGAACTCAAGTTGACGTAAGGTAAGGTATGATATACACACCTAGGTACACATTTTTTATCCTTTCAAATAATAATTAATTACTATATTAAAAGGTAGGTAAATGTAGACACTGTTTCTTAATTATATAGCATCTCAATATTATACACTTGTAAAATGCATATCATTAATGTACCTTCAACTTATATACCTTTCCCATTACTGAAAAGCTCATATACACTATCTCTTAGTCTGACCAATATCATTCTAATAACTCAAGCCTTCTATCTTGCTCTAAAATGATGTAAAACTACTTATCTTCTATCTCTACAAGTTTTGGACTTTTAATTACTTTTATTCTTCCCAAACACTTGCATCCCAGTCAAACACCTACATTGACACAAGTGTTTTGTACAATAAAGTCATTCAATTTTTAAATGTAATATATACCTATGGTCATCCTAAGTGATTTTATGTGAGATATTATTCAAAGTATTGGTATATATATAATATCAACCCTCATTCATTACTTACCTAACATATACTTAAGAACTTCTTAACTACTGACAAGGCAACTTACCAAAGGCATTCAATCAAGTACTCAAGTCAGCAAATATTCCCTAACTTCTATTTCCATATCAGTCATAGGGATAACATATATGTAGGTAAAAATACTAAATAATCACTCCATGAGCCACATTTTTTAATTTATAAGCTAGGTCACTCTATGTATTTACTTATGACACATTACATGATACACACACGAGCCAACATGTAGGGGAGAACTACATAATTTTGAATCCCTCTTCAGAGTATTGTATATGTAGGCAATGATTACTGATAGAGGGGCCTTTGGGGTAGCTTGAAATTATGATCCAACTAGCACAATTTTCCCATAGTGAATATGAAGATGAATAACTAAGGTTTTGCTATTTGACAAGGATTGATAGCACATGATTCAGATCTGAACACACTAGAGTGAAGGTGACATAGAACCCATAATATTCTAGGTAATCACATCTAATATAATAGGTATTTTATATAAGACACCTATGTCTATATTCAATATAAGCATTGACATAAAAATTTGAGGTTAACACAAGTGTCTGAGGCTATAAAAGTTAAATTTATAGAATTTTATGATTAGTCTAGAATCTTTTTCCATTCTACTTCCTAACTATTCAAAATCTAGATCTATGTTAGCATCATAAACCACTAAATATCTTATTGTCATTATCATTTTAATATCTATCAAAGTTATAATTTCTATTTTTAGCATATCTTAGCATAATAAATTCAATAAATGGTTTATATGAGTTTTTCAATTAATTGGTCTCCTTTAGAGATAATATACCATCCTTGTGCTCTAGGTTATCTATAACCCTTTAAACCTAGATTCCCTAATCTATAATTTAGAGTTAAACAATGAGTGATATAATAAATTGGGAATTTATGAATTTAAAATATATAAATTTCCAAAATATATCAAATTTTCCATTAGAATATTATTAAGATAATTAACAAAGGTTAAATAACAATGAGAAGTGACATTAAATTGGTGGGATATTATGTGATAATAGAATAAGATATTAATTGATCATGGTGTGGGGGATAGAGGTAGACTAAGAATGTTAGTGTGAATATAAGTATTTATTATATCATTTAGGACAATGTTAGGGGATAGTTAAAATTGACACAAAGTGTCTGATTTTAGGTGTCTATATTTTCCACCTCTTTGACAAAGCATTGTGAGACACGATGAGTGGAGTAATGACTTTTTAAATAGATAAGAAGTTGGAAAAGGGTGGATGAAAATTTAGATGATGATGAAATAAATAATGTGATGAATGATTCCCCCTTGATATGGAATTTGAGGATGAAAGACACATATAGGATCTCAAAAAAGAAAGGAATAATTTAGAATGGAAGAATCAATGGTGGGTGATGAAGAAAGGGGTAGGGATGTAGGATGATGATTATGAGGTTAACTAGTTGATAAATTTAAGTTTATTTCGTTAATTCTTGCATGCTTTGATTTATAATGATGGTGAATTGATTTCCCCTAAGCAATGTAGATTTGGGAAGGATACATCCCATGATAAGTTACACACTTTGACTTGCCCCAAATAAGGTGAAATATAAGAGCTTGGCATTCCCCAAGTAGGACAAATTGGACAATGGTCTATCTCAACAATGAGTTTCAAAATTTGATTTGCTTAAAATAGGTAAAAATATATTAGTCTTGTACTTGGATGGAGGATTTGAGTTTCCCCAAATGGGGTGTATTTGATCGATGATGAGAATAATTGATTGATTTCATTGATTGGCAAGCATATATCAAGGATTTAACCTAGTACATCGATAAAAGATGAGATGATCATGTTTATGAGATGATCACATTGATGGATGACAAGAATTTTATAGGTTTATACAAATACATGTGTAGATGATATAATGACTTTTCACATAATGAAGATGCCATAAAAAATTAGGAATACAAGTATGCCCCAAATAGATTTAAAAATATATAATAATGATGTGATAATGATTGAATAATTATGTGATAAGATTTGGTGATAATTGGATAAATTATGGATGAGAAAAGGATTGAATAGGGGTCGTGGCAAAGTGATGTTTGTACATATGATTCATGAGGATAATTTTTAGACATGAACAATTAGAATAATTGGATGTTGATAGGAATGGATGTGGAAAGAAGAAAAATAATGGGAATGAGAATGATAAGGATAATGGTAGATGAGTTGACCTCAGAAACTTCATGTAACTAAACATTGCCTACATAATCCAAATAGACCTTAGGTCAATGTAGTTCTCTTGAAAAGGGAGTAATATAATGATAAATCATGAATAAAATGGGAATAATGGTGGCTAAACTGACCTTAGAAATGCCATGTGATTGAGTGTTTCCTACATAGTCCAAAAATACCTTAGGTTGATGTAGTTCTCCCAAAAAATTAGGAATGTTATGAGGAATGACAAAGAATGGAGATGTTTATTTGATGTTAAAAATTCTCAAAGAGGGATGATATGTTTGGATTTGAAACTAGATGATTTTGAAAGTTTTATGACTTAAATTTTTTTATATCACATGATGATATGCACCATCTTATAAAACACCATGATGATTTGGATGTAATGTGCATAAGCACTGACCCATGATCTAATAGGTAAAAGACACAAACACATCATGAAATGAAAAAAGTGGGATGGAATTATTGTCGTATGTTGATGGATGGACTTAAGTACAAGTGAAATAAATCACCATGATATGTAAAAATTGTGATGAACCTATTTATTCATATACACTGAGTCAAGGCATAAAAAAAATTAAACAAACAAGCAAGGAATCAATCACACACAGACCTAAAAACAAAACAAAATTTAAAGCATCTTGTCATTTAATCAAGTTAAAATTTACATGTGGAGGATCAATAATATTATAACTAGATGGTTCCCTAAATAAATTATACATGTAAGGGGATGAATTAGGTAAAATATCCTAAAAAAAGATGCACGGTTTGATTTTCCCCAAATAGGGTGAAAGTTATGAGCTATAATTGGATGAAGGACTTGAGTTGCCCCAAATAGGGCATATTTGGGAAGGACACATTCCAATGGTAAATGAAATGATTTGATTAATAATTTTGATCAAATTTAGGACAACACAAAATCTTTTGGATGTTATGGCTTATATCTCATTAGGATATTTTTGTCCTTTCTTAATTTTTAGGATTGTGTTTTGATTTTCCACTTTATTTATTTTTAGATTTTAGGATTATCTATTTTTATTTTTTTTAATTTTATATATACAAAGGTGTCTCTGAATGTATGGAAAAGGGGTCACTAACAAATGGAAAACCTATTTTATAACCATGATGAAAATTTAATGTATGGAATGGAATCAAGATGAAGTTGGATGATATTGTACAAGGATGGGGGATGATAAGGAATGGATTAGGGATGTGCAAGGAATGTGTCACATGGGAACCAAGTGCCTAGTCTTAAAGGTGTCATTCAAAGGATATTGATGGATTAAAAATTACTGAGAGGGGGTGAATTATTCTTCAAAATATTTTACAACTTTATCATTCATGAACTATCAAATTAATATAGTGAGCTAGCAACACATCAAGAACCATTTATATGAGCATGAGACAAGAGAATAACATATAGAACACTTATTTGAGTGGGAAAACCTCAATGGGAATAAAACCCACATATATATATATAAATATACTAAATTAATATAATAAAAAAACAAAATTTAGTGAATCACAAACTCTACATGGAGTACCAACCCTAACTAGCTAAGCACCAACTTAACTAGTCTTTAGCAAGCACCAACTTGAAAGGAAACACCAATTACCTAAATTACTTATTAAAAAATCATCCACATTAAACCTTTTATGAACTTTTTTTTCATACAACATATTTTTATCACCTTCTTCAAATCTTCTATCTCTTATATCCCTTTAAAATTTTCTTATAGGCTTCCTCGCTCAACTAGTCCTCTTCTTGACTTGACTAGGTCATATGACCTTGATATTCATCTATAGTACCCATATTATATCTTAATGATAGTTTATTTACACCCTTATGATTTTTTAAAATACCTACTTTATTTATTCAAAGTGTTATATCTTTCACTTCAACACACTTTATTTCTAACTAGTCAATTAGGCCTATTAGGCCTTGTTCTTATACTAGGCTCTTTCTCATACACCTATTGGTTGTCCATACACACTTTTCCACTTATATTTTAAATAAATTATACCTTAATACATTCCAAAAACATGAATCAAACATTACAATAGGTCGGTCATATCATATAGGACCAAAACCTCTTTTAGGCCTTAAGGAAACCTAATTCAATTAGGCCTTCATTAGCACACATTACCCTTTGATCTTGTTAGAGCACTTTAAAAATTTATACATGGAAGTAAAATTTCATATTCCAATCAAATATACCCTTAATAGGCTCATATTATGTCCATGAGACCTTTTATCTCCAATCACCACTTGAAGCATGCCATTAGTACTGTTCACAATTAGGCCTTCTCACACATAGAAAGGTCTATCTTAAATAACTAAAGATAAAAACATGTTTGGACACAAAAACATGATAATAAAACATATAAAAAAAATTAAAGACCTAAAAAATTCACCAAGTGCATTAAACTTCATTACATATGGAAAAGGACTCAAAAACATTCCTACAACTTGTTCACTAATAACTATCAGTTTTCCTTAAATACCAGTCATGGTGATTTTGACCTTCAACACTTGTATGACCACTTTAAAAGACTCATAATTCATTTGTATTATCATGTATGATCACTAAACCATTATTAAATAGAAATATTACATGGTCAAATGTAAATATTGGTCTTGCAGACCAATCTCACAACCTCACTGTATACATACCTCACTGAGGTAAACAAGTCAATTTGTGAATAACTATTTGTTATATATAATGATATACAAAACTTATATCCAAAATTAACATGTATTAAAAGTATTAAATAAAATATTCATATAGTTTTATTCATCCTTATTCCATGATAATGCATCCCTAATAATCTTCTCACTTCTACCTGAGTTTCTCACTGTTTGCACCATTAGGCATGTTAACAATAGGTTGTTTTGGATGACCAGTTTAGCATACCTGAGGGATAGAGCATGTATAAAAATAATATTTTAAAACTTTTATTTATTATTAACACTTTTTATCTTTAAATAATCCATGAATTCTCAATCTCTCTGAGTGAACATGGGGTGGGTAGACCATTGGTGTTTTGTAATATTGTTATCCCTTTTTCCACTTGCCATCTACACACTTGTATCTTAAAACCATTTACCTTAACATTATAATTATTTTTTTACCAATTATAGTCATTTTTCATATAATTATCCTCCTTACTCTTTCTTTGACCCCTTTTCACTATTTGATTGTATTAGGTTGATTGGGTCAACCCTGTACAGTCTTCAACCTTTGATTATTGTACAAAGTCGACTGGATCAACCTATACTATTTAGGGATATTTTTAATTAGGATTTTTGTTAGCCCTTAAGCTAACCTATCTCGAGACCTAGTGATTTTCCTCCTAAAAATATATAGGGTTGACTTAGTTGACCCTATACAACTAACATATTTAGAAGGATTTAGGGCAAGATCCACCTATATATACAAGTTCATTTCCAATAATTTGAGAATAAAGAAGTAAAGAAGAATAAGTGTGAATCAACATATGCTTATTTACCATGATACTTGAGGAATAAATCTTATGGTTCCATACTTTCTTTGGAGATACAAATATTGTCTTGTGGAGAAGTCTTTTAGATGTATAGATATGTTGTGTAGCCTAGAGATGATTTGTCTTTGTTATCCTTACATACCATAATAATATCTTACAAAACACCTTGGCCAAGGGAGAGATTTAGGCTTGGTGGGTTTGTCTTCAAATTTAAGTATTCCTAACTTTATTTCTCATTTGTAAGAGTAGATAGATAATGCAGTTATACTTCTCTTCCATGCATTAGGATTCCATATACATTGATGTGTGTATGTGTCTTATATGCATGTTTTATTTAGTTTGTTTTATTTCTAACCCCTACTTTGTGCCACAATATTAGGTGTGCACTATATTAGATTTACTTTCTTGTTTATTATAATATATTAAACATTAAACCTAGGACTCTTTTAGGTTTGTTACATGATTGTGTTAGACTGTAGGATTTGAAACCCTTCCTAGCATGGTGTATTGTGAAAATCAATCCCCTAATCAGGTCTAGTGGATCCCCATATTGGTCATGCCCCTACTTAACAAATGTATTCCTAATCATAAGTGTTGGTATGATCTATCTTCTCACATCCAAGATTCATTTATAGACATGATGCATTTTTGATTTCATACATTCTGGTGAACCCAATGTGAACTAACCCTTGTAAGATTTGTTCACCTTATTTCATTCTTTTCATCAATATTTTTTATCATATATTTGCCATACTGGATTGGATCTATCAACCTAATATCTAAATTTTGTGTACAATATTTCAATTATAGGCTATTGGATCAACCCTGTCAACCCAGTATAGTTTTTAGATTTTCATACATCTAATTTATACTACTAAGTTGACCCAGTCAACCTTATATATTTTAAGCATTCAGCAACAAGTTTCTACAAAGTTTGATCGACCCAATTAGCAAAGTTTACAAGCATATATCAAGGTTCTTGAATAATAATTTTCATAATCTACATCTCTAATCCAAAAATATTCCTTTCTAACTCTCTATCTCTTTCTTTATAGTCTTTCCTTTAATAGTTTGTAGTATTTAAAACTACCCTTGCACTGTCAACTAGATTGACCCCACTGACCTAGTTCTGTGTTCTGTGTATTATTTGAATAACCAGGTCGACTCTACTGGCCCTATTCATTTTTAGACCTTACTTCTGTAGTATAAGATCAAAATTGTCAACCTTTATCTATATTTTATGCATACATTATTGACTATATCAACACTGTACCTTGTTTCAAATTTGAAATTAACCTTATATGCTAGTAATTAGTTCACACTCTCTTTTCTTGTTACTTAAATACGTATAATATATCACATAGTTAAATTTGGTGGTTTTCAATTAACCTTTTAGTTTTACTATTTTATATTTTATGCACACATGACCTAATCACAAAATCTAAACAAGAATTTTAAAACTTATTTATTCAAGGCCAACCTACTTGGATTTCATCACCAAGGGGAAAGTTGACTTGATACTCTGGTCAAGTATAAAACATGGTTAATGTTATATTTTAGTTAAGCACCTGACACCCTTATCATCATGGTGTGTGAAATAAGGGGGTAGGCCCCAATACCAAGCTTGTATCATTTCCACTATAGTCCCTTTCATCCCAAACTACTTGAAACCATCCTTAGATTTCCATTCTAGTTCCTTGCTTACAGCGAACTTCCCATCACATTTAAAAACATATATTAATATTCTAATTAACATTCACATTGGCCAATTAGTTATCTCTTTACTTTTCAAGTTGATTATTTTCTCTTTGCTCAATTGTATTTTGTACTGCACAAACTTGTATTATCTAGTGTTGTTGTAAGGTTCTATGTTGTGTGCTTCAATTGGATTGGCAAGTGTTAATCCAATTGATCATTTGTTTTCTTTTAGCTATTTATTTTTAAACTACTTGAAAAAATTATCTTGTTTTAGTTCACAATCTATTATAAGGTTCTTAATTTACCTTATTTGTTGTACTAAGTCAACCTAGTTAATCCTATACCTTTTTATAACCTCAGTTCATTATACTGGATTGTCCTAGTCAACCCTGTACAGTTTGTAGACCCTATTTCTTCTTTTTCCAATCTTTGTTCTCTGTATTGGATTGACCTAGTAGACCCTGTACTATTTATAGACCCTATTTTTATGTTAGGTCAACTTAGTTGACCCTATACTATTTTTATCATTCCCTATTTCCCTACTTTCTCATATATCCTTCTTTTCCTTCATCATGGACTTTCTACTTTTTGATAATACTAAGTTACAGTTAATAGACATGATGAATTTTACCAACTCTCATAGGTTCTCCCATAGACAGAGTAGGGTTCCTCTCTTATATGTTAGTAATATTCATATTTCCACTCACATAATGAACTATGAGACCTCTCCAAATACCTCTTCATAATGTAATCCTCTTTTCTCATTAGAAGACCAACCTGAATTAGAGTATACCCTCAAAATGCTCTTCTTTATCTCTAAATTTCCTCAACATCAAGGAAAAGATCCTTCTACTATTTACAATATTATAATTATTGATCAAGTTGAATAGCCTCTTTCACCTACTCCTACATTCTCAAATGGATTTGGGGGTACCACTTTCTTTGATTCTTAGCCTCTTCCTTCAATTATGACCTCTTCTCATACCATGACCTCTTCTTCTCTAACTTCTTCCACCTCCATACCTAGTATATCCACTAACATGGTAGGTTCTACATATAATGGGCCTCTCATAAGATCTATTATCCTTAATCCTTCCACTAGCACATCATTTTCTACCCAAGGTAATCATGCTACTAGTGCTTCTTTTTCTTCTCAACCATTCACTAGTCCATATTTTGCTACACAAGAAAAATTTTCAACTAGGACCTCACATTCCCATAGTTCCTCTCAATCTCCTATCAATATCAATAGTGTTACCTAAACAATGAATACCACCTTTAATTCTTCTAATAATACTAATCAAACACACTAACTATTGTTACAAACACTTAATCAAATGAATACCTTTCAGGCTCATTACACAAATCAAATGATGAGAATGCAAAACCACCTTTTCACTATTTAATTCATCCTCGACCAATGGTTTGGGACACACATAACCAGACTGTCCCCACTCCTCCTCTTCAATATTCTCAAGGCAATCTCATTCCTCAATATCCTTTGGTCAACAAAACCATTAAGCATATATAGAATGAACTTCTTACTACTCAAATTGCTAACATTGATATAGGAGGTATCACACCTATAGTTTCTTATAATGGATAAACCAATCCCACCCTTCATCTTAAAACATTTGGAAATGTTTATAAGGATTGTTCAAATTAAACACCTTTACCACTACCAAAACCTTAGCCAAAACTCTCATAGGTAATGCCTTGGATTGGTATGGCTGAATTAGAACTCATTCCATTACTCATTTGGAGGATTTAGTGAATTATTTAGTTCAAGAATTCCAAACTAGTGATCTTCCCAAAAACACATTGGCCCAATTCATAAATTGTAAACAACACAAAAATGAAACTTATCAAGCCTTTATTAAAAGATGGAAATTTTTGTCCAACAAATGTGAAAATAACATGGTTGATGATAATATTTTCCATCTCTTTGCCAATTCCCTTTTTTCTAAACTTCAATAGCATGTCCACACCCTCTCTCTCTCCATGTATATTGGAAGAGGCTATTGACCAAGCTAAACTACAAGATTTCCTTATACATTGATTCGAGCCACCCTAGCCTTCTGTAGGTCCTCATCTCTTACTTAAAAATAAGAATCACAATGTTATCAATTATGGTGTTATATATTCTTATGACACCATTCACAATGTTCAAGTTGTCATTCCTACCCCTTCGTTAGAACCAGCTCCCCCTTCACAATAATATACCAATCCTTGCTTATCTTCACAAAACAACATTAATGTTCATAAACCTCTATCCTTTGTTGAATTTATTAAGCATCTACCTAGGCCTCTTCCATGACATTTTGACCCTACTCATCCTATGAAATCTTGGTATGATCCTAACAAATTTTGTTGGTTTCATGATAGTTGGGGTCATTCTCATGAGACCTGTAGACAACTTCATAATTTAGTTATGGAATTTCTTTGGGTCATAATTTTGATCATGATTATATCATCTAAAATCATCAATAATATTATGAATTACTTTTAAGGACTATAAATCACATGATAAAACTCAAGCCTTGAATTAAGCCAATGTTCATTTGGTTATCTATAAAGATCCTCTTCCTAATCATCAACCTATTCAAGATAATCAAGACAAAGCCACCCCTTCCACCAATAATGTAGAAAGTCTTATTGAACCCACTTCCAAAGATAATGTGTTTAACATGACTAATATATGGAGGGTGGTTTCTTTTATCGATTGCTAACCTATTTACACTCTTTTTTCATCTAGAACATATCATGTTATCCAAGATTCTTCTCCAACTCATTTAAATGAGTTAGGGAAAGATGAACTTATTACTTTTGATGATTAAAATTCTAGTTGTCCCTTTGATAACACTTCCCTTACCATTTATACCACTCTTCCATCATATTATTACACTAATGATACTCAAATTTATACTAACACTTCTACCAATTCTCAAAATCAACTTGAACTAGCTACTTCATCATCACAACATAATTTACAACCTTGTTCCAAAACTTCTTCTTCTTACCAACATAAATTTCAATGCACTTTAGCTCCTCCTTTTTATTACCTCCTTAATCATTATGCACCTATATCTAACAACCTTTTTATGGGTTATGATGAGTGGTATCCCATCACAGAACTCACTAATCTCCCATCCTAGATTTTGTTCCTTGAGCTTATGAGGACTTAACCACATCATAGAAACCATATTCTACAACTATTATTTAAAATTAATGTCCCTCATCCTCCCTTATAAGGATAGGAGGTAGCCTTATCTAGATCTGAGGATGGTATATTACAATAATGTGAAGAGATGTATATCAATGTTGATAAAAATATAGATGCTTCTCTTTCCTTAAAATCTCCCATAACCTCTATAATTCCCAATGAGATTTTGCTTCATTCAGATGATCCTCCCTTATTCATTAGTGTTCAAATATTTAATATCAAAGTTAATCATGCATTTATTGATGAGTTTTTTGGTACTCACATTGCCTCTCTTGAATTCATTAAGACCCTTGGATATTCAGAATGCAATCTCAAGTCTACATGTAGTACTTACCAAGCATATGATAAAATTAAAATGCCACCTCTTGGTTGTGTGTGGATTCCAATTATAGTACCACCTATCACCATTAGTGTGAAGGTGATGATGTTTAACTTTCCCCTTTCTTATAACATCTTGCTTGGTAGGCCATGGACACATCGTATGAGACTCATTTCTTCTTCTGACTGCCAATGCATTAAATTCCCTCATAATGGATGCATTTATAGGATTTAGAGTGACACTAACCCTTGGAATTTTGATTAATTCTAATATCATGTTGTCTTCAATATTCCTACTCTTGAACCTTTGCCCAACATTCCATTTTATGAGTTTTAGTGTCTTAATTTTCCCATTAATTCAACTCAAGGTTATAATGGGCATCCTAAACTCATTAGGAACATTCATCCTAACCAATTACATTCTAATGATGATGATTCTAATGAGATTAACATAAAGATTAAAACTTTTGATCTCTTGTCTCATCTCATCTCATAGCTTCTTACTTCCATTCAACCTCATTCTCATAAGCCTCTTTACGATGATATTCTCATAGTCTTGACCAAGACTCGACATTCTATTCACCACACTTCCTAATATGACAAGTTCATCCCTACTTGTGTCATTGATATTCATACCTAGATTATGATGATGGTTATTCCTTAGATGATCCATTCTTAGGTGGTATTGTAGAATCCCATGATGCCAACATTATTCATTATCATTCTTCTTTACTCGAGTCTTTTCATGTATTTTACCATCTTCCTTTGTTTATAGTTCCTAATTTTATTATTTTTCCTCTTTATCATATGGTAGATATGGCATCAATACCTCTAATTTTTTAGGATCCTCATAGGATTATGCTTATGGATCGTTCTATGACCAAGCCTTAAAATTTTGATAGGTACCCTGATCATTGTATTTGTTTTACTCCTAAGATTAGTGTGACCCTTATTAGACCTTTTATAGGTCTTGATCCTCCCTCAATAGATCCCTTATCAGATCCCATTCCCACTCTTGTTATAGTTGAGCATATTATTTATCCTCTTTTATTTAAGCCTATTCCCAATCCTACTATTACTGATCCTACTCTTGCTTCTCATCCCATTATTCTTTCTGTTGAGCCTAGTTACATTCCTCCTCCATCACTACCTTCCCTTGGTGATGGTTTACTTCCTTTGCCTTAGATGGCTCCATTGCCCACCAAATGTACTAATTATTCTTCTTTGGCTTCTTCCACTCCTATTATACCTCCTTATATGATTGTTTCTCCTAAGATCACTCACAAGTGTATATATTGCTTACATGGGATAGATAGTCATTCTTCTACCCATTGTCACAAGTTGTAACAATATATTGATAATTTAGATCCTTTCTCTCCTTTTTTAGACAAATCCATGTCACCCCCAAATATTTTATCTGAATATATGCCTAAGTATGGTGAGGTCTATTATCTATGGCACCAATGTGGCACCCATCACACTGATCATTATCATATCCTTTAACATCACCTTAAGGACCACCTTACATTTATTTCTAGACCTTTTTCAATTCTTCCCATAGTGTGTTCTCATAATAAGTTTCCTCCTTATTCTCCCATGGCTCCACCTCTAATGGTTCCATCCCCTCCTATGGTCCCTTCATCACCTTTTTTTCCTCCACCCATGATTCCTTCACCTTGGGACCTTCCCTCACCTGTGGATCCTTCTCCATCGATTATTATTACATATCCTATAGATCCCACTCCCATGCATTCTCCCAAGCATCCCATACCTAATTTACCTCCTCAACATGATTTATCGAGTAATCCTACTTTTTCAATTGAGGAGATTAGAAGAGAATTCTTTTCCTAGTTTTCATTAAAAATTGATGAGACATTAGTAGTATTTCATATCTATCTTCATAGAAATATATTTGATATCTTGGATATATTTATTATTATTTATGAGCACATGCATGGTGCCTTTATATTTACATTCTTATTGGATGTGTGCTTCAATTTTATTTTTTTCTATCTATATTATCATTTAATGCTATGTCAAATTCATATTTTTATTAATGGTGATTATTTACCTTTTGTACTATATCTTGCTTATATTGTCATCTATATTTGTATATGATTGTCTTTTTTATCATTGTTTATCTTTCTCTCTGGAGTTTTTTTTAAAACTCTCTTATTGTACCTTCATGATTATTTTTTTCTTATCTCTATTTTTCATAGATAATTATCATTATGACTTGGTTATACAAACCCTATTCCCTTTACTCCTTGTATCTTTTTCCATGTGATCAATTAGAAAACAATGTATCTCATTATAATTTCCTTATACTAGTCCACCTTTGAATCTCCTTTTTCCTTTCTTCCTTTTTATAAAACTAAGCATACACATGTTTGAGACTTGAAATCACATGCTAGTTCATTATTAAGCCTAAGTGTTCTAGTTATTTTTTGTCTTTGGTTATTTAGCTTCATTTAGATTTAGCATAAAGCTCATTCATGTGTATCACCATATCTCTCATGATTGATCATTCAAAATCCATATGGAGGAAGAATCTTAAAAATCCATATAAAGTTAAAAGCCAAATCATTTAAAACAAAATTCAATGATATAAAAGGAAAAAATATTATTAAAAGTTAAATCACACTAAAAATGTGATTCAAAACAAATCTCCTTCTTCTAATCAAAGCTCAAACTCCATAGTTGGCCTCATGGTAAAACCAAGGTCCTTTAGGGTGTGGTAGACTAGTAGATTAGAAAAAGAGAATAAAACAATCTTTTAGTGCTACCTACTTTCTCATGCAAGTACCCAATCTTTGTAAAAGATTGATGGATCTATAAAGGGTCCTGGAGAATAGGGAACATGTCATAGGAAGGTAGGTCCATTTTAATTTTCCTTGTACCAATCTACCTTTGTGATTTTATCTTAGTAGTACACTTATTTGCTTACAAATATTTATTTCTATAGTGAATAGGTTTCCTTTGTACATTGATGGTCACTAGTTACTTAGTGTCTTATCATGTCATTAGTATGCCTCTTGTCTCCTAAGGTCTTCTCATAAGATGCCTAAGTCTTGATTTTTACACTCCCTTTTTCATTCCCTATATTCCTCATATTTCCTCTTGATAATTTTTTTTTATGTTGATCACTCTCTTTGGGATTTCATTTATGAGTTACATCATAAGACTACAAATAAGACCTGACATTCCTCACAAATTACCACTTTTTTCCTTTTTATTACCCACATCCTTTGTTACCTGATTGTCCTAATTTTTCCACCCCAATGGTGTTCTCTTTGTGATTTGTAGTGTAATACCACAGATAGGACCCAACATTCCTCAAAAAATTATCCAATAATACAAGTCATAAAAAAAATTACATGTGTCCAATATGAGATAATATGTGATTTATTATGAAGTTACACATCATTAACATGTTTCACAACTTGATTTAGTGTGTTTTATGCTTACTTTATTTCTCTTTTGATTTTATCTTCTTATTTTTTGAGTGTATGTAAGAATACAACTATTTCTTGAATTTTTCATACTTCCCAGCTTGAATTAGTGTGATAAATTTAAGACCAATCTTTTACCAATTATGTTTTTCTCTTATACTTCCCAACGTGATATAGTATGATTGATTGACTTAATTAAAAAAAAATATACCATTTGTGCCCTTTTACATACCTTTCATTTTATTACATTGTTTGCATACTTCCAAACATGATTTAGTATGATTTTACTTGTTTTAATTTGGTGTAAAAATATTTCACTTTGGTTTTTTAAAAATATTCCTTTTTACCATCTTGTTTTACCATCCTTTGGTTCTTTACAGTTAGTCATTTTCTTATTATTACACATTTCCCAACTTGAAATAGTGTGTAGTACATTTTTTTATTAATTATATTTTACCAAGTCCTTTTTGCCTATTTTTTAACCATGTATGTGTTCTACATAATGATATAAAAGAAACCACATCTCATATATTTTCTATAGAATACACAATAAAAGATAAACACATGTGCTAGAAATAAATATATCTAAAGCACCCATAACCACAAATATAATGATGACAACTTACACATTCAATATCAATATACCAAAATGATACATCATATATATATATATATATATATATATATATATATATATATATATATATATATATATATATATATATATATCTTGAGTTTTAATACAATAAATACAACCATATACAATACTCTAGCTCTATGGCTAGGCTTCATCCTATTTATCTCATGGCCTAGCCACACTACCTATTGAGGCCTTGATTTGACTCCTCTAAATAGTGTATTGTAATGAGGATGTCTACGATATCAATCCATCTACTTGTTCCTCTAGATGTGCCACCCGTGCTTGTACCTACACCAACTAGGCTAAGGTCACCATGTGTGTCACTCTCTCCTACTCATGCACCTATGTCATATGGGTTAGGGTTGTTGTATGTACCTGTGTCATCTATGTCACTATAGCTAGATGCAAAATTCTCTCCTCTACCAAGGCCTACTATGCCCATGTTTTTATTGCACCCATCTCTACTTTAGGATGTATCCTCTCTCATGATCATATCTACCTTGTTGCCTCCCCTTCTAATCTAAACTAGCTCATTTGATCTAAGGCAGATGGTATATTAGGGTCCTCTAATGTAGTAGGGTCATATGGCTACAAAGTCTCATCTAGGACATCATGGAGTGATCCCCTCACAAGGGACCCCCATCTATCCTCCTCATCCTTAACTATGCTTTTAAAATCACACCTATATAGATATTAGATCACTATTATATCTTTTAATATCTATCTACCTCTAGTCTCTATTTCAAAACAAAAACTTGAGTAATAATTCAATCATGCTTATTACCTATCTATGTTTTTGCCACTATGGTCTCGCCATCCACATGATCACCTAACACATTCTCTCCATATATATAGCCTCCTAACACCTCCTCTATAGGTCACCTCCTTAGCTCAAATTTGGTTATCATGGGTTGCATCCACCTCAGACTACACCTAAGTGGCCTTATATATCATCTATATCTCTTCTAGCTCACCCACTGGGTCATCAAGAATGGTGATAGTCTCCACTCTCTCATATTCCTCCTACCTCCATAAATGTCATATCCTCAATGGTCATATCTCATCTCACTATAGATATTATTGTAGTATCTTTGGTGTTGTTGTCTCCATACCCCTCTCTTCCTACTCTACTCCCTATCATGCTTGCCTAGTCCATGGTTACTCATGATGTGGTATAAGTATCAGCCTCATCATTAGTGGCCTTAATCCCCTCCTCCCTCACATATTTCCCACATATCAATCCCACTACTTGGGCATCAATATTAATCCCAATAGATGAGGTAAGCCCATTTATCCTGGTACCCATGCCACTAGATGTGGCTCCTCCACTAGGTATAGTGTCCAACCACCTTTGTCTTCATTGTAGTTGGTGTAATGGTATCCTAGCTTAACTATGGAGTTAGGTGCTCATATTTCTACCATAGTATGTCTATGCATCTCACCATCTATAGTGTTGGCATGTGGGACATGACCCATGTTACCTGGTCCTCTTTCCATCTCTGCACTCGAGGTGACCTATCATTGATTGCATGGGCTAACCTAGATGGTCAATACATGGGAAACCTCTCATATATCCAAGCCATCAGTAATATGATTAGTCTAATCAACTTCTACCCTTTGACCAACACCTCATATAGATCATGTATGAGCTAGACCTAGATGACATAATTGAGATCATATATTACTCCCTCCTCTAGGATCATCCTGCTCAAGGTTACCATGAATAGTGGTAACTTTCTATCTAACTTATAACATAGCACTCATTGTATCACAAGTCCTATCTTATCCTTTTAGATATCTAAAACTTATGATGTATATATGTCAAACATACTAACTCTCCTTCCCACCAATATCATCTCTGAGTTAGTTGCCCACATGACTAAGGCTCTCATCTCTTCTATGCTATTTGGTATACTTGTAGTCATCGATGATCCTACTATCGGTAGCCCTAGGATGGCATGCACATTATCTAGAGTGATAGCTACCTATACCACATCCTCATCCACCTCCCATCTAAAGTTTTTAGTCAATCATTCTTAGCATCCAAGGAACATGACTAACAGATCCATGCTCAGGGGAATCTTTCACATGTCAGCTATCCCTCCTAGGCCTAGAGCGACTAGCCTAGCTTTGTCTCCTATGGTCAGACACTCTAGTATATCTAGTAGCTAAGATACATCTACCAATCTCCAAAACTTGATTTATCCCTACAACTAATAAAAAAACAAAAGTGTATTAGATCCTCCATGTCATGTATAGTCATAATACATTATTTTTACAATTTTAATCAAAAATAAGCCTAAATTACTTTAATTCATTCTTTTTAACCTATTTTTATCTTACTTGGTCCTTTCTACACTTATTTGGTCATTTCAATCCATTCTAACCTTCTTTTAACCTTTTGAATGCATTTTTGTACCATTTTGGTTCTTTGGTAAACTTAGTTTGACCAAAATTTCCCTATTTTTGCCTTGGTTGACTTAAAAATCTAAGTTAACCCTCTTCTTTTCCCCTTCCTAGTATTGTGTTTTCATTCTAAACTTTTTGGATCAGTTAGCAAACTATACTAGGTTGGCATTCTATAAAATGTATAGGGTCGACAATACCTACTAGGTTGGCAATGTGGATTTTACCTATTTTTAGTCTATTGGGTTGCGTCGGTTGACCTAGTTGTTTTTTACTACTAACCCCTTGTATTTTCCTCAAAAAGTGCATTTTTACAATTTTTTTCCTAATTCCTTCAAACCCATTTTCTTAATTAGGTTTTCATACATATAAAATCTAATTTTAACTCATTCTGACATCTAGAAATGCTAAAAATTAATTTTTCTCAAAATACACTTAATTCATTAAAATAATCCAAAAATTGGCTTAAGACTCATAGTTGAATACCTGTAGTGCACCTACTTCCTCTCTTAGAGTTCCCCCTCATCTATCTTTTCATATTCTCACCATCCTAGCTCATTTGGTCTCTAGAGCTCTTTTTTTCTCCTTCATAAGTCAAAATAACAAAATGACTTCTCTTTCCCCTATTTAAAACCATTTTACAAAATTCAAATCTTGCAATTATTTTCTTGTAAATTCCTTATTTTACTTATATATTTATCATCTATTTTTAAAACCATAAAATTCATTGGATTCATGATGAAGTAGAGAATATTTTCCACTATCATATGCCTATTTTCCAAATTTTTTGATTTTTGGCTATTTTATACACTAACTACTATAGGTTCACTTAGTGTTCTTCATATTGGATGCCTTCCCCTTTCTATTTTAGTCTACTTCTTCATCTATAGCACTAAGTTAAGTAAAGGTATGTGTGTTTCAAGTCTATCATTTCATTTATCTTATTTTTTACTTACTACACTTTACTTAACATTAGCATTGTGTGTTATCATGTTCTATTTCCCAAAGCACCATCCCATGTTGCACTTACATGACATGTGATGAGATTTAATTGGGGCATATGTATACATATAAAATTTTAAAACTTTTATCGATTACTAACACTTTATATCTTATAATAACCCATCAAGTCTCAATCTCTTTGAGTGCACGCCTTAAAAGGTGCATCAAGAAAGGGGTGGGTAGACCATTAGTGATTTGTAAGATTATTGTCCCTTTTTCCACTTTACCTCTACACACTTATATCATAAAACCATTTACCATGATATTATTCTTCTATATTTTACCCATTCCAATCATTCATCATATTATTATCATCATTGCTCTTGCCTTGACCCCCTTTCACCAGGTGACTGTACTAGGTCAACTAGGTTGACCCTATACAATTTTTAGCCTCTAATTACTGTACAAGGTCAACTAGGTCGACCCTGTACTATTTATGGATATTTTGCATTAGGATTTTTGTTAGCCCTTTAGCTGACCTAACTCAGGACCGGATGATTTATCTCTTGAAAACATACAGGGTCGACTAGGTCGACCCTGTATAGCTAACATATTTGGAAGGATTTAAGGCAAGATCTACCATATATATATAAGTTCATTTCCAACCATTTAATAATATATAAGTGAATAATAATAAGTTTTAATGAACATCTACTTATTGACCATTTTACTTGAGGAATAAAACTTAGGGTTCTATACTTTCTTTAGAGATATAGATCTTGTCTTGTGGAGAAGTCTTTTAGATGCATAGATAGGTTGTGTAGCCTAGAGATGATGTGTCTTTGTTATCTTTAACTACCACAACAATCTTTTTCAAAGCACCTTGGCAAAGGGAGAGATTGAGGCTCGATGGGTTCATCTTCAAAGGTAAGTATTCCTAACTTTATTTCTCCTTTATAAGAGTAGATAGATAATGTAGTTGTTCTCCTTTCCCATGTATTAGGATTCTATGTACATTAACATGAGTATGTGTCTTCTATGCATGTTTAGTTTAGTTTTTTTTATTTGTTACCCCCACTTTGTGCCATAAGATTTGGTGTGCACTACATTAGATTTACTTTCTTGTTTATTAGAATAGAATAAATATTAAACCTTGGACTCTTTTAGGGTTGTTATGTGATTATATTAGATTGTAGGGTTTGAAACACTTCCTATCAGGGTGTTGTTGACCATTTTTTGCCCAATAGGCCAAAAATCGGTCCCCTTTTGTCCCTACTATTCTGGGCCATTTCATTTTTTGATTTTTGCATGAATCTACCCATTTCTATAGACTCTATAGAATTTCTAAGGACTCTGTAGGTCCATTTTAAAGACTCTACAGAGCTTGAGTTTCTACAGATTCTGCAAAGAAGTTTTTCTATGGACCCTACAGGTTAGTCTTTTGGTGCATGAAGAATTAGTTCAAAAAGTGTTGGGTTTTACAAGGTTCTTTCGGCTCTTGTCTAAATAAATTCACAAGGAAGGTTGGCATCTTTAAACCATTAAACCATTAAACCGGTTCAATGCATGGGTTCAATGCCTTGGTTTAATCAGCCTTGATTCAATGCCTGGTTTAATCACTTGGTTTAATGCTTTGGCTTGGTTCAACAAATTGGTTCAGCGTTTGGTTTAATCAACCTTAATTCAATCAGCCTGAGTTCAATCGGTGGGTTCATCATTTGGTTCAACCACTAGGTTCATCAGCCTTGGTTCAATCAGCTTAGTTCAATCAATTTGCTCATCGGCAAGTTCATCGGTGCGCAGTGTTGAACTGTTGAGTTGGTTCAATGGACTGGTTCAATGCATTGGTTTAATGTGTTAGTTCAATGTGTCAATTCAATCTTTCAGTTAAATGCTAGGTTCAACGGTTGGTTCAAGTGGGAAATGTTCAAAGCAAATGGTGCAAAGGGCTCAGCACATGGTGTTGAACCGTTGAATCGACTCAATGATTGGTTCAAACAAATGGTTTATTTACTTGGTTCAACAAAGGCTCAGTGCACAATGTTGAACTATTGAACCATTAAACTATTGAACCATTATTGGTTTAATAGGTTGGCTCAACGGCTTGGTTCAAGGGGGTGTCCCAAAGTTGAAGGGCAAGTGCCCTTGCGGAGGGTAGCTCTGAGTGAAAAAATCCCTTGTAAAGGGCAATGAGCATTTCAAAGGCAGCCAAAGGGTAAGTTTTCAAAATTTTGTTTGAGGCTGAACTCTTTCAGACTTTTTGTCTAAAGGAACTCCTTTGGGTAAAAAGTCTGAAGGAATTCGAAGGAAGGCCGCCACCTAAAAGAAAAGCCAAAGAACCCAAAGACAAAAGGAGCCAAGGAGTAACAAAGATCGGAACAATTCTTGTGGACTTTTTATCTGTAGGAAAAGCCTGAAGAAAAAAACCCACAAAAAAGACCCGACAAAATTTGGCAAGGATGGTGATGTCCTGAAAACTATCAATTTTAATGAGACGAACTAGCCATTGGGTATTCAATTTCAAGGAGTTGGCTGCATGAACATCAAATTTAACACAATGAAATAGCTATTTTCTTTTGAATTTCCTAAGCACTAACCATGAAAAGAGCCCAAAGAATGCAGCGGCCCGCTAGAAGATCACCCGCGAGGGTTGAAGGAGCAGAATGAGATAAAACCAGGAAAAGACAAGGTGCAAGAAAAGACAGAGCATCCAAATGGCAAAGGGAAGGTGATTTATTACTAGATGATCACCAAATGGCACAAATAGTAATGGTGTAACTTGCTTTCTACATTTTACATTCATGAGGGGACACACTGCAGTCTGTTTCCAGGCCTCTTCTAAAGAATGGCATCAACAATAGTGACTTCCTCTTCTCGATGCTCTCGACGCACATGGGCCACTTGAAAAAAGAGCACCAAAATCTTTCCCAAGAAGTGCCAAGTTCTTTTCCTCTTTCTATATATTTTAAAAATTCTCATTTGAGAAGGATCGACCCTCTTAGCCTTAAGGTAAAACTCTACCCAAAACCTCTCAGGCTTGTAAGGCAAAGCTCTACCAGATTTTACCTTTAATCAGGACTTAGCATTTTTTACCTCTATCTGGACTTGCACTTTAAATTATATGTCTATTTTCTTATTTTGTGTTAAGTCATTGTCTTCCATGCTTTTCATAGACTGATTACAACATGTCCAGTGCATTATGAGGTCTCCTTTCTATAGGTCTGCTAGAAGTGTCTACAGGAAGAATATAGGTGCCTATGAATAGGCTATCAAAGTGTGTCTCAGAACACCTTTGCTAGTTATTTCCTCCCTGTATCTCTCCAGACCCCTGACTCACTAAAATAGAAGAGTTTCCCACATTAGATGAAGTGTATGGGTGTTTTTTCCTGGTGAAAAGTGTATGTTCGGACTGGGTGGGTCAAATTTTTTAGTGTATCACCTTCTCATTTTTTAGACTTAGGTTCTATTTTTAGCATCCTCTCTCCCTTTTCATCCCCCCCTTTTTTCATTTTATTTATTAGTCAGAGGAGAAATTAGGGCCTAAAAGATACATCAGAGGGAGCTAGCCCTTATCTAGAGACTCTCCCCTCCAGCTTCATCGGTCCCACAGGCGAGAGGGGAGTTTCCATTATTGCGTGTGGAAAGGCAGGAGCTCGGCCTCCTACCTTGGGTGCAATCCACTATGTCAACAATTTTTGGCATGCCTGGTGGGACCAACTAGGACAAGTTGTGTCCATAGAGTTGAAGAATTTTTGGTGTGTTTTTCAACCAACCAGCCTTTAGAGGCTTTTGCATCAACACCAATGGTGACTCTAAGTTAAATCAACTGGTTAAGTAGTCTGGTGCCATCAGAAATCATATTTTTGTATGTATAATTCCTTTGATCAAAATCATGGACCTTGTTTTCCTTCATATGACTATGATCAAGCTCCAAATATTTAGGGAATCCCCTCAAGCAGCTCTCCTAGGTTCCCTTCAATGATAAGGGAGGTGGCACTAGTGTTTGAGAAGCAGGTAATGGAAATAGACAGACTGAATGAGTAGTATGGTTATCAGTAGGAGCTAATGTATAAAGAGGCATGTTTGATCAGGCAAGCTCAGGCCTTGCAATCCATGGAGAAGGAGGCAGCAAAATGGAGGAACCCATTCATGCAAGGCAATCAGCCTTGCACTTCCCCTCCTATCCTAAATAAATCCCCCTCTTGTACACCAAATCCTTTCTATCAAATGGCAATTGCTCACTCCAGCTCATCTGATGCATCAATCAACACTGCTCTTGACCTCATATGCCTAGCCTTCAAGCATCAAAGGGAAATAGAACAACCTCCCATGGATATGAACCTTCTAAACTCCTTAGATCATGAATCTTCTTTTGGGGGGAACTTTATGAACCAACACATCTCTCTCGAAACTACTCCTACTCAACATGATGATGTTGGTGACCTCCAAGAAAGACTCTTTCAAGATAATCTAGCTAAGCAAATTGAAGATTTAGAGGCTAAGATGAGGCTACTTCGTGAAAGAGAGATAGAACTTCTAGACCTTGTGGAGGATCCCCAGGACCTTGGAGAAAACAAAGTTGCTGCCTGTTCACAAGAGCAAAATTCCAATTTTGAGATCCTGAACTGGAAGAAAATAGTAGAATCATGGGGTAGGGAGGAAGATTAGAAGGGTTTGTCTCAAAACCTTGAAGAATATGAGGTTGCTCCTGCTCATGATATTGTTGGTGACCTCCAAGAAAGGTGCTTCCAAGAGGATATGGCTAGGAGAATTGTAGAGTTGGAATCCAGAGAGAGTTTCTTCAATCAATGTGTGACGGATAGTTCAGACCCAATGGCACATTCTATGTCTAAACACACCCCATTTACACATCCCCAAGAGAGCTATCAAGCCACACCTGATATTGATGAAGTGTTATCCAAGTGGAAGGAGGAGAATCATTTGATTCTAGCTCAAGGATTGATTCCTCTTCCACATGTTTTTTCCACTTCACCCCTTCTCAAGGAGGAACCTATTCTATAGGAGGTGAGTGAGGAGCAGAAGATACAATATGTAGTTTCCAAAGAGGCTATCATGAGTGATAATGAAGAATAAGTCATCATTGATTCTCCTTGTGAAGACCTCATCAGCAATGGAGAAGATGCAAGGCATGCATACATGCAGATGTTCTAGCAGTATGAGGAGGAACTTAAGCATGATGAACTCTCTCCCCTTTGTTTGATGAACTTCCTTGTTATTTCGATGAGGAAGAATACTATGCCAAGGATCTTGAGTTGGAGGAGGATTAGGAGAATATCTTTGAACATCTAGAGATCCTGATCTTTGAGGAGGAAAAGGAAAAGATGGTATCCCTTGAGGAAAGCCTTAAAGAAGAGTTTTTTGAACAAAGAAGTGATGTTCTATGGGATGAGAAATAATTTTGTGATTCCATTTCAGACATGAGTCTAATAGAGTCTTCAATGAAGCAGAAGGAAATGGGTCAGACCATGATGCACTGCAAGGGAGCTATACATATCAAAGGGCTTATGGTGATGAGCCAATAGTGATTGATTTCTTGATGAGATACACTAGCCTAAAGAACCAATAGGAGGCAAGCTTACAAGAAAAAATAGAGTATGTATACGTTGGAATCATGTTTTAATCTAATCCACTCGGGTACAATCCAACTCAGGTGGCAGGCAAGAGGAGCAGATCACTAGCTCTCCATTTCATTCAGCCACTTGTCTAGCACCATAAGTTTCCTTGCCAGGGAGGGGACTTAAGAAGTTTTCCCTTTGATCCAGGAGGGAAGTTGATGTACCTGGTTAGTTGTATATAGTAGTTTGTTTTTAGTTTTCTTTCCCACTTTCCCTAAGTGTAGTTTGCACAGGTAGTGTTTTTAGCCTTGTGTGTGTTTTCCTTTGTGTGTGGGGTAAAAATCTTCATGTTTGATTCTTGGGTCTTTGGGGCTATTGCTAACCTTTCTTCAAAGCTGCATTCTAACTCTATGCCCAGTGGACTACAAGGCAACTAGTCTCTAAGCATAGCAGGCATGCTTCCCCTGGGAGTTGCCAATTTGTTGACCATTGTTTGCCCAACAGGCCAAAAATTGGTCCCCTTCTATCCCTGTTGCTTTGGGCCATTTCATTTTTTGATTTTTGCATGAATCTACCCATTTCTATAGACTCTACAGAATTTCTATAGACTCTTTAGGTCCATTTTTATGGACTCTACAGAGCTTGAGTTTCTATGAATTCTACAAAGAAGTTTTTCTATGGACTCTGCAGGTTAGTCTTTTGGTGCAAGAAGAATTAGTTTAGAAAGTGTTGGGTTTTACAAGGTTCTTTAGGCTCTTGTCTGAATAAATTCACAAGGTTGGCATATTTAAACCATTGAACTAGTTCAATGCCTTGGTTTAATGCCTTGGTTCAATCAGCCTTGGTTCAATGCCTAGTTCAATCACTTGGTTCAATGCTTCAGCTTGGTTCAACACATTGGTTCAGCACCTGGTTCAATCAGCCTTAGTTCAATCAGCTTGAGTTTAATTGGTGGGTTCATCATTTGGTTCAACCACTAGGTTCATCAACCTTGGTTCAATAGGCTTCATTTAATCAATTGGCTCATCGGCAAGTTCATCAGTGCATAGTGTTGAACCATTGAACTGGTTCAACGAACTAGTTTAATGCGTTGGTTTAATGCGTCAGTTCAATCTTTTAGTTCAATGCTAGGTTCAATGATTGGTTTAATTTATAAAATTTCAAAGTGAATGGTTCAAAGGGCTCAGCATGCGGTGTTGAACCGTTAAACCGGTTCAAATGAACGGTTCATTAGCTTGGTTCAACAAAGGCTCGACGCGCAGTGTTGAACCATTGAACCATTTTTGGTTCAATGGCTTGGTTCAAGGGGGCATCCCAAAGTTGAAGGGTAGGTGCCCTTGCGGAGGGTAGCTCTGAGTCAAAAAAGCCCTTACAGAGGGCAAGGAGCATTTTAAAGGCAGCCAAAGGGTAAGTTTTTAGAATTTTGCTTGAGGCTGAATTCTTTTAGACTTTTTGTCTGAAGGAATTCCTTCAGACAAAAAGTCTAAAGGAATTCAGAGGAAGGCCACCACCTGAAAGAAAAGCCAAAGAACTTGAAGATAAAATGAGCTAAGGAGTAACAAAGATTGAGATAATTCTTTCAAACTTTTTGTCTGCAGGAAAAGCTCAAAGCAAAAAACCCACAGAAAAGCCCTGACAAAATTTGCCAAGGACAGTCATGTCTCAAAAACTGTCAATTTTAATGAGATGAACTAGCCATTGGGTATTCAATTTCAAGGTGACAGCTGTGTGAACATCAAATTTAACATAGTGAAATAGTCATTTGCTTTTGAATTACTTGAGTGCCAACCATGAAAAGAGCCCAAAGAATGCAGTGACCCACCAGAAGATCGCCCCTAAGGCTGAAGGAGTAGAATGAGACAAAACTAGGATAAGATAAGGTGAAGGAAAAGACAGAGCATCTAAGTGGCAAAGGGAAGGTGATTTATTACTAGATGATCACCAGACAATGAAAATAGTAATGGCACGACCTACTTTCTCCATTTGACATTCATGAGGGGACAAACTATAGTTTTTTTGCAGGCCTCTTCTAAAGAATGACATCAGCAATAGTGACTTCCTCTTCCTGATGCTCTCGGTGCACATGGGCCACTTGAAAAAAGAGCACCAAAATATTTCCCAGGAAGCACCAAGTTATTTTCCTCTTTCTATATATTTTAAAAATTCTCATTTGAGAAGGATCAACCCTCTTAGCCTTAAGGTAAAACTCTGCCCAAAACCTCTTGGGCTTGTAAGGCAGAGCTCAGCCATGTTTTACCTTTAATTAGGACTTAGCATTTTTTACCTCTATCTAAACTTGCACTTTAAATTATATCTATGTTTTCTTATTTTTTATTAAGTCATTATCTTTCATGCTTTTCACAAACTGATTACAACATGTCAAGTGCATTGTGAATTCTCCTTTCTGTAGGTATACCAGAAGTGTCTAAAGGAAGAATATAGGTGCCTATGAATAGGCTGTCAAAGTGTGTCTCAGAATACCTTTGCTAGTTCCTTCCTCCTTGTATCTCTATGGACCCCTAACTCATTGAAATAGAAGAGTTTCCCATGTCAGATGAAGTGTATGGGAGTTTCTTCCTGGTGAAAAGTGTATGTTCGAGCTGGGTGGGTCAACTTTTTTGGTGTATCACCTTTTCATTTGTTAGACTTAGGTTCTATTTTCAGCATCTCTCTCTCCCTTTTCATCCCCCCCTTTTTCATTTTATTTATTAGCAGTAGGAGAAATTAGGGCCTAAAAGATACATCAGAGGGAGCTAGCTCTTATCTAGAGACTCTCCCCTCTAGCTTCACCAGTCCCACAGGCGAGAGGGGAGTTTCCATTGTTGCGTGTGGAAAAGTAGGAGCTCGACCTCCTGCTCTAGGTGTAATCCACTGCATCAACAGGTGTATTATGATAAGTGATCCCCTAATTATTTCTATTGGATCCCTATATTGTTCATACCCCTAATTAACAAATGTATTTCCAATTAGAAGTGTAGGTATGCTCTATATTCTCTGAGCCAAGATTGATTTATAGATATGATGAATTTTTTATTTCATATAGAACCTACCTAGAAACCACCATGGACATCAAATAAAATTCTCAACCTTATCCATACAATAATTTACATACTTTGAATTGGTCAACTCTTACTAATACAATAAATCTTTGAGAAATGTGCACTTTCTTATAGGGTCTATTCACATACCTGACAACTCAATCACACTTGGAGGTATCTAGGAGAGTTGACTACAAGCTCCAATAGTTTTTCTAGTCATTTGAGACCTGATTTAACTTATTTGGGAATAATATAGTTTTATTCCTATTTTAGTTAAGGGTCTAGATTAATAAATTAGCGTAGAATATAGAAATAATTACAGTCCTAATTTTTATAATTTATTTTTTATTTTTACCTTTCTAAAAATAGAAATAAATAAGGATAAATATGACTTAGCTAGAAATAGGTTGAGATGGTTGAGATAGAAGGTGAAACTGGTTGTGTAGGGCTAAAACGGTGTCATGAATGTGAATTTTCCTTTCATTTGGTAAAAGGATAGGAGTGTCAAAAATAAGACACTTAAGTGTCTATTACTATTGTCTACTCTTTCCTCTATTGGCCAAATTGGTCACAAATACTTGAAAAATTTTAAGTTTTTGCATTGTTCTTGTGTGAGCCTACCTATAAAATCTTGAGTGTTGATTATTGATGAAACTCACTATATAGCTTAATTAATCTTCAAAACCCTAACCCTCCATCATGCTTGATAAAACAATGTTTTAATCACTTGAGAAAAAAGGGGGGGTTAGTGTGTAAGATGAACTAAATGTGTAATCCACACCCCTTATGTGGGCATGCTACCTACATTCCAATACTCTAAAGAGGGATAAAGCCATATGTATTTGTCCCACATAATTTCCTTTATACAATAGTGTGTTTTGGATGCAAAATTACTAAATTGAGAGTGTTTGAGGTGCCTAGGGACTTGTATGAGTGTTTGAGTATGTTTAACACTATGTTGAGTGACTGTATGTAGACAATAGGGAAGTTTTCCTTAGTGTTTTGTTTTTATTCTTGCTTGATTTATAATATTTATCACCTCTAATTATAAATGAGCTTTGAATGGGAATATATAGGGAATAATTGGTCATGGTTTAGATGTATTCCCATTAGGCTGACATAATGAAGGATAGGTATCAGATGAAAATGACCATTAGGGCTTAAGATGAAAATGGATAGGAGCACCAAAAATGGGACACCCTAGGGTCTGGTGTTATAGTCTAAGTATGGCACTCCTATCCTATAGGCTTAGGAATTGGGGAATTAAGATTGGTATGTGGAAAGCAACCTAGCTAATTGGTAATGAGAAAAAATATGTCTAAAAGGTTCACAAGAGAATGAAAAAAGGACCTACAGATAGGGTATCATAAGCCACACTCAAACTACCAATTTGGACATTTTATATGACTACATTTGGCCCCCTTTATTCTAGTGATGTAGCAAAGTGAAATAATAGGATAAATGAAAATTAGAAAGCATACTTAAACTTATGTGCAAGGGTGAAGCCCATGAAGATGTATGATGTTGAGTGTGTATAGAGATAGCATAGTTTGAAGCATAAATATGTTGTGATGTTGAGTGATGTTAAGTGATGTTGGGTATGTGATGTATCAAGAGTAATATTATGAATGGAGCCAATTAATTAATTTCTTAGTAGTTGCTCAAGAATATAAAGGATGGCCTTTTAGCTCCATCATCACCCACTAAGTGAAGCTATGTGATCATTCATGTGTTAATCAATGCTTGGACCAAGTGTTAAATCCCTCTGAGTTGGTGGCTCAAGAATATAAAGGCTAGCTAGTCCTTTGGCTCCATTATTGCCCACTATGTAGTGAACTATGAACTAATACCAGTATGAATGTGTGACATATGAGATGGCTCTTGAATCCCATGAATGATTTATAATCTTACAATGTGGTATGGATATCCAAATGTGTAATGAGAACTAGGCCAATTTTGGACACTCTAAACTATGGAGATTAGGCTTGTATGAAAACCACTCCAAAACTGAGAACTATGCTTATATGAAAGCCACTCTAAAATGATGCCAACCACCTATAGATGGAATAAGGTATGCAACTATTGAGATTATTTGTGTAATACACTAAACTTAGAAATAAAAGAAGGTAAATGTGTCACACACATTGACCCTAATCACTAGTGTCTGTAACATGGATTCTAATCTAGAAGTTGTACTACCTACCTAATCTAAAACTGGAATCAAGAACCATCATGTCACACATCATGACCCCTATATATGAATACTCTAAGTAAAATTTTACTAAAACTACTTAATCTAAATTGTACTATAGTTGATAAAACTATAACTAATCTTAATTTTCTATATATTTTTGACAATTATAGATTTTTGGTTGTTTGGATAGAAGCACTAAAAAAAGGACACTTTATTATTCAATGTTATAGTTCACTTTTGATGCTCCTATCCTTTACTATTTATAATGAATATTCTATATTTGTCGCTATTTTTTTGGTCTATTCTACCTATTTTGGGTTTTGATTGTTGTTTTGAGTGTTTTGAAAAATAATTTTTGACCAATAGAAGGATTTAATCTCTATGACAAAACCTTTTTTTATTACCCCTTCTTTTGAGGGTAGGAATGAAGACCCTACAATGATTTCCCTCAAAATAAAGATCCCTACAAGTGTGTTATGTTGAAAAATACATTATATAGTAATGATAATCTAAAATATGTCTCAAAATAAAGCATAGTTTGTATTGGAGATTGTTAGATCAATAGGAGTATGCCTAGATAGATGTAAAAATGTAATAACATGTGCAATATACTAAAATAAAAGTGAAAATTTTATTATTTATTAGTTTTTAGTTATCAAAGAGGAATGGATCATGATGTCCATCATGGAATCCAAAAAATAAATATAATGGATGATGTGAATCGTGGCATTGTAAATAATTTAGAATCAAACAAGCATGCAAGGTAAGAATCAAGAAGCATACAAAAGAGGCCAAAGAGCCAAGTAAACAAGGGACATGGGCATATGTCACTCAAACTGGGAAATCAAGCATACAAGGCATGTTTAAATGCAACATACACATACAATTTAAAACAAGCAAGGTTGGCATGAGGGCCACAACCACATAGAACAGTATAAGTAAATGACATTGGTAAATGTCCTAAGACACACACAAGAGACAAAATAGGAACTAAGAAATGCAATCACATCTAGATACTCAAAGTAAGAAAGGAAAGAATGTAAATGTTATAAATACTATCACATCTGAGTAATCAAAGTAAGAACTGAAAGTATGAAAAAACATGTAGTACAAGACTAGGTAGATGCTAAGAAATACATTATATAGTATTGATAGAATAATCTATGTAAGTTAGTAAGTAATATCCATAAACATGATAACTAGAGTGTGTGGTGTAGGAATGAAATAACCTAGATGGTGTAGTCATGTAGAAGATGCCCTTGGTGGTTGGATATGTCGATGTATGTCTCTTATGTAAAAGTAGGATGTCCCCTTAATGGGTAGAGTGAATCAATCAAGCATCTAGGTGTCATTACACACATTCAAAGAAGATCAAGTGAAGCATGGTAATGTAGATAAATCAATAAACAATAGCATAGAATAGAAAAATGTAAGTCTAGCATGGTAGTAGAAGTGTAAAACATGGATAATGCATATAGTTGAAAAGTTTTTGGTGTTTTGAGTTATTTGAATGTTTTTATATTTTGACATGTTATATTATTTTTGGTATTTTTAAATATTGCTATGTACAAGCAATCATAAAGAAACTATTTATAATAAACTGAAAAGAAGCTATGTACAAGTAAGCTAAAAAGAAATGATATTAATAGATGAGTCTCATAAGAGACTCCCTATCATGGTATCCTATATCAAGGAGAGGGATCATGCATGATCATGAATAATTATGGAAAGGTTGAGACTATGAATCTAAAAGTTGTGTATGTTGAAAGTGCTCTAAATTCTTTGTAGTGAAAACTGACTGTGGGGTCCCCATGTAACTCTGAGAAGTGGATGCAGCTATGGAGCTCTTAAGGACCCATCTAGTAGTAGAATAAGCTCTCTAAAAAATTTATATATGTGTATAGGCATGAGATCTCAATGATACTACCTTGGGTGTGAATATTTTAGCTAGAAACTATCCAGAGTCTTGAAACTATCATTGATGGAGTGGTCATTCTAAGAGAGGCCTCTATGGAAGTGTATGAATGCTTTGTGCTGGTGAAGGAGGCCTTGTCTATGTCTAAATCTCAACTTAAGTAAAAACTATAATTGGTGGAGAAGTTAAAACTGCTGATTTTAGAGTGGGAGACGGCTCTGAAGTGGGGAGTGGTAACTCATACAAAACTCCACCAACTATAATGACTTGATTAGTGTGAATGAATTTCATGCATCTATGAACTATATAAGTTACTTCTCAAAGTTTTTAGATCTATGGTTGACCAAGTAACATGTCTAAGACTCTTGTACTAGGAAAAATAGTAAATGGTGTGGCCATATATGTTAGACCAGCTTGTAGAAGTATGATCTCACCTAATGAAATCTATATGTGCCCACTGAATCTACTAATAATTATGTTTATCAAGGTGATATCTTGCTTTGAATATCCCAAATGCTAAAGTAATGTCATAATACACATGTTCACATTTGATCCATTATCTATGAAAACACTATGAATGGGATGATGATCGATGTTAGCTTGAATAAAGAGTGCATGGTGATACAAATCATCCTCAATTATCTCTTGCTTTGAGAAGGAGATTGAAGGTCTAGCTAGAACTCTAAAATTATACACACAATCATGTTGCTCAAAGGATGTGACTCAACTGAAGGTGCATGTTATGTAGCTGGTGGAAGGTGTGCATGATATGCATGGTGAACACTTGATGTATCCCCTATTTCTTGTTATAATGTTGTGGGAAAGGATATAAGAAAATTTTTAGAGCCTTTTCATGTGTTTGCTTTGCTTGAGGAGTCTCAACTGGAGTGCCAAGATCAATAAGGTTCCCATATATCAAGTCTTGTATCTTATTTTAACAACTAATGCATATATTTTTTGTGTGCCCTAGTGCCCTATGAAAATTTCAAAATGCATTATGATCATATCCATGTGGTATAGGCTTTATTGTATCAACTTTCCATATAGGAGGAAGAGATATGATATTGCATTCCAATAGTTACTATCAAACTCTGGCTAGAGATACTAGTAGATTGGTAAAGGATCATCAAGGAGGTGATGATAAAACCACTCATTGAGGGGGATCTGAATCCACATTAATTGTAGGTTGATTTTTATTTTTGCTATCATTAAACTATATTTTGTATAGGACTTTATTGTTACTCATATTTGTTGATTTTGATATGCCTGTGTACTTGAGTTTGCCCATTAAAATTAATTATACTTCCCTTTCCTTTAGTGTATGACATAACTCAGTGAAGTAAGAGAAATTTTTGAACATTATTGACTCATGCAAAGTTGGTAAAATAATCTATTTGAAGAGATCCTATAATTCTTGATCGGTCATGGGGCTAGTCAATTTAGCCAAGATAGTATTATCTCTAAGAACATAATCTGTGAGATGTTCATTTGACCTTTGTTTCTCTAATGCAATTTAGGCTTAAAAACCCTTGTCACTGATGTTAATGATGAAATGAGCTAGGAACATGTCAACTAAAGGATTGAATGCATTGATCAACTAATTTGGTAGACTATAGAACCATTATAGAGCATAATCCTTTAAACTCTATGAAAATAGATTGGTTAGTAACTAGTCATTTGGCACATAGTCTAAGCATGCCAGATGAAAATCTCTCAAGTGTGTCTCTAGATAACCTTTTCCATCATATGAAGTGAGCTTAGGTTGAACAAAACCTTGTGTCAAGGGTGTAGAAGCAATATGACGTGCCAATGGTGTATGAAGTAGAGAAAAAGAATCCAAAGATTGTATTGGTCTAGAAGTACCTTGCTCAATATGTAACACCTTATATTGAAGAGATTTTATCTCTTGTATAAGGGTAACCACATCAGAAGACAAAGATGTACTAGGCATAACTAATGGTTCCAACTAGGAAGGTTGGGCTGCTATAGGGGTTGTTGAGACATAGTTTCCCCCATAGTGTCATTTGCAACTAGTTGTTCAAAATGAATGGAAGACTCAACTTGCTTAGCCTTTTTAATTTACATGATATATTTTACGATAAGGGCATGATCCTGGGGATGTTTCCTAAGTCTCTCTCTAAAACTTTGTAGAATCAAATTTTTTTGATGACCACATCATTATCAACAATAGGTGGAAGTGAATCAAGATCCCAATGTGGTGGGTCATGAACATCAGTTTGTGTATCTATAGACACTAAAAATTTGTATGGTTTCAGATGTCAAAATACTTTAAACCCCTACCTAATCCTAAATCTAGTTGACCACCTAGTTGACTTAGCCCATTTATTAATTTACTAACTTAAACCCCTAACCTAAATCTTCTAACTAAACTTTTTAATCTACCTCATTTTTATCTTATTTTCCCATAGAACCTTGATCAATGACAGCCAACCTAACTATCGACGGTTAGCCTAACCATTGATGGTCAGGTCCTCTAAGCCTACTTTAAAAGCATTACTAGTTGTATGAGATAATCATGGCTATATTTAGTAACTTTCCTTATGCGATACTAACAAGCTTTAAAGCATCATAAATGATAAATTTATCCTCCATCACAACTAACAACTTCCTCTTGCACATTTAGTAGCTTATCTTATAAAAGGAGAGAAGTAAGAAGAGAAAGAGATGTAGCAATCTGCATCCAAGCTATCTTTCATATAGGTATCCAAAATCCCTTCAGAAAACAAGTAACATTAATGGAGACTTGAACCTCTATCAGAATCACTTTTGAAATCCAAAGTATTGTCACTCTATCCAAATTGCTTCAGCCTTCCACCATCAGGTTATAGGTATCTCATGCTTATTTGATTTGATCTATTTCATTTCTAACCTCCCTACCCTATACATACCTATCTTTATCTTATTTGTCATCTTCCAAATCCATAACATCCCTCTATTTAACAATCTTCTCAATTTGTAATTCCCTTTCTAAACATTTTTATAATCACATAGGTAGCCATCGATGGTTAGCCCAACCATTGATGGTCACCTCAACCATCGATGGTTACCCAACCACCAATGGTCAGCGCAACCATCAATGGTCATTGTAGCACAAATAGTAGCAAGTTATTCTCAACCCCTTAACCCCAACTATCTTAGCATGAGTATTGACTCACTTTTGTTATATTTAGTCATTTTTTTTAATAAGAAATTTTCTTTCATCTCATCTTACATGCATTTACTTTTCATTTATTGAATGCAGGTATTCTTTCTTTTATTTTATATCAACTTGATTATTATAAATAGTGGATTGATAGCCTCCTAAAAAGCATATGCTTGTTAGATCTAGCTCATGTTAGGTAGCCCATTTAACAACCCTTTTTCTAGTGTCTTTCTTATCTATAAGTTATTCCTTCTAAACCAAAGAGGATTTCTCACCATTGTCTGGATCATGTGCACACTTTTACCAGGTATTCTTCTACACACCCTATTACTAGTTTCATTACTTGATTCTAAATTAATAAATGAGCATAAATTAAGAGAAACATTTTAGCACACTCGATGGGACCTATCATCCCTTTTTATTCCTTTATTCTATGCTCATCCAATGATATCTAAATTTCTTTTTAGATTAAAATAAACATTTTACATACATTGATTTCTTGTTTGTCTTAGTTCATCTAGTAACTTAAAATCAAAGTAATTAATTATAGCTTTCACTTTTATTATCACACACCTTTTTCCAAATCACATAACTAATCAACACATCAAAACAAACTTGAGAAAAGGCTTGACAAGAATTTCATCACCTAGAGATAAACCTTACCCTTTCTTAGCAATCCTACTTGGAGGTCATTACCAAGGGGAGAACCAACTCAACTCTTTGGTTGAGTATAAACTCTTAAATTTAGTATATCTTGTCTAAGCACCCAACACCCTTATCATTTTGGTGTGTGAAGTGATGGGGTAGGCCTCAATACCAAGCCATGTACATAAGATCAATATATATTTTCTCTCTTGAGCACCTGAACACAACTTTTAGCCAACCTTAGATTTCCTCTATAGTACCCAATCTACATCCAAATTTCCTCTTCACACTTTTTAAGGCATGATCCAAATGTTATTTAAAAATAATCCTAAGTTGTTAAATGGACATTAGTGTATGTTTGATTTCCTTGAGATCTTTTCTTTTGGCTTGATTTGTATTTGAGTTGTGAATTTCATTATTTATTTTCTATTTCATTCATGGTCTTTACTAAATAGTAGTTGAGGAATCAAAAAAACCAATAACCACCTTCTTCTTCTTCCTCCATAGAGTATACCTTTGATGCTAAGGGTTCCCCTCATTTTTCTTCCCCTCCTACCAGGCCTCTAATTGTTATCGAGGGTGATCTATATTTTTCTAATTTCCTAACAACCTTATGGCTCTTCAACATTACTTTAACACCTTACCTAATTGTACCTCTCTTACTTTAGTTCCTTTTATTGATCCACCTTATGGTATGCCTTCCCATCTTCTAGTGGGTGCCACCTCAACCCAACCCATGCTCACCCAAGACTCTTCTTCTTCCAATATCCCACTTGATACCACTCCCCAAACTCCATCTAACATCCCAATCAATAACCAAATACCTACTACCCCAACCAATACCTCTAACATTGGATCAACTTTACCTCTTTTTTCCTATACTCCTACGATGAGGATATCTTCTCCCCCTATTTCTATCATTTCTCTTAGTTTGACCAACCCACCAAATTCTACACAACTTTATAGTTTGGTATTTTTTATACCTCAAACACTTCCACCTATTAGCACTAGAGTTACCACCCACCAATAACCAACTAGTAATTTTGTACCTCCAACCCAATCTACATCCATACCACCATCCACCAACCCAAACATACCTCTAAACCAACCCATATTAACCCCCCAATGAGTACCCATGACATCATACCCATATGTTTCTAACCTATAGGGATACATAACACCTTCTACCCAACCATTTATGCCAATCAAACCTTATGTGGCACCACCCCAACCTCCTTTGACCACTTACCAATATGTGGCTTCTTTAGCACCCTCTATCACTATCCATACATTATTTCCACCTAACCGCAACAAATCTTACCACTTAATTATGTAGCTTCCCAACCTCAAATAGATTTGGTCCAGATGTTAATGGACAAAATGACAAACCTAGAATCATTTATTTCCAAGTCTCATAACTTTTTATCCTATGATCAAATCTATAATGAACCCATCCACCCGTACATTCCTATCCATTCTTATCCTCCTCAATGGTAATTACCCAAGTTTTTTAAGTTCCAAGGTAAGGAAGACCCCCAACAACACCTAAGATCATTATGCCATTCATGTTATTTTATTGCATATGAGGATGTTCTCCTCCTTTGTACCTTCCTAATGTCTTTATTAGGACCAGCCCTTGATTGGTATAGTGATCTCACCAAGCACTCCATCTTTTCCTTCTCTCAACTTGCCCAAATATTTTTAGAGAAATTCTCAGTAAATATATCTAAAAATGTATCTATTACCAACCTCTATTTTATTAGGCAATTTGATGATGAATCAATTGCCAATTTTGCATCTAGATAGAGAGGTCTCATCAACTAAATTTCTTTCTCCTTACCCCGACTTGATTTGATTGAACTCTTCTCTCAAGGTTGTGCCAAACATATTTCCCCCACTATTCAAGTTCAAACTTTTAGAACTTTTGGTGAGGCATTCACCATGGCATGTAAACTTGAAAACTGAGCCATTGATGAAGGGAAATTAAAACTGTAAAACAATAATTCTAGATTTAAATCTAATGACCCTCCTTCTACCAAAACCACTAGACAATCCAACCATCCCAATACCAAAAAAAATCATCTACAAACTCAATCATCCTAAAAATTACTCCACCATCAACTATCAACTAACCCCATAAAACCAATTCCTCCAACCCTTCCTACCAACAAAACTAAAACCAAAATTGAGCTCTTCCAAAACAATATACCCCCATATGGGAGTCTTATGATTTATTTTTGGATAAATCGCTCAAAGCTAACCTCATCCAACTTTCACCTATCAAACCACCCCAATAATTTGATGTTTCTTACCTCATGCCTGGTTGGTATAATGAGAATCACCATTGTGACTATCATTAGGTTATAGGGCATGACATTAGTAGGTTCAATACCTTTAAAAGTCTTGTCTAAAGGTTAATTAATAGTGGAGAACTTGAATTTAATAATCCCAAAGCACCTCCTAATCATTCTCTTGACAGCTATTTCAAACCTTTTCCCAATCATGCTCCTTCTACCCATCACCATGATAACAAACTAGAATCATCTCACTCTCATGAGGCACATACCATCAATGTTATTATTAGTATGCCCATTGTTGAGGAGACCACTACCTCAACAACTTATTCCACCATTTCACTCATGGAATTAGTGGACTCACCTTCCATTCCTTTATATACCCAAACAAAGGAATCAACCACCCCTCTCTCTTCACTTGATGAGACCTTAGCTTTATCTACCTCTGATTTGATGGAAACACCAAATGAGACAACCTTTGCTTTAGCCATTTCTTCTTCTTCCACTTTACCCCTTGAAATGGTAGAACTACCCTCCATTCCTTTGGACACCAAAATAAAGGAAGCAACCATGATCATTCCATCACTTTATGATACTACACCTACCTCCCCTATCATAGAACCATCCATTCCCTCTTTGGAAACCATCCCACATGATAAGGTTAGCTCATCCACCCAAACACCAATTTTGAAACATCCCATCAAGAACAAGGATGGAGGAACCATTCCCTCTTCTCCACCTAGGGGATTAATCTTTAAAACCAATGACCAAGGAACCAAACCCATATATAACCTTTTTTCTAGATTATTCCAAAGTCTAGATTTTAACTCTTATCCCAATTTTAAAAGAGCCACCTTTTGGCATCATCTTGGGCTTCTTTACCAAAACAAATATGAATCCTCAACCTCACTTGAATCCACCCTTAAACCTATTATTACCTCTTCATCAAACACCTCTTCTTCCAAAACCTTGAGTGAACCATCCCAACCATCCCCATCTAATATTACCAAATCAACTTATGCCTCTCTCACCAAACCTATCAAGAATCTAAGAATTCTTACCATACCTAGTCAAACTCACCCTTCTTTGAAGTTGGACTTAACTCCATCTATTCCACCAAAGAAGCCCACAACCAAACCTATTAAGAAGGTAGAGTTTCCTAAACCTTAACCTCAAACCAAACCCATACCACCTCCCTCCCACTTACCTTCTATCTTAGGACCCCATCCTTCTACTATTTCAACTACCTATTCTTCCTCTATTAAACCATCCCCCTTTTCTCCACCTATACTTACATGTATCAAAGCATCTAGTTCTCCATCATTATTAACTAACTTATCTACCTCTACTTTCCCACCTATATTCAGCCCCTCATCATCTAAATCTTCCACTTTCAAATAATTTACCCCAAAATCAACCATAACTAAGTAATCCCAACCACCAACTAAAACCATTCCACCACCTACAAATTCTAAGGTGAAAACTGATCTAAGAAGGCTCCCACCCCTAAAACTATAAACCCATTACCTCTAACACCTTTGAATGAATCTTCCTCAACTATCCTAAAAATGTTATTGCAAATTTCTTTCATTAGCTTACCACCTATCAAAGCATTCTACCCTTTTAATACCAAACCCTCTTGGTTCAATGATAACTTGATATGTGCATATCATAGGGCACTGGGACATGACACAGAGAACTTCAATGCTCTCCAAGAACTCATTTATAACAGATATTATGAGGATAATATGTTATTAGATGAACCTCTCTTACCTCCATTACCAACTCAACTTCCCAACCAACCTACCTAACATTTACCTACTACCCTGCTCTCACCCAAGAATGAGGAGGAATTGAAGTAGCCATCAAACCCAACAAATCCCCCCATCCACATTATTCATATGGTTACCTAAACATGGGCCCAATAGAAGGATAAGGGAAAATCCAAAATCTTTATTCCTTGTACATACCCTTTAATCCCTAAACCTTATAACCAAACCCAAACACCTACACCCTCACCTTCACAACCACCAAAACCCAAAGTGTCCATTTTAAGACCTTCTCCCTCTAACCCTTTTGAATCCATCTAGTGTATCATGTTGAAACAACTTCACTAGACACTAGTGAAAATTAGTCTTTATGAACTGATCAACACCTCATCTCACCATCATCAAGCACTTATAGAGGCACTATAGTATATATAGGTTCAACCAGATGACCCTCAACCTCTTGCACCCTTTGTTGGAGCCCTCCAATTGTCCACCTTAATCACCTCTAAGGATTATAAAATTCTTCTCATTCATCTAGAGGATTATGATCCACCCCTCTTTATTATCGCATACATCAATCACACCCATATCAAAAGGGTAATGATTTATGGAGGATCTAGAATCAATATTATCTCCTCCCATGATTATGACCAATTCTAGATGCCCAAGAACATCATGTCAAAAATTACAGTGTTTCTTCACTCTTTCAATGAGACCATGGACACTACCTTGGAAACAATTGTCCTCTATATCCACTTGGGACCTCATACCATTCCTAAAGTATTTTACATTATAGAGGGATACTTTAATTATAATGTGTTACTCAGATGCCCTTGGATTCATGTCATGAGTTATGTCCCTTCTACCTTACATCGATGTGTCAAATTTGAACATGAAGGTCAAGTTGTTACCATAAAAGTTGACCCTAGTTTGTTTACCTCTTTTAATATGACATATCATCATAATGATGTTTTTATTCCTCCCTCATCCACCTCACAATCAACTAGTAACAACACTACCTCACTACCAACCAAAACTAGCAACACTTCCACCCATAATAGTGATGAAGCTTCAACTAGCTCATTTATCCCTTCTTCGTAGATCCCTGTAGAGGATCCCTTAGAACACACATTCTAATGTATCTCACTTGGAGAGTATCATATTTTATGCTTAGATGTTTTCCCTACTCTACAAGAGTATGGGAAACTCAAACATGACCCTTCCTATGATCCCAACATTGGAACCATCATCCCTTTTAGGCTCCCCAACCACCAAACAAACTTCATCTAAGGGGGACTTGATCAGCTACTTCTCAATCTCACCACTACTTCATCTATCTGACCATTCACCTCTGAATTATCTTATCTCAATAAACCAACCTTTACCAAAGATTACATTTATAAGTGTGCTTGGAAGGGGTTTGGTTTTAGCATTTATGAACAGGGACCACATGAACTACCCATAATCAAAACCTAAAAACCTCATGACTTATTCAACCTTGGATTTGTACCACCAAAAGAACCCATCTCACCAAAACCCATCACCACCATCAAAGAGGATGTTCCATCTTCACCAACCCCATCTCCCTCAAAGTCTGAAGACTTTGATATCATCCCATATAACTTTTTTTATTAATAGTGTTAGTTTGGGCCCCTTGACCTATCAAAATGGCATCCAAACTAAGACCCTTCCTATCTTCCATCCTAAAATGATAGAATTATATTCTCCTACCATCAACACCATCCAACATTAGGATGATGATTCTATTCTCACCTACCTCGATATATGAGATTCTTCTATCTATAAATCCCTTCTTCATAAGAACCAAATCATGTTGAATGAATCCACTATCAATGTCAACTTGGGTACTCAAGATAACCCCCATATCATAAAAATTTATCAATCTTTAAATTATATGGAGCAAAAATATTACCCTCCTTTCCTTCATGATCATAGCATAATATTTTCTTGGTCTTATTAGGATATGCCTAGAATTGACCCCTCTATTTCCCTCCAAAAAATTTTCACCCATCCTAAGGTTAAGCCAGTGTAGTAAAAGCTTCATAAGATACATCCTCACATAGCCCTTCTTATCAAATAACTTTAGCATCTCTTATCCATCAACTTCATTCATCCCATCGACTATTCATAATGGGTTTCTAACATCATTACCATTACCAAACCCATAGGGAGACTTCACCTTTACATCAACTTTTGTGACCTCAACCTCACTTTACCAAAGGATGACTTTCCTTTGTCAAGCATCGACCAACTTATTGATCTTACAGTTAGACACGAGATGTTATCTCTCATGGATGGTTTCTCAAGATATAATAAGATCTTGATTACCCCCAAAGATCAACATAAAACCTCCATTATCACCCCATGGGGGACCTTCTCCTATAGGGTCATGCCTTTTGTTCTAAAGAACATTGGATAAACATATAAATGTGTCATGACCTACATTTTTCATGATCTCATCCATAAAATTGTAGAGGACTATGTAGATGATCTCCTTGGGAAATTCAAACACCAAAAGGATCACCTAGTCATTCTCACAATCATCTTCGATCAGCTAATCCATTATAATGTTAAACTTAACCCTAAGAAATGTATTTTTAGGGTCCTATCTAAAAATCTTCTTGTTTTTATCATATTTATTTGAGGAATCAAAATAGACCCCACCAAAGTTAGAGAAATATTAGAGATGCCTCCTCCTACTAACCTTAAGCAACTTTCTATCCTGTAGGAGATACTCCAATCCATTCATCACTTCATCTCCTAGTTATCAAATAGATGTCAACCCTTTCACCATCTCCTCAAGAAAGACTCCTCTTTTAAGTGGACCAAATACTATCAACATTCCTTTGATTCAATCAAGGAGTACCTTCTTTCTCCACCTATCCTCATCCCTCCTAAAGAAGATTAGCCTTTTTACCATTACATATCCACCATAGCCATTTCTTAGGGGTAATTCTCACACATCATGATGATTATACCAAGTATCATACTCTATTAGTCTTCATGTCCTCCAAAATACATCACTTCCTTCTTAATCATAAAACCTATGTCATCACTAACACTAACCCACTCAAGTACATGCACTCTAAACCATACCAAAACTAGTGTATGGCTAAGTGGCTCATGTTCCTAGCTAAGTTTGATCTTTAATTCCTTTAGAAAAATTCCATTAAGGGTCAAGTCATCATTGACCAATTATCTAAAGCTATTCTACCAGGTAATTAATCACTTCTGTTGGCATTTCCAGATGAGTCCATAGCAACTCTTTCTTAAGAGGAACCCACATACCAAATGACCATGTTTTTTGATGGATCTAAAATCCAAAATGGTGGGGGTGAGAGAGTTATTCTCATTCCCATTAATGGTGAAACTCTTCCCTTTTCCTTTAAACTTGACTTTGAATGTACTAACAATGTGGCTAAGTATGAAACCCTGGTCATAAGTCTTCAAACTGCTCCAGCCCTAGGGTTTAAAACAATCAGTATCTTTGGTGATTCCTAATTTGTGATCAACCAAGTTAGTGGATCTTATCAATGTAAAAATGGTGTCCTATTAAAGTAAAAACAACTCATATATGTACTCTTATCATCATTTGATCATTAACTTATCCGGTCGGTTCCTTGATTTACCAACAAATTCATCGATAGAATGGCTACCCTTACTTCCCAAATCCCATCTCAACCAGCCAAATCCAAACTATTTATCACCATCCATTTTTTAATCACACCCTCATATATCATTTTTGACCTTTCCACCATTTTTAGTGTGGAAGTATCTCCTTCCAACATTTGGTACGAGCAAACTTTTACCTACCTTAACCTTAGCATCATTCCTCTCAACCTATCAAGGAATGCCTGAAGAGCCTTTGTTAAAATTACCTCTCATTACACCATACTAAGGGGAATCCTTTATAAATGTGCCTTTTATGGCCTCTTTATTCATTGTCTTTGTATTTTTTAAGCTTCCTACACTATCAAGGAAACACATGATGGAATCTATGGGGGATACTTTAGTGGCCTAGTTATCACGAAACGTATCCTTCACCTTGGCTATTATTGGCCTACCCTCAATAAATATTGTTATGATTATGTAAATAAGTGTGTTAAATGTTAATATCATGCTAATTTACATCACACACTGGCCCATGGCCTTTGAGGATCTAAATACTATTGACCCTTCTCATAATGGGGTCTTCATCTTATTGGGGAAATGAATCCTCATTCTTCATAATGACACCAATCCATCATTAATTCTATTGAATATTTCACTAAATGGATGGAATCCATCCCTCTTATCTTGACCAAAGCTAAAAATATTATTGATTTCATCAATCACCATATCAACTGTCACTTCAGTGTTCCTCATAAGACCATCACTAACTATGGAAAATCCTTTAAAAACAAGAAATTATAATCTATTTTAAATGATTTTGGCATCAAGTTAAAATTTTCCTTTGCCTATCACCCATAAGCAAATGGATAAGTGGAAGCCTCTAACAAAATCCTTAATAAAAAGTTAACTAGTAGTGAGTGCTTTAGGTTAGGATTATCATTTGCACATTCCCTTCACTTTATGGGCATATCACACTAGCATTCAAAACTCTACATGTGCTACCCATTTCTCTCTCATATTTAGAGTAGAGGTAGACTTACATCTTGAATTTTAGATTCTTTCTCTTCACATATCTTTCCATGAGATCCTTTTTTAGAGTGATTATCATCAGGAATGGCTCACACACCTTGAATTACTTGATGAATATTGCCTCATGGCACTTAATCGTCTTTGTGTCTATCAAGAATGAATCAAGTGAAATTACAATAAACACCATAAATAATGAGAATTCAATATTGGAGACCTCATCTTTAAGGAAAACCAACATGTAACTAATATGGAGAAAAGTAAAAGAGGCAAGTTCACTTTCAATTGGCTTGGACCCTACATCATAACCCATAAATATGGATCAATAACTTATCATTTGTCTTCTCTCAAAGGTAAAATATAACCTGACCCTCTCAATGCGTCACATTTTCATCCTTTCTATTGTTAAAACAAGGATCAAACTCACCTTTATGTTTAACTTAAGCTCATCCCTTAGTTCATTATATCTTCTCTTAACTTACCTATCCCTATTCCTCTTGGGGATAATTGATTAAAACATAAGATCATGTTATTATCCATCAAAATTATAGCCTAATCTTAAGCATGGTTCTCATGGATACTTTATATCTCTAATCAGATAGAATCCATGATCAATTGCCTTTCAAACCACTTTCCCTCATCTATAATTAACCTTTTATGCTAAAATTTTTGCCTCCATAAAGGTATATCTCTGGGCCTAAATAGACTTTTCCATGTCTAAACCTATCATTCAAAATCAAATTGGGATACCAAAATATCACTTGGGTCCATATCTCTAGCATTGCAGACTACTCCCTTGAAGGATAGCTACCCAAAAACTAAATTACTTAAAAATAGACTACTCCCTTAAATGATGTATATAAAAAAACCCAAATTTAGACCACTCCCTTGAAGGATGGCTAAGTTGATTTTATTAAAAATAAATATTTGAAGCTTCCCACATCAATCAACTTCACTACAACAAAAGCAACAAACAGCCCTATGTCAAAATCAAATCATATAAGTTGTAATCAAATTGTATATATGGCATAAGTAGACTTCCCACATCGATTAGTCTACACATTATATTAAGGTATGGACTTTTCTATTAATATTATTTTGTCACCTATCTAAGGGGAAATCTTACCCACATTAGGTTACCATATCACTAATTTTAACCATCTACCTATCCCCTACTTTACCTTCCTAACCTCTCTAACAATCAAGGGACTATGAGCTTACTTGATACAAAGTGGTCAAGATACCTTCTTTTTCAATCAAAGCATTCTCATAAAAAACATTTGAAAGGATTATTTTCATTAACTCACATCCAACTTCATTTTTGCTAGGCCCTTATCACTGAACACATCTTACCTTTTCTTATCCTCTATTCATTAGTTTAGGTGGACATATGTCTCATGATTTTTCTATCTTTTCTACATTTCATATGTTATCTCTACCTACTTTGGGTGTTTTTATTATGTCTATGTATCATATCCAAACATTCAAAGCGTCACTCTCATTACATCATCCATATACATTACAACATTATGAACCATGTCCATAAACCATATACTATTCATACATAAAATGACAAAACCATAAAATAGTCACAATTACATTGCAACATCATTATCATCAAAATAATAATCATTTATCATAGCATAAATAACATAACACACATCATACCCTAAACATCATTAATAACCATGACTAAATCATCTATCGCATAGCCTATGAACCACATCATCATATAAAATTCTTTCTTATGAACCACATCATCATATAAACTTTTTTTCTATAAACAATATCATCATATAAAATTATTTTTTATAAACCACATCATCGTATGAAATTATATTTGTAAACCACAAACACCATCTAAAAAAAATCAACACATCAATCACATGTCTACAATCGGATCTATAAACACACACATCATCAATTATGTATAAACCAATCATCACTTAAACTAAACACATATATTCATCATTGTATCAAACATTTCATAACAATAATGTTTACACATTACCATATACCATAATTAAATCATCCATCATATCCATCAATACACCATACCTACAACATTTCTAAATATCATCAATAATCATGACTAAACACAATCAACATTTATATCCTCATGAAAAAAATCAACATATATATCATGAATAAACACAATCACCATCTATATCATGACTAAACATAATCAACATCTATATAATCTTGAACATAATGAAGATAATGCTCATCTATATAACCATAATCATCATATACGTCATCATCCTAGTCATATATCAATGAAGTATACATCATCATATAATAAATACATGGAATAATGTATCAATATCTCTCATATACATCTTGCATCATTTTCACACAAGCCATTATCAAAATCAAGAACATATACATCACTACCACCTATCAGGCTCCTCAGACACCACTACCACTGGCCCCATCTACACTTGCACCTATACTACCATCTAGTGGTGGTCCCCTTGATATCCCTACCTACCCCAATGTTGAGGCCCACTATCTTGGAGTAGTTATAGATGGACCACCTACTAAATTATACCTATACTATCCATATCTCATCTCCAATGGCAATTACACTAGCATTATCACCTCGTAATATCTCATATCCTAAATGGTGTCTAAGTATTGTGTCCTTAAAATTGTGTTAGGTGGTCCTCCCACTATGACTATGGCCACTCCTACCCTCTATCTCAATGAATCTCTCTCCTATGTCATTAACCCATGAGATATTCTTGCCTGATATTAATCTCTAATTAAGATGGCTATCTAACCCTATAAAGTGGCCACATATCTTTGTAGGTTGGTAATCTGGGCTTGTGTTGCTGCCATTACCACTACTGTCTATCCATCTTATACTGATGCCCTAATAAGATCCATATCCATGGGTTACTGACCCCTATCATGCCATCCAAAATTGGCTAATGCATATTAGGCCTAGTACCATGTTGCATAACCATCCATAATACCTTCAACATCTATTATAGCTCTTGCCATTATCACATTGTGGTCTAAAATAACATCCTTTGGTTGTGGATCTAGAAGAAATAACTCAACATGCTCCCTCTTGTATCATGTAAAATTTGGTGGGATCCCCTATATGAGACCAAACTACCTCCAAAATAAGTTAAATGAGATAAGCTCAATCTCACCATCTCATTTCGCATATATCTAGTGATAGTTCTATAATGATAGCGTGTGGTAGCTATACCCTGCCCACCTCATCTAACTCACATACATCCTCCACATTATGTCACCTACCACTAATACCTCTAAATCATCTCTAAACCACTCTATGTCCTTGGCACCACCACCTTCCCTTGTCAATGCATAATCTCCTCTCAACCTCACAAAACCCACTCTATAGTTTGTTAGCACAAATCCATTATATGGTAGCCCCAATGGTCTCATAACTCAAATATGCTCATACACATAGCAATGGATCACAAACCCAATATTGATCCCATATCACCTACATACTCTAAAGGGATATATCTCCTTTTAGATATACACTAATAACACTAGGGCCCACCTAAACATATTCTTCCCAGACGCATCTCCACTAGCACCCCTAATAACAAGTATAGAAATCAACCACTACTCAAATTTGGTAGTAGGAATTAAGACACCCCCATCATCATCATCATCATCATCATCATCATCAACATCATCAATAACCATCTATCCCCTAGGTCCCTTTGGTATATTGGCCCATATCAAATACCACATAGATGATACCTAGCCTAGACCTGATCTACTCCATAAATCAAATCCATGTGGTAGTCTCACTTCTCACTCTCTCTATGATAAATTGGATCCCCTAAATGGGTAGTCATGTAATCCATTGAATATCCTCTAGGAGGATAGTAATCTATCCCATTAGTAGTATTGGTAGTGTCTCATCTTATGGCAAGTATTGGTAGTGTCTCATGGCCCTTAGGTTGACCTCCTCCATGAGCCTCTAATCTATTATCCTTGAATTTAGTAGGCTCAATTCATGGGAAAAACCCTAATAAACTTGTTTGTTTCATATCTCATTATCTCTAAGCATTAAAAATGAGGTAAATCTCTACCTATTTGCATTTATTTTTCCCAAGAAAGTTGATCTTTTGAGGGAATTTTATTTTTGTGTAGTTTGGAGAATTTTTTTTTGAACTACACTTTGTTTCATTATGTGAAAAGTCGGTAAATTTTATTGATTTTGTATATGTTTTGTTGCTCTTTTTATTGAGTCAGAATTTTGTTGAGATTTCATTTGCAAATTTGAAGAATTTTTCTAAGATTGCATTTGCAAATTTAGAGAATTTTTCTAAGATTACATATGCAAATTCAGATATTTTTTCTTAGATTGCATTTGCAAATTTGATAAATTTATCTGACCTCATACTTGGGACCCACCATCTCGATGATAATTAATTTCACATTAATTACTATTTTTATATATATTTAACCCTGGTAACTTCATTTTAACTATTACTTTTTTCTTGTTTTCCATTTTCAAGCTCATGTTCATATTTCCTCACTATCTTTTTGGTTGATTGGATTTGTTGGTTTGATTGGTTTCATGCATAACACCTTGTTTTGGTTGATTTCTTTTTGTTCTAGGTAAGTCTCCCTTTTTATTGGTTTTCACTTTTTTTATTTTTGTTCTATTTCTTCTTTTTTTTGGGTCACTTTAGGGTTTCATATATTTTTAGACCCAATTCCCTTCGTACACTTCAAAGATTTTCCTTGAAATGCATGAAGCAAAAATACACATTCCTAAGTGTACTTCAGAGAATTTTATCTAAAGTGCACATCACTCAGTGCACTTCAAAGATTTTTCTCTGAAGTACACATTTACAAGCTCATCCCCATGTATTTTGAAGAATTTTTTTTGAAATGCATTGAACCCCTTTCCCATGTAAATAAGAGAAATTTCTCTAAATTACACCAACCTTTCCCATGTAGTTTGAATAAAATTCTCCAAATTACACAAGTGATTCACCTTTCATGTAGTTCAGTGAATTTTATCTGAACTACACAACCCTCCCTATACATCATGTAAAAGCATTATTTTTCACTGATACTACATTTTTTGAAAAAGATGAAAATATTCTCTAGATAATTAAAATTTCTTACTTGCAGCCATCCAATCAATGACAGACATCTATCCAAATAAAAAGACAATGAAGTACAAGTATTAGGGTGTATTCCCATTATTTGTAGTTGATTCAAATGTGGATCAATTGGAGATACAAAAATTGGTCATGTGGACATGGCTGAGTTTTTAAAGAGATTGGGAAGATAACCCATTGCACCTCATATGCAACCAGTACTTAACAGTGAAATTCATTTGGCTGGTGCATTTCTAGTATTAGCACATGATTTTGAGTTCATCTTGACCATGGTAGCACACTTTTATAAAGAAATCAAATCGGTCAAGGATTTAGAGGGAAAGGTGATCATTCACCTTGATGAGGAATATTTTGATAAGATTTTTCACCTTTCTGAGATTGGGGAATATTTTGATTTAACTATGGAGTCAACTCAAGAATATTATGACAAAGATATTGAGAATTGTAAAAAACATATCAATACCAAATGGCTCAAGACTCCTCAACCCACCATTGCTAGATGGCCCAAGTATTTGTATCATAGTGACTTTTTGGAGGAGATAGGGGATTTGATTACTCTCCTCAATAGAGTGAAAGGGTTGTCTGTTTCAAACATTTTTCAAGAATGGATGTATCAATATATTTTGTTTATTAAAAGAAACAAGCAAAGAATCTTTTAGGGTAAATAATTCAGGGATGTTATTTTTCATCAGCTCTCTGAGGTAGCTTCTTCACTCAAGTTTATATTACTTTATATCAAGTGTATGTTATAGCCAATATGAAGTCTTTCTTGGGTCTAAATTCTATAGATGAAATTAAAAATGTTCATGTGTATGAGCACTATCCACAACTAACTATAAAAGAAAGCATCAAGCATTATAGGAGAGTTATTGATGATTTATTCTATACATTCATTTGCACTTTTGACAAAGAAATTGAAAAGAAGAGAGTTTTAGATTAGGCATCAGCATAGGTTAATAGGGTTAGATGTATTTTCTTTCAATTCCCAACTTTTACATAAATCAGGGTAGGAGGATTTGATGAACAACCTTACATGCTACCCAGATAGCCAAGTGATAAACTAATACTAATGGAAATGTGCAGACAAGTGATGAATGTGCATAAAAAACAATTAGATTCCCATAAGAGAGGTTTCAAATTTCTAATTAGTATTGGTTTGTACACAATTTCCACTACTCCAAAGGCCAAGACTATGGAAACTGAGATGCAATGGATTACACTTAAAAAATTCAAAAGTAGAGAAAACTTTGATAATAGAATGATGAAGGAGAGGCTCAAGCATAATATCACTCATGTACATAAAATTGAAGATATTTGGGTAGAATGTAGAACTGATGAAGATATAAGGAAACTTGATTATAGTTGCCTTACTATTGATTAGATTGTCAATTTGGAGCTAGAAAATATTCCTAGGGATTTGATAGATGATGTTAATTTATTAGATCCATCGTATGAGTAAATCAAGTGTCTATAACTCCTCTCCCTTCTATCTAATGTTTAGCTAAATAATCCATTTCCATTAGAGATAGATTTCAACCTATTCTTGCAAGAACTAATGCTTGGTTGGAATCCAAAGGAATTAAGTTAAAACATTTTAAGACTGGTTCTGAGGAGGAGTATGATGAAGAAACTACTAAGAAATGAGAGGAGCTCATAACCAAAAATAAAGAGGATCCCTCTAATTCCAAACAAAAGCCAAAATTTGTGTTTGTTAGTAAAGGAAAGAAGAAAGTCAAAGAATTAGGTGTTGAATAAAGTGCTTGAGTGGAGAAAAAAGAAGTCCTAGACACAAGTGAGGCACTACCTCAATCAACAATGTCAGAAGTGTCTCAGCTGGTGCTTGAACAACCTATACAAGTAGAGACTACTTAATCAGAGGTTCCTTTGATTGAAACTTCTCAAGCCATAGTTTCATAGGTAACATTTTCCATAGTTTCTCCCATGAGTGATACTATATAAATTGATCTTGTTCTTTCTCAAGTTATTCTTTCACCTCCATGTTTACCTCCCAGTGCCATATTTTTTCAAGTCCCTTCACAAGGTACACTGGACCAAGTTTTTGATTCATTGTAAAATATACCTAGTCCTTCAAAGTCATTGGGATCCCTGACTAATTTATATTTCACGCAACAAGATATGGACAAATTTATGTCTATACCTTCCTCAAAGACAACAACTCAGGTTCCTACCACTCCAATGTCTAATATGTCTATAGGAACTAAAGTGGTAGTTACTCCAACCCAAACTCCATCTAGTGTTACTACTATCCCATTGGTGTCAATGCCATTACCACATACCTCCATCACATTGCCTTCCATTCTAATTAATTCACAACCCATTGTCCCTCCCCAAGTTTTCCAAGCTTTAACATCCTCTATCCAAAGAGATCCATCTCCTCTTCCTCCTTGGTTGGCATCACAAACACCTAAGAAGAAGAAGCAAGTAGTGGCTCTGAAAGATTTTGATTTTATAACATGAAGATGTTTCTATAAGATTATTTGTAGAAACACTCTAACATATTATTGTTATTAGTTCTATCATCTTGCAACTAGTGCTATTTATAATTAGGCTACACTCAATACTAAGTTTGAGGGAAGGTTCAACCCTGTAGAAGATGCTCATGCCTTGTTGGCTTAGCTTACACAAATGAAGAAGGAAACACATGAGCCTATGCATGAGTTTTTGACAAATTTTAACAAGTTTAGGAATAGGATACCAATAGTTGCTTGACTTACACTTGATAATTTGAAGTGCTTCTTCATCAATTCTCAATTACCTAAAGTGAGTTTCCTTTTATGAAGAGCATCCCCAACTGATCTTGATATCACTCAAATTTTGGCCACTAAAATAGAATATGATTTGATTCTATTAGGGAAGGTGAGAAATAATTATATTAAGTCTAGAGGGTAGCCTTCAACAAATTCACCTTCTCCTAGCACTACAGGTCCCATAGTTCAAAAATTAGCAAATGAGTTGCTTGCGCTTAAGAAGCGAATGTCTCAAGGCATGTCTTTTCCTTCATATAAGGATGTTTCAAGAAGAACATATCCAAATGCTTTGAATTATTCCAATAACACTATTAGAAATCAGAATTAGAATAAGCTTCCTCTACCACAAGCAAGACTTACACTGGAGGCACTGCTAGATAATGGAATAGTTAATTAGTTAAAACCTAAGAATGATGATGTTCTAGAGCTAGAATATGTTTATAAATATGATGTTAATCCCTTTACAAGAGATGAAGAGGAAGAATCTATTAACTTCGATGTTAGGTTTCTAAACCAAAACAAAATGACTTCGTTATAACTCTTACATATAATTTTGGAAGAATAAAACCTTTCTATATTTCTTTATTTATCTATGGTTATAAGTTTAGTAATTATGTTATTGATTCGAGTGATTTTGATTATTTTATGCTTGCCAAGGTGGCTACTACCTTAGGGTTAACCTTGATAAATAATTTTGGTCATTACTTCTTAATAGAAACCAAACAAGTATGTCTCATAGACCAAATCAAGGATGCACAATTTGCATTTGCTGCATTTCTAGAGAAAAAGATCAAAATGATAGTTCTAGTGGCTGATGTTCTAGCCTCATATGGAGTTATATTGGGGCGTAACTTTTGTAAAGATGTTGGAGGAGAAATCAATATGGATTGGTTTGTGGCTAGGATACATGTTAAGGGTGTTATGCAAAAACTTCACCCAGAGAAGCAAGTGAAGTATATTATAACAAAGACTAAAGATCCAAAATCCCAGATTCTTTTTGAAACTTCTAGAATTGGTACATATTTCTTAACTATAGATGAAGATCTAATATCTTCAAATGATATTATAAAAAAATTAGAAAATAGAAGATTTTTCCTCTTTATATGAAGATATTTTAGATTTTGACACTATTAAGGTTGAGAGTTCAACTGATGTTTGGACTTTAAAATTTGATCGCAGTTGCTCTTCAACTAGATCTAGAGCTGGGATAGTTATCATATACCCAAAATGGAAAGTATTCTCTTTCTCCTTTAAGTTACAGTTTGATAATACTAATAATACTAATGAATACCAAGCCTTGTTATTAGAAATGGAAATTACATGAAATAAAGGAATCAAAAATATTCATGCATAAGGTGATGCTGAGTTAATCATTTGTCAAGTTAGGAATCTATATCAAATGAATAGTGAAAGACTAAGGCATTATCGCAATCAAGTTTGGGATTGCATGGAAAGTTTTGATGTGTTCAATATATTAGTGGTTCCAATAGAATATAATGATAGAGGTAGTTCATTATCTATTTCATCCACTCTCTTGATTCCTCATAAATATTTTTAAGGAAACAAGTATACCTTTGAGTTGGTTTTTTGACCTAGTGTTCCTGATAATGTTAATCATTGATAGGTTTTTAATAATGATGAGCAAGTTATCTCATTCTTGGGGAAGGTGGAGAATTTTAATGAGTTGTATTTTTAAGGAAGTGATTCCACTCTTCAAGAATCAAATTTTGAAGTTAATGAGGAAACTGGTGAAGAAATATTGTAGCTAAAAGGGAATAAGATTCCCAAAGGGTTGGTATCTTTGGAAAGACTTTTTGATAAGCATGATCAATTCATCAAATATCAACAATCAGAATCTAATTCATCTATAGAAATTGAGCAAGTTAATATAAGAATAGAGTGATTCTAAAATGATAAATATTGGGAAATGTTGCTCATCAAAGGAAAGAGAAAATTTGGTGACTCTTCTACGTCAGTATATTGATGTATTATCATATTCATATGCTGATCTAAAATATTTTCAACCTAAGGAAGTACAACATGATATCCCTCTCAATCTAGGATCTCAGCCTCACAAGCAAAAATAGTGGTAGTACAATCCCAAATATCAAGTACCATTCTCACTAAAATTCAAAAAATGTTGAATACTCACAGTATCTTTCCTATACATCACTCCACATGGATAACAAATATTTTTCCTATGAGGAAAACTAATGAAGAGATATGCATTTGTTTTAACTTCCAGAATTTGAATCAATTATCAGTTAAGGATAATTACCCACTACTAGTAATGGACTAAGCATTTCAAACTATCACTGGTTTAGAGATGTTGTCTATGCTAGATGGTTTCTCAGGATATAATCAAGTGGAGGTTCATGATGAAGATCAACATAAGATAGCCTTCATGACTCCATGGGTATTTTTGTGTATCACATAATGCCTTTTGGATTAATCAATGCTAGTGCTACTTTCCAAAGGGCTATGGACTTGGATTTTCAAGATCTAATCAGTAAGTTTATTTTGCTTTATCTAGATGACTTAACCATTTTCTCAAAAAAGCATCAAGATCATTTTGACCATTTGCAACAAGTGATTGAGACATGTCGTGAGCATGGGATGTCCCTTAATCCCAAGAAATTTATTTTTGGGGTTATAAAAGGTAAGCTACTTAGACAAATTATATCCAAGTAAGGGATCAAGATTGATCTTAGATGGGTCAATTCAATTCAAAACCTTACTTTGCCATCAAGTAAGAAAGGAGTGCATTCCTTCTTTGGGATGGTGAATTTTTTGCAGAGATTCATTTTTGATTTTGCTGAGAAGACATGCCACATTGTCTATATGATGAAATTAAAATCAATGTTTCATTATAACATGGATGGAAGAAATGCTTTTCATGAAATTAAGGAATCCATTGCACTTGTTTCTATCCTAGTTTACCCTGATTATACCAAGAACTTCATTATGTATAGTTATGATTTTGAGCATACCTTATCTATAATATTGGTACAACCAAATGAAGAAGGGATTGAATCTCCTATAGCATTCATGAGCTGCCCTTTAAAGACTCATGAGCTCAAATATTCATCCATGGAAAAACATGCATATGTATTGGTGAAAGTAGTCAAGCATTTTAGGTACTACATCCTCAATTCTCACACCATTGCATTAGTACCAGATTCTATTGTTAAGTCTATTTTGACTCAATAAGAATTTGGAGGTAAAAGAGGTAATTGGATTGATAAAATCCTATAATATGATATGGAGATCAAGCCTACAAAACTTGTACATGAAAAAGGTTTGTGTCAACTCATGGTAGAGACCAATTCAAAAGAATCACTTAACAATGAAGAAGACATAGAAGATCTTCCCATAGTCTTTCTCGTGAGCACAATGAATGAATGGTATTCTAACATTGCTCATTTTCTCACATATGGAGAATGTCTAGAACATTTGTCTCACAAAGAGAAGAGGACAATCAAGCTTAAGGCTAAAAATTGTGTCCTTTGGGATAATGGTTTGTATAAACAAAACATTGATGGAATATTTCTAAGATGTGTAGATAAGGCATAAAAAGATAAGTTTTTAGATTCTCTCCATGATTCAGTATGTGCAGGACATTTTTCAGCCCTAGTCACAGCTCACAAGATCTTATGGGCTAGATATTATTGGGCAACACTTTTTCAAGATGCATACGCTTGGGTGCATAAATGCAAGAAGTGCCAGTAGTTTGTATGGAAACCCAAGTAGCAGCCTTGCCTCTCAAGCCCGTAGTAATTAAAGAACCTTTATAGTAATGGGGTATTGATTTCATTGGTGTAGTGAACCCATTATCAAGTGCAGATCATAGTTATGTTCTCACAGTTATGGATTACTTCATCAAGTGGGTGGAAGAAATTCCAACCAAGCATGCCACTTCAAAGGTTGTTTGTAATTTCCTTAAAGAGAATATCATCACATGATTTGGTGTGCCAAGTAAAATTATAACTGATAATGTTGCCTATTTCACATCCCATGAGATGACTCATTTTTGTTTTGAATATGGGATCATCTTGTCTCATACTTTTGATTACTTCCCTCAAGGAAATGGTCAAGCCGAGTTGATTAATAAGAATTTATTAACTATCATCAAGAATTTGGTAGAAGATAATTAGAGGACATGGCATAAAACATTGTATGATGCATTATGGGTTGATCATATCACTCCTAACCAAGTGATTGGTATGTCTCCTTTTTAATTTTTGTATGGATTGAATGCAAAAATACTTATGACATTAGAATTATCTGATCTCAAATTGGCTAAGGCAATTGAGCATGAAACATTTGAAATTTATTTAGATAATCATATTATAAACCTTGTTGAGATAGAGGAGAAATGTATAAAGGTAGTGGACCATATTTTAGAACATCAAATTCATGTCAAGGAACTTTTTGATAAGATAGCTAAATCAAAAAAAAATTGAGTTGGAGATCTAGTCCTCTTGTGGGATAAAAGAAAAGAGCCAAAAGGAATGCATGGAAAATTTGATTCTCTGTGGAGGGGTCCTTTTCTCATTCATCAACTTAGTGGAGAACATAGCTTCTTCTTAGCATACCTAGATGGAACACCATTACCATTTCCCTATAGTGGGCAACATCTAAAAATTTTCACTCAGTGAAGTTCTAAATAAGTTTGTACATTTTATATATATTTATATATTCTTTTCTATTTTATTTTTTCATCTTGTTTGTCGCTTGACTTCATGGCCCAATGGAGAAAGGCACTTAGAGTTTTAGGATTCTCTTTCCTTCAATCATTACAAAGAATGTTTGATGGAAATTCCCCAATTAGAGCCAGTTATTATCCTTGAATTTAATAGGCTTAATTCATGGGATAACCCCTATGAAACTTATCCATTTCATAGCCCATTATCTATAAGCACATAAAATGAGGTAAATCTCTACCTCTTTGAATTTGTTTTTCCAAAAAAAAATTGATCTTTTAAAGGAATTTTATTTTTGTGTAGTTCAGAGAATTTTCTCCTAACTACACTTTGTTTCATTCTATGCAAAGTCAAAGAATTTTCTCAATTTTGAATATGTTTAATTGCTCTTTTTATTGAGTCAGAGAATTTTTCTGAGATTGCATTTGCAAATCCAAAGAATTTTTTAGAGATTACATATACAAATTTGGAGAATTTTTTTGAGATTGCATTTGTAAATTTAGAGAATTTTTTCAAGATTGTATATGCAAATTCAAAGAATTTTTTTGAGATTGCATATGCAAATTTGGGAAATTTCATTAAAATCACACCTAGGATCCACCATCTCAATGGTAATTAATTTTACATTAATTACTATTTTATATATATTTAACCCTAGTAATTTCATTTTACCCACTGCTTTTTTCCTATTCACCATTTTTGAGCTCATGTGCATATTTCCTCATCGTCCTCATGGTCATCCTCGTATTCAATTGGATTTGTTGGTCAATTTATTTTTGTTCTAGGTGAATCTCCCTTTTTATTATTGTTCAATTTTTTGTGTTTTTATTCTATTTCTTTGTATGGTTTTCATCATTTTAGGGTTTCTTATATTTTTAGACTCAATGCCCTTCATACACTTCAAATATTTTCCTCGAAATGCATGAAGGGAAAATACACATTCCTTAGTGTACTTCAAAGATTTTTATCCAAAGTACACATTTATAAGCTCATCCCCATGCATTTTGGATAATTTTCTCTAAAATGTAATGAACCCCTTTCTTGTGTAAATCTAAGAAATTTCTTAGAATTACACCAACCTTTCCCATGTAGTTCAGAGAAAAATATGTGAATTACACAAGTGATTCACCTTTCATCCATTTCAGATAATTTTCTCTGAACTACACAACCCTCCCTATACATACTGTAAAAGTGTTATTTTTCACCAATCTTACATATTTTGAAAAAGATGAAAAATTCTCTTTAGATAATTAAATTTTCTTACTTGCAGCCATCTAGTCAATGAATGACATCTCTCCAATTAATAAGATAATAAAGTACAAGTATCATGGTGTCTTCATGTTATCTATAATTAATTCAAATGTGGATAAAATTAGAGATATAGAAATTGGACATGTGGACATGGTTGAGTTTTTATAGAGATTGGTAAGAGAACCCATTGCACCTCATATGCAGCTAGTACTTAATAGTGAAAATCATTTGGCTACTACATTTCTAGTATCAGCACATGACTTTGAGTCCATCTTGACTATGGCAGCACACTTTGATAAGGAAAGCAAATCGGTCAAGGATTTAGAGGTAAAGGTGATTATTCACTTTCATGAGGAATATTTTGATAAGATTTTTCATCTTTTTGAGATTGAGGAATATTTTTATTTAACTATGGAGTCAGCCCAAGAATATTATGACAGAGATCTTGAAAAGTGTAAAAAACAATTCAATACCAAATGGCTCAAGACTCCTCAACCCACCATTGCTAGATGGTCAAAGTATTTATATTGCAGTGATTTTTTAGAGGAGATAAGGGATTTGATTACTCTCCTCAGTAGAGTGAAAGGATTGTCTATTTCAAACATTTTTCAAGAATGGATATATCAATACATTTTGGTTATTAAAAGAAACAAGCAAATAATCTTTTAGGGTAAATAAATCAGTGATGTTATTTATCATCAGCTCTTTGAGGTAGCTTCTTCACTCAAGTTTTATATGACTTCATATCTAGTGTATGCTACAGCCAGTATGAAGTCTTTTTTGGGTCTAAATTTTGTCGATGAAAGGAAAAATTTTCCTATGTATGAGCACTATCCATAGCTAACTATAAATGAAAATGTCAAGCATTATAGGAAAATTAATGATGCTTTATTCTATACATTCATGAACATCCTTGCATGTTACCCAGATACCTAAGTGACGAATGTGCATAAAAAATAATCAGATGCTCACAAGAGAGGTTTCAAATTCCAATTAGTATTGTTTGGTACACAATTTCCACTACTCCAAAGGCTAAGATTATGGAAACTGAGATGCAGTGGATTATGCTTAAAAATTCAAAAGTAGAGAAAACTTTGATTATAGAATGATGAAGGAGAGGCTCAATCATAATATCACTCATGTACATAGAATTGAAGATATTTGGGCAAAATGTAGAACTGATGAAGATATAAGGAAACTTGATTATAGTCACCTTATTGTTGATCAAATTATCAATTTGGAGTTAGAAAATATTCTTGTAGATTTGATAGATGATGGTAATGTATTGAATCCATCATATGAGGAAAATCAAGTGGCTTCAAATCCTCTCCCTTCTATCTAATGGTCTGTTAAAGAATCAATTTCCATTAGAGACAAATTTCAACCTATTCTTGCAAGAACTAATTCTTTGTTGGAATCCAAAGGAATTAAGTTAAAACATGTTAAGACTAGTTCTGAGGATGAGTATGATGAAGAAACTGCTAAGAAAAGAGAGGAGATAAGAACCAAAAAGAAAGAGGAGCCTTCTACTTCCAGACAAAAGCCAAAATTTGTGTTTGTTAGTAAAGGAAAGAAGAAAAGAAAAGAAGCAAGTGTTGAGGAAAGTGCTCAAGTGGATAAAAAATAAGTCCTAGACACAAGTGAGGCACCACCTCAAACAACAACATCAGAAGTGTCTTAGCTAGTTCTTGAATAACCTATACATGTAGAGACTACTCAATCAGAGTTTCCTTTGGCTAAAACTTCTCAAGCCATAATTTCATAGGTAACATTTTCCATATTTCCTCTCGTGAGTACCACTATACAAATTTATCCTTTTCCTTCTCAATTTGTTCTTTAAACTCCATCTTCACCTCCTAATACCACATTTTTTCAAGTCCCTTCACAAGGTACACTGAACCAAGTTTTTGATCCATTGTCAAATCTACCTAGTCCTTCAAAGTCATTGGGATCTTTCACTAATTTATATTTCACCCAACAAGATATGGATAAATTTATGTTTATACCTTCCTCAAACATAACAACTCAAGTTCCTACCACTCTAGTGTCCAAAATGGTTATAGGAACTAAAGTGGTGGTTACTCCAACCCAATATCCACCTATTGTTACTACAATCCCATTGGTGTTAACCCCATTACTAGATACCTCCATCACATTACCTTCCATTCTATTTACTTCACAATCCATTGTCCTTCCCCAAGTTTCCCAATCTTTAACATCCTATATCCAAGGAGATTCATCTCCTCTTCCTTCTTGGCTAGCATCACAAACACCTACGAATAAGAAGTGAGTAGTGGCTCTGGAAGATTTTTATTTTGGTTAGCTTGTGCGAATAAATCCCAAAATAGCAAAGAAGGTCAAAACTACATCAAGGGTAATTCTTGAATCTGGGCATAAGTATGTTGAAGTTATAGTGCCTCCTGAAGACAAAAATATTGAGGATATTCAAGAATATAAACATGCAATGGGACAAATAGATCTCAATAAATAAAATCATGAAGGTACAAATGAAGATTTACAAGCAATAATGGCTTCCTTGATTGAGAGATATGATAAGGACAAGAAGGTCAAAGATCAACTCAAAGTACAAGTGGAACAACTAACTTTTGTGTTACTAAAAATCACCCAACCTTCTGAGTCTATTGATCCTATTGTGATAGGAAATACTAAAAGATATATTCAACTTGTTAAAAAAATGGGATATCAGGGTCATGTAGTCAATGCTTGGGATCAGAGATTAACAACACAAGGCACACAAATGTTGCATTCTACCATTATATTTTTGAAGAACTTGAGTGAAATGAAAATAGAAATTTAGCAAATAATTACAGTACCCACTCAAGATTTGGATTTGATTGAAAAGGATACTGATACATGGACTCAACTTTGCAAATTCAAACTAGAGCTTTTGGTTGAGTAGAAGGTCATTCCAAATAGGAAAATGTTCATTGAATATAGGGAAGCTATGAAGAATAAAAGAGAAATTCTTGATAATCTAGTTAAAGATCTTGAAGAAGCTGAAGATATAGGTGATAATAATATGTTAGATCATGCTAAGAATATTGGAAAACTCCCCTATCAAGGTAAAAATGATTCTCAGCAAATTCTTCTTATGGAGACTATTATTCAAGAATTTACATCTTTGCTCCAAATAAAGACTGAAATAGGTACTTTCACACTGGACTCCATCGATAAATTAATTGAATTTCAAGTCATCTTGGATAAACTACAAAGAATCATGGACAAGATCAAGGATTTTCTATTTAACTTAGAAGATTCTATCAAAAGGGTACTTGTCATCTCCAAGAGTACATCCATCCTAGATAATGATGAAGTCCAAGATATCTTGAAGATATATGAGGAATTTTTAAAGAAGAATAAAAAGAAAGAAATTCCTATGTCTAAGGACACTTAGTCTACTTTTGTAATTTTCCATATGTAGTTTTGTTCAATGTAAATTACACGTAGGAAAAGTACATAGTCCTAAGTCAAATAGCACTTTGTCAATGAATAAGTCAATGTATTTATGTTTTTCCTATTCTTTTTTCATAGCTCCTCTCTATCAATAGGAGGATGTTATTTGTAGAAAGTATCACCAAATTTTGTAGAGGGTAAATGTTGTTGAATTGAGAAACAATTTTAAAACTTTGTGTTCATATTGTAAATCAAAAATTCATTTAATATAATAAAATCAAGTGATCTTTCAAATTTTGTGTTAAATTATACTTTTGGTGTATTTGGAATGTTATTTTATCTTTTCCATTACATTTTCTTTTGCTTTGAGTGAATTATGGTGTGAAGTTTCTACAAATTGGAAGGTGTCAGAAAGCTGATTTTGGAGTCTTTGAGATAGTTGTTAGTTTATGGGTGTGTGATCATAATTGAAGGTGAATTATTAAGGAGACTTTGGGCTACCAGTTATTCTTCTTTGATAATTTTAATATTTGTTAGAAATAAGGTAAAGACTTTGGGCTGCACCTTATTCTATCTTTTACATTTACTCTATTGCTATTATTCTTATTAATCTTTTGGCCAACAAATTTGAATATTAGCTATATTTGGTTCATCAAGTGACCTTAGATTTTCAAAGTATATCACAAAGAATGGAAGGAAGTTTGTGATTGAACATCAATTTTGAAAAAATATAATTGGATTATATGACTACACCCACTATGATATAATTATTATAAATAAGTGTAAATAATTAAGTGTTGTGTTAGTTAACAATAAAAGGTAGTCTCCCATTTTATTGAGGAGAGATTTTATCTCATCACACTATCACTAAATTTACCATTTTACTACCATTGTGTTGATAATAAAATATTCACCTAACACACTCATTGTCTGTCATCCCATCATGGACCTCAACAAATATCTTAAGGACTCAGTCCCTCATCTGAATCTAGTCATGGGCCTACAAAGTAATAAAATTATCATGCCTACTTAGTTGTCAAAGTTAAGCTCACTACCAATCTACACTTATCTTCTTCAACCTCTTTCAATCTAACCTATTACATCTACACTATTTTCATCTAACAATCACCACCAACCTATACCTTTATTCGCACTAATCACATCATATTATTAAAAACCTAACTAATTCTATCACCAACAAGAACCCTCTTCCACATAATTTTTTCTAAACCTATTAAACCTTCACCTTAGAACTTTGTTTCTCTACACCTAACATGTCTCTCACCTCACTCTCTCCACCCACCCTTTTAAACATCCCATCCTATCACATCTATATTTGACCTTTTTAAACCCCTAAACACATCTCTTTAAAAACTTTCAAACTTCACACCATCTTCAAACATTTCCTACCTTATTAAAACCTTTCAAAACTTTGACAAAAAATTTCACCCATTTCTAAATTATTTACACATACATTAAACCATTTTAACATTTTACATTTTATAAACTTTAAAATATTTTAAACACTTTAACAAGACCTTCAAACTTTCAACAACTTCACATAAATTTTACCAAAACTTCAAAACCTTCAAATAATAACATGACCAACTACACCTTTTAACATAAATTTCCCCAAATACTTTGACTACCGATGGTTCCTTAAACTATAGACGGTGCCTTAAGATCCTTTTACCCTTGGTTTTGATTGTTGATAGTCAGGTTAAACCATTGATGGTCATTATGTGTGATCACCAGTGGCATAACCCTTAAATCCTAGACCTCAAGAACCTCTACAAAAAAACTACCTACCATAATTAACCTACCTAAAATTAATCTATAGCCCATTTATAACCTAAGCCACCATCCAACTATCAAATTCATCCACATATTTACCTAATTCAACAAAACCTAAAAACTAGGGCATCATTTCTCTTAAAACTAGTTCAAAACCCTACCCATATCATTCAACACTAATTATAATGAACCTACAACACAACTAATTATAATATGCTATCAATTTTAAGATAACTCATACCTCATTCCATAATCATTGACATGGTCAGATCCCTCTTCCCACTACTTGATCTCACCCTCATCCACCATTCATTTGGTTAACCCTCGATCTCCTCTATCAACCAATCACAATACTCCACTTCAGCAAGCTCACAAACAAAATGACAAAATGCATAGAGCACAAACTACCAAAATTCAAAACGGTGAAAATGATTTCATATTTTTACTTTTATCTTAGCTTTTTAGGGTTTCTCCTAACCATCGATAATCAACCTGATCATCGATGGTAAACCCTAAGGAAACCATTGACCATTGACAGTTAGGGTTCCCCACCTTTTTCAAATCTTTAAGCACCCCACCTAGGTTTTGACCTTTTAGGAGATTACTTTATCTCCCCCCAAACCAACCACTTAAACTTTCAGAGCTTCCCCTTCTCTAATCGACTAACCCATTTGACCACATCTACCTTGACATTGGTTGTTTTTTACCTAAAAATTCAAATGTTTTGTGATGACCTTTCCTTGATCAATTTGATCACATCAACCAACCTTACCATGTTGAAATTTTTTAATTTGTACTACCTCATGCACAACCAAACCATTTGTGTTGTTTTGTGAGAGCACTTCCTACCCCAGATACCTGCATGCAACATTGACTTTGTCTAGATGACTTGATAGGAATGACTCGATTAGCTATGACTAATACTATGGACTGGTTACCCTATCATATATCTCCATAGAACCTAAAATTATTTTTATCAACATTGGAAACTTTAGTCTCTACATGATCTTGACTATCACACTTAGTCACATTTTGTGCATGTGTTTGCATTTCAAATTCCCAACCCTTTTATGTCACCTACCTTATGACTCATCTACCTTTTATCAAACCTCAACCTAACTTTGATTTTGCCTCATCAAATCTTGATTTGAAGAGGAAAACATCCTCTCAAACTCAAGGCAATCAGGCCTTGACCATCAATTTGATTTTGTTTTGTATATTTTTAATTCAAATCCACATAACAAAAAGGGGGAAAATATAGACACTCAAAAACTACACAGTTTTAGATGTCAAAATACCTTAAACCCCTACCCAAACTTAAAGCTAGTTGACCACATAATTGACTTAGACCATTTATTAATTTACTAAATTCAACCCCATAACCTAACTCCTCTAACTTAAATTTTTAATCTACCCCCTTTTTAACATATTTTCCCTTAAATCCTTGACCATCAGCGATCAGCCTAACCATCGATGGTTAGGTCCTTCAACCCTGCTCTAAAAGCATTACCAGATATATGAGATAATCATGGATATATTTATTAACTTTCCTTATGAAATGTTAACAATATTTAAATCATCATAAATGGAAACTTTATCCTCCATCATAATTAGCAACTTCCTCTTACACGTGTAGTAACTTCATCCTATAAAAGGAGAGAATTAGGAGGAGAAAGAGATGCAATAATACACGTCCAATATATCTTACATATAGGTATCCATCATCACTTCAAAAAACAAGTATCATCAACAAATACCCAAACCTTTATTGGAATCACTTTCAAAGGCCAAAGTACTATCACTCTAGCCAAATTGCTTCAGCCTTCCACCATCAGGTTACAGGTATCTAATGCTTGATTTCTTTGATCTATTTCATTTCTAACCTCCTTACCTTATCCATACCTATCTTTATCTTATTTTTTATCCTCCATATCCATAAAATCCCTCTCTTTGACCATCTCCCCAATATATAATTCCCTTTTTAAACATTTCTAGAATCACACAGGAAACCATCGATGGTTAGGCTAACCATCAACGATCACCTCAACCATTGATGGTCACCCAACCACTAACAGTCAACCCAACCACTAGTAATTCACCTAACAATTGACACTTACCATGGCCCAAATAGTATCAAGCTATTTTTATTCCCTTAACCCTAACCAGACCCTACTTTCTATGTTCTAACCTATTCACAGAGCTTACCTAGATTTTTTGAACCTGACCCCAACTATCTTACCATGAGTATTGACCGACTTTTGTTATATTCAGTGATTTTATTTAATAATTAATTTACTTTCATCTCATCTTACATGCATTTACTTTATATTTATTGAACATAAATATTCTTACACACACACACACACACACACACACACACACACACATATATATATATATATATCAACTTAATTGTTATAAATATTAAATTGACAACTTCCTAACAAGCATACACTTCTTTAATCTAGCTTATACTAGGAATTCCACTCAACCATCCATCTAACAACCCCTTTTCTTGTGTCTTTCTTATTTTCAAATTATTCCTTCTGAGCCAAGAAAGGAGTTATCAAAATCTTCTGGATCACATGTGCACTCTTACTAGGTATTCTTCTACACACCCTATTACTAGTTTCATTACTTTCTTCCAAATTAATAAATGATCAAAAATTAAGATAAATATTATCATCATTGTTAATCAAATATTGCTCATTATCAAAATTATTATCATGGAAATTAGTATAATTTAGATGTGTAGGATCAATAATAGGAAACTGAACTAGTTGTTTATCCATGGTATATGGATGGGTTGGAAGAATCTAGATGAATTTAGGAGGGTTGTCACTAAGTATTTCACTTGGTCTCAAAGGAAGAGATACAAGGAACTTAGGTGGCATAAGGAAAATAACTAGAAGAAAAAAAGTGAAAATTAAATAAATGTAATCTAAAATTTGAAAAATAGTGAACTAGAATATGCATAAAAAAGATACGAAACTCACTAGCATGTAAGGTGATACCTCAATAGCATAGGGACCTAGTATATTCAACTAGGGTTTGAAAAAATGTTTTTTTTTTAATTAATATGGTGAATTTTAAAAATTAAATGTGAAATTATAATTTAAATATGCAAGAAAAATTATAAAAATAGTGGGAAAATTAGCAAGGAATTTTCCCTAAGGTTTCTAGGGTTTTTATGTGCAAATGAAGGTTCACCAAATGATTTAAATTATTTGGGGATAATGGATTTTTATTCCTATTTTAGTTAAGGTTTTGGATTAATAAATTAGTTCATAATATATAAATAATTATAGTCCTAATTTGTATAATTTATTTGTCTTTTTTACCTTTCTAAAAATAGCAATAAATAAGGAAAAATATGACTTAGTTGGAAACAAGATAAGATGGCTAAGACAGAGGCTAAAATTGGTTATGCAAGATTAGAATAGTGTCATGAATCTAAATCTATATTTCATTTGGCAAAAGGATAGGACACTTTGGTGTTTGGTGCTATTGTCTACTCCTACTGTTATTGTCCAAATTGGTCATAGAGACCTAAACATTTTTGGGTTTTTACATTATTCCTATGTGATCCTACCTATGAAATATTAAATGCTAATTATCGATGAAACTCACTATATATATATATAACTTAATATTCAAAACCCTAACCCTCCATCATGTTTGATAAAATAATGTTCGAATCACTTGAGAAAAAGGGGGGTTAGTATGTAAGATGCTCTGAACGTGTAATCTACACCCCTTATGTAGACATGTTACCTACATACCAATACTCCAAAGAGGTATTAATCCATATGTAGTTCTCCCACCTAATGTGTTTTGTGAAATAGTATGATGTGGATGTGAAAATGCCAAATTGAGAGTGTTTGAGGTGGCTAGGGGTTGGTATGAGGGTTTGAGTATGTTTACAACTATATTGGGTGAGTGTATTTAGAGAATAGGTAATTTTGCCTTAGTGCTTTGTTTGTATTCTTTATTAATTTATAATATTTATCACCTCTGATTTTAAATGAGATTTAAATGGATTTTTATAAGGAACAATTGATCATGGGCCAGATGTATTCATGTTAGGCTGACATAATGAAAGATAGGGATCAAATGAAAATAACCATTAGGGATCAAAATGTAGATGGATAAGAGATTTGAAAATGGGATACCCTAGGGTTTGAAACTATATTCCAAGTATGGCACTCCTATTCTATAGGTTTTTGACCTATGGGATCAGGATTGGTATGGGAGAAGTAGCCTAGCTGAGGTGGAGTAAATGTTCAAAAGGTTTTAGATGACTGGTAATGAGAAAAAGGATGTCTAAAAGGGTCATAAGAGCATGAAAAAAGGACCTATGGATAGAGTGTCATAATCCACACTCAAACTACCAATTTGGACATTTTATATGACTACAAGACCATTCTAGGCTATTTTGACCAACATCTTCCACATCAGGTCCTTATTAGGGTTCTAAGAGGGTTTAAACACACTTTCATTGTTAAAATTTGTTCATGAAGTATAGCACCTTAATCCAAAAACCAATTCCTATAAATTTTATATATTACCCTTTCCCATATACAATTAATATCATATATTCTCATGCAAAGGTTACATGGGCCAATGAACACTTGAAAGTCCTTGAGTAGACAATTCTTCATCATATACTCTTTCAATCCTAAGCCTTCAAAATTTGACCTCAAAATTTGTTAACACACCTATGAAAATATATCACACCATTTACAATTCTCACATGATCATTATTATCTTGAAATCTAAATCTCATACCTCATTTGACCATCATCTCTCTTTTTGCTCTCTAGATCTTGACCTATAAACCACATTAGTCCTATAAATTGACCTTTTAACCACTATCCAAGATAAAAACACCTCATATAAATTCCATAAAACCTCTTATCATTCTAAACCACTACCATACATCCTTCATATGCCTTTACAACACCTCATGACACCTCATTAGGTCAAGCAGGGTTTAGAACTAGTCTAGTTGAAGACTTAGACTTAAGGTCTTACCCTTGTAAGCTCACCTTGAGACTCACATGAGTGATATAATGGATAATATACATTCTCAATAAACCTTATACAACCTTTCATTCCTATGTTCATTCATCTCACTTATCCATCATGACCCTTCATGCACGAGACTAGGCATCTTATGCACATACCTTCTCAAGTCACTTACTAGGTTCAAGTACTTTGACAAATTTTACAATAAGGACATTCCATGATGACCTTCACATCACTTATGTAGTCATAATAACATATACCAAACATGTATTAAATTCTTATAATCACTATAAAATTGATTAATATCTTTTCTCATAGCTACATTCTTCAATGACCTCACGAAGACCTTTCTCAAGAACCTTTGACATCAATGCCAAACCTCAACAATATGAACAATGCTCAAGAATATCCCCTTTTTCATTGATGTAAAAATATAATACAAACTAATCATTATTATCTCCCCATCTTGGTCTTTCTCTCACTTTTACATAAATGACAAAGTGATGTTTGCAACTCCTTGGATCACACTCCTTGCAACCAAAATACTCAGCACATAAAACTATGAGTTTATGAGACATAATACAAACATGTTACCTCATGCACACCTTCTTAGAAAGTTCTTGGAGATAATGATCATGATTATCTCCCCCTGTATACACATAATATTTTCAAACTTTTATTGATTACACACACTTTGTATCTTTCAAAAACCTATCGAGTCTCAATCTCTCTGAGTGCGTGCCTTAAGGGGTGCACCAATAAAGGGGTGGGTAGACCATTAGTGCTTCATAATATTTATTTCCCTTTTTCCACTTGTCATCTACACACTTTTATCCTAAAACCATTAACCTTAAGCTTATTATTCTTAGTCTTATGTCCTCTAGTCTTTTCCTCTTTCCATTCCTCCTTTTCTTACCTTAACATCCTTTTTGACTATCAATTGTACTAGGTTGACTGGGTCAACCTAGTATAGTTTATGTGCATTCTATACTTTATCAATTTGTTATCCTTTCAGCTAACCTAGCACAAACCTAGTAAATTATCCTCGAAAACACACTGGGTCAACTTGGTTGACCCTATATAGCTGATGTTCCCAAAAGGATTTAGGGAAATATTTTCCTATAGATACAAGTTAATTTCCCACCATTTCATAAGAGAGTAATTATTATCAAATAAGTGTGAGAAAACATGTGTTTATTGACCATTCTACTTGAGGAACAAATATTAGGGTTCCATACATTCTTTATAAATGTAGAGCTTATCTTGTGGAGAAGTCTTTTGGATGCTTAGATTGGTTGTGTAGCCTAGAGCTGATTTATCTTGGTTATCCTTACATACCACAACAATCTTTTACAAATCACATTGTCCAAGGGAGAGATTGAGGCTCAATGGGTTCATCTTCAAAGGTAAGTATTCCTAATCTTATTTCTCCTTTGTAAGAGTAGATAGATAATGCATTTGTATTCTTCTCTCCATGTATTTAGGATTTTGTATACATTGACATGAGTATATGTCTTATAGTGCATGTTTAGTTTAGTTATTTATTTTATTATTTCTAAACCCCATTTTATGCCACAAGTTTTGGTGTGTACTAGATTAGATATTACATTCTTATTATTAGAATAGAGTGAACATTTAAAACCTTAGGACTCCATTAGATTTGTTCTGAAATTATCTTAGATTGTAAACATTGGAACCCTTCTTAGCATGATGTGTTGTGACAAGTTATACAAGTCATTCCCTAATCAGGTCTATTATGTCCCCATATTGGTCATTCTCTAAATTAAAAATTTTATTCCCAATTGGAAGTGTATGTGTTATCTATCTTCTTTGATCTAGGATTAATTCATAGAGATGATGCATTTTTTATTACATAAACCACATAAGTACGTGTCTTATTCAATGATTTATAGGGGTATAATTTTTACCCAATTATTGTCTTAGTTTTTCAAAATTTACCTTTGGAAGTGGTTTGGTCAAGATGTCTACAATTTGATCCTATATAGAAACATATTCAAATTTGACACTTTGTTCATGTTGTCATATCAATTTACACCCTTAGAGAGTGTTCTTTAGTCTCTCTCCAATTTAAATACGCTATGGGAACAACTCTAGGTTGTGGGTCACCTATGGTGGGGTTGAACCTCTAAAAAAGGTTAGCTTCCTCTCGATAGATCACCTATACTAATGTTACTATTATGAAAAGGGTTAGAAGAGATGTAATAGGGATCCTAAGAAATTTAACTAGGTGATACACCATATTAATTCATAACTCAAAAAAACATTAAATATACACTAAAGAATCATAAGATAGTACTAACTCACAAAATTTCAAAATATAGCTAATTGCATAAGTAGTTCATACACTAGGTTCAAGAAGCAATGAATAAAGGCAAGAAGAGTTCTAAGACTCACATCAAGCTAGAATTAATGGTAGAAATAACACTAACTTAAACTTGAAACTAACTTGAAAACACCTATAAATGAGCAAGAAAGAAGGATAATTGGCATATAAGATTCTCTTTCACAATACCATCATGCACAAGCTTTGCTTCACACAATTCAGAGGGGAGAGATAGGTAAATAAATTATTTATTAGCTTTTAGAGGTGTTTCATAAAAGTTTTGACAAGGACTAGCCTTATCAAATAAGAGTATCTTGCTTCTCAGAATTGAGAGATTTCCTTATCAAAAGTGAGAGAGAGTTTATAAATAGAAAATAATAAGAGATATAGGAGAAAGGAGGGAGATGGGGAGCATGTCATCTAATATCATTAAATGAATTACCACCTTTTATGAATGTTCCATAATATTTTTATCAAATAAATAGTTAATACATCATACACAAGATAGTTTTCATTTGTCCTAATAGTCCCTGAATCTTTTCATTAGCTAAGCAATACACTAGAGGATAAGAAAGTGTCTTAAGATGGTCAGTCAAGATCCTATTTATGAAGGAAAAACCTTAGGCACCATAAAAATCTATTAAATGCTCTATCTACTTTCTCCAATCCCCAAATATATTTACTTTGATCTTCTATGCCATCTCCACTTGATTCATTATGAGGGCAAGGTCTTTATATCCATGGACTTGACAGAGCCATGCCTAAGTCTACTTTTATTAGTTACAAGCAAATATTTTTCAAAGTTATAGATATTTTGAAGGATAAAACACTTTTCTATAATCACACATCTACCCCTATTTCAAATCCTAAACATATGTCTTACTATATATTGAAAACTAAACCAATTATTAGTTTTCTTATAGTCAATATGGCAATGACTAGCTTATAGACTACATAAGTTATTTCTTGAACCATATTAGGTTTAAACAGACATGTTTTGCCTCTAAAACTTATGGGAGCCAAGGAATTATTGTATTCAACATTGAAAACACAAAAAACTCAAGTTTACATGCTTTGAATCCTATAACAGAGACCTTGATTGAGATTCAATGGCATCCTTTGAAATATTTTCCCTATTTTCACCCTAGGTCATTTTTATTCTCTAATGTAGTCCTTGGATTTTGATTGTTAATTTCACCATCAATCTTGGTCTGGGTCTTTGAGATCATGCCACTTGGTAGCCCTACATTGGTCCTTAGGATCCTTTGACTTGTTGATCCCTCACTCACTATCAATATACTTACTTGTGAAATGTTGATCTACTTGATATTTTGTATGGTCGTGACACTTGGAAATTGTGCACTTGTCATCAAGATTCACTAACTTATTGACCTCTCACTCACCATCGATCTACTTTGGTATGATAACACCATAGATATGTTTGGGCCCACTAACTTTATCATTCACCGCACAATTTTGGATCTCATTTTTAGCTCCCATGATCTTGACACTTGTCATCCCCACACTTAATCTTAGGTTCACTAACCTTTTGACTTGAGACTCACCATTGATCTTCAACTGCATGATTAAACATGTATCATTGGGTCTTCAGGACCCATTGACATCATTAATCACCTATTCACCATTGGATCTTGACTTGATCTCCCATGATATTGACAATTGTCATATGTTCATTCATCCTTGGAACATTTTAAATACAAACGGCAATTTATCATGGATTAAATTTGATGTCAATGCACACATCCCATTCTACAATTTTAACTTTAAAAGCTTGTATCTTGAGATAAAGAACTCATCAAGACATGTTTTTTGTAGAGGATGTTTATGGGACCAAAATCATCATGTCCATGCATTCATTTGAATTTTTTTAAACTCCCAAGTGCATTTATCAAATGTGCAACTAGATTGACTTATCTATTTTTGCATGACACTTAATGATGGTTTGTCTCTTCTATGCTTGTGTAAGTCATTTTCAAGGATCAAAGTGAGATTTTGAGACCTTTAAAACCTATTTCATGTCTATAAATTTCATGATCACCATGATAACTTATTGATCCTTTTCACTTTGAAATCCTAGACCTGTTTACAAGCCATTTGATCACTTACTCAATTAGGACCTCTACTTAGATGATCACTCCATACCAAGACCTATAGAAATTGATCCATTTAGGTAAATTTCCATATGTAGGTAAAAATTGGACAAAATTTCTATAAACATCCTAAGGTTGTATGCCTACTATGCAAAGACTAGTGTCCTTAAAATGATCCATTAGGAATCTAGAGTCATAATCTTTTCTCTCAGCTATTATGAAATTGACTCAAGGTTGACCCCTTTCTGGAAAACCTCCTCTTGAACCAACAAGGACCAAAAAGAAACAAAACAACAATTTTTCCCAAGGCACTTATTGAAAGGGAAACACAACTAAAAGGAAATGTGTACAAGGCTCTTAGAAGAAAGTATAGAAAACTACTTTAATATGTTATAATATTATACAACTACAAAATCTTCTTAATAAAAAGGCTTTAAATGAATGTCATTGACTGGGATGGGTAATACCTCTCCATCTAATTGGGCAAGCTAAAAATTATTATGTTGTTTGCATCCATGGATCAAATAAGGACCACTCCACAATCTGTCAATCTTGGTATGGTTTCCTAGCTTGGCCTTATTTGAGTCCCATTTGAGGACTAGGTCCCCTTATTTGAAGTCCATTGTTGTAACTATCTTATGAACGTCTTTCTTGACTTTTGCTTAATTTTACTCTAATGTCTTCATTACAAGGTCCCTAGTTTCTTCAAGCTCCATGAGCTCTATCATCGTCACATTTATAGGTTCACTTTCCATCAACTCAAGATGATGGGCTAACTCCAATTTAGGTAATTTAATAGAAATGGGCAATTTGGATTCTCTTATATATATATATATATATATATATATATATATATATAAGGACATATGGATAATTTCCAATGGTATCTTTGAGAGTCATTTTCTCAACCTATAAGGCTATTCTTATCTTTGTCTGCCATATTATCTAATTTTTATCTATAGTTCTCTTAATAATCCTAAGCAAGTTCTTGTTTATGGACGCTACCATTCTATTGACTTGTGGGTATTAATTAGAGGATGTGTTGAGTTATATGCCTAGATTGAATGCCCACTCCCTTGTCTTCATATAAACAAATTCTAAGGCATTATCTGAAATTATAGTAGTTGGGGTACCAAACCTAGTTACTATGTTGTTAGAGAAGTCCAATACTACTATTTTATTAGCTTCCTTCAAGGCAATTACTTCCACCCACTTGGTGAAGTAGTAAATTATAGTGAACATCCATTTATGTCCTACACTTAAAGGTGGATTTATCATTCCTATGAAGTCCAAACCCCATTACATGAAGGGTTATTCCAACTAGATTGGGTTGAGTGGAAGAGTTGTTAACATTTTCTTACAAATAGAGCACACTTCTAAAAATTCTTGACCCATGCATAGGCATCCTAAAAAAGGTTGGGCCAATATAATATAGCTCTCATTACCTTTATTATTATAGTTCTTGGATAAAAATGACCACCTACAAGTCTATCATGAAACTTCTCCAAGAGTTTTGTCACTTGATTGTCATGAATGTACCTAAGAAGTACCCTATTAATGGTCTTTATAAATAAAACCTCATTAATCAATGCATAAGGTATGGACTAAAGTCTAAAATACCTCCTTTTTTTCTATTTAAACCTTAAGGAGATTCACCTGTTACCAAAAAATGTGTATCTATTTGTGAGTTATCTTATGTCACCAAAATAACTTCTTTGTCTTTTTTAAGATCATATACCATATGCTCACATAATCCTTTTCCTCTTATCATATTGGTGACTTTGATCTCCACATCATACTCCATGACCTTGGTAATCAAGCTTACTCTTTTCTCATTCAAATCTTTGTTAAGGAGGAGGTCCCTAACTTTAGGATGAGACATCATAAGACAAATCTTGTTTTTGGAAAGAATTGGCATGAAATTTTTAAGACTCCACAAGGCTAAAAGAACCTACTTTTTTATAAAAGTGTACCTCACCTCATACCCGTCTAACCCTTGACTAAAAAATGCAATTGGTTGTTCAAGTCCTTCACCATTTTTCTACATTAGTATAGTTGATATGTTGTCAATGTTGGCAAAGGTGTACAATATGAAATCCTTTGACAAATTAGGATTCATCAGTGAGGGTGCTTGGTAAATGGCTTTCTTTATGGCCTCAAATATTTATTTACCTTCATTTTACCAAGCAAACTCTTGGCTCTTCTTAAACATGGTAGTCATGGGTTTGACCAGGTTTGGAAAACTAGGTATAAACCTTCTCACAAAGTTTATCTTCTCAAAGAAGATCTGGATTCCCTTCTTGTGCTTGGGTAGAGATAAGGCCAGGATGGCACTTATTATATTAATTTCAATGGATAATCCCTCTTTTAAAATAATCTAACCAAAAAAAATTCCTTTATGAATAGGAAACACACATTTTTGGGGATTTAAAAATATCCCATACTCTCTACATCTTTGAAAGATCAACCTTAGATGATCTAAGTGTTTAATAACTTTATTGGAGAAAAATATGACATCATCCAAGTAGACTAGTACCATTTAATTTTACAACCCTTATAAATGCATATCCATGGCTCTTTAGAAAAAATCCCCAATATTTGACAATCTAAAAGGCATCTTTTGGTAAGCATATGTGCCCCACTTTGTGGTGAAGGAAGTCTTATACTAATCTTCCTCTCTTACCAGCACTTGGTTGTAACCTAAATACCCATCCAAAAGGGGAAAATGTTCTGAACCAGCAACTATCTAAAGGAGTTGCTCCATGGATGGTAATGGGTAGTGATCTTTCAAAGAGACCATATTCATATCCCTAAAGTCAACACATAATTTGATTTACCCACACTTCTTCCTCACAAGTACCAAATTGGTTAACCATGAGGAGTGCTTAATGGGAAAGATGATATTGGATTTTAATTAATTTGGTAAATTTATTCCTCATAATATCTTCAATTTTAGGGTTTATAAGCCTCTACTTTTGCCTAATAGGCTTAGAATTAATCTCTAGTTCTATAGTGTATTGGCCCAGCTTAGGATCAAAGCTTCTCAGGTCACTATATTTCCAAGCAAATATGTCTACATATTCTTTACAAATTTATATGAAATCATGTCTTTCAACTTTAGTGCTTACCTTTCCAAGCTTAATGAGCTTGTCTTTGAAGATAAGGTTCATAGTTTTCTTCACTTGTTGATAGCACTGCCTTGTCATTTTTCATATCATCTCCCTCATGGAAAAGACCTTCAAAGGTGACCAACCCTTTATAAATATTATTGTATCTCAACTAAATATTTTACTCCTCATACTAATTTTGAAACTTTTCCTAGTTTATCAAAGAGAACTTTGCTTCCTGCTACAAGAAACAGGCAATTTACTTGTCATTCTCAAAGACCTACCAATGAGCTTCATTGTCTGGCACTAATGGTCTCACCACCACTTTGACATGTGGCTTCACCTTGGTATTTTTTAATTCATTTTGGATATCAAATTTAGCTCCCATAGCTACCAACCTATTAACATGTCTATTTTGGTTCCTTGGTACTGCTATGATAAAGGCCTCAAATTTATCAATTAGGTCCCACACTCTATGTCTGTAGGACTTCATTTAGGGGTTCTTGGTGATATTATAGCCTCTAACCTGATGAAATATCAGCTCACTCTCCCCATAAAATTGTAATTATTTGATTTCTTTCTTATTATCCCATTGAAGATCATAGATAAGACCCTCATATTTTGTTGCATTGCAAGAGCAACTAAATTAGAACCTCGAGGAAGAAAAATATTTTTCATTGGAAGGGGATACTAGAATTGCACCTGTACCCACTCCATGTTTACTCCTTGAACTATCAAATAACAATTTCCATAAGCCACTATGATCTTATTGAGGTCTAATGAGGGATGACATGGACTGATTCTCTTTATGTAAGTAGTATACACCTATGTCCCTCTCTTTAACTCCTTCCAAAGGATCAAATAAATTATCATCATTCCATAGTTCATCCAAGAATATGTCTAGTATCTCCTCAAGGTTAATGTTTAATATTTGACCAATTTTAAATTCATCCTCATCAAGGATGGTATAATTTAGGTTTATGTTATCTAGACCATAAGGCTCTATGTGAAATTGTGCAATGGGCTCAGCTTTGATTGATACTTTCATCCCATATATTATTTTGATTGCCATGTATGACTAATCTACTATAAGATAACCTCCAATATTTGCAATGAATTCCCTAGATATACATATGGAAAGATGAGGAGTTATATCTAGGATCAACACATCTTGAACCATTGAGACACTAAGACAAGCATGCAGTGTCAAGTTGGTATCTTTGATGATATTGGATGGCTTGGTGGAAAATCCATCAATTTGTAATATTCTTTTAGATTGGGTTTCATATTTTAGACCAAGTTGATCAGCTATGGACTTTGGAATTATGGAGTTGTTATCCCCACTATCTACCAAGTAATTATGCACTAAATAGTTACCAATCATTACTAAAATGTATAAGGGAGGAGGTTTGACCACCTTACTTAATTACCTTTCACTAGGTCCTTTCGCTACATTGGTGAGAACCATATTTTCTTTGCTTAGTTCCTTCTCAAGAACCTTTATCTTTGATAATCCTTATTGAAAGATATCTATTTGACTATTCATGGAGATAATGTCCCACATTGGCACACTCACATTGGACCTTTTCATTTATTCCACAATGTTGATGGGTGAACCACAAAACTTTGGTTGTGCTTTGGGAGCCATAACTGCACCTTGAGTTTCTAAGTTTTGAGGGATAAAGACATTCCCTTGATTTTTATTCTTTGGAGCTATTATAACCTTTGGAATAGTAACATGTCCATTTGGCTTTAATATTGAAGGAGTAATGGTAGGAGGTTCCTTAACTGCTTCCTTATTACCATCCATGTTCCTTCTTTTGAACCTTGTAGTTACTACCATTGGAATGTATGTCTGGCTAGAACTAGCCTATTAATTGAGTACCTAACACTCTTATTACTCATAATTAACCATTTTAGCACCTAACTAGATTGGTCCTTGATCAAGGCTTTGACCTTGTTGAATCTCTTCTAGTTTTGTCATCATGGGTACCTCTATGTTCTAAGCCATAAGAGCTTGATCGTACCCATAATTAGTAGCATGTTTCCATTGATCATTGAAAGCTTGGTTTAAGTCAATGTTTGGGATAATGGATTTCCCAAAAGATTAATTCCATGGCATGGTACCCTCAACTTCTTGACCAACATTATTTTGAATAGGGACCAAGGTGTTAGAAGTGCTTGCAGTATTTGGATTATAGTTGTTTTGCCTAACATAGTTAGGTTGCCCTTGTCCTTGGTTTTAACCTTGGCCTTGGCCTTGGAAATTTCTTTTGTAGGGTGGTATATTTTATTGATAAGACTATTGATGAGGTTTATACAAGGCTTGGTAAGGCCTATTTAAAGGTTGTTGTCTCTTAACATTCACCAGTTCATTTCCAAAATACTGGAGCATGATCTTAAGCTCTTGAAAGTTCTTATGTTCTTAGGAATCACTAGATTGACTAGTGGAAGCCTCTTCTTTCTTTGATGAGGGTATAGAAAAAAATTTAGGCACAAGATGAATGACATCAATGGGAAGAATAGAAATAGGAGGTGGTCTAATTTCAAGGAATAAAGGCATTGGTGATTTAGGTGTAAGCTTTCCATCCTGTATAATAAAATTTTTTGCTCTGATTACCACCTCATATGCATTTGCCAATGTGTTTCCTCCCATGGACTAGATCATTACTGCAATGCCACTATTAATGGATTTTAAATAGTATACAAAGGAAAAGTTAAGGGTAGTCCTAATAGAGACTAGGATTCTATCCTAAGTATTTTGTAACCTTGTGTTAAAGTCTTGCATAACTTCATGAAGGGCTATTTTTATTGTGGTCAACTGCTCTACAAGTGATAAATGGTCAGTGTTATCTTCAAATACTTTACACAATGCATCTCCTAATTGGTCTAATGATTTAATATAATTAGCATCAAGGCTTATATACTAATCTAAGGCTTTACCTTTGAAAGAGATGGCTAATAACCCAATTACCACATTTTCCTCATTGATATCATGAATGTTGTAGAAGTTGACTATATCCATGAGGTGTTCAGAAGGGGTTGCAGTTTGGTCTCCAATAAAAATGAGTGACACTTTTAAGCTATACTAATGGAATAGGATCATATTGAGGGAGGTCTAGAGGATTTTGGCCATTAAAACTGACAAATGGGAAAGCTCTAGGGGATACCATGGTAATGAAAGGGTTTAACAAAGATCTTCTTATAGGGGTATGCTTTGAAATTGACTTAGGAATAAAGTTGCTTTTATATGGGTGTGTATTAGAAAATCTTAATATTTTCACTAATTTTAAAGACAATTCAATGAATTTAAAGGGAATACCTATAGAATCTAACCTTATAGTCACCTTTGACATGAGATGTAGTCATTGATCTACTACTAAAATGTTGGATCTTCTTTTGGAGTTACCAAATGTTGTTGCTTAGAAGCTATAACTATTACAAATTAATCAAACCATCATCAAACTTTGACCAATCTTATTTAAACTATAAGTCCAACTGGGTGTGCTAGAAACTATTATCACATCAATTTACACCATTGGAGATGGTTCTTCAATATCTCTCTCTAATTGAGCTACATTATGGGAACAAACCCAAGTTATGGGTCATCTATGGTGGGGATGAACCTCTAGAGAAGGTTGGTTTCCTCCTAATGGATCACCTATACTAATGTTACTTCTAGGAAAAGGGTAGAAGATGGGGAATAGGGATCCTAAGAAATTTATCCAAGTGAGAACTCACACAAGCATGAAATATGCACTGAAAAAGCATAAGATAGTACTATTTCACACAATCTCAAAATCTAGCTAATTGCATAAGTATTTCATACTCTAGGTTTAGGAAATAATGAATGAAGCCAAGAGGAGTTCTAATACTCACACCAAAATTACATTAATGGTAGAAAGAACAATAACTTAGACCTGCATCTAACTTGAAGACACCTAGAAATGAGCAAGAAAGAAGGAAAATGGGCATAGAATATTTTCCTTCATAATACCATCATGTACAAGTTATGCTACACATAATTTAGATGGGAGACATAGGTAAAAAAAGTCTTTATTAGCTTCAAGAGGTGTTTCATATAAGTTTTGATAGGGTCTAGACTTATCAAATGAGAGTATCTTGCTCTTCAAAATTGAGATATTTCCTTATCAAAAGTGAGAGAGAGTTTACAAATGGAAAATAATAAGAGATATAGGAAAAATCAGAGAGAAAGGGGGATCACACCATCCTAGATCATTAAATGAGATACCATATTTTATGAATGTTTCACCATCTTTTGATCAAATTAGTATGTAATAGTTTTTATTTGTCCCAATATTTTTTGAATCTTCTCATTGGCTGAGTAATACACTAGAGGACAATAAAGTGTCTTAGGATGATGAGTCATGATCTTGTTTATGAAGGAAAACCCTTAGGCACCCTACAAATATATTAAATGCTCTAGATATTTTCTCTAATACCCAAATCCCTTTGCTTTGATATTTTATGCCATCACCACTTGCTTCATTATTAGGGCAAGGTCCTTATATCCATGGACCTGATAGAGCCATGCTTACATCTACTATAATCACATATCTACCCCTACTTCAAATCCTAAGCATAGGTCTTACTATAGATTGAAAACCAATCCAATTATTAGTTTTCCTATAGTCAATATGTCAATGAATAGCTTATAGACTACATAGATTCTTTCTTGAACCATATTAGGTCTGAAAAGACCTATTATTCCTCTAAAACTTGTGGAATCTAAGGACTTATCATACGTGACATTGAAAATACAAGTAAAATGTGTTTACATGCTATATATCCTCTAGTAGAGGTATCAACTAAGCTTCAATGGCATCCTTCAAAATATTTTCCCTAGTTTGACCGTAGGTCACATTTACTCTCTACTACAATCCCTAGCTTTTGAATTTTAATTTTGATCATCGATCTTGATCTAGGTCTTCAAGATTGTGCCACTTGGTAGCCCTACATTGGTCCTCAAGATCCTCTGACTTGTTAACACCTTGATAGTCATCGATTTACTTACTTTTACACTATTGATCTACCTCATATTTTATATGGTCATGACACTTGGAAACTATGCATTTGTCATGAAGATTAGCTAACTTGTTGACCTCTTGATTGTCATTGATCTACTTTGGTATGATGGATCATCTATCATAGATCTATGTAGGCACACTAACTTTATCAGTCACCACATGCTATTAGATCTCATCTTGAGCTCTTGTGATTTTGACACTTGTCAAACCCATGCTTAATCTTGGGTCGATTAACATTTTGACTTGATGCTTTCTATTGATCTTCAACTACATGATTAAACACACACCATTAGATATTTGGAACCCACTAACATCATTAATCACCTGATCACCATTAGATCTTGACTCAAGCTCCCATAATCTTGACACTTTTTAGCTACACACTCATCCTTAGAACATTTAAAATGCAAACAGCTATTTGACATGGATTAAACTCAGCATCTATGTACACATCCCACTCTACAAGTTTAAATTTGGAAGTTTATATATTTAGATAGAGAACTCGTCAAGATAAGATTTTTGAATAAGATATTTATGGGACCAAAATCATGATGTCTATGCATTCCTTTGGCTCTATTCGACTTCCCAAGTGTATTTATCAAATGTGCAACTAGACTAACCTGTTTATTTATGAATGATATTTGATGTGATATGGCTCTTCCATGCTTGTATAAGTCATTTTCAAGGCTCAAAATGAGGTTTTGATACCTATGAAACTTAATTTATGTCCATGAATGTCATGATCACCATGAGAACCTATTGATATTTTTCACCTTGAAATCCTAGACCTGCTTCCAAGATATTTGATCACTTACTTAATCAAGAACTATGCTCAGCTAATCACTCCATAAAAAGACATCTAAAAGTTAATCCATCTAGGCAAATTTCCATATGTAGGCCAAAATTGGCCAATAGTTCACTTACCTAATCTCTTAGAAAATGATACCTGATAGGAATGTGCTTGGTCCTTGAGTACATGATAGGGTTATTTTAGATACTTTTATCACTTATAATATCACAATAGATAGGGCTAGGACCATCATACTCCACCTTTTAGTCTTTTAGGGTTTGTCTCATCTATAAGACCTAAGTACAACATGAAGTTACTACAATGTACTCAAACTCACAAGTGTATAATGCTACTGATGGTTGATTCTTTATTATCCATGAAACTAGGCACTCACCTAAGAAGAAATCTCCTCCACTGGTACTCTTTCTATCATTTTTACTTCTTTCCCGGTATACATCTATGTAGGCTATCAAATTAAACTCCTTGATTCTTTGATAATATAATCCATACTCCATATTCCCCTTGACATACTTGAGTATCCTTTTGACTGCTTGAAAATTATTCTCCTTTAGATCTACTTGAAACCTTCCCACAAGACCTAGTAGTGTACAAAAAACATCCAATCATTGACCTATATGACATATAATTGACATTTTAAGACTCATCTTCCTTGTTTAACTTATGCCCTATGATCATGGGTGTACTTAATTCCTTGTAATCTTCCATCTCAAACTTTTTCAACACCTCTCTTATGTACTTAGCTTGTGAGATGAATATACCTTTTTTAGATTGAATATTTTACAACCCAGGAAAGAATGATAGTTCTCCTAGCATGGGCATCTCAAACTCTTTATTCATCACCACTTAAAAGGCCTTGGTCATTTTATCATTTTTTCTTCCAAAGGTGATGTCATCCAAATAGACAACTACTATCAACTAATGGTTATCTTTTATTTTGATATATACATTACTATCTGCAACTCCTCTTTTGGATCCTTGATCTAGTAGATACATGTCAAACCTAACATACCAAGCTCTAAGAGCTTGCTTTAGACCATAAAGAGCCTTTTTAATCTATGAATATAGTCTTTCTCATCTGATAGTGAAAAAACCTTAGGTTGCTCAATGTGCACTTCCTCTTCCAAATTCCCATTCAAAAAGGTAGATTTGACATCCATCTAGTATACCTTGAACCCTTTGAATCCTTCATATGCTAGAAACAATCTGATGGCCTCTAATCTTTCTAATAGTGTAAATGTATCCACAAAGTCTACCCATTCAACTTGTGCATATCCCTTGCATACCAATTTAGTCTTGTTTCTAGTGACTATTCCATCTTCATTCAACTTATTTCTAAACACCCATTTTATGTCAATGGCATTCTTATCTTTAGGCTTAAGAACTAGTCCCCAAGTCCCATTCTTCTTTATTTAGTCTAACTCCTCATTCATATCACATATCCAAAATTTGTATTTGATTGTTCTATAAGATTTAGGTTTAATATTTGATAATAGAGGATCATTCTCTTTATTTAGATTACTTACCAATCTTCTCCTTATTTGCATACCTACATTCTTATCACCAATGATTTGAGATTCAAGGTGATCTCTTTCAATTTATCTTAAGAATCCTTTTGATTCCTATCTCTCTTTAACTTCTTCTTATTCCTCATCAAACTCTATAGTATCCTCTTCATTATTGAAGTTTATATTCTTTAAAGTTTCCTTTGATTGTGAGTGTGATTTCTTTTTCTCATCAATATTCACATTGGTGCTTTCTACTATATTTTTTAGCATCTTGTTATAACATCTATAATTTGATCTCATAAATGAGTATCCAAATAATATACCTTTATAATTTATTTAATCAAACTTTCCCAAGTCTTCATCATCTCTTTTGATGAAACATTTGCTCCTAAACACTCTAAAGTGTTCCACATTGGCAAGTATGCCCTTCCATAGTTCATAAGGATTCTTATTTACATTAGTCCTTATTTATCCTCTATTAAAAATGTAGACTTAATTTATTACTACCTCTCTCCAATATCCATTAGATAATATAGAATCATTTAGCATATTTCTATCCATCTCTTGAGTTGTCATATTCTTCCTTTCCACTAACCTATTTTGATAGGGTGTTCTAGCTACTGAGAATTGTCTCTGTATTCCATGAACCTTAAAAAATTCATCAAACTCATTGGGAAAAAACTCTTCTCCTATATCAGATCTTAGGCACTTAATCTTCCCATTCTTCTCATTCTCAACAAGAGCCTTGAATGCCTTGAACTTGTCAAGAGCTTTTGACTTTTATTTCAAGAATACAACCCAAGTAATTCTTATGTAATCATCTATTATTAACATGAAGTAGCTATCTCCTTAAATTCTTTGTATTATTTTAGGCCCATAGAGATCAATGTGTATTAACTCCAAGGGTCTTGTAGTAGATTACTTCTTGGACTTGGACCTTCTTCTAGTCTACTTACCATGTTGACATGCCTTGTAAAGTATGTTTGTAGGTTTGGTGATCTTAAGCATGTTATTCATAGACTTATTAGTGCTAATTTTGACTAGATTATCAAAGTTTAGGTGACCTAAACTTGTGTTATATATCCAACTTTAATAAATCTTTCTCATAAAGCATCTTTCATTCTAGATCTCATTCAAAACATATAGATTATTCTCAGTCCTCTTAGCATTGGAAATTAGCCTTCTTAATTTGGCTCTCCTTATCTCATAACCTTTGTCATGAAAGGTTAGTGTGTGTCCTTGATTACACATTTGACTTACACTAAGTAGGTCATGTTTCAAACCTTTCACATACAACATATTTTGTGTCTTAATTTTCCCATTATCCAAACTCAAGACACATTTGGAAACTATATTGGTAGTTATGTTGTATCTAAACATCATTATTCTTGTAGCATTTTTCTTCAATGAGATGAACTTATTTTTGTCTCATGTCATGTGGTTTGAGAAACCATTATTTATATACCATTTCATATCTTCATATTGAATGTGAAAGCCAATCTGACTTAGCATGTAATCATGTTTAGTCGTATGTTCCTCCTTTAAAAATAGTCCATCTTGACTCTTGAGCTCAATATGATCATTATTAATTTTCTTTGTATTCCATACCAATGTTTGATCCTTCTCATGTATTCTATGAGCTTCATATTTCATATTGAATCTTTATGGACTTATAATTATATTAGAGCATAATCTTGTAATGTGTCCTATATTGTGATAGATGTAGTAAATAACATTTTTTTACTTACCTATTGACTGATTACTCATTTTAACATGATCCCATGATGGCTTATCCTTTATTTCATTATGATGCCTAATTGGTCTTTTCATGTTGGTACTCCTGACTTGTTTTTACTTCTCATGCTCTCTCTCAAACTTGCCCATCTTGTCTATGAGTTTCTCATGCTCAACCTTTAAGGAATCTAGCTTTGTCTTCAACTAGTAATATTTAACTTCCTTTGATCTAAACTTTGTAATGACACCTTCTAACTAATTCATAATTTCCTTGATAGTCTTATTTTGATGATTAAAATTATCAAGGGAACTTAAGAGCTTAGATTCAAGGTCTAATTCAGCTTCTCCTTCTTTACTTTCATATTATACTTAATCATACATGTTATCTTCTTCCTTTTGATCATTGGGCATCTTATGATTCTTAGGATCACCTTCAAGTTGTTAGACTTTCTTCAAAATACTAAGATATTATACCATTTTTTGGAATAAAAATGACTAAGTGGGGGTTAAATCATTCTTAAAAATTGTTTACAACTTTACTTTATCATTCATTAACTATCAAATCAATATAGTGAGCTAGCAACACATCTAGAACTATTTATATGAGCATGAGACAAGAGCATAACACATAGAACACTTATTTGAGTGAGAAACCCTCAAAGGTAATAAAACCCACTGATATATATAAATATACTATATTCTTATAATACAAACAAAAAGTTTAGTGAATCCCCAACTCCACATTTAGCACCAACCCCAACTAACTAAGCACCAACTTAGCTAGTCTTTAGCAATCACCAACTTACAAGGAAGCACCAACTCCCTAGATGACTCAGCACCAACTTAGCCACCTTAAACCTTTGATCATATTCATAACGCCTTGTTTCTAATAAAATATATTATGATCACCTTCTTAAAATATTCTCTCTCTTATATCCCTCTTAAACTATATTCTTGGCTTCTTCACTCAACTTGTCCTCTTCTTGACCTGATTAGGTCATATGACCTTGATATTCATATATAGTACCCCTATTATATCTTAATGATAGTTTATCTACACCATTTTTATGGTATAAAATACCTACCTTATCTCTTCAAAGTTATATATTCTTTGCTTCAACACACTCTATTTCTAACTAGTCAATTAGGCCTATTAGGCCTTGTTCTTATACTAGGTTCTTTCTCATACACCTAGTGGTTGGCCATAGACATTTTAACTCTTGAATTTTATATAAAATAGGCCTTAGGACATTCCAAAAACATGAATAAAAAATTAAAATAGTTTTTCCATAGCATATATGACCAAAACCTCTTTTGGGCCTAAAGGAGACCTAATTCAATTAGGCCTTCATTAGCACATGTTACCCTTTGATCTTATTGCATCACTTTCAAACTTCATAAATGATAGGAAAAATTAATATTACACTAAAATATACCAATAATATTATCATATTATGTCCATTACACCTCTTATCTCCAATCACCATTTCAAGCATGCCATTAGTACTATTCATAATTAAACCTTATCACACATAGAAAGGTCTGTCTTAAATAATTGAAGATAACACACTATTTTTCCAAAAAAAAATGATAATAAAATATATAAATATAACCTTAAATACCTCAAAAACTTCACCAAGTTAATTAAACTTCATTACATATGGAAAAAAGACTCAAATTTGTATGTAACTTGCTCATTCAAAACTGCTAGTTTTCCTTAAAGACTAGTCATGGTGATTTTGACCTTCAACACCTATATGACCAATTTAAAAGACTCCTGATGCATGTGGGTAATACCATGTTATAATTATACCATTATTAGATATGAATATAACATGGTGAAATTTCAATATTGGTCTTACAGACCAATCTCCTAACCTTAATGTATGCAGACCTCATTGAGCTAGACAAGTTAACATGTGAGCAACATTTTTCTATATATAATGATCTTGAAAACTTATATCCAAAATTAAAATGTATTATAATTATTTTTAAAACATCTCCATTCAATTGGATTCATACCTATTCCATGATAACACATCCCTAATCATCTTCTCACTTCTGCCTGAGTTTCTCATTATTTGCACCATTAGGCCTGTTAACGATAAGTTATTTTGGATGAATATTTTGGCACACCTAAGGTACATAAACTACCAAAAAACCACAAAAAACATAAAATAAAAGTATCAACCTTATCCATCTAATGATTTTCATACTTTGACTTAGTCAAATTTGATTACTATATCAAATCTCCTAGAAATGTTCACTTTCCAGTAGGGTCTACTAACACACCTGACAAATCAATCACACCTAGAGGTTTCTAAGAGATTTTAATAAAATATAAAATATTTTTTCTAGTAATTTTATACCATTATTTTATGTTTTGATCAACATCCTCAATATTGGGTCCTTATTAGGGTTCTAGGAGGGTTTAAACACACTTCCACTGTTAACATTTGTTCATAAAGCATATCCCCTCAATCAAAAAACCAATTCCTATAAATTTGATATAGTACCCTTTCCCATATACCATGAATCTATTAGGTTATCATTCATATGTTACATGTTCCAATGAACACCTAAAAGTCCTCAAGTAGACAACTCTTCATCATGTGCACTTGAGAGACCTTAAAACACTTTTTCAAGCCTAAACCTTGAAAGTTTGACCTCAGACTTGGTCAAAAAACTAGGGAAAATATATCACATCACTAATAATTTTCAAATTATCATTCTTATCTTGAAATATAAATCTCATACCTCATTTATCCACCATTTTTCATTTTGCTTTCTAGACATTGACCTGTAAACCAAATTAGTCCTTGAAACTGACCTTCTAACACCTATCCAAGATATAAACACCTCTTATACATTCCATACAACATATTATCATTCTTAAACATTGATATATATCCTTAATATTCCTTGACAACACCTCATGACACCTCATTAATTCAATCAGGGTCTAGAACTAATCTAGTTAAAGAAATGGACTTAAGGTCTTACCACAGTATGCTCACCTTGAGACTCACATGAGTATTCAAATGCATCATATACATTTTCAATAAACATCATACTATATTTCATGCCTATGTGCATTCATATCATTAATACATTATGATCCTTCATACACAAGACTAGGCATCCTATGCACATACCTTCTCAATTTACTTACTAGGTTCAAGCACTTTGACAACTTTGACAACAAGAACCTTCCATGCTGACCTTCACATCACTCATGAAGTCATAATAACATTAAAAAAACATGTATTACATTATTATAATCACTAAAACAATTATCAATATCCTTTCTCGTAGCTACATTCTTCCATGACATCATGAAGACATTTCTCAAGAACCTTTGACATCAATGTCAAACCTCAATAACAAGAACAATGCTCAATAGATATACCAAGATTTTTTGGGCCAAAAATTGTGTCCACTTCCTTATCAAGTTTAAAATTAGAAGAGACATGGGCATGATAAGATGGATAAAAATATGGATAAGGATTTGGATGAGACAAGATGGCTTGAATGGGATAGATGAGGACAAGGGATGAGGTTGCCCCTAAGTATTGAGGTACTTGTAGACAATTTATTATTTGAATATAAATCACAAAACTTTATTTTCATCATGTTACTTATCTAAGGAACCATAATAGTGGTTTTCACCACTAGATGAATTATTTCTCTTACTATTTTTATTTTTTTAACATCTCAACTCAATGATAGATTATGAGATGCATGATGATGACCCTTTTGATCTCTATCCCATACCTATTTTGGATAAATTATTTTATAGGATCATTTTTATAATGTTTAATTTACTAATTTTTTTGTGATATTCATTTATTATTGATCTACTTTCTCTGAACCTCTAAACAAAGTGTCTTGGTAGCCTTTATAAAAGAGAGTATCATTGGGGAGGGTAAATTAAGATAGTTATTGCATAAAAGATATGATAAGATGATGGGATATATTATTTGTATGAATTATTTTATCATGAAGTGACTTGTAATTTTTGAGGGACCTATAGACATCTAAAATTATCCATCAATATCCTTCGACCAGACTTCAGATTGATTCTTACCAACCATTATAAATTAAGTGTAGGAATCACTAAACATCCTAAATTTTCTTGTGAATCATTCATAAAAGATTATAATCATTTTGAGACATCCATAATTATGTTATCCTAGTATATTAAATCATAACCTCTCGTGGATTTATCCCTAATCATCTTGTTGCATCACAACATGTAATTTAGCCTATAGACCTAATTAAGTGGGGCACTTGCACACATAAAATCAAATATTGAAAATGATAAAATCATAAGTATAATTAATTTAAAAGATAAACAAAATTAAAATCCTATTTTAATTATCCATGTGTAATTAATTAATTATGAAATTCAAAAATATGAAATATCCTAGCTTTTCATGATTACCTTTGCAAGTTATCAAGCCTTTGAAAAACATCTCAAAATATATATTTTTGGAGACCCATGCCTATTCATTGAAAATCATGAGGGTTTGACACCTTTTAACTTTATTTGGTTTAAATTAACTCACTTAGGTTAGTTTTGAACCCATTACATGTTTAAAATACACTTTAACTCACCTTGAGTTGGGGTTAGTTCCTAAGCCTATAAAATAAAATCCCTTGCCTATTAAAAAGAGAGATTAGAAAATTATAGAGTTATAATGTATATTTTATTGAAAGATTCATATCAATAATGTTATAATGAAAAAATATTTAGCTAATCCACACCAAGCCAACACAAGCCACAATGGTGCCAAGGATAGAAGAATCCACACAAAATCCATTTATAAAGACTCTTTGAGCACAAACTGAGAAAGACACACAATGAATCATTTGGAAATTTCAAGGAAGGTAAGAGAATTTTTTTCTTTTACATTTTGGTTGTGTTTTTTATTTGGTTTTGTTCATTAAGCTCCCCCTATGATCTAGGCTATAGATTTTAGCATGTTATTGTGTTCATTTCATTATTTTATGGACTAATACAAGACTAACCTCCTCTCTATTTTAAAATTCCTAAGATTATAGGACCAATGGATCTTATGAATAATAATCACACACATGTTAATTTTGGAAGTGACATGATTTTTGATGTTGCAGGATCAAGGACCTCTGAAGGTTCTTTTAGGAGAACTAAAAGATCTTTTTCTCATTAGGCCTAAGATTTGTAATTTGAATTATTTTTGCATTTCAATTGTTCTGATATTGACTTCAATGATGTCTTGATTAAGCAATGTAAAACTCATTTTTTTATCTATTGGTGACTTGAAGATATTTTCACCAATAGACTCTTCTTGATTTTTCTGATTTTTATTTTGATTATCCCATAGTGCCTCAAATAAGGTTTCACTAAGGAATGTTGATTCTTGACTTTGATTTTCCCATAAAACCTCAAACAAGGTTTCACTAAAGAACTTTTCTTCTATATTTATAGGATTTTGATTTTTATTATCCTCTAGCACCTACAAGGTTTCACTAGGGGATTCTAATTTTTTATTTTCATTATCCCTGAGCACCTAAAATAAGGTTTCATTAGGGAAATTATATTATTTGCATTGAATGTTTCTTTGGATCCCCCTAAATTTTATAGCTTATATATCACCATATAATAACGCCAATAATGTGTGATTATGTCTCTCCTAATCAATGGGTGTTGGAAATTTAATTTCAAGATAATGAATATGATGGTTGATGTGAAAAGTATGGGTAATATCAATGAAAATATTAAGTATACACAATCCTCATAGAGTCTATTAGAATAACTTGCTTTGATGTCTAAGGAAACTTCCTCAAATACTATGGAAAGATCACTGATGTATTCAAATGGATCTATCAAAAATGTGAGATGATGTCATAAGATCTTGATTTTGATTCTATTATTGATTCTAACGGTAAATTTTATTTTTACATTAATGATAACTCTGATATTGATATGGAACATAATTTGGGTATATCCACAAAAAGGGCCTGTTGGATTAAATTATCCACAAGTATTTCTCTTTTTGTTTGGCAATGAAATTTTAGGGATGAATGGATTCCCTAAAATGGGGGATGTTAGGCAATTAATGAAAGAGACTATTATTTAATTATGGGTTATTTAAATATGGGTTCATCAAATAAGGGTTTATCAAATATTTGATGATAATTAAATAGAGGCTCATCAAAGTGCAGCTCATCAAATATGGGTGATTCCACAAAAATATCAAAGATGGGTTAGTTGTCTTGAATTTGACTTAGAATTGGATGATTTTGGTCATGATTTTAAAAAGGCTATTGGCATATCCCTATTGGTGATCTTTAGATGTGGACATACTCAGTTATATTTTGATGTCTTCATGGTCAATCAAACATTGGATATAACTCATAAATATAACACATTGAATAAGAGAATGATATTTAATTTTGTGATACTCTCAATATTCATCTTCTCGATACCACTCAAGTTTTGGAATATTTTCATCAAAATACTTGGTGTGAGAATATAAAATCATGTTTTCCATGACTAAATAGAAAAATATTTCCTCCAAGGGTTTATTAAAAAGTTTCAAACCCTATTTATGTGTGGATTAACTAGATTTTAGTTGTGATTATTATGCCTTAGGGGCCGGATGGATATTAGACAAGGGTGCTAAAATAGGTTCCCCTTTGTTAGTGTGATGGGGAATGTGATGATAAAGACTAATGGATGGGATGATTAATTGATGTTGATATGGAATGATTTGAATTTTCCTACTTATTGTGGATCTTAAGTTTACTAGATCATAATTTTTAGGAAGTCGAGCACATATTTTTAAGAGTCATAAAATTATATCATCTTTATTTTTAAACATGTAACATTTAAATTTGGATCTATCTTGATTTGATTTGGATACCATGGACCTAGATGGAATTAAGACTTTAGATTTGATTTTATTTAACCCAAGCAAGGAAAATTGATTTTTTATTTGATTTTCCCTAAGTAGGGTGGATTTATATTTGATCTTGATTGGCCCCAGTAGGGAAAATTGATGTTTAATGTTTATTAAGCTTAGATTGGATTTTGATCATGTGGTTGGATTTAAATAGAGAAAATATGTATGTCATGATATTTATCATTCCCAACCAACATGTGTATGATAATGAATGAAAAGATAAGATTTGATTTAAATTTCAATGTTTGATTGATTTGTAATTAATGTGACTTGGTTAGAATATACTAGATTTGACTTTGTTTTAATGTTTAACTATGGATTTAGATTAGAATTGGTAAAATTTGACTCAATTTGATTTGATTTTCCCCAAGTAGGGTGGAATTATTTTGTTTAATTTTCCCCAAGTAGGTCGTATTGATTTTTTATGTTGATTGGCCCCAAGCAGCATGGATTGATTTGATTTCATTGTGAATTTTGATTAAGATTAGTTTGGATTTTTATTACTTGAATTGGATTTGACTTGGATGGAAGAAAATATGGATTTTGTGACCTTATCATTTCAAACCAATAGGTGTAGGATATTTTATGAAATTATAAGATGTGAATTGAATGATTGGTTTAAAATTAATTTGATTTTGGTCAAAGTTAATTTGATTTGAATTTTTAAGCTTGGACTGAGTTAGAATTGATGTGACTTGGTCAAAATAGACCTTATTTGACTTTATTTCAATGTTTAAATTTGGATTTATTTTGTACTTGGTAAAATTGGACATGATTTAACTTGGTTTATGTAATTATACTTAATGTGACCTTACTCCTCCCTATAATTATGCAATAACTCACATGTAGACTATTAACCCTAGTTATCCTAATTTGAGACATTTTACACTTTCATGGATCATATTGCATCATACATACTATTGTCACTTAGATTTAAACCCTTTGAGGATATGCCTAATATTTCCTCATCTAAGTGGCACAATGGAAACACCTTTAGGCTTGTGGGTAGCCTAAGGATGAGGTGAATCTCTAGATAGGGATAGCTTCTATATTGTACCACTTTGGATCACAACTACACCTTAAATTTATGAAGGAAAATATAGAGATATAATTGATATAAAAATATTCTAATAGATGTGATACACCAAATAATATTATGACTTCCAACCAATAACATGTTACACATGAGAACAAAGGACTAACCAAACATACACTTCTTCAATCTACATCTTCTCACATCAATGTTACATTATGAGGTTATGGATGAATTTGAAAATATAAGAGGACTATACAATAGGTATTTAATGTCACTAGTGAATATACTAACTCACTCAATCCTTGACATTTCTTAGAACACTTCGCATGCCCTATAAGAAGAAGCTTTCCAACTACAAATAGGATGAAAGAATGAAACAACATGCTAAGGAATCAATAGTCTTCACTAAGTAAGATCCAAAATTAAAGTAGAAAATAATATTAATATTCATTAATAGGTAAAAAATTATTAGTCTTGTTTATGAAATGGTATGCAAATAAGCAGGGCTTTTCTACACTCAGGTAGAGCATAAGTTACAATGGCAAAATTGGCTAGTTCTTATAGAAATTGAGAGAAAGAGGAGAAGAGAGAATTACAAGGGTCACAATGACACCTTTAAAGTATATATAATTAGTTAATTTTTAATTATAATAGGATATGGGATCAATCATGCAAGGTCAGGAATCACAAGTGTCCATCCAAGTCATAAAACTCATGAAAAGTGGCATGAAACTCCTTATTCTAGCTTTAAAAAACTACCTTCATGATTATCCCTATTTGAAAATACTAAAAATGATTATGGATAGGTATAATTATTATAATAAATTATTAGGGTTTCATACATTCCTATTCATGCATTGTTTGTAGACTTGGTCATCTGAAATCATCAATGAATGAGCCATCATCATCTGTAGTCCAAAAACATATTCCTTCATGTACCATGCACACTTGGCCTCCAAAAAGGAATAAATTTTACATTAAAATATGTGTTATGTAGTGTATTAAAATTTTAAATACCCTTAATGTCCTTATAATCAATAATCACATCTTAAAATCACCCCATTTGAAGTTTTCTACCCTTCTCACTAGTTTTGCCACTATGCCAGTTTTGACTGGCTAAGATGAATCTATTTATTTTAATACCTATGAGTATTTTAAAATAATTTAATGTCCATAAATAGTTATAAAAATTCTATATATTCCTTTCAAACTTTATTTCATCCTTATAATCCTACTAGAACCTATAAAACACATAAAATGGTCAAAAATACCTTATTTTCACCCTGTCTATACAATTTCATATATCTCAAAAGGGTATGGAGGAGATTGAGAGATTAATATAAAATTTAAAATAATAATAATAATAATAATAAAATTTTTCCATTATAGTATCTATCCAACTCTATTTATCCAAACTGGTCACTAGCAAGGGTTTAGGCCTATTTTAGACTCTTAAGGTTCATTCATAAATATGGGAGGTTGAATCTCCAAAAAAAAATATACAAATTCATATTAAAATACCATAATCAACATCCATAAACCTCTTATATTCCCATTCATAGCATTAAAAGAGGTTTGAGCTTCTAAAGTTTCTCCATCGAGCTTTTCCTTCCACTTCTTGTAGGCCTAAACTATCTCTGAGCCAAAATTGGATTTATATGTGTTTTCCTTACATTCCAAGAGATTTTTTACATCTTATTTCATCCCATGAACATAATCCAATATTATATAAATCATACCTATGTCTATAAATTTAAAATACCTCCTCTTTATATATTAGGCCTAATCCTTATTAATTAAGCTAGACTATAACCTTTTCCATCCAAACCATCCTATTGGAATTACCTTCATTCCATAATATTTAAAACCTCTAAAATTAAACAAAAAAAAATCTTTAAAAATTTATAATTCTCAAATGAGGTTTCAATTTCAAATGCCTTATCATTTGGACCTTTAGGCCTAGCCAAGCCTGTATGCATGTCTGCAAATTTGAGAATTTAGAGTATCCTACTTGGCTTTTCCAAACTATGACATGTTTCCATGATTCCCATAGGTTTTTTCCAACCTTCCATACCTCTATATGGTTTTCAATCAATTTTTTATTAACTATTTTGCCTCCAAACCTTAATATTACAGGGTTATGCACCTAGGGAAGTACCCTCTATTCGAGACAAAATAGAGGGCACTTATCCTATTTGTCTAGATAAAAAAATTATTGAATGGATTTCTATAGGTTTTAATTACCATTTATAAAAAAAATTGGCCCTTTTTTATATCATTTGACCCTTAATATGTACAAACGCCTAAGATAAACTACTGTTAAGATAGCCTTTGTGTACAAGGTTTCTTATTATGAAATGTGTGAATAACATTAGAGCATTCTCCCTGATCTATATCCATTATGAGAGTGTCATATAAAATTATTAAATATATTTGGGTAACTTTTATCATCTAAATTCTAGGCCTTTCCCAAATTTTGGATTGTCCATGTTTTGCCTTAACTAGCCTAGACTAAGGGTATCTTTAAATGTCTCTACAAAACAAGGGTTCACCTATAGGTTATTTGCATGATTTAGGTCTAAAAATAATTATTGGGAGCCCTTTAGAGTTTAAAAATTTAATCTGACATTTTTTGAGCCCATTTTATTCATATTCAATCTTCTTACATGTTGGAAACACTACCTTCTCAATCATTTCCTGTAGCAGTCAACATAGTGGTTATAGGTGCATATTTTTTAATAAAAGGGTATTTTTAGGTGTTAACCTAATCAAAACTTTTCACAATAACATATATTTTGGTCATAATGTTCAAACAAGTTATCATCAATCTCTAGGTCCACAATAATGAAATACTTTCTCAAACTAGAACCCTAGGTTGGATGTAGGTGCTCACCAGGCCTATGTATAGATTAAAGGTGGTATAGGAAGAAAACACAATGAATTATCCTCCTTATGATGATTTTTTGGTTCATATATGGTATTTTCACCATTTAAAACCATTCCCATATGTTGACAAGGTCAAGTTTATAATTTGGGTGACAAAGGTCTCTTTTAGGATCAAGTCTGTAGATGTTACTAAAGGAATTTAATATTTTGTAGGCAACTTTAGGACCCCAAAAAACAAACCTCCATTATCTCTCTACCTTTAAAAAAATTTCAATTCCATTTCCTTTCTAGAGACTAACATATTATCATAATAGTATGCATGATAAGTTCTTGTAACCATGTCATATTCTATTCATAAAATGCTTATGGGCCTTTATTTTACACTTTCAAGGAAAAGAGTCATGAATACTATAATTAAGTCTTTTAGCATGGTTTACAAATTTCCTCTACTCATTTAACTTTAAAATATGTCTAACATGGTCTTTTAACAAATTAATATCCAAAATAAGATTTCACCACATGTCTAAATTCCTTTAGGTGACACCTCAACCTATCTATTAACACCTGTAGGTGGCCATTTTCCTTTACAGGCAATAAGTGTGATATGGATAGTGAGAAATGTCTTGACATTTAATTGAGTTTTATTCTTATCTCAAGGATTAAAAATAGACTATTTTCATTAAGTAAGACCCTGATTAGCTCAAATACTTCTTTCAAACCTGACATCTTCTATGGGGCACCTATAGGTGCATGTTTATAGTAGAATATGTGAGGAAGATAAACATAACTACATAGTCCCTCTTTTTAATAAAATAAAGTCTTGAATCTCCACTAAAATCTGATAAAGGATACACAAATACTTAAAAACCTTCAACACACCTTTTTCAACATGTTACATAGGCCCCATGTACATAATTCACCATAACTGCTAGTAGAAGTGAGAAAGAAGTTGACTGAGTATGACAATGGACTGCAAGTTTATTTGAAGCATGATATAGTGAGATAAAAACATGAAATTAGGTGATAAATATTTAATTTTTACATGTTTATGAACCTAAATACATCCTCTTAACCATTATAAAATCATGGGAGTTCTAAAAATGGTGAAAAACTACTTGTCATACCAAATGAGATTGATATACCAACCTGAGATGATTTTCATAATAAAACACCATGAAACCTAAAAAAATCATGTATAACATATAATAATAGATCCAAAATCCTCTGGAGTCAACATCACTAATTGGTTCATATGGACTTGCCAAAAATGGATCAAAACCTATAGGGTACATGAAACAACAAATAGAAAAACTTAGTCAACTTCATGAGGATGGTTAATAAATAAAATGAAACCATTATTTGAAATATTTTAATTTAAATTAAGTTATATGATATTAATACCACCTCCCAAAATCATATGCCCTAAAACCTCCCCTGTTGGTCGTATTAAGTATAAACCTGAAGATTGGTTTTGTGTGCCTAGAAGGATGAAAAAGGAGTAGAATAGTTTTGGGCCAAAAATGGCACTTCTAAAGTATTTCAAACATGGAAATAAGATTTAATGGGATTAATTTATATTATATTATCTTCTCCCATGTGGCACACTTCCCCATGGGTTGTACAAGTTCTAAACTTTCCTTTTTTCTCAAGAAAACTACCCTTTCTTCTGAAGACCCTACCGATTTTAAGTTTTGATAGTTGATTAAAACCTCTTAATACACATTTCACATGACATCACCATTTTTAACCTTCACACTTCCCAATAAATCTATACAACTCATTAAATGCCCCCTATTTTGACCTCAAAATGACAAAGGACTAAGGACCAAGGCTAGTATAACATTAAATGACATTAATTCACCTATAAAACACATTTTTACATATGTATTAAACCCATAAAACACTTAAAAGTCATTTTTTACCTATAGGGGTCCCAATTTGACCTAAAAGTCAATTTTAGTCAACAAATTGGTGACTCATAGGGGTAGTATACATGTTATACTAACTACACTAGTAGCCTTATCAGTCCATTGGGATTAGGGAGTAATATGAAATCTAAAACAAAACAAAAAAGGAATTTAACCATTATGATTTGATCAAACAAGACCATTTTATTACCTCAACCACACAAAGCAAGGACATACACAAAATAAGACAATAAACTAACAAGACACACACACACACACACATGTGCTCAAAGCACTTAGGGGAATAAGAAAACAAACTATTATGCACAAATAGAAACTAAACATACCTCCTTTGTAGGATCAAAATTAAAACTTTTTGAATCATCTTCATGATGGGATGAATCATAGTGCTAAGCATATTTCTCTTGGATTGGATGCTGTGTAGATCAGACCTATTCCTTGACACTTAACTTTATCTACCCTCAAGTATATCATCCTTGAATAGGTCTCCAATGTAAAATATTTCCTCTTGAATTTGTGCACATACCTCTTACTTCTACCCACTCTTCATTTCATGATCAACTTGTATCTTCTTGGTAGGCATGACTTCAAGAGGAGTGATTTCTTGTTCCTTAGAAGATTGAGGCCAATAAGAGCTTGTTCCATCCTCCAAGAGCTGATTCATTTCTCCCAACTAATTGAGAGGATTATATCCCATTTTTATTACTTAAAACATATCATCATCAAATGCATATGCCTCTTGAAAGGATATATTTTAAAGGTTACATTTTCTTTGCATACTCACTTTAGTGCCAAGGCTACCTTCTTCATTCTTTACTAGACCATAGCCTCCTTGAAGAGGAGCATAAATTAATCCAATTATTTCAAAAAATTCATAAAAATTCTGATTAATAACTTTTCCTTTCCCATCCATGGTATCTTTCAAAGTGATGGAAGAGCTAATGATCATTTCTTCCTCTTTGGCAAAAGGAAGACATTCTTCCATATCAACCCAATCATAAGTTTTCATGCAAGAGACCACCTATTATTTATAATTTATAACCTCTTAATATATCTCAAGTTTCATCTCAAATTCCACAATAGGACTTTTTTTCTCAAAATATGCAAGATCCTCCATTTCTTTCTCCATCTTTGTGATTCCAAGACTAGGCATTTTGAAGTCATGTGACTTAGTCTAATGAGGCTACCAATGAGTTAGTATTTTTTCAAGCAAGAGTTATAAGTTTTTTTCAACCAATTTCTCATATTTAGGTTATTATACCATAGTTCCATCAATTAAACTATTTATGGGGTGAAATATGAACTATTTGGTGGAGGTGGCACATGTAACTCAAAATCAGATTGGGAGTGAAATTTAGGGGATTCTTTTGGAAGCTCATGAGGAAGGGGAGGCAGACCTTTGGCTTAAAAAACTTGGTTTTCTTCCTTAAATTTTAAAATCACTTCATTCACATCTGATTTATCTTGATCACTCTCTTTCGGGAGGTTATATGGGGTGTGTTTAGGCATAAGATCGTATGTTGGGTCTAAACCTTCCATCACACCTTGACTTAGCAAATTCATTATTGACTCTAAATTTTTAATTTGCTTGGCTAGGCTCTCTTGGAAAATTATTTATTTAATTTCATATGAGTATTCATTAAAATTATAAGTATAATAGGGTTGACATAGAAGATAATAGGTTTCTTGAGGAAGGGTGGGAAGGACTTACATAGGATCAAGCTCTCTCTCTCAACTTCACACTCCTTATCTAGAATTTTCACTTTGTTCTTTCCCCATGAATACACTATCTTATTCTATCTTAGGATATTGGGATTATGAGTCTCCTTTTAATTTGGTGATGTATCTTGAGTATTGGATTGAGTATTCAAGAAACTTGGGATCTCTTTATGCTTGGATTCTCCACCTTGTCTCCAACATAGAATGGCATATCTAGATGTCTCTTCTTGAGGTGAGAGCAAAATGAGGGATTGAATTAAACTTAATTTATTGATTAAATGGACTAATTTATATGAATATTATTCATCTCAATCTACCTATCTATATTAGCTTCAAAAATAAAGTTTCTCTTTTCAACTCTCTCCTCCAACTAATTAGTAAAAAGATGAGTTTGATAAGCTTAATTGGGCTCATGAGTGGGAACCATGTAGGACTGATGGAAATATTTGGTAAGTGGATATGAAGGTGGATAAGTTTGGTGAGGTTACCTTTAATTTATTATTATCCTATCTCCTAAAGAAAAAACCAAGCCACTCACATCTAACATCTCACTTGTGAGACTTTTGTCAATTGGCTCTCTCAATAGGTGCCCACTCTCTTTTGACCAGATCTAATGCATCTCTCACCTTATGAATAATATGTCTAGGAACCTCTTAACTACATCAACTTATAGTATTAAGCTCCAACATGTACCTCTCATAGCCTAAAATTGTTTTCTTGAAGGTGGAAATGGATTGACTTGAGAAGTAGCTAGGTTGACTAGGATAAGCAAGATATTGAGTAGGTTATCTGTAGGATTGATACACTTCATGAATGGTTTGATACACTTCATGTTTAATTTGGTAAATTTCATGATAGGGATGATTAATAACTTTCTTTTTTTGATACGGAATGGCACAAGCTTGAAATGTCTCACCAACTTGTGTAAAATAGTACTCAACACCAAGGTCAGCCATGAAACTTCATTAGGAAGTAAGAACATAAAGAATGGTTATAAAAAATATTAAAAATTAATACTTTGGATACTTTACCAGTTGATTTATCTTTGGAGTCACCATTTATGCTTTGATAAATGCCTCCAAAGTCTAATTGTTGAAAGACAACACCAAAAATATTTTAACCTCTTAGACTAAGAGTCCCATCGGGCATGCCAAAAATGTTGTCACTTGGATTTTCACCCTTTGAGGATATTCCTAAGATTTTATCATCCAATTAGTATAATGTAAACACCTCTATGTTTGTGGGTATCGTAAGGCTGAGATGAATCTTTAGATAGGGGTAGCTCCCTTGATGTACCACTTTGGATCAAAACTATACCTAAACATTGGGGGGAAAGGGAGAGAGACAAATAAAATAAAACTATTCTAAGGGAGGTGATAAACCAAATAATATGATTAATTCCAACCAAAAACATGTTACATATGAGAATAAAGGACTAACCAAACACAAATTCCTTCAATCTACATCTTCTCACATCAATGTCACATTATGAGGTTATGGATGAATGTCCAAATTTATGAGGACTAATAAGAGGCCTTTAATGGCACTAGTGAATATAATAACTCAATAAATCCTTGAAATTTCCTAGAACACTTCACATTACCTATAAGAATAAGCTTTATAACTACAAATATCATGAAATAATGAGACAATATGCTAAATAATTCATAGTCTTCACTAAGCAAGATCTAACATTTAAGTAGAACACACTATGAATAGTCATTAGGAGGTAAAAACCTAGTAGTCTTATTGATAAAATTTTATGCAAATGAGAATGGTTTTTCCATACTCAAGTGGATCATAAGTAACAATGGCTAAAATGGCTAGTTCTTATATAACCTAAGAGAGAGAGGAGAAGAGAGAAGTCCAAGGGTCATAAAGACCCTTTTCAAGCTAAGATAATGAAAATTATTCATGAAAAGAGGATTTGGAATGAACCATCCAAGGTTAGTAATCACAAATGTCCATCGAAGTCATAAAACTCATGAAAAGTGGCATGAAACTCCTCATTCTGGATCAAAAAAATACCTTCATGATTATCCCTAATTATGGATATGTATGATTATTTTAATGAAGGTTAATGGTTGTATACATTCCTCTCCATGTATTGGTTATAGGCTTGGTCATCTAAAATAATTTGGTAATAAGCCATCATCATCTGTGGTCTAAAAAAATCTTCCTTCATGCACCCTACACACTTGGCCTCCAAAAAAGCATCAATTTTCCATTAAAATAAATGGGATGGAGTGTATTAAAAGTTTAAATACCCCCCATGTCCTTATAATCATTAGGAATGCACCTTAAAATCACCCCACTTGAAATTTTCTACCCTTCTCACTAGCTTGGCCATTATGCCAGTTTTGGCTAGCTGAGATGAAGTTATCTATTTACATACTTAGGAGTCTTTTCAAATAATTATATTGTCATATGCATTTATAAAAAGTGTGTGTTTGTGTGTGTGTGTGTGTGTGTGTGTGTGTGTGTGTGTGTGTGTGTGTGTGTGTGTGTGTGTGTGTGTGTGTGTGTGTGTGTGTGTGTGTGTGTGTTCCTTCCAAGCTTTATTTCATCCTTAGACTCATTCTAGAACCTATAAAACACATAAAATGGTCAAAATTACCCTATTTTCACCATATCCATATAGCTCAAAAGGGTGGGGATGACCTTGAGAGAGTACTATACATTTTCCATTAATCATCCTAACAAAATTTGTCCATTATATTATCTATCAAACTCCATTTCTCCAAACTAGTCACTGGCAAGGGTTTAGGAGGATTTAGGCCTATTTTACCCTCTTAAAGTTTGTTCATAAATATGGGACATTGAATCAACCAAAAAATTATAAAAATTCATAGTTAAATACCCTCATAAACATCCTTTAACTTCTTATATTTCCATGCATAGCATTAAAAGAGGTGTGAACTTCTAAAGTTACTCCATCGAGCTTTACCTTCCACTTCCAGTAGGCCTAAACTATCTCTGAGCCAAAATTGGATTTCTCTATGGTGTATTTACATTCCAAGATCTTTTTTACATCTTATTTCATCCCATAAACATAATCCAATATGGAATAAACTATACCTAGGGCTATAAATGTGAAATACCTCCTCTTTGTACACTAGGCCTAATCCTTGTTTAATAAGCCAAATTATAACCTTTATCATCCAAATCATCTTGTTAGACTTACCTTCATTCGATAAGATATAACACCTATAAAATTACCCAATAAAAATTATTTAATAATTTATAATTCTCACATGAGGTTCCAAGTGGAAATGCATTATCATCTGCACCTATAGGCCTAGCCAGTCATGTATGCATGTTTGCAAATTTAAGAATTTAGAGTATCTTTCTTGGCTTTTCCAACTTGTGACATGTTTCCATTATTGACATAGATGTTTTCCAACCTTTCATACCTCTCTATTATTTCCAATCAATTTTTTATTCACTCTTTTGCCTCCAAACCTCAAGACTATAAGGCTATACACCTAGGGAAGTGCCCTCTATCTTAGATAAAATAGAGGGAACTTCCCCTATTTATATAGGCAAAAAAAATATTGTATGGGTTTTTATATGTTTTAATTACCCTATGGAAAAAAAATTTTGCCCCTATTCATATCATTTGACCTTCCATAAGCATAAACACCTAATATAAACTCCTACTAAGACAGACTATGTGTGCAGGGTTACTTGTTATAGACTATGTGAAGCAACATTAGAGTCTTCTCCATTCTCTATCTCCATTATAAGAGTGTCATAGAAAATTATTACTTGTCTTGGTGTCACTTTTTATCATGTAAACACTAGGACTTTCCCAAACTTCTTATTGTCCATGTTTTGCCTTGATTGGCCTAAACTGAGGGTATCTTTCATTTTGTCTCTATAGAATAAGGATTTACGTATAGGTTATTTGCATGATTTAGGTTTGAATATAATAATTGGGATACCTTTAGAGTTTACAAATTTAATATAACAATTTTTTATCCCATTTTCTTCATAGTTAGGCTACCTACATGTTGGAAACACTACCTTCTCATTCACTACCTGTAACAGTCAACATAATGGTTATAGGTGCATATTTTTGAATAAATGGGTATTTTTAGGTGTTATCCTGATCAAAACTTCACATACTAACATATAATCTAGTCATAACATTCAAAAAAATTCTAATCATGCTCTAGGTCCACAATAATGAAATACTTTCTCAAACCAGCACTTCAGGCTAGTTGTAGTTGCTCACCAAACCTGCGTATGGACTGAAGGTGGTATAAGAAGTAAAACACAATGAATTATCCTAATTTTGATGATATTTTCGGTCATATATGGTATTTTCACAATTTTAAACCATTTCCATATGTTTACAAGGTCAATTATATAATTTGGGTGACAAAGGTCTCTTCTAGGATCAAACTTATAGATGTTACTAAAGGAATTTAGTGTTTTATGGGCAACTTTAGGACCCCAAACAACCAACATTCATTATATCTCTAACCTTAAAACTTTTCCAAGTCCATGTCCTTTATATATATTTCAATATTATCACAATAAGATGTATGATAAGTTCTTGTAACCATGTCATATGCCATTCACAAAATGTTTATGGACCTCTATTTTACACTTTCAGGGAAAAGAGCCCTGAATACTATAATTGAGTCTTTTAGCATGGTTTACAACTTTACTCTATTAATTTAAATTAGAACTAGGTTTTACATGGTATTTTAAGAAATTAAGATCCAAAATAAGGTTTTACCACATGTCTAAACTCCTCCAAGTGACACCTCAGCCTCTTTGTTAACCCCTATAGGTAGCCAATTTCCTTTACAAGTAGTAAGTGTGATATGGATAGTGAGAAATGTCTTGAAATTTACTTGATTTTTATTCCTATCTAAAGGATTATAAATATATTATTTGAATTATCCAGGGCCCTAGTTATCTCAAATACTTCTTTCAAACTTGACATCTTCTATGGGGCACCTATAGGTGCATGTTTATAGCAGAATGTGTGAGGAAGATGAACATGACTATATAGTCCCTAATTTTTGCATCAAATTAAGGATTTACTCACCAATTAATTATTATAAACTATAAATCAATACTTAAAATGATTAAAAACACCTTTGTGAACATGTTTAATAGGCCCCATACACGTACTTCACCATAAATGCCAGTAGAAGTGAGTAAGAAGTTGATTGAGTATGATAGTGGACTGAAATTTTATTCTAAGCATGATGTAGTGAGATAAAACATGAATGGATTTGATCAATATGGAATTTTTATATTTTTATGAACCTATATACATCCTCTTAACCATTATCAAAGCATGGGAGTTCTAAAAATGGTGAAAAACTACTTGTCATCCTAAATGAGATTGATATGCTAGCCTAAGATGATTTGCTCACTAAAACACCATTAAACATAAAAATAATAATGTATGACGTATGATAATAGATAAAAAAATAATAATATAGAGTTAACATCACCAATTTGTTGATACAAACTTGCCAAAAATGGAGCAAAACCTATAGGGTGCATGAAATAGCAAGCAGAAAAACATAGTCAACGTCATAAGGATGGTTCATAAAGCATAGGCCACCATTATTATAAATATTGTAATAAAAATGAAGTTATATAATATTAATACCACCTCCAAATATAATTTTTCTTGAAACTTCCCTTGCTGGGCGTACCAAGTACAAATCTAAAGATTGGTTTTGTGTGCCTAAAAGGATGAAAAAGGAGTAAAATGGTTTTAGGATAAAAATGGAACTTCTAAAGAATTTAAAATGTTTAAATGACCTTGAGGAATCTTAAGGGACATTATATTATCTTTTCCCATGTGACACACTTCCCCATGGGTCGTACATGTTCCAAACTTTCCTTTTTTGTCAACAAAACTACCCTTTCTTCTGAAGAACCTGCCACTTTTTAGTTTTGACAGTTGATTAAGAACTCTTAGGACACATGTCATGTGAAATCACCCTTTATAACCTTGAAACTTCCCAATAATTCTATACAACTCATTAAATATTCCCTTTTTTACCTCAAAATGACTCAAAAGGACTAAAAGGACTATAATGACTAAGGACCAAGGCTAGTATAACATTAATTGACCTATAAAACACCTTGTGACATATGTATTGGACCCATAAAACCCATAAAAGTTAATTTTTTATTTATATGTATCCCAATTTGACTTAAAAGTCAAATTTGGTCAACACATACATCTCCTAGACATCCATGGCACCTCCCTAGCCTCTCTGCACACTCAAAGACCCTTCAGACCCAACCTAGAGCCCTCCTAGGGTCCTATTGACAACTTGGGAATTCATGTTAACCAAAGATGTAAATGTTGTGAAGGAAACATATGGCTTAGGTCATACATTTATTTCACAAAATTTGTGGCCTAGGTTGCATCCTGGCCAAAATGTGCTTTTAGGACCTCCAATGATTACAAAAAGGTTAGTTTTTGGTCCTTTTTAGATTGGGTAGGCCCTATATCACTCCATTTGGTCCTTTTTCCTCAAGGATGATTCTCTCTTCTTCTCTCTCTTGAATCTTGTGCCTTCTTGAATCCCCTATTGATTCATTCTTGGTACTCTTGAGCTAGATTGGTGAGAAGGGATTTCATGGACCACTACACATTGACTTGGAGACTCCATTGCTACTTCCAATTGTTCCTACTTACATGTGGCTTGCTCTTAGGTTCCATATTTGGAATTTAACCTAATTTCTTCATTTTTTTGTATCTCTTACTTCCTTTCAAGTTCTCACTTCACTTCCTCCTAGTTATGTAGACATTGGTTTGGACCTGGTTCTACACTGCAACCCTATCTTCCTTCATTACTATCTCAAACTTGGATTATTGGTTGGTAGAAAATTTTCACAATATTTCTGAGCTTGATCTGAGGTCACTTTATTATTAAAAGTGTAATTTCATTATTTTAGTGTGGTATAGATGATAGGGTTTTCCATTTGTGTGTTAGTTTATCTTGTTATGTACATGCTTAGAGTAGATTCTGAATTATATGCATTATCTCAACCCTAAAAACATATTTCCCCTTTGAAAATGTCTTTCATTGTGTAATATTATTTGATTTTGAATCATTACCTTGCTTTGTATGTGATCTTGTGTTCATTTATCTTAATTGGTTTGGTTAAAATGACATTCCCTCATTCATTCATATGTTGGAGATAGTTTTATTTAAATAAATGCATTAGTTTGGGTTTCTAAAGTTGTATTCTCTCCTTATTTCTCTCTCTATTGAAAACATCATTTTCTTTCCAAAATCATATTTTAATTAATATGATTGCATGGTTCTAAAATTCATTTCATGCTTATTAGTGTTATCTTATTTGAATAACTTATTTTCTCAATCTTTACGCATTGAATGTCACCCCCTTATTGCTTAATTTACTATGGTTATATCCATTAGAGATACATGCATCTTTTGTGTGCTTGATCATTCTATCCCTAACTTAGCTTATTAATCTACCTATAGTTTGGTACAAGTTGTCAAACTTGATAGCCTTTATAGGTCATGAGTAGGCCATAGCATCCTTGAGCCCTATATCCTTCTAGGTGTTTGCTTAAGTATCCTGTGTACCCTACTACCAAACCCTAGTGGCTCTGTTTATATTCTTAAAGATACATTCTAACACACCTATTATAACTCCATGTAATGTCTTATTCTAGTTTTATCCTTTATAGAACTCTCTTATCCAATCCCCCTCTAATAGTCATAAGGCTTTACCTTTAATTGTGTTTTGGTTCCCTCCTTGGTTTCTTAATCTTGCCTTGGTTTTGTGTCCTTCTCCTTATTATTTCTCTAACCATTTTCCTTTTTTTGTTGTCTCCCATGTTGCTCTTATTTCATTGAATCCATGGCTAGCCTCCCACCCTAGGGGTGTCAATCCTATCAGATTGGGGTTATTATCCCTTATCTCACTCATGAGTAAGCTAAGGTTATAATGGAATACCATAGACACCATATAACCCATAAGGTTCCCTCAACCTAGCATAGTTACCTTGACCCTCTCATGTTCTATAAGGAATAATATTGGAAAACCTATAACCAATGGGCTCACTCACCTTTCCATCATTCTGAGCATTACTTTTTCGAGGATACCTCCCTAAGATTGTATCCTAGTTTTCATTCACCTATTAGGGGTGAAGATGACCCCCTTTCATGATTGAGTCTTGATGAGTTACATTTAATCATTAACAATTGTCATAGGTGGATTCATGTGAATGAATAGAAATGTATTTCCCTTAAGAGTAGGTAGCATATTTCTTTTAGAAACAGAGATCATACTGAGTCTAGTTTAATTACCTCGACCAGTTCTCATGTGAGTCCCCTACCTCTTTCTTAGCATGAGACTCTACAACAAGAACCCCTTCATGTTAAGAAACATAGGTAGACTGACTCAACAAGGCATCCACACCATGTGGACTCCTCTCATCCTCCTAGCCCTTAATTTATAATATTAGATGAGAATGTTGATTTCAACTGCCACTTGTGGACTAGAGATCCATGAGATGCTTATCCCAAACATCAACACCCTTGTGTAGACGCTCATCTTGTGCCATATGGCCATCACCTTAAATACCTAGGTCATCATGACCATTTCCATGGGCATGCCACATTGTCTCATCATCCCTATAGAGAATGATACCTTTCTCATGGTCATTCTCCACCCTATGATTGGGAGGATTCCATCATGAGCATCTCCCACATTAGGATCCACCTCAACATCATCCATTTCATAATCAAGGTTGTGATGAGTCCTAATGGTATAAGAAACATCATAATCTTTGTGATCCTCTTAAGGGATCTCATCTCCAACATGATATCAATTTTGCATATGAGGATCTCTATAGGAATCCTCTAGCCCCTTGGATGCATGTTATTCCCCTTCGTACTCCAATCCCTAAATTGCCTAAATTCAATGAGACTCAAGATGCTAGTCCCACAGATCATATAATGGCATTTATGATGGCATGTATGGATTGGGAATAATATGAAGGAATGTTATTAAATATCTTCACTTGCTCTCTCCAAGCCAAAATTCTTGTTTGGTTTTGAAATATGCCTCTAGATTCTCTTTCTAGCTTCCAGTTCCTTCTAGATGACTTCCTCCAATACTTTGATATCTCCATACCATTAAACCTTGGCAATTAATCACTTACCTCCATGGCTCAAGACCAAGGTGAGTCAAACTTTTAATTTTTATGTAGGTATAATTCATCTATCTATACATGTTAGACAAGGTTCTTAGATGACTAAATTTATTATATGTTCACATGAGCATTGAAGCAAGAGGTTCACCTTCAGGTCCTCAAGTGTTAACCCACCTCTTATGATGAAGTTGTTAATAAGTGTCTAAATATTGAAGTATTCAAGGTGCATATAGTAATTTTCGCTATACAAACCCAAAATTCATCCTCTTCATGTGATCATAACCACAACATGACTATAAATGGTGTCATTGATTCTCCTCTTGAGAATAAGGACAAGAAGGATAGACATGAGGTCAATGCTTTGAGTAAGAGGCCAATTGAATATAAGGCCCCAAAAATGAGCACTATGAAACCATGGATGGTGTTCTCTTATGATACCACCAAGTTTTATAACTTTTATCAGATGAAGGGCCATAATGACAAGAATTATACTACCTAAAAGTCTAGTGTGAATGCCTTGCCTCCTCCTTAGATTTCTCCACTTATAGAACCCAATCACAAATTAAATATGTTAAATGATCCTCTACTTGACCATTATAAGGAAAATAATAATAAATCCAAGGCTAAGGCCCATCATTCCTCCTCTTCTAACTCCTCTTCCTAGGCTAACCCAAAAGGGAAGGCCAAGTATGAGAGTAGAAACGTCATTGCTACTATCAACATAGCCTCTACTGGGTATGAGTGTTTTATCAACATGTACTTAGGTTGGGACACCAACCCTATCAAATATGCTAGTGGTGTAGGGAATTTTACCCAACTCATGGGAGCAAGGAATCCCAAAGCTAGATTTGACATTTGGCATAATATCCCTCCCTAGACTAGGTAGCACTTGTACTCTGTCATAGAGGAGATATAGGGCCTCTAAATTGGAATCTCCATATGGGACCTTCACCTTTTCCCTAAGAAAATAGGGCTCATATTCAATGATCTTATTATCTCCCATGAGGTCCCACCATGGGATGATGCTAAGGTGTTTCTCAACTTAGGCATTCTTAACTTCCCTTACCCATCTATCCTATCTTTTGACCCTACCTCTTTATCAGACCCTTCTATTTTGTAAAAGAGGGATAAGTTCCCACTCTACATTGAGACCTTTGTAGCTGACTACCACATCAAGATATGCATTATCAATAAAGTTTCCATGTTGAAAATTATACCTTTGTGGGTGTTTAATGAGTTGGGCATTAGCCATAGGAAGCCTTATGAATCTCACCATAATTATGTTGGATTCAACAAATATATAGTTATTTTAATGGGTAATGTGAAAATTTAGGTCAATTTTGGACCCAAGATGGTTAAAATTGACTTTTGTGTGTTAAACATAAATCTCTCATACAACATGATCCTCAACTGTCCTTAAATTGCTACCTTGTAAGCCATCATGTCAATAATGTTTTACATGGTCTAGTTCATGCATGAAGGTGAGGTTCATACCATGGAGGCAGACCCATATCCTTATGAATTTATCTATTCTAAGACAAATCCCTTTGATGAGGCTTTGGCTATCTCCTCATGGGGCCCTATGGGTTTACCCAAGGCTCCTGCCTCTGAATCTTATTTTCTCAAGGATGAACATTTTGATCTGGTTGAGTACTGATCAACATTCACTCCTTTAGATTTTGTTATAAATTTTCCAACTCCCTCTCTTTCCCCATGACCCTAGATTGGATCTTCCCTTCTCAAAAACCTCTTTTGAGATGTCTCCCCGAATGTTGAGCTTCCCTCTCTTTGCATTTCTTGCATCAGAGTATCAGCTCTCTCAATACATTTCTTGTGGAGATTGATAGAGTCACTAAATCTGATCTTGAGTGATATTGCATCCATGGTATAGTATGCAACCTAATCAATGAGAGGAGATATTACAATAATCTCATGCTTGCACATTGTAAACATTTCCATCCTCTTACTTATTTGGGTTTACAGGTCTTGTTCACCAATAATGACCCTACCTTTGATACTCTTGTGTTTTGGGTCATGACTGGTGAACCTAAGGATATGGATGTTCCATCTCCCTATCCTCACCTTCTCCCTCTTTTTGGCATCTTTATAGGCTAATTATTTTCTTATCTTAGGGGGAAAGCCTTTGGTTAGGATGAAGTGGTGGTCTGCCCTCAGGGGTAGGCCTAGACCTGGGCCTGTGGTGTTTTAGTGAGCCTCAAAGCTTACCATAACACCCTTTCCAATCCATAATTTAGTGGATTTCCCCTCTCATGGCATCCATTGTCAGACCTTGTGGGTTTCTATGGTCATTTGGCTTATGTACTCCTTCTTGGATGCACCTTGGGATAGAAGTATAGTCTTTTCTTCTTTTAGTTGGTCATGTTACTGTTTGTTTACAATTAACATCTACCAACTCCCTCTCTCCTCCATAATTTTTTTAGGTGTTGTGGGTTAGTGGTTGTGGTTTTTTGAGACTTCATCTAGCCTTCCCTAGCTGGTCTTCATCTTTCATGGGCCTCTTACCACCCCTCCTCACTTCTCATTATGGTTTATATTAAGAAACTCTCTCATGATTGACCATCACCTAATGGTGTTGGCTCTACTGATTTAAGTGCCTTCCCTACCTATAACACCCTAAATCCTCATCACATTTACAAAAGAGATCAATGTGATCATAGATCAATGATGCAAGTAGTGAAATAAGAAAAATATGTTTAGACAAGTTCAACAACTATTTTCCTTGTCTCCCACCCTTCCCAACCTTTTTAGGTAAGGTTTGGGCCCTTTTGGGCTCCCTAGGCCTATTTTTGGCCCTTTCTAGCCTAGGTCATGGGTTTTTAGGCTAATCCATGGCCTGGTAGTGGTCCAAGTTGTGGGTTTTCCTAGACAGACCACATCTTGGGCTAAAAGCCTTCTTTTTCCCCTCTCAAAGCCTTTGTTTCATTTTGTTGTTACTTTAGGGACCATAAAACCTTCATCTTATGGGTTTTGGCCTATTCTAAACATAATGGTAGAGTATATTTCTCTCTTTGAGGCATCTTTATGTCTATTTTAGGACCATTCCAGTCTCTTGGACCCCTAGGTCCTCTGGACTATCAAGGCCATATAATCCTTGATGGATACACCTTGGGATAGAAGCTGAGATCTTTACTTATTTCAATCAATAGTTTTTTGGCTCATTCCTAGTTGATCCTTCTTGGCTCTCTCTTCCTCTTTCATTGTGTCTCTTTAAGGTGTAGGCTCATGGTTATGGTTATTTCAGAATACTCTAGTCTTCATCTCTTCATGGGCATCCTACCACACTTCATCACCTCATACCATAGTAAATGTTGTTCTTCACCCTTCAATTATAATTTAATTATGTTCTTTATCTCCCTTGTACAACTCACTTGTCTTAATCTATGTTGAGACAATCATTTTGAGACATCTTTGTGCATCCCTAATTCCCATCATGGTGCACCTCTTAGTAGTGATTCATATTGTTAGTGGTAGTTGATTCAACCCAGGACCCACCACTATCACTTGGATTATTGATGACCCATGGGACTATGATCTTATTGCATCTTGTTACCTCCTTACCAGCAAGATGAATAATGTAGCCAAGTATCATGTAATCATCATTGTTTTAATTGATGCTCATGTGTTAGGTATTCACTATGTGTAGTATTTCTCTATCTCACTCTTAGTCGTGTCTTAGCTCATCGATGCTTGGTCCATCCTTAGCTCTAAGTTGTTCCCCCTCTTTGAGGTGGCACATGATTTACTCTCCTCCTTTGAGGACATCTAGGTCACCCATATCCCTCATGAGGAGAACACTAGAGCTGGCACCCTAATGAATGTCATTATGGATTTTATGATGTGATTTGATGTTAGTTATGTCCCTTCTATGTAAGAGTTAGTTTTGGAGATGGATTTGGATTTGGATTTGGATTACTCAATATTTTTACTCTTATCGATAGATCACATAGTCAACTTCTTCTTCCACTATCCTTATTTGGTAAGTGTTGGTAATTTTCTCTTTTATCATTTTAGTTCTTATTTTTCTTTGCTTTTATGTGGCTTCTAGGTATTGCACAACACTCCTTATTCATTCAAACTCTGACTGTTTATACCTCGAGGGCATATGTAATAATACTTCCCATGACCCTACTCCTCATTATTATGCATCAGCTCATGTGCAGACTACTAACCTTGGTTATCCTAATTTAAGAAATTTTCCACTTGAATGGATCCTATTACATCATACATCCATCTCCCAGACATCCCTCATATCTCCCTAGCCTCTCCATACATTAGAGACCCTTCAGATGCATCTTGAAGCCCTCTTGCAGTCCTATTGAGCACTTGAGAAGGCCTATTGACCCAAGCCATGGATTTTTTAAATAAAACCCATAGTCTAAGCTACATGTTTCCTTCATAAAATCCATGGCCCAGGTCATAATTTGAAAATAATGTGCTTTTAGGGCCTCTAATAGCCAAAAATGACTAGTTTTTGGTCTTTTATGGATTGAGAAGTCCCTATATCACTCTATTTGGTCCTTTTGCCTTGATTATTATTCTATATTATTATTTGTATTGATTCTCAAGCCTTCTTAAATCCCTATTGATTCATTCTTGGTACTCTTGAGCTAGATTAGTGAGAAGATATTTCATGCACTACTACACATTAACTTGGAGACTCTATTGCTAGTTCTAGTTGTTCCTATTTTGTGTGGCTTACTCCTAAATTCCACATTTGGAATTTTACTTGATTTGTGTACTTGGTTGGAGTTATTACATCCTTACAAGTCCTCACTTCACTTCCTCTTAGCTGTTTGGACATTGTTTTGGATCTGGTTCTACATTGTAACCCTATCTTCCTCTATTGTTGTCTCAAACTTAGATTCTTAATTGGTAGAACATCTACACAATATTTTTGATCTTGATCTAAGGGAACCTTATTATACAAAGTGAAATTCCATTTCTTTAGTGTGGTATATATTCTAGAGTTTGTTATTTATGTACTAGTATAGATTATTATGTACATGTTTAGAGTAGATTTTAAATTGCATGCATTCTCTCAACCCTAAAAAATCTTTCCCTTTCAAAAATGTCTTTCATTATGTAAAATTACTTGATTTTGAATCATTACCTTATTTGGTATATTCTCATGTGTTCATTTAGATTAAATGGTTTAGTTAAAATGGCATCCCCTCATTTATTCACATGCTAGAGATAGTTTTGTTTGAGCAAAGTCATTAGCTTAGGTTTTTAAAATTGTATGCTCTCCCTATCTCTATCTATTAAAACATCATTTCCTTTATAAAATCATATTTAAATTGATAGGATTGCATGTTTTTGAAATGAATTTCATGCTTGTTAGTGTTATCTTATTCGAATAACTTACTTTTTCATTCTTTATGCACTAAATGTTACCCCCTTGTTGTTTGCTTTACTATGGTTATATTCATTAGATATAGTTGCATCCTTTGTGTGCTTGATCACACTCACCTTAACCTATTTTATGATTCTACCTATATTTTTGTGAAATATAGTAAAATGGATAGCCTCTATAGGTCACAACTAGCCCATAATGTCCCTGAGCCTTTTAGCCTTCTAGGTGTTTTCTTAGGTACCCTATGTATCACCATTGCCAAACCTTAGTGGCTCTGTTCAAATTCACAGAGATAAATTCTCAATGTTTGACTTTGGATTTGGATTGAACTTGGTCAAAGTGGACCTAATTTGACTTGGAATTGGATTGGATGGTTTGACTTTGACTTTGGCTTTGACTTTGACTCATTAAAATGTTTTACTTTGGAAGAGTTGACTTAATTTTAATGTTTGACTTGGAATGTTTGACTTGATTTGATTTTGGAAATCTTGATTGATTTGGAATGGTTAACTTAAAATAAGAAAGTGGTAAAAATAAACCTAATGTGGATGATTGATTTCAAATTGGATTTGGGTCAAAAGGGACTTGATTTGTATTTATTTTCAAATATATATCATAATGGTACATAGAGACCTAGTATTATTTTAATTAGACAACATGATGTTTAGAATGGGATAAAAATGACTCAAAATTTGGGAAGTGTAATGCCTTATCACAATAATGTATAATGATACAGTTATAAATTTGGATAATTTGACTTCTTTGATGTGTAAGGTGTTGATGCTTAGATTTTCACCCTTGAAGAGATGTTCAGTTCTCTTCATCCAAGTAGAAAAATGGAATCATCTCTCTTGTTGTGGGTGACAATATCATTGAGATGAATCTATAGATTAAGGGCTAGCTCCCCTTGAAGCACCTTTAAAACTCTCTCTAATCTATCAAGTGTATATGAAAAGGGTTGATAAAAATAGCTAAGGAAATCAAATGGTGATGCACCATTATGTATTATCCTCCTATTTGACTAAAAATCCACTACTTAAACATAAACAAGGGTGTTTCAAACAAATTCACAATAAAAAGACATTACTGCATTAGTATTTCATAAATTAGATTCAAGAAGGTATTTGACACTTAGAAGGGTGATGAATGATTCCACAAAGGGAATCAACATATACCACTTCTAAGACTCTTATACACTTAGTAAAGAATAATAATAGAGACCTAAAACAACATCCCTTTTGCACATTGGTAAGTGACCATGGATTGACATGTTAGAAAAGTAATTTTTCACTAGTCATTATCAACAAGATTCAAACCTATACTCAATAGTATAATGTGTGAATGGAGAAATCACTCGTATATTTCTTCAAGAGTTCTATAAGTATAAATTTGGCTAGATTTTTTCCAATAACTAGTAGAGGCTCTAAAAAATGAACCAAGAGACTGCATATATATAGCCTTTGAGAGAGAGGCCGAGCCAAGGAAGTTCAAGGGTCACTTGGACATGTGTCACCCCAAGAAATGAAATATTTGCATTAAATTTTATAAGAAGCTCCCTTTATGGTTACACCAATGGAATCAAGATATTTTGAATTAATTTTGATATAGATGGATTCATCTATTGGAATGTCATTTTGATGCAAGTTGTTATTTGATGGCTTGTCGAGCTGTGTAATAGTGCAATAATCTTAAACCATCATCTTGTTTATTATGCTTGTTATGCATTAGAGATCAAGATTCATGCCATTTGTCATTTCCATATTTTTCCTTAGGTTACCATTAAGTCTTTTGAATAGAAATGGCTATTCCTCATAGTTTAAAATTGACTTCCTATGAGCCATCATCTTTTGTTTGAATCTCAACAACTAATTTCCATAGTCTAAACTTGACATTTTGTGGGCCATCACCTTTTAGGAATTTTCTTTAGACTTATTATCTTTTACATTCTTTGAGATAATTTGTCTAAAATAATTCTTTTGGGCTCTTCTTCCTTTCCTCTCAGCTCTTTTTCAAGGAATAATTTATCATTTCATTTGGATAAATTATTTGGAGGAATTCCTTTGGATTTTCTGCTAAGTGCCCTCCACAAAAATAAAAGTGCCCTTCGGCTTGTTGAAAACATACCTTCAAAAAAATGAAAGTGACCCTTCAAAATTTTGAAATGGTCCACCTTTTCTCTAAAATAATCCTTTGGACTTTTTGAAAGGTCCCTTCAGGAGAGTTGAAATGCCCTCAGACTTTCTACGAAGTACCCTTCAAAAAGGCAAGTGTTCTTTCAGAAAAAATGAAAGTGACCTTTCATAAGAATTGAAAATGTCCTTCAGCTTGAAAATTCCTTCAAAAAATTTACAAACATACCCTTCAAAAAAATTTCAAGGGTCTCTTTTGGCTTGAAGATATCTTTCGTAGAAATTCAAAGTGTCCCTTTGAAAAAATGAAACATACCCTTTGACTTTTTTGAAGTGGACCTTCAGAAATTTGGAATGGTCCTTTCAATTTTTTTGTAAATGACCCTTTTTAAAGGAAAAAATACCTTTCAATAAATTTGAACTGAGCCAAAGTGTCCTTCGAAAAAGTTAAAGTACCCATTTTGAAATGAAACATACCCTTTGAAAGACTTGTTTAGGCCATTTCTTTTGAGAAAGTACCCTTTGGAAAAGTTAAATGGACAATTTTCCCAAAATAAAAGCCTTGAAAAAAAAGTTTGAAAGAATTTAGCAAAGGGTTAGAACAAAAACTCGAAATAATTTATTGCAAAGGACTTAGCCCAAAGACTAAATAATAAAGCTTTCAAAAGGAAAACACTTAGGTTTTTTATATGTAAAAGACTTTAGATTTGTATAAGAACCCTTGTTCTAAATGAAACCCACATACTATACTCAAACAAAGGTATAGACTTAGACATTTTTTTTGCAAAAAAGGGGGTGTCCAATTTTGGCCTAAAGGGCCAAACATTGATTAACAAATTGGTGACTTGCAGGGGTAGTATGCCTACTATACTAACTAGACCAGTAGCCTTATCCGACTCAAGGCCAATGGAGTATATGGATTCTTGAATATGATTAACAAGTATTTTTCAAAAATAAAATACAAGAAAACACACCACAAAACAATAGCAAGACTAAGAAAAGATAACACAAAACCAGACAAGAGCAAACTCATATATGTGCATAAGAATTTAGGGAACACAAGGAAAATAGGAAACTATGTACAATAGAAATAAGAGAACCATCAATAATAATGCTTTAGATATATCCAATTGACTGGGATATATAGCTCCTCTCCATCCAACTTTGAGAGTTATAAAGCATTGCGTTGTTTGCATTATGTGATCATATATGGGAAACTCAACAAAGCATCAAACTTTGTGTGCTTTCTAGGTTTGGCCCTATATTCATCCCATTTTAGGACAATGTTTCCTTATTTGAAACTCCTTTGTGTGGATTTCTTGTCAAAATACTTCTTTGCTTTCTCTTGGTAAGTTATCATGGTCTGCATAGCCTGATCTCTTATCTCCTCAAGCTCCATCAACTCACATAACATAAATTCCATGATATCATTCTCCATCAATTGTAGTAGATAAGTGAGATCTAAAGTTGGTAACTCAAGTGATATAGGAAGTCTAGATTCCCTTCCATACATAAGTGTGTATGGTGAGTTCCCAATTGCTCTCTTTGGGGTGATCCTATCATCCCAAAGGGTTGGCTTCAACTCGATGTGCCAAGTCCTTTGATTCTCATCCATAGTCCTCTTTATGATCATGATTAAATTATTGTTTGTGGACTTAGATATTCCATTACCTTAGGGGTAGTATTTGGAGGAGGCCTAAGATATATGCCATGCTTCAAATCCCATTCACTTATCCTTATTCCTAAAAAGGCTAGTGCCTTATCTAAAATGATTATTAAAGGAGCTCCAAATCTAGTTAGTATACCTTTATATAAGTCTAGGATTGAGTTTTAATTTGCCTCCCTAAGAGCTATAGCTTCTACCCATATTTTAAAATAATCAGTGGCTATCAACACCCATTTGTGACCAGCACTAAAAGGAGGATTGATCAGACCTATGAAATCTAAACCCCATTGCATAAAGGGTTGCTCAACCTAGATTGGATGAAGAGGCAAGGTAGATAGATTTTGTTTTCCACCAAAAAGAACACACTTTTTTCATTTCCTTACCCAATAATGGATGTTTTTAAACAAGCTAGGCCAAAAGTATCCATCTCTCATAACCTTAGTAGCTATAGTTCTTGGAGCAAAATGGACACTAGTTGGCCCATCATGGAACTCATGTAATATTTTTTCAATCTAATCTAAATCAATGCAAATCAAAAGCACACTAGAAAAGTCCTTTCTAAAAATCACTCCATCAATAAGTACATAAGGAATGGATTGTAGCCTAGAATACCTTCTTCTAGCTCTATCAAGACCTTGTGGACACTCACCAGTTTGAAGGAAATGAATCATGTCTTATGTCTAGCTCCTTATGGTTAAAGGTATAGATATTGTATGATCATCATGAAGTTCCAAAATAACATCCCTTTTCTCTTTCAAATCTAAATCAAGATGCTCACACAGTCTTTTTCCTTTCACTAACTTGGTGGTTTTGATCTCCACATCATAGTCCATCACTTTGGTCATCCAACCTACCCTTTTCTCATTCAAATCTCTACTCAATATAAAGTCTTTTACACTAGAATGAGGCAAAAAAAATTGAATCTTTTTTATAGACAACATATGCTTGAACTTCTTTAAACTCCTTATATGACTGAAAGCACTTGTTTCTCAACATATTTGTATCTTGTCTCATATCCTTCCAAGCCTTAACTAAAAAAGGCAATAGGTTGTTCCAAATTTTCATCATTAGCTTAAGTAAACATGGCAGAGATTACCTCTTCATTATAAAAATTATATAGGTTGAATTCCTTGGAGAATTTAGGACTTGCAAGAGTAGGGCCCTGGGCAATGGCTTGCTTAATCTCTTAAAAAATTTATGTTCTCCTTCCTATCTAAGTGAACAAGGGCTTGAAAATGGTATAAAAATTAGGAATGAACCTCCTAATTAAATTTATCTTACCAAAGAAGCTTTTTAGACCCTTTGTATTTTTAGGTAAAGACAATGCCAAGATGGCACTTACCCTTTCCAGATCAATGGATAAACCTTTCTTGGAAATAATGTGGCCTAAGAGTTTTCCTTCATGAACAAAAAACACACACTTATTTAGGTTTAGAGAGATCCCAAAATCTCTACACCTCTCAAAAATATACCTTAGGTGTTTCAAATGATCATTTTCATCTTTGGAGAAAACTATCACATCATCAAGATAAACCAATACAATGTCATTGATTAGTCCTAAGAAATCCATATCCATTGCATGTTGGAAAGTATCTCTACCATTTTAAAATCTAAATGGCATCTTCCTATAGGCATATGTGCCCCATTTGGTGGTGTCCATTTTTTATTGGTTAGCTTCTTTCACTAAAATTAGTTTGTACCCAGAATAACCATCTAAGAGAGAAAACCTCTCACTACCTACCACTACTTGTAGAATTTTCTCCATAGAATGGAGTGGGTAATTATCCTTCAAATACACTCTATTCAAGTCCCTAAATTCTACACATAACCTGATCTCTCCATTTTTCTTCCTAATAGGGACTAAATTGGCCAACCAAGAAGAATGCTTGATAGGAAAAATGATTCTAGATTCAATAAACTTAGTGAGCTCTTTCTTCATGAGTGGTTCAATCTTGGGATTGATTGGCCTTTATCTTTGCTTGATGGTTTTTGCATTTTCATCTAATTTTATGGTATGTTAATCCAATATTTTAATAAAACCTTTCAAATTACTATACTCCCATGCAAAATATCACTAAACTTCTTGCATAGTTCAATGAAATCATGCCTCTCTTGACTAATGCATTCTTTCCCAAGTGCAAGTTGTTTATCTTTAAAAATATATACCCTTTCATATTTATCTTTCTTGGTGGAAATTCTTACCTTCTCCTTCTTGAGTTGGTCATCCTCATTGAATATACTTTTAAGAGTTGCTAGGCCTTTAGGAAGATTGTTAGATTTTAGCTAGACAATATGCCCTCCATATTACTATTGAAGCTTAGACTGATTCTTTGTAGAGGACTCAGCCTCTTCTTGTAGAAATAGGGTTATCTATTCATCACTCTCAAAAACCTTCCAATTGGTGACATTATCTGGTATAGAAGGTCTCACAATCACTTTTAGATGATGTTGATTCTTATCTTTTATTATGCCTTTTAGAACATCAAATTGAGCACCAATAGATGCCAATCTATCAGCATGCTTATTATATTCCCTTGGAATAGAAGTGATATTAAATTCCATGAAGTCTTCTACAAGGTCCCAAACTCTATGCTTATAGGACTTGAGTAAGGATTTCTTTGTAAAATTATGCCCTCTAACTTGATTGACAATGATCTCACTATCATCAAACACTTGTAATTCTTTGACACCTCTTTTCATATTCCACTCGAGGCCATGAATGAGGGATTCTTATTCTGATACATTACAAAAATAATATAACTAAAATTTTAATGTTGAGTAATACCTCTCCTTAGAATGTGAAACCAACATAGCTCCACCACCTACCCCAATATTGCTTATGGATCAATCAAAGAAGAGCTGCCAAAAACCATTCACATCCTTACTTGATTTCATTAGATTAGGCATGAAATAATAATTATCATGCATATAATATACTTCAAGACCATATTCCTCAATAAACTTTTAAGTATCATGTACATAGTTGTCATCTCCCCACTCATCTAGGAACAAATCAGAAACTCTTTCAAGGGAAGATGATGGGGAATGATCAATGTGAAACTCTTCTTCATCAATGATAGTGTAGTTAAAATTTACTACCTTATGTGAATATGGTTCTAATTTATCTCTATGAATATGTTTTGACTCAATATTAACTTTAGTTCCATATTTTGTTCTAAATACCATGTAGGACCAATTAGTTGCGAAGTATCCACCTATCTTGGATGTAAAGTCTCTTGACAAGCAAAGGGAAAAATAGGGAGGTAAATCTGCTACCACCACATCATGAGGAATTTAAAATTTAGGACAATCATGAAGGATCAATTTCAAACCTAAATTCATGGTTGGTGATCCATCCAATTGCAAAACTCCTTTAGTCATTGTCTCATATTTGATGCCTAACTTATCTTCTATGTATTTGGGCATAACTAATGTGCTTGCTCCATTGTCTATGATGAAATTATGAACCAAGAAATAACCAATAATTAAATATATGTATAAATGAGGATTATTCTCATATTTATTCACCTGACCATCTATATATTGAGTTTCATTGACCAACACCACATTGTCACTTCTAGATGGGCCAGCTTGTGTACCTAGTCCATGTAATTCCTTTTAGAGTATATCTTTCTACCCTAATAATTTTAGAGAATCCCATAATTATATTTTCATATGAATATTCTTCATCTATTCCACACATTAATGTAATGATTACTTACCTTGGGGTTCTCTTTATGAACATTTGTACCTTGTGATGTAGCTTATGGAGGTAGGGTTGTAGCAGTTGTCCTAAAATTTAGAAACCTATAATTTTCTTATGATTTAGGAGTTGAATTAGGCCCTCCTCCAATTTTATCTGATTTAGGAGTCAAAATAGGTTCTTTATTAGTTCTTTGAACTTATTTAATGGCCCTTTTCTTTGATCTAGTGTTGGCAGCCACACTAACATTCTGATTGTTTGTATTCCCCACTTAATTAATGGCACAAAACTCACCCTCAAAATAATTCATGAGATTGGAATCAGATTAAACCTATATAATTTACATCTTGAATTGTTTTTGAATCTCAAAATTTGAAAATTGAGATGTTTGATCACCTTGCATAGTCATGCCTTGATTTTGCATCTCATTGGCATAAGCAACTCGTTCTTGATCCTGCTCAAAAGAAGGGTAGTTGGGTTTTTCTTGAACCAAATTGTTTTGAGTGGGAAAAAGGGATTTTTAAGATGAGGGATAATTAGGATTATATATTTGATAAGGCTTGACATGGGTGATTTGGCCTTGTACTTGATTATTGCCCTAAAAAGGAGGTCTATTTGTTTATCCAAATTGGTTGTAGGACTGATAAGACTATAGATTTAGGATTGTTCCCTTTTGAGAGCAACCAAATAATTAGTAAAACTTTGAATTAGGCATTTAATTTAATTCATTTCATTTTTTTGGGAAATTATAGATTTTTTTTACCAAACAAAGGAGCTAAAGTGGGCAATACACTTTGGCTAGGAAAATGCAAATCAAGGAATAGTGGCAATAGAGGTTTAAGAGCTATCTTTCCCACTTGGTCAAGACAATTCTCAAAATTTATGGCTATTTCATATGAAACAAGTAATGTGTTTCCACCCATAGATTGAATCATCATGGCAATGTCACTATTCAATGCTTTCAAGTAATACAAAAATGCATAATTTGGGGTAGGTCTCACAAGGGCTACGATTATATCCCATGTCTTTTAGAACTTGGTATTAAAATATTGCATGAATTTATGAGGTTCCCTCTTGATTGTGGTTAATTTCTTAGCAAGGAATATGTGGTCACTCTTTTCCCCAAACCTATTAGTCAAAAAATCCCCCAAATAATCCCATGAGTGAATAGAATTTCTAGGTAGGGTCCCATACCAATCCAAAACTTTTCCTTTGAAAGACAAGGTCAAAAACCTAATGGCTACATTTTATTGAGTGATGTTATGGATATTATAAAAGTTTCTTGTATTCTTGATGTGCTTAATCACATTAATTAGACCATCTCATATAAAATATGGAACACCTTTGAGGGTAACTCCAGGAATTTGATCATATTAGGCAAGTTGTGATGGAGATGCCCCAATGAAAGGCATAAAACATTGTCTTCTATCCATATTGGTAATATTAATATAGACATTATGAATAGTATACAACATAAATATGGAAGGTTTAAACACAAATTCTCTTTTGTAGGGATGAGTGTTGATAAACCTAAGCCTTTTGGTGGAATATAGAGTTAATTCCACAAACTGAAAGGGTACACCTTTAGAAATAAACCTTATGGTCACCTTTGGCATGGAAATAAAGAATGATCATCAACTAAAGGCTTGTATTGTTTAATGGAGTCACCAGGTACTAAATGTAGATTCTTTTTTATCTACAATTGTGTCAAGACTAGCACCAATCTTGAACAATCTTCTAGGACTTAGAGGTCCCATCGAGTGTGCCAAAAACTATTGATACTTGGATTTTTACCCTTGAAGAGATGCTCAATTCTCTTCATCTAATCATAAAAATGGAATCATCTCTCTTATTTTGGGTGATAATTTCATTGAGAGCAATCTCTAGATTAAGGGCTAGTTCCCCTTGATGCACCTTTAAAACTCTCTCTAATATATCAAGTGTATATGAAAAAGGTTGAGAAAAATAGCTAAGGAAAAAAAACGGTGATGCACCAATATGTATTATCCTCCTATTTGACTAAAAATCCACTACTTAAAGGTAAACAAGGGTGTTTCACACAAATTCACAAGAAAAAGACATTATTGCATCAGTATTTCATAAATTAAATTTAGGAAGGGATTTGACACTTAGAAGGGTGATGAATGATTCCATAAAGGGAATCAATATATACCACTTCTAAGACACTTATACACTTAGTAAAGAATACTAATAGAGACTTGCAACAACATCCCTTTTTCACATTGGTAAGTGACCATGGATTGACATGCTAGAAAAGTAATTTTTCACTAGTCAATATCAATAAGATTCAAACCAATACTCAATAGTACAATGTGTGAATGGAAAAATAACTTGTATATTTATTCAAGAGTTCTACAAGTACAAATCTAGCTAGATTTTTTCCAATAACCATTGGAATCTCTAAAAAATCAATCAAGAGAATGCATACATATAGCCTTTGAGAGAGAGGTCAAGCCAAGGTATTTCAAGGGTCACTTGTACTTGTGTCACCCTGAGAAAATAAATAGTTACATTACATTCTATAGGAAGCTTCCTTTATGGTTATACCAACAGAATCAAGATATTTCAAATTGCATTTTAGCTCCCTTTACGGTTATACCAACAGAATCAAGATATATCAAATTGCATTTTTCTATAGATGGGTTCATTTATTGGAATGTCATTTTGATGCAAGCTATTATTTATTATCTCATTGAGCTATGTAATGGTGTAATAATCTTGAACCATCATCTTACATATTACGCTTATTATGCATTAGAGCTTAGGATTCATTCCATTTATCATTTCCATATTTATCCTTAGGTTCCTGTCAAGTATTTTGAATAGTAATAGCTATTCCTCATAGTTTAAAATTGACTTCCTATGGCTCATCATCTTTTGTTTGAATCCCAACAGCTAATTTTTGTAGTCTAAACTTAACATTTTATAAACCATCACCTTTTGGGTATTTTATTTGGACTTCTTATCTTTGGCGTTCTTTTGGATAATTTGTCTAAAATAATTATTTTAGGATCTTCTTCCTTTCCTCTCAACTTTTTTGCAAGGAATAATTTCTCATTTCCTTCAGATTAATTAATTTCCTTTAGATTTTTTGCTAAGTGCCCTTCAGCTTGTTGAAAACATACCTTCAAAAAAATGCAAGTGACCCTTCAGAATTTTGAAATGGTCCACCTTTTCTTTGAAACAATCCTTTAGAATTTTTGAAAGGCCCCTTTGAGAAATATTAAATGCCCTTTAAACTTTCTGTGAAGTACCCTTCAAAAAGGCAAATGTTCTTTTGGAAAAAATGAAAGTGACCTTTCAAAATAATTGAAAATGTCCTTTGGACTGAAAAAGTCCTTCAAAAAAGTTGCAAAAATACCAGTCAAAAAAATTACAAGTGTCTCTTTTGGCTTGAAGATATCTTTTAGAGAAATTAAAAGTGTCCCTTCTGAGAAATGAAACATACCCTTCAGCTTTTTTGAAGTGGACCTCCATAACTTTGGAATGGCCCTTTTGAATTTTTGACAAATGACCCTTCTGAAAGTCAAAAATACCTTTTAGGAACCTTAAACTAAGCCAAAGTGTCATTCAAATTAGTTAAAGTGCCCATTTTGAAAGGAAACATACCCTTTGAAAGACTTGTATAGGCCATTTCTTGTGAGAAAATACCCTTTGAGAAAGTTGAATGGATAATTTTCTTGAAAGAAAAGCCTCAGACAAAAAGTTTGAAAGAATTCAGTAAAGGCTTAGAACAAAAACCTAAAATAATTCATTGCAAATGGCTTCACCAAAATATTAAAGAATAAAGCTTTGAAAAGGAAAACACTTAGGTTTTTTATATGTAAAAGACTTCAGCTTTGTATAAGAACACTTATTATGAATGAAACCTGTATACTGGATTCAAACAAAGGTATAGACTAGACATTTTTTTTGCAAAAAAGGGGGTGTCCAATTTTGGCTTGAAGGGCCAAAATTTTGTCAACATAAGGTATAACACATAAAATTGGTATATGACAACAAATAAATAATGACTTACATACAAAATAAGCCATATCTTAGAGGTAAAATGGGTTTACAACATGACTATAGCCCACATATCTACCTCACAAAATGTGGGAATGGGTTCATATCTTAACCCTCACTTTATGCATTACATCATGAGACCTTGGGTGACTTTAGTTTCCCTTTCACTAAAAATTATTTGTGGTCAAGTGGTCTTAATCTAAGTTTTTACAAGTCTTTCTAGATGTCCCCGATATACCTCATGATACATGGGGATCAAAATTCTATGGAAGAAGAACAATAATGGGGAATTCAAGGGAAGGTCTAGCCCCTTTGTAACCACTTCAGCTATGAGATATCAGTGAGATAATATAGGAAACTAAACCTCAAGGGTGATTTTTAATATCTTAGTGTAATAGACACACCCCTTGCTTTCACACCCTATGCTCAAAATACATATTTTCTTAGTTATTATGATACATGCCCTCAATTTATGTCCCCACTAAAAAATATGGTTGATACATAAACTGGGGGATAAATTCCCATTAATCACACCCTAAGGACTCATAAATGGTAATTAATTCCACCTCAAGTAGGCCAAATAAAAATTAAATCTCATAATATCTAATCCTCAGGAGCTCACAAGGGGACAAGAGGAGAGCATAGTCTAGTTTTGCTTTGGGAAAAGGCAACAATAACTATAGATACCCATATTTGGTAAGCACAATTCCTAGCTTATTGTTATAGATTTTATATATATATAGACATTTTGACTAAGAATTAGACATCTAGTGGTATGGTCTTGTATGGAACCCTTTGGTTCTATTCTATTTTACTTGCTTATACCTACCCCTTGGGCTTATATGTTATAGTGACACCTTTTTATTCACCATTCTCTAGGGATTCTTATTTTTTATTTTGTCATTTATTTATTTTTAGCCTCTAGACACCTATATCTATGTTAGACACTTACATTGATGCAAGTGTCTAACAATGATGCAAGTTTCTATACTTATCCCTTCATCCCTTTTTATAAACTTTTGTGACCATTTGTTGGTCCTTTTTCTTCATTTTATTGTCAGCTTTTTGTGTGCTACTAAGTCCTAATTTGAAATCATGGATTCCCTATATATATAAAGGTTATATTATTATTACACCACCTAAAAAATCTGATTAAACAAGTTTAAATTAGTATTTATTTTACATTACCAACTATCAATTTGCACTATAGTATTGAATTGAACATCTAAATCACTCAAAAGATCACCATACTCTTGTATTGTTTATACCAAGGGTTACTATAGGATAAATATCATATAGTTTCATAGTTAATATTACACACACATGCTTAGGAGTGATAACTACATTCAAGTTTGAGGCCATTTTATAGTATTAGCTATGTAAGAATCATGTAACAATAACTAGGGTTATTAGGGTTAGCTCGACTCACATGCTAACCCCTTTTTACCAAGTTATAGTAGGTCAAAGGTAAATAAAATAGTGTTTTATTCATTAGATGCATCTTACACATAGCCATGTATAATTTTATGTACAAATTATTTATACAAGTGATAGCGCATACCTAGTATAAATTTAGATCTATTACTGCATGTATTTTGGACTTGACACTTGCAGTGAAAATAGACACCTAGATTGATGCAACTATCCATGTTTGACACAAGTATCTGGTGGAAAAAAATAGTCAAAACATATAATTAATAATACCCATACTTCTAATACAACCCTATGATTATTCTTGATCACCATCATACCCTAGAACATAATATCAAATAAGATATGTTTTCTCTTATCCCTTAGTCACTTTGTATTTATTATATTCATTGTACATGTGTGAATAGGTAAAGTATTATAGTTTTAGTGTGTATTATTGAGTTATAAATATTTTATTATTTCATTCAAATCATATTTTATTACTTTTATGTTTCTCTTTTATAACTCTAAAAACATAAAAACATTTGGTGAACCATCCTATATTTTTTAAATCAAAACCCTAGTTTGTATGTAGGGTTTTCTCTTTCCTCAAATATTCATTTCAGATTTTTGTTTTTTTTTTAGATCTAATTTTATTTCATGGTCCTATTTTAGGAATATTTATTTATATTTATGTGTTGGTTCTTTCATTTTTTTTCTTTGTGATCTTTTCCAATGTTAAAATCTTTATGTAATCACCAATTATAGGCCGTGCAAAAGAGCCCTATCCTTTGGATTGCTTGTTCAATGTACCTAATGATCAATGTATTGCATATGGATTTCTAATGGAACATAAAAAATAGGAACCAACCCCTTATTTTTCTTATAACTATGAAAATCAAATAACTAATGATGAAAATGCCAATATAAATGAATAAGGAAATGATCATGGCATTTTTTCATATAGTTATGAGTGTGATGATATTCCTATTGGATATCTAGATCATAGTTCCATTTATTTATTTCCAATTATGAAGTTTTTTAAGAGTCAACAATCAATCATTTTATTAAACCCTTGATAAATGATGATAAAATATATATGCAAAATGGTAGCATTCATAATGTTGAAAGTCAAAACTTGGCATGCATACATTCTTTAGTTGCATCAAAAATTGATTGTTCTTCTTCTTCTTCCCATGATGAAAATATTGAAATGGTTTAATTTTCTTCTCTCCCCACCCAATTATGCAAATGTCAAAATAATTAAATGTTCCTCTCTTATCTCCTATGATGCCAATGTTGATGAAATCAAGTGAGTGACTTCTTTTCAAAATGATACCCATGTTGAAAATTATATCCCTTCTTTGGGTGACTCAAATGAAAATAGTGAAATTCCTTCTCTTTCTCTAATTTACAATGAGAATAATTCATATACTACTTCTTCCCCTTTCTTGATTCAATGGGAAAATGAGATTGCATGTGAAAGTCATAATAAAGTAGTTATAAAAGATGAATTACTTGGGGGCACAAGTAAAGTCTCAAGTACATTTGATTCATCTCTTTCAAATTCTAGGCTATATAAATCAAAGCAAAGAAAAATTATAATTGCATCTTATCTCCCTTTTTGAAAAATAAAATGAACGTGAATTAGCAAATGTTTCTTTTCCTACTTCCTTTGAATTTTCTACTAAAAAAGAACAAATGTTTACAAGTGAAATTCTTTCTTCTACTCCTATTATATGTCATGAATTTTCAAATAAAATTACATATTATAATGATAATGGTATCAACCTTCATTCTATCCAGCATGATATACTTACCTCTTTAACCATAGGTACTCTTTTACCAAATGTTGTAAAATCAAGTGATGATCATACTCTCAAAAGTGGTAAAGATTATATCATTCACATGCTTCATGTCAATGGTAATTTACAACCTCTAACCAAATATTCAATCTCTCCTTGTGATATGTTCTCTATCATAACTACCATGGGATATTTTCAATACCAAGTTAACACTCTTAAGTTGCAAGTTTCTTCTCATGAGGCTATTTTTGGGGAAAATATTTTAGTAGATCAACCTATTACTAGAGATGTATTTGAGTATTATTATCCTTTTAACTTTGTCATCCCTTAGTTATCCTACTTTGATGTTTAAGGGGATCTAGATATTCATTTACAAAAAATAAACACTCCTTTGGACATTGGTTCCAAAATGGAAGCTTTTTTTTAACTTGATAGGGTGAAATATCTAGTTTTACAAGGACCATGAACCATTGTAAAGTGGTATAAAAAAGAGTAGTAAGACCCAAGGGGTGAAAAAGAAAAAAAGAAATAAAATACTAGATAATTAATTCCCATGGGAGGCAAAACAAAACACAAAAAAATAAATAGATTAGGAGGGGGACCCTTTGATGGTTCCTTCTCTTCTTTAATCTTATTCTCTGGTGCACCTCGATTGTTCTTAGAAACTTTTCCCCTATTAGGTCCTTTAGTGTCATATCTATGGAAGATCATCCATGACCTTTCTTGTCCCTATTCTTGTAGATGGGTTTTCTTTATGGGAGTAATGTTGTGGATCTTAGGAGGGCAAGTCTCCATCACCTTCAAGTGTTGCTTAACAAGAGTCTTGCTCACCTTGTTAGAATGGGCGAAAGATTAAATAGTCATGTTTGCCTACCTATTCAAGGTGTTCCATTATTATATGAGTCTCACCAAATTCATCCCAACCTTGTGTAACTTGATATTAAAAATTTATAACTACTCTTTATTGTTTTTCATTTCTTCAGATAGGGGAAGTTTTCCTTTCCCAACAACTTCCCTAGAGTTTCCCTCATCTAGTATAATCAGTTTGGGTTTAGGGACAAAAAACTTTAGAGGGAGTTCATCATCAAAATTTTTGGAAAGGCTAGCTTGGGGGTATTGGCAAAAGGGAAGTAGTATCCCAAGTTAGGTTCTTCCTCTGGGGAGTCTTCCTCAATAGAGAACCCCTTCGAAGGAACCTTCCTACCCCAAAAGGTTTGGCCATGCTTTACCAACAATAGGATGAGACCTTATTGTAATATAGAGTTAGATTCAATAACCTAATGGATGATATCAGTGCTCTCTAGAGACTCTAAGAGATAGAATGAGAGACTAATTTTATATTCCTAGAAGTGGTTTAACAGTAAAAATGGTGGGAGAAAATTAAAGTATGGTTACCTTCAAGTGTCAATTATTTCATCACTTTTAGTCACACCTATAGCCATTGATGTGAGAGATTAGCATGGGGTAACCCCTTCTTATCCATTTTGATAAACTCATTAGTGAAAAATAATCTATGGAGTAACTCTTACTTTATAGACTAGTCCATGGATGCCTTCACCCTATCACATGGTATACATGTTCCTTCACCTATAAACTCCTCGCTGACCATAATTTTAACTCCTCTCATCTCCACTAATTTATTCTAGCTAGCAAAACAAATCCCTTACAACATCAATATCATGCTTGGTTATCCTCATCATGAGTTCTGTGAGTCCACCCCATTAGAGCTTCTTCCAAACTTTATTTAAGCTCCACACTTTAGAACAAGAGGTTGGTTCCAAATGCTCCCTATCTCCCCCCATTTCTCAGTGTTAGTAAAACTGAGGAAGAATTTAGTAGGTTCTATAAAATCTTAGTTTTAATAGTTCACAATAGACATAGAAGGCACATTATCTCCCTCATTAAGAAATAAATTCACCTCACTTTTTCATAATGATAATTCATAATATTTGAAATTAATCTCTTATGACATATGTTCATACATGTGTCAACCTGATTACCATCATATCCTATTATACTTTTATTTCATATATCTAATTGGGTGCTTCTAGGAATGTGGCCTCTTATGTGCCATTAAAGTCTTTTTATCATAGTTTAACCAAAGGGTATTTTGATTGGTTTTATAGCCTCCAAAATGGGTCCTTATCAACTTTTGAAAAACTTTACTATTGAATTTTAATCATTATTCCTTACCTAATTTACCATTATAACATTTTTAAGTGTTGACACAAAATGAGAATGAACTTATGCAAGACTATATTATTCGATTTAAAGACAATTTATATTATTTAAACTATACACCCTTATATTTAGAAGTTTAATAGTAGGGGTCTTATCTCTCCACTTAGATAAAATGTATTACATAATCCCTTTGTTTTATTCAAGACTTTATATTGGGATGTGCATAAATATGCATGTGCCTAAATGAAGGCACAAACTGAGTTGCCTATTTTTCCACTCAAAACTAAACATGGTTAAAATCATGTTTTCAAGGTAAACAACCAACCTAAGAAAATTCATAAGGCAATTCAAACACATTATTTATAATCAGTAGTATATTTCAAAGAACAAATGATAAATTTGTTGAACAAAGGAAAGGAACATGATATAGAGTACCTCCCACAGTTAGACCATATGCCTTTACCAAAAGGTAGAATCTTCAATTTGATTGGTACCAATATAGACCATGTGATATATTATGCACACTATTATATAAATGGATGATAATATTTCCTCATAATTCACATTATCCACCAAAACAATTTGAAAGGAAAAAGGATAACATTTTTTCACTTACTATGGTATTAACGGACACTAAGATAATGTGTTTTTTCTTGAGCAAAAGCTTACATAGTTATCCGATCATGAAATTATTAAATTTTAGGAAGACATATCTAGACCTATTTCACATACTTATATTAGAATATTGTATAAGAGGGTTTAACCATCCCATGTTATTCCTTTTGAGGAACACATGATCCATCAGCTTTCATAAAAGATGACCACTAGTAAAATTCCTTCTCCTAGTGTATCCTATATTAGGACTGATCACTCCCACACTAATACTACCAAGGAACCATCAATAGATTAGGTCCTTAATAAAGGAACACATGTAGGGTATGTGCCTACACAATAAATTTGGGTACCAAAATCATTACCTACAAACTCATAGGTTACTTCTACATGTATAACATAGTTATCCATAGAAGTGAAATAAGTAGTCCCACTACCGCATGATCATTACAATCAGGCATTCTCATTTCCTACTGTGTTTGATTGCACATGATGATTAATCTATTATAATTATAATACAATAATGTCATCAAATTTAAATATTTATATTATAAATTTACAATATTCAATCACATGTTATGGAAATAATTACAAAAGTCAAATATAAAGAGCTAGATATTACACATCTATTCAACGTAATATAAACCATGTGAAGAACATCATATATATATCAAATGATACAAAGTTTATAAAAATTAAAACATCAGTCAAATGTTGGGGGAATATCCCCAAGTGTATACTCCTCATCACTATCTATATCCATGGATGTCACACCTCTCAATGTGGAGGCACTAGGGTCAATCTAAGGCCCACATGTAAGGGACAACCCATATACCCTCTCCTTATAGGCTCATAGTCGATGCATAGTATCCTCATGATCATTTCATAAAGTTTCATATCAACCAACCAAAAATTCCATAATATTTTTTGAATTATGCTATGATATGTCACATATATCTAGCTCAACACATAGCTCCTCACACTCAGTGATAGTAGTATGATACGTAACCACAACCCTCGCTACAAGATTAAATAAAGGTGCATGGCAACTTGAAATATCAAAAACTATCTCAATAAAACCCTCATCAATTATATCCATGGGTAAAAAAAAATTTAATAGCTTATATATCACATAGTCTACCATGGTCACCTGTTTCTCCTAATTTTTGTTCATTTCTTAATTTTTGAAGAAGATAAGAAACGAGTAATAAGGGTGTGGTATAAATACCTAGTTGTTGATGTGCATGTAATCCAGATGATTGTAGATAGATTCTTTTTATCTTGGAAGGATTACCTATAGATAATAAATCACTAACAAAAGGGGTTGTTAGGAAGATAGTTAGGTAGACTGCCTAGCATGAGCTAGATCCAAGAAGTGTGAGCTTGCTAAGAGGTTTTCAATCCACTCTTTGATAAATATTAAGTTAAAAATGATAAAATAAAGATAATTGCATTAAATAATATAAAGTAACTAAAATGTAATATAATAAGTAGATGAATGCTTGATAGGTAAAATTACTAAATATAGCAAAAATGTGTCAATACTAGTGTTAAGATAGATCAAGTCAGGTTTAGAAAATTAGGTAAGGGTCTATGAATAGGCAGGGACATAGAAGTTAGATTTTGTTGGGGGTAAGGGGTTAGAAATAACTTACTATTATTTCATACCATAGTGACTATTAGTTTTTGGGTTGAACATCAGTGGTTAGGTAACCATTGATGATTGGGGGTGACCATCAATGGTTGTGCTAATTGTCAATGGTTTCTTATGGATTTTTGAAGGTACAAAAAAATAGTTACAAATTAGATTCATGATTAAATAGAGGTATATTTAAAAGTTTGGTGAGAAATGAGAGGTTGTAAGATACATGTAGAAAGTTTTGATGGGGAAGAGATGTCAGAAACTAGAATAACAAAATAAAATTACAAGTATACATGTTACTTGCTAAATGGTTGATGGTTGATGGTTGGAGCAATTTTGGTAGTGTAACAGTACTTTACCTCAAGGGTAATTTAGACATAGATTTGAATCTTTATTTTTATTATTAAATTGGTCAAGGAAGACTAGGTGGATGGAGAGATTGAAGACCTATGTGAAATAATGATTGTGATCCTCTAATTTTACCTCCTACTCCCCTCTTTTTATAGGCAAAGAGAGGTGGAGGATAGAAAGTTCCCTAGTAGATTAGCATGTTGATTTCGATTCTTGGGAGTTAGCACCGCATAAGGTCAACATATTTAATTATGCCTTGTTAGCTCACACATAGCTGGTGATGTGTTAGAAGGGTGAGGACATGATCATTAATGGTTAACTTAACCATCAATGATAAAGTTAATCATCAATAGTCAAGTGTCTAGAGGTAAAGGGTTAAGGTGAGTTAAAAGGGAAGGGTTAAAGTTTGTTAATAAGTTATTGATTTTAGTTATCTAAGTAGGTAACTAGACCCAAGGTTTGATAGGTTGGTCAGTGAGTAGAGAAGGATTAGGTGGTCCTTAAGGTATCCCAAGGCATTTTGACATTTAGTATGGTTTTCTAGTGTCTACATTTTTTCCCTGTTTATTATGTGGCTTTGAATCAATAAGCTACAAAAAAAATGGATTTCTTGGTCAAAGGTCTACTTGCCTTGAGTATAGGAGGAGGTGTTCCCCTTCATAGTGGTAGTTAATGAGGTGAAATTAAAATTAGGTCAAGGTTTGATAAGTAGTTTATGGTGAGTCATGAGGTTCATGATAAAGGTGGTTGGGCATTAAAAATTCAAACATCTGCATAAAATACAACTAAGTGTGATATCCAAGATCACACATGAACTAAGGTTATCAATTTTGATAAAAATAAGGTCAATTCTAGAAGTACAAGTGATAGGATAACTAGTCCATAGCTTTAGTCATAACTAATTAGGTTACTTTATAAGTCTCTTAGATAAGGTTGGTGTTTTCATAGGTATCTAAGGTAGGAAGTGATCCCTTTAAAAACATAAATGGTCTGGTTTCACATGAGGTAGTGTAAATTCAAATATTAAACATGGAAAGAGTGGTTAGTGTGATCAAAAAAACCAAGTAAGGTCATCATAGAATATACAATAGCTTAGGTCAAGAAATGACCAATGTTGAGGTGGACATGGTTGTGTGGTTGGTTAGTGAAGGATAATCTCCAAAAGTTCAGGGTTTGGTTTGGGGCAGAAATGTCATCACCAAAAATTAGGCACCTAGGTGTAAGTATGAAATAAAAATTAAAATGAGGGCTTTCTGACTGTCGATAGTTAGGGGTCCCAAGGTCAACTATCGACTGTCACCCTAACCATCGATGGTCAGGGGGAAACCCTAAAAGGCTAGGGCATAAAAAGTGAAAATCAAATTTCATTTTCACTATTTTCTATTTGACCTCTAAGTTTTCTATGCACTTTGATGAGCTAGTGATTTGGAATTTAGCCATAAGAGGGTTGATTGAGCATTTGGTTGAGGTGGAAATTTTTGATTGGTTGAGCATGTGTTTAAGGTGATTTAATTGGGATTAAGATGTAAGGAAGATGAGGATGCGGTTGAGAAGCTAGATATGGGCTTCATCCTTGATAATGGTTGAGGAATGAGGTAAGTGATGTTTTGAATTGGTAGATTAATTGATTAGGTCAATGGTTTAGTTAAATTTGATTGTATTGTGGTTATTTGGATATGGTTTTCGGGGGGGGTTTCCCTAGTTTAGGTTTTAGGTGAAATTGGTAAAATTAGTGGCTGAAATTTAAATTTGAAGGAGGTTTTGGGTTGAGGATACGATAGAGGGTAAGGGTAGGTAATTTAGTTGTTAAATTTTGATGTTTTGAGTAGTTTGTAGGAAGGTAAGTTAGGTAGTTTACCATAAAAATTCACACACAGTGACCATCGATTGTTACACTCAACCATTGATGGTCAGACATGACCATTGATAGCCAACCACCAAAATACAAATCTCACCTGGTCATCAATAGTCGTAAGGACCATCAGTGGTCAAGTATTGGGAGAAGGTAAGTTTAAATATAAAGATATATAAAAGTGTTTTAAAAAAAATTAAGGGGGCATGGGTTAGATAAAAGGTCAAATGTAATTTAGGATAGGGTAAGTTCTAATAGGAGTGATAGGTTGATATGGTTGGTGGGTAGAGTTACATAGTGGTTTGATAGGTTAGGGTAGGTGTGATAGGTTAAAGTAGGGTGTTGAAAAAAAAATTAGTTAGGGTATATTTTTTTGATAGAAGCATTAGGTATTGATGTGATAAGTTATGGTATATGTTAAAATGTTTTTGGGTGGGGGTTACTTTTAAGTGTTAAAGGTAATTTTGTAGAGGTAATGGTTGGAATAAGTTGATGTAGGTGAGTGGATAGATAGGCATCCTAGGAAGACCAACACTAGATGGTAGTGTAGGTGTAGGAATAAGAGGGACTAGTGGCATTGGGCCCTAGGGGCATGATATGATATGATATGATGTATAGATATATATTTACATAATTTTGATATTGGCCTACATGCTAATGTAGTGAGATGTACATGCCTTGAGAGAGAGATTATACATTATTACATGTATTATTTATTTTTATGGACATGATGTTTATGATCATGTTTTATGATGTTAATGTTATAGATGTGATTATAGATGTTATTTATGGTTCAAATTCCATGGTTTTGATGTTTTATGCTTTGTACTTATGAGATGTGGACTCGATAGCTTAGGCATGTGATGATTATGGATGATGTTTTATTTTATCCATGCTCATGATTATGAATGGTTAAATTATGGTTATTGATATGGTTTATGATATGATGTTATATGATGTTTGATGGTAAATGGATAAGATGATACTTATGATTTATAGATAGATATATGATATAGTTCATGATGTTTTGATCATAGATAGATATATGATGTGGTTCATGGTGTTTCGATCATAGATATATATATGATATTGTTCATGGATATGGCTCATAATGTTATGTTTATTATTTATTTTTTTATTTATTATCATAGAGATGTGATGTGATTATTGTTAAGGATGTAATGAAAACACATAAAGTAAGTTAGTTAACACACTAAATGTAGGGGGGGGAATGAGAATCATGAGACATATGTTTGCATGAACCAATGATAAGAGGGTAAGGAAAAAGCATGATGCCTTTTCATTTGTAAGGACCTAACAAAACTAAAGTTAGATTGGCTTAATAAACATAAGCCTTTTGAATGCTTTGCATTAGCATGCTTTGGTGGATAAAAAGGGTGTCTTTATCACATTATGTCAAGTAAGCTCATAATCCCTTGATTTATAAATTAAAGGGGAGATAGGTGATGGGTGAATGGGTTGATAGGTAAGGTAGCCTTATGTGGGTTAGTTTTCCCTTTCTATAGGTCACCTAGGAACTAAATTAGACAAGTCCATGTCTTCATGCAAGGTGTAGACTGATCGATGTGGGAAGTCTACTAATGTTATATGTAAAAGTTGATTGTAGCTTTCTTGGGATAGCTTATTTTGATTTTGATATAAGGTCATGTATTGATTTTTTTTTATAATTTGTGAATCTAATCGATACGAGAAGCTTCAAATGATTGATTTTGACCCATTTGACTTAGCCATCCTTTAGAGGAGTGGTATAAGTTTTAGATTTGTATATTTGGTAGCTGTCTTTCAAGGGAGTAGTCTATTTATTAAGAAATTTTAAGTTTTTGGTAGCTATCCTTCAAGGGAGAAATCTGATATGCTATAAACATGTGACCCAAGTGATATTTTGGTATCCCAAATTTTTTTGATGCTAGGTTTAGACATAAACAAATCTATATAGTCTTAGAGTTTTACCTTTATGAGGGTAAAATTTTAGCACAAAAAGGTTAATTATAGGTGAAAGGGGTGGTTTTGAGAGATAATGACCATGGGATTCCATCTTGTTAGAGATGAAAAGTATCCATGAGAACCATGTTATAGGTAGAGTCATGGTACCCATATTTATGATTAGACTATAACTATTATGGTAAATCACATGGTTATATGTTGTAATTGGTTATCCTCAAAGGGATAGGGATAGGTAGGTGAGGGTGAAAATATCATAAATCAAGGGGCAATCTTAAGTTAGACAAAAAAAAGGTGATTTTGATCCTTGTTAAACAAAATAAAGGATGTAAATGTGAAGCATTGAGAGGCTCAAGTTACAATTTGCCTTTGAGAGAGGATAAAAGGTAAGATGTCAATCCATAATTGTGGGATATGATGTAGGGTCCAAGCCAATTAAAATCAAACTTGCCTCTCTTTCTTTTCTCCATAGGTGTTACATGTTGGTTTTCCTTAAGGACAAGGTCTCTGATATTTAATTCTCATTATTTTAGGTGTTTTTTATAGGCACACTTGATTCACTCTTGATAGACATGAAGATGGTTAAGTGCTACGAGGTGATGCTCATTAAGTAACTCAAGTCATGCAAGGCATTCTTGATGATAGTCACTCTCAAAGATAATGTCTTGTAAATATATGTAAAGAGAAGGAATCTAGACTTCAAGAGGCAATATTGCCTCTTCTCTAAAGACTAGAAAGAAAAGGGTAGCACCCATAGAGGTTTTATTACTAGTACGATAGGCTCATAAATCAAAAGGGATGTGCAAGTGCCAATCCTGACCTAAAGTACTTCCTACTTTGGTTGACATTTTTATAAGGGTTTTGTTAGAGGATTTCACTTATCTATTTTCTTGTGGATGATAAGGAGAGGAAAATCTTAACTTGATACCAAATGAGTCGTAAAGACCTTGGACTTTCTTTTTTTTGAAATATTTGCCATTATTGATGATGATCTTATGGGGAACACCAAACTGATAGATGATATGTTGGTTGATGAAGATGACTATTTCGTTAGCTTTGGTTGAGATAAGAGGAATATATTCTACCCATTTGTTGAAATAATCAGTGGCAATGATGATGGATTGATGTCTTTGTGAATAATGAGGGTTAATTTACCCAATGATATTGAGTCCCCATTGTGATAAGGGCCAATAGTCTTTGGATGATTATAGGCCATGGGTAGGTGTGTGATGTAAATTGGCATGTTTTTGGAATTTAACACACTTCTTTATATAATCATAATAGTCTTGGCTGAGGGTGGGCTAATAGTATTCAAGGCAAAGGATATATTTAGTGATAGCTAAAACACTAAAATGTCCCCCATAGATTCTATCATGTGTTTCCTTGATAACATGAGAAACTTCATGACTATGTAGACAATAGAGAAGGAGACCATCAAAGCCATGTTTGTAAAGGATTCCCCTTAGTATCGCAGAATTAGAGGTACTCTAAATAAAGGCTCTTTGGGAATTCCTAGAGAGGTTGGGAGGAATGATGTCGAGGTTGAGGTAGTTGAAGGTTTACTCATACAATATGTTAGATGGATATGCTTCCACACTAAAAAGGGTAGGAAGGGAAGAATGGATATAAGAAGGTGTAATAAAATAGTAGATGGTGACAAAGAGTTTAGAATCAATAGGTTGAGATGGTATTTTGGAAATAATGGAAGCCATTGTATCCATGAACTTGTTATTAGATTAAGGAACATACTAGATAAGGTAATAATCGAATGATGTTAAGAGTATATCTACTAAATACTTGTACTTTTGCAAGACAACATTTTTAAATTGGTAGGATCCATTGACCTAACTGACCACAAGTTGAGAATTTCAAAATACACTAATAGTCTTAATTCCTAAGGATAAAGTAGTTTGAAGACTTATGACTAGGGCTTCATACTCAACCATATTTCTGGTACACTCAAAATCAAGTTTGAAAGAAAGGGGAAGAAGTTAACCATCAAGGGGAATAAGAATAACTCTAGCATTCCCACTATACTAGAATTTGGAACCATCAAATAACATGGCCATTTGGTAGGTGGGGTCTTCTTGAGAAAGAGTCATGATGGAATCATCTATAAATGCAAAAGGAAATAGTCAGTTATTTGGTAAAGAAGCTTCAGCCAATTGGTCAGTAATGACTTTCCCTTTAATCAACTTCTACTGGAGGAACTCAAGGTCAAACTTAGCTAAAAGTATGAGCCACTTAGCCATACATTAGTATTAATATGGTTTAGATTGCATGTACTTGAGTGGTTTAGTGTTAGTGATGATGAAGGTTTTATGATTTAGAAGTTCAAGACAAAGTTTGGAAGCCATAAATACTAAGGCAAGGCAAATTTTCTCATAATGGGTGTACTAAGTCTCATACTTTACAATTATTCAACTTATGTAGTAGAAAGCTTGTTCTTTTTTTTATTCATCATGGTGAGTGAGCATTGCCCCTAAATAATGGTCAATGGTAGATATATAAAGGTATAATGGTTGGTCCTCTTTAGAAGGGGTAAGAATAGGTGGAAAAAGGAGGTATTCTTTGAGTGAATCAAAGGTTTATTGGCAGTCCTTGGTCCACTTAAAATATGTATCTTTATTGAGAAGATGGTGAAAGCAATGGCATCTATTCAATAATTGAAAGATGAAGTGATGGGTAGATTAGAGCTTCCCCTGTAGGCTGAAAATTTGATTGAGGTGGGTCAAAGGAGGCATCTCCAAAATTTCTCTAACTTTTGTAGAGTCTAATTTGATTTCTTAAAGAGAGATGATAAAGCCAAGAATCTTTCTAGATAGGACCCTAAAAATACATTTTGGTGTTGATTCAGATGTTAAAATGAATTAAGAAATTAAATATGATTGTGAGAATAGCTAGGTGATCCTTACGATGTTTGGATTTCCCAAGGAGATCATCTACATAGTCCTCTATGATTTTCCGGATGAGATCATGAAAGATGTAAGTCATCACACTCAAGTAAGTTACTCCAACATTTTTTAGACCAAATGGCATGACCTTATAGCAAAATTTTCCCCATGGGGTGATGAAATAAGTTTTATACTAATATTTAGGGTAATCAAGCTTTGATTATATCCTGAGAAACCATCCATGAGAGATAACATCTCATGGCTAGCTATAATATCAACAAGTTAGTCGATGTTAGGCAAAGGGAAGTCATCATTTGGGCAAGCAAGGTTAAAGTCATGAAATTTGATACAAAGGTGAAGTCCCCCTATGGGTTTGGTAATGAGAATGATGTTATAAACCTATTGAGGATAATTGATGGGTTGGATAAAGTTGACAAATAAGATATGCTAAAGTTCTTTGACTATAAGGGTGATGCAAGGGTGCATCCTATGAAGATTTTGCCAAATAAGATTAGCATTAATATGGGTGACAATGTTATGGAGGGCTATGGAAGGGTCAGTTCTTATCATATCTTAATAGGAACAAGCCAATTCTATGTTTCGATCATGAAGGAAATAAGGGTAATCTTGTTTCTCTACAAAATCTAAGGATTGACAAATCTTGATAATGTGAAGGTTATCCTAAGTAACTAAGTTGGCATCGATAATGGATTCATTCAACATGGTTTGGTTCTTAGGAGTAAGGTATTTATGGATAGAATTATCCTCTATACCGAGGTAGGTGATAAAGGAATCATCATCCTGATATTGGATAGTGTTGATGGTACAAGAGTTAGTTTTTACCATTTCAGGATGAATGAAAGGAAGGGTTTTAGTTTGTTCATCCTTTTGATAAGTCAAGGGACCCAAAATAATAGTATTGATCAAAAAAATTATAAGTAATGATATCAAAATCCTTTGAATTTGAAGGAGATGGGGTTAGTGAGGATGGTATATCCTCATCAATGGTGGTGATGGGTTTAGGTGAATCAGTTGGTTTCTCTAGTAGTATAAACCTAAGGCCAAATAGCTCATGAGGTTTCTAAGTTTTGATGGAAGGTAACTCATGACGTCTATACTCATAATGTCCTAAGTTGAATCCCTTATAGGGACACCTATGAAGGTATAATTTGTAAAATGTTGGTTTTTCAAGATAGGAAAAGTCAGAGGTAAATGGTTGGATGGTAGAGGTAGTGGTGAAAGCAAGAAGTGTATGATCAAGTCCCCCATAGATTAAGTTAGTTTGATGGTTGGGAGGCCTAAAAGGGATGATGGTTCTGATGTTGGGGTCATAACTAGGATCATAATCAAGGTTCCCATACTCTTGAGGAGTAAGGAAATCATCCAAGGCTAAAATATCATATTCCCCTAGTGAGAGACATTGGAATGTGGGTTCTAAGGGGTCTTCTACAGGGATCTAAGAAGAATAGATAGATGAGCTAGTTGAAGCTTCATTGATGGTGTAGGTGGATTTTTTATTGGTTAGTGGTGAGGTGGATGATGGAGGAAGAAGAACATCATTGGGTTAATATGTCATGTTGCATGATGCGAAAGGACTAGGTTCATCTCTTATAGTAAAAACTTGACCTTCATATTTGAATTTAACATATCAGTGTAACATAGATGGGACACAACTCATGACATATCTCCAAGGGCATCTAAGCAATACATTATATTATAACTTTCCCTCTATAATGTAAAAGAGTTATAGAATTGTGTGAGGTTCTGAGTGGATGTGGCATATGACTGTCCCCAAGGTAGTAGCCATAATATCATTAAAATAGCAAAGACTATTGTAGTTTTTGACATGATATTCTTAGGCAATTGAAGTTGGTCTTATGAATGGGAGGAGATAATTTTAGTATTATATCCTCTATCAATCATCACCCTTTTGATTCAAGTTTGATTGATGTATGTGGTGATGAAGAGGGGAGGATCAGGATCTTCAAAATGGATAGAAAGTATTTCCAAATGTTTGAAGGTGACAAAGGTAGTAAGTTGAAGGGCTCTGACAAAGGATGAAAGAGGTTAAGGATCTTCTAGTTGAACCTCTATCAATTATAGGGCCTCTATCAATACTTGGTGATGATGGGGAAAGGTGTTGATTAGTTCATAAATTATCATCTTTACCAGTGTCTGGTGAAGTTACTTTAGAACCACTCACTTGATGGATTTAGAAGGGTTGGAGGGAGAGGCACCCAAAATAGATATTTTGGTTTTTTTTAAAGGTGAAGGTAAATGTGAGGGTGATTGGTTTTAGTTGGAAGGTTGAGGGGTGGAAGGGTATGTCCATGGTATGGAACTTTGTCTTTTCCTTTATCTTTTTATTGGGCCCTAGGTTAGGTAACCATATGGATAGTGTTGATTAAGGGAGGTGTTGGGCTAGATGGTTGCTTCAGTTCTTCCTCACTTTCAAATGAGAGTGGAGGAGTACATAAATGTTGGATGGGTTAAGTTTATGGTTGGGTTGGTAATGGGCTCAAGGGAGGTTCATCTAATAATATATCATCCTCATCCCATAAGCTATGGATAAGTGTTTGGAGAGCTTTACAGTTTTTCATATCATGTCCAGGAGTCTTATGGTATGAACAAATCAAATTTTCATTGAACCATGATGGTTTAGGACATGAAGGTTTGAAAGGTTTGATAGGTGGTAGGGTTAAGGAAGAGTTTTTCAATAAACTTTGTATAATGGTCAAATAAGATTTCAGCAAAGGTGTTACGGGTGTTAGGTTTTTGGTTTTAGGAGTGGGAGCCTTCTTAGGAGTAGGCTTCACCATAGAAGTTATAGGTGGTGTAAAGGTTTTGGTAGGTGGTTTTATTTAGGATTACTTGTATGGTTTGGAGGTCGAAGATTTAGAGGTGGATGATGAGGGTGTTGTGATAGGTGGGAAGGTAGACATGGATAGGTTAGTTAAGAATGATGGAGAGTTTGATGTTTTAATGGAGGTAGGTGTAGGTAGAGTAAAATGATAAGGTTTACTAAATGAGGAATAGTTAGTTATGAGAGGGTTCACCTTCATGGTATAAGGATGAGCTCATGGGATGGTAGAATGATGGGGTCCTAAGATAGAAGTTAAGTGTGAAGGAGGTGGTATGGCTCTGGTTTGAGGTGGGAGTTTGGTTGGCTCCACCTTCTTGATTAGTTTAGTTGGGGTTTTCTTTGGTGGACTAGAAGGGGTTAAGTCCAACTTCAAAGATGCATGAGCAAGTCTAGGTGTAGGAAGTATTCCTAGATTCTTGATGGGTTTGGTTAAGGAGGCATAAGGTGATTTGGAAATTTTAGATAAAGGTGAGTTGGATAATTCTCCTATGGTTTTTAAAGTAGAAGGGTTTGAGTATGGTATTGAGGTAATGATAGGTTTGATGGTGGATGAAAGTGACGTTGAAGGTTCAAGTTTTTTTTGTTAAGGGAGCCTAAGATGGTGCCAAAAGTGGCTCTATCTAGGTTGGATTGAGAAGTGAACTCTAGAATTTAGACTAATCTATAAAAAGGCTTGTAAATAGGTTGGATCCCTTAGTCATTAGTTTCAAAGGTTAATCCCATGGGTGGATGTGAGGAAAGGGTTTATTCACATTTGTTGTTGATGCAAGGTTCAAAGGTTTGGGAGGATGTTTCCTCCATGGAAGGTGTAGGTAAGATGATCTCTTCTTTTATAATGGTTCCCAAAGAGAGAATAGGTGGTTTTAGGATAGGGGAGGAAGGTTTTATGGCCTCAAGTGAAGGGATGGAGATGGTTGTTTCCTTTATTTGGGTATTTAAAGGAATGGAGGGTAAATCAACCATTTCAATAGGTGGAGTGGGTGAAGAGGTGGTTGAATTAATGGTTGCATCCTTTGGTATTTCTATCAAAGGAGATGTGGATAGGTCCATGGTCTCATCAAGAAATGAAAGAGGGTTGGCAGCTTCCTCTATTTGGGTATCCAAAGGAATAGAGGGTGAGTCCACCAATTCAATGAGTGGAATGGAGGAAGGTGTATATGAGGTAATGGTCTCCTCAATGATAGGTTCACTGATAATGACATTAACCATATGGACCTCACAAGTATGAGATGATTTTGGTTTATTATAATCATAGTTGGTAGAAGGGGCATGATTAGGGAAAGTTTTATGAAAGATGTTAAGAGACTGATTTGGGGGTACATTGGCATTATGAAATACAAGTTTTCCCTTATCAATCATGTTTTGGACAATGGTTTTAAAGGTATTGTACCTACTAACATCATGTCTAATGACACGATGGAAAGCACAAAGATCATTCTCATTGTACCAACCAGGTGTAGGGCAAAAAGCATCAAAGTGTTGAGAAGGTTTAATGGGAAGAAGTTATATAATGTTTTCTTTGGGTAATGTATCCAAAACTAAATCATAATACTCCCCTATCAAAGTATATTTATTTGGGGAAACTTAGTTTTGGTTTTGGTTTTGTTGGTTAGAAGCATTAGAGTAATTGGTGGGGTTGGGTTGGTTGATAATTGGTGGTGGAGCAGTTTTAAGCACAACCGAGTTTATGGGTGCCTTTGGTTTGGTATTGGGATAGTTAGGTTAATTGGTGTTTTTGGTTGAGCAAGGGTCATTTGATCTAAGTCTAGAATTTTTTTTCTACAATTTCAATTTTCCCTCATCAATGGCTTTGACTTCCAATTTTTGTGCCATGGTGAAAGCCTCATCAAAAGTTTGGAAAGTTTGAACTTGAAGAGTAGGGGAAATATATTTTTCACAACCTCGATAGAATATTTCAATCAACTTGGGTTTGGGTAAGGAAAAATTAAGTTAGTTGATAAGACCTCTCCATCTAGCTAAAAAATTAGCAATTGATTCATCATCAAATTGCCTAATGGAGTAGAGGTCAGTAATAGAGACATTTTTAGATATATTGATTGAGAAATGATCTAAAAAGAATTGGGAAAGTTTAGAAAAGGAAAAGATGGAATTCTTGGTGAGATCAATATACCAATCCAAGGTTGGTCTAGATAAAGACATGGGGAAGGTATGAAGGACAAGAGCATCAGCATATGCAATCAAATAGAAAGAATGGTGAAACACTCTCAAGTGTTATTGGGGGTCCTCTTTGCTTTAGAACTTGGAAAACTTTGGTAGTTCTCATTGAGGAGGATAGGATAAAATAGGGACAAATGGGTGGATAGGTTAATTATAGATTTGATCATAAGATAAAAGGTTATGAGCCCTAGAAATAAATGACTCTAGGTTGGTCATTTTGTCCATTAACATTTTGACCAAATCCATTTGAGGTTGGGAGATCCATAATTGGATGGTAAGTTTGGTTAAGGTTGGGTGGCATCAATATATGGATAAGAGGTAGAGGGTTGAGAAGATACCACATATTGGTATGTGGTCATTCAAGGTTGGGATGGTGCCAAATAAGGGTTGATGGGCACAAAAGGCTGGGTAGAAGTGTTATGTATCCTTATAGATTGGGAATATATTGGTAATATGTCATGGGTATTTGTTGAGGTATTGATATGGGTTGATTTGGAGGTATGGATGGGTTGGTAGATGTTTGGGGTTGAGTGGTAACTCTTGTGCTAATAGGTGGAAGGGTAGGAGGTATGGAAAGCACCAAATTTTGAAGTGGGGTAGAAATTGGTGGATTGGTAGTGTAAATAGGGGTAGAATATATCCCCATTATGGATGAGGTATGGGTAATAAGAGGTTAGGTTACTCCTATGGTGGAGGTGTTGGTTGGTGTAGGGGGTGTTTGGCTATTGGTTGGGATGTTAGATTGGGTTTGGGTGGTGGTAATGGATGGGATATTGTCAGAATACGATGTTTGGGTGATCATAGATTGGGTAGAGGTATTACCAACCATAAGATGGGGAATCATACCATAGGGTGGATATGTATGAGGAACCAAAGCAATAGGGGTGCAGTGACCTAAGGTGTTGAGGTAATGTTAGAGGGCCATGAGGTTGTTATCGAGGAAGGTAGTGAAATTTGCATCACCCTCAACAGCTATCTGAGGCATGGTAGGAGTGGAGAAAGAAGAGGAGAACTCTCAACATCTAAAGTATACTCCATGGAAGAAGATGAGGAGGAAAATGGTGGTTCTTGGTTGGTTTGATTCGTTAACTATTATCTAGTAAAGACCATGTGAGGACTAGAAAAGAAATGATGAAAAGATCATAACTCAAACACAAGGAAAGTGAAAGGAAAAGAATCTCAAGGAAATCTAAACATACAGTGAGGAATAGAAAAGGAAGAGGAGGAAGAGGAAGATGATGGTTCTTGGTTGGTTTGATTCCTCAACTCTTGTCTAGTAAAGACCATGTGAGGAATAGAAAAGAAATGATGAAAACCTCACAACTCAAACATAAAGAAAGCAAAAGGAAAAGATTCTCAAGGCAATCTAAACATAAACTAAAGTGTGTTTAAAGCATAGGATTATTTTTAGATCACTTTTGGATTATGCCTTAAAAAATGTGAAGAATAAATTTGGTTTTTAGATCAGGTACTAAAGAGGAAATCTATGGTTGGTTTCAGATATTAAAGCTTCTCAAAAAGAATTTGTATTGAACATCAGTATATGGCTTGATTTAGGGCTTAACCCCTCAATTCACACACTATAGTGATAAGTGTTTCAGGTGCTTAGCTAAGATATACTAAATTTTAGATTTTATACTCAACTAGAGAACTAAGTTGGTTCTCCCCTTGATAGTGACCTCTAGGTAGGATTGCCAATAAAGGATAAGGTTACTGCTAGGTGATGAAATCCTATTTAGGCCTTGTCTCAAGTTTGTTTTGATGTGTTGATTTGATTATGTGGTTTGGTTAAGTGTGTGATAACAAGAGTGAAACTAGGATTGATTACTTTGGTTTTAAGTTACTAGATGAACTAAAACAAGCAAGCAATTGATGTATGTAAGGTTTATTTTTAATCCCAAAAGAAACTTCAAATTTTTTTATATGATAAAATAATAAAGGAAGAAAGGGGAACCTAGATGATTATAGGGTCCCACCAAGTGTGCTAAAATGTTTCTCTTTATTTTTTCTCATTTCTTAATTTTGGAAGAAGATAAGAAACTAGTACTATGGGTGTGGTAGAAAACTAGGTTTTTGATACACGCATAATCTAGATGAATGTAGAGAGCTCCTTTTTGTCTTGGAAAGATTACCTATAGATAATAAATCATTAAAAAAAGAGGTTGTTAGCAAGATAGTTAGGTGGACTACCTAGAATGAGCTAGATCCAAGAAGCATGAGCTTGTTAGGAAGATGTCAATCCATTCTTTGATAACAATTAAGTTTAAAATGATAAAAGAAAGATACTTATATTAAATAAAAAAAAGTAAATAAAATGTAATAAAATATGTAGATGAATTATTAATAGATAAAATGACTAAATATAGCAAAAATAGGTCAATACTAGTGCTAAGATAGATCAAGTCTAGTTCAAAAAATTAGGCAAGGGTCTGTGAACAGGAAGGGACACAAAAAGTTAGATTTGGTTGGGGGTTAAGGGGTTAGAAATAACTTGTTATTTCATGTCACGTTGACCCTCAATATTTGGGTTGACTGTTGATGGTTATGTTGACCATCGATGGTTGGGGGTGACCATCGATACTTGTGTTAATTATCACTGGTTGCCTATGGATTTATGAAAGTACTTATAAAGAGTTGCATATTAGATCAGTGATCAGATATGGGTCTATTTAAGGGTCTAGTCAGAAATGGGAGGTTTTAAAATAGGTATATAAAGGTCTAATGGGGAAGAAAGTTTAAAAACTAGAATAACAAAATAGAAGTGCAAGTATACCTGTTGCTTGCTAAATGGTTGATGGCTAGAGTAATTTTGGAAAAGTAATGGTACTTTGCCTTGAGAGAAATTTTGGTAGATGTTAAAATCTCTATTATTATTAAATTATTAGAAGAAGACTAGGTGTATGGATGGATTTAATACCTATGTGCAATAATGCTTGTGATCTTCATGTTTCACCTCCTACTCCCCTCCTTTTATAGGTAGAGAGAGATGGAGGATATAAAGTTCCCTAGAGGTTGGATTGCTGATTTTCATGCTTGGGAGTTCATTATCACCATATAAGTTAAACATAATTAATTGTGCCCAATTAGCTTACATATAGCTAATGATGTGTTAGAAGGGTGAGGACCTGATCATCGATGATCAAGATAACCATTGATGGTTATGTTGACCATCAATGGTCAAGTGTCTAGAGGCAAAGGTTCAAGGTGAGTTAAATTGGGTGGGTTAAGTTTTGTTAGTAATTTATTGAGTTTGGTTAGCTAGGTAGATAACTAGACCCAAGGTCTGATAGGTTGGTCAATGGGTAGAAAAGCGTTAGGTGGTTTTTAAGGTATCCCTAGGCATTTCAACATCTAGTATAGTTTTCTAGTGTCTACATCACCCACTCCTAATTACCTATAGATATAAGATACAAAATTCTAGTTAGTTATGTCTATGAAATCAAATACTTTATCTATCATTATTCCAAAATCAATTTCAAATTAAACCCTAATACTTACATGTGGCTTTGATGGTTGCCTCATCTACTATTGATAGTCCCACAAGAGTACCAACACTTGCATCTTTGTCTATATCTCCTCTTGTATCTACTTGTGCTTTAATAATGGCACCCAAAGGGGAAACTATAATAGGTAAAAATAATAGCCATTAGTCTCCCACCCAACACTACATATACCCATCAGTATATTTCATATCATCCCTTGTAGCCATGGGAACCATAGGAACTCTCTCATTACTAAGATGTAGAGTTAGATATGTAGGTGTGGGTGTTTGCCTATATGGGGTCTATGTCCACTCTATATTGGTTGATGTTAGGGGTAGGGTACTGATGGAACTCCCTTCTCTATACCAAACTATTTTCGAACATAGTCATACTAAATCAACTTGTATACTACCAACCACATGCTAATATGGATCCTCTAAAGCTCATGCCCATCCTCAAGCCATCCATCAAATGTCCTATATAGATGTCATATAATATAATCTGATGTAAATATATCTATAATAATAAATTACTCCATCATAGTGTGTAGTATACCATAGGTAAATACCCACTATTCTACAAACATCTATGGATGGGCCTACTTAGCTAGGGTTTCACAAACTAGTCATACCACTACAATATGATCATATGCCCAAACATGTAAGATATTCCCTACTCCAATTCCCCCACCATAACTCTCCAGTGAAAATTTGTACAAATATCTATATAAGTGGGCTAATATAATGCAACCCCAAGAATATCTAGTGCAATTTATTTCGATGTGTCAAACTATATGATACATGTGATATGAAATCCCAACTATTCAACCCTATACTACTATGAATAAGGCTAATAAAACATAGATGAACTTTGTAACTGTAGAACATCACCTTTGATAATACTATCAAGATGAATCATCCTACTTGATTCTAAATATAGAGGCTTTTGACCACTAAAATATATATGATATCATTGAATATAACCAAGGTTTCCATATCTAACAACCTATAGTATCTCACCTCTAATGGGAAGTTATAAAATATGATACACATGTCACTTCCCCTATCAGGAGCTAAAAAGTGTAGGCATTCAGGTTCCCCCTCTCAGCTCAAGATGTGAGGAGGTGGACATCATATGCAATCTATCCTAATTGGGCCACAGGACCCAACAAAACCTATTACATAATGTCCAAATCAACTTCATCTAGACCTAAATCTACCAGAGTATAAAAATATATACTGTAGACACTAAAAAACCATATTAGATGTTGAAATGCCTTGGGATACCTTAAGAACCACCTAACCCTTCTTGACCCACTCACTAACCTATCAAACCTTTGGTCTAGTTAGATACTTATATAACTAAACTTAATAACTTACTAGCAAACCTTAAACCAACCCTTTTAACTTACCTTGACCTTTTCCCTCTAGACACTTGACCATCGATGGTCAACTTAACTATCGATGATTAGCTTGACTGCCAATGATTAGGTCCTCACCCTCCTAACACATTACCAGTTGTGTGTGAGATAATGAGGCATAATTAAATATGTTTACCTTATATGATGATAACAAACTCCAAAGATCAAAATCAGTAAGCCAACCTACTAAAGAACCTTCTATCCTCCATCTCTCTTTATCTATAAATGGAAGGGAGTGGGAGGTGAAAAGGATCCATCATTACAAACATTCTTGCACATAGGTATTCAAACTCTCCAAACACCCAATATTCTTCCAATGATTTAGAAATAATAATAGAGATCTAAACGTCTATCAATATTTCTCTTAAGGCCAAAGTACTATTACTCTACCAAAATTGCTCCAGCCATCAACCATCAACCATTTAGCAAGCAATAAATATATTTATACTTTAGTCTTGTCATTTTGGTTTCTAAATTCCTAACCTAAATCAGACCTTTCTACACCTATCTTCCAACCTCCCATTTCTAACCATACCATTGAATAGACCCCTACCAAACTATAAAACCATTCTGTAACTCTTTTTTCAGTACTTTTAGAGATCCATAGGCAACTACCAAGAGTTAGCATAACCATCGATGGTCACCCCTAATCGTCAATGGTTACCCAACTACTGATGGTCAGTTTAACCATCAACAGTCAGCATAATTTTTTATGGTCATTTTAGAATAAAATAATATCAAGTTATTTTTTACCCCTTACCCCAAACTAAATTTGACTTTTTGTGTCCCTACTTGTTCACAGACCCTTGCCTAATTTTTTGAATGTGACTTGATCGATCTTAACACTAGTATTGACTCACTTTTGTTATATTTAATCATTTTCTCTATCAAGAATTCATCTAATTCTTATATTTTATTTCAGTACTTTCTATTTTTTGAATGTAAGTATCTTTCTTTTATCATTTTCAACTTAATTGTTATCAAAAGTAGATTGATAGCCTCCTAGCAAGCTCATGCTTCTTAGATCTATCTCACGCTAGGAATTCCACTTAACTATCTTGTTAACAACCCTTTTTATTAGTGTTTCCTTATCTACAATTTATTCCTTCTAAGCCAAAGAGGAGTTCTCCATCTAGATTATGCGTGCATCACTAACTAGGTATTTTTACCACACCCTTATTACTAGTTTCTTATCTTCTTCCCAAATTAAGAAATGAGCAAAAATTAAGAGAAACATTTTGACATGCCTGATGGGACCCTAGCATCATCTAGGTGCCCCTTTATTCCTTTATTCTTTTCTCATCCAATGAAATCTAAAATTTCTTTTGGGCTTAAAATAAACCTTGCATATATTGATTGATTGCTTATTTTAGTTCATTTAATAACTTAAAATTAAATTAATTAATCATAGTTTCACTCTTGTTATCACACACTTTACCAAATCACATAATCAATCAACACATCAATAAAAAATTGAGACAAGGCCCGACTAGGATTTCAACACCTAGTAGTAACCTTACCTTTTATCGGAAATATTACTTAGAGGTCATTATCAAGGGGATAACCAACTAAACTCTATGGTTGAGTATGAACTCTAAAATTCTATATATCTTGGCTAATCCCCTGACACCCTTATCACTAAAGTGTCTGAAGTGAGGGGGTAGGCCCCAATATCAAGCCACGTACTAACATTCAATACAAATTCTTTTTAAGCACCTAAACACAACTTGAAACCAAACTTAGATTTCATCTTTAGTACCTGATCTATAAACTGAATTTCTTCTTCACACTTTATAAAGCATAAGCCAAAAGTGATCTAAAAACAATCTTAAGTTTTAAATACACTTTAGTGTGTGTTTTGATTACCTTGAGATTATTTTATTTTTATTTTCTTTGTGTTTGAGTTGAGATCTTTTGTCAGTTCTTTTCTATTCCTCACATGGTCTTTACTAGACAACAATTGAGGAATCATACCAACCAAGAACCACCATCTTCCTCCTCCTCTTCTTCCATGGAGTATACTTTAGATGTTGACATTTATCCTCATCTTTCTCCCCCTCCTACCATGCCTTGGATAGTTATTGAGGGTGATGTAGATTTTGCTACCTTCCTTAATAACAACCTTGTGACCTTCCAACATTACCTCCGCACCTTATCTCATCACACCCCTATTGCTTCAGTTCCTCATATGGATCCACCTTATGATATGCCTCCCCCTCATATGGTTGGTGTTACCTCTACCTAACCTTTGATTACCTAAGCATCTTCTTCTAACAATATCCCATCCACAACTACCACCCAAACCCAATCCAACATCCCAACCAATAGCCAAACACCCCCTACACCAACCAATACCTCCAACATAGGGGTAACCCTACCTCTTGTTACCCATACCTCATATACCATGGGGTTATCTTATACCCCTATTTCCACCATTCCCCTTATTACTACCAATCCACCAATTGTTACCCCACTTCAAAATTTGGTGCTTTCCATACCCCTACTATTCCACCTATTAGCACAAGAGTTACCGCTCAACCCCAACCATCTACCAACCCATCCATACCTCCACATCAACTCATATCAATCCCTCAATAAATACCCATGACATATTACCAAAATATTACTAATCCACAAGGATACATAGCACCTTTTACCCAACCTTTTGTGCCTCTCAACCCTTATGTGGCACCATCCCAACCTTCAATAACCACCTACCAATATGTGGTATCTTCTCAACACTCTACCTTTTATCCATATATTTCTACCACCCAACCTCAACCAAACTTACCATCCAATTATGGAGCTTTCCAACCTCAAATGGATTTGGTCAAAATTTTATTGGACAAAATGACCAATCTAGAGTCATATACCTCTGGGGCCCATAACCTTTTATCTTATGATCAAATCTACAATTAGCCTATCTATCCATATATTCCTATCTAATCCTATCCTCTTCAATGGGAACTACCCAAGTTTTCCAAGTTTCAAACTAAGGAGGACCCCCAACAACACTTGAGATCATTTTGCCATTCTTTCTATTTGATTGTGTACGATAATGCTCTTCTCCTTTATACCTTTCCCATGTATTTATCAGGACCGGCCCTATATTGGTATAATATTCTCACCAAACACTCCATATTTTCCTTTTTTAAACTTTCCCAAGTCTTTTTAGATCACTTTTTAGTCAATATATCTAAAAAGGTCTCTATTACAAACCTCTACTCCATTAGGTAATTTGATGATGAATCAATTACCGATTTTGTAGCTAGATGGAGAGGTCTTATCAATTAGCTTTCTTTCTCTGTACCCTAACCTGAGTTGATTGAAATCTTCTCTCAGGGTTGTGCCAAACATATTTTCCTACTCTTCAAGTTAAAATTTTCCAAACTTTTGATGAGGCTTTCACTATGGCATGAAAATTAGAAATTCAAGCCATTGATGAAGGAAAATTGAAACTATGGAACAAACATTCTAGCTTTAAATCCAATGACTCTTCCTCAACTAAAACCACAAATCAACCTAACCATCCCAACACTAAAACAAATGCATCCACAAACTTGGTTTTCCTTAAAACCACTCCACATCCAAATGTCAAATAACCCAACACAACCAATTCCTTTGATTCTTCTAACCAACAAAATTGAAACCAAAACCGAGTTGCCCCAACATAGTATACTCTAATAAGGGAGTCTTATGCTTCATTTTTGGATAAATTACTCAAAGAAAACATTATACAACTTCCTCCAATAAAATCTCTCTAAAAATTTGATGCTTCTCTCCCTACACCTGGTTGGTATAATGAGAATTATCTTTGTGCTTACCACCGTGTCATTAGAGATGATGTTAGTAGGTGAAATACCTTTAATACTATTGTCCAAAACATGATTAATAAGGGATAAATTGTATTTTATAATCCTAATTCACCTCTAAATCAGTCCCTAACCTTTTCCCAACCATGCCCCATCTACCAACTATGATGATAATAAACTGGAATCTCCTCATGCTCATGACGTCTATATGGTTAATGTCATTATTAATGAACCTATAATTGAGGAAACCATCACCTCAACTACCTCTTCCTCCATTCAACTCATTAAAGTGATGGATTCACCTTCTATTCCTTTGGACATCCAAACAGAGAAAGTAACCACCCCTCTTTCTTTACTTGATGAGACCATGGACTTATCCACATCTCCTTTGATAGAAATACTGAAGGAGGTAACCATTGTTAAAACCATATCTTCACCCACTCAATTTTTTGAAGTGGTTAAATTACCCTCCATTCTTTTAAAAACCTAAACAAAGGAAAAAACCATCTCCATCCCTTCACTTGAGGCCATCAAACCTTCCTCCCCTATCCTAGAACCACCCATTCTCTCTTTGGGAACCATCCTAAAAGAAGAGATCACCTTACCTACACCTTCCATAGAGGTAACATCCTCCCAAACCTTAGAACCCTACATCAAGAACAAAGGTGAAAAAAATATTCCCACACCTCAACCCATGGGCTTAACTGTTGACACAGATTAGCAAGGGATTAAACCTATTTACAAGCCTTTTTCTAGATTGGTCCAAAGTCTAGAGTTCACTTCTCAATCCAACCTAGATAGAGACACTTTTTGGCATCATCTCAAGATCCCTTACCAAAACAACCTTAAACCTTTAACCTCAATTTCATCCAAAATAAAACCTATCATTACCTCAACCCCATCCTCAAACACTTCTTTATCCAAAACCATAGGAGAACCATCTAACCCACCACTATTTAAAATTTTCAAATCACCTTATGCCTCACCTAGCCCTACTCACCCATATTTGAAGTTAGACTTAACCCCTTCTAGTCTACCAAAGATAACCCCAACCAAACCAACTAAAAAGGTAGAACCACCTAAACTTTCACCTAGAATTAGACATATACCAAATCCTTCACACTTACCATTTATTTTAGGACCCCATCCTTCTACCTCCACCTTAAATTACATATTCCTAATCTATTAAACCTTTTCCTTTTGCTCTACCTATGCCTACCTTCACCAAAACATCAAGTTCTCCATCATTCTTAACTAACCTATCCACCTCTACCTTCCCACATATCATCAAACCCTCATCATCCACCTCTAAATCTTCCACCTCCAAAATAACCATAACCAAACAATCCCAATGAAAAACACATACCAAAACCCTTCCATCACCTACCATTTCCATGGTGAAGCCTACTTCTAAGAAGGATCCCACTCTTAAAACCAAAAACCCAACACCTTCAACACCTTTGATTTAATCTTATTCGAATATTTTACAAAGTTTGTTGCAAACCTATTCCCTAACCCTACCACCCATCAAACCTTTAAACCCTTCACATCCTAAACCATCATGGTTCAATGAAAATTTGATTTGCTCATACCATAAGACTCCTAAACATGAAATGAAGAACTACAAAGCTCTCCAAACACTTTTCCATATCCTATGGGATGAGGGTGATCTGTTATCATATGAACCTCCCTTGATCCCATTACCAACCTAACCATTAACTCAACCCATACAACATTTACCTACTCCTACACTCTCATATGAAAGTGAAGAGGAATGGAAGTAACCATCTAGCCCAACACTTCCCTTAATCCACACTATCCATATGGTTACCCGATCTAGGGCCGAATAAAAGGATAAGGGAAAAGCAGAAGTGTCTATACCATTGACATACCCTTACACCCCTTAGCCTTCTAATAGAAACCAAGAACCCCCACTTTTACCTTTACCTTCACCAAGACCAAAAACATCCATTTCAGGTGCCTCTACTTCCAACCCTTCTAAATCCATCCAGCGAGTGGTTCTAAGACAACTTTGCCAAACACCAATCCTTTGTTGAATCCCTTCAATTTTTTACCTTTGTCACCTTCCAAGATTCAAAAATACCTTCTATCCATTCTAAAGATCCTGATCCTCCCCTCTTTATCATGGCATACATCAATCAAACCCACATTAAAAGGGTAATGATTTATAGAGGAGATAGTATTAGCATTACCTCCTCTCATGCTTATGACCAACTTTAATTGCCTAAAGATATCATGTCAAAAATTGAAGTTGTCCTTCACTCCTTTAATGACACTATAGCCACTACTTTGGGGACAATGATCCTCCACATTTACTTGGGACCTCACACAATTCTAGAACTCTTTTATGTTGTAGAGGATGAGTTCTAATATAATTTATTACTTGGATGCCCTTGGATATGTACCATGAGTTGTGTCTCATCTCCCTTACACTGATGTATCAAATTTGAACATGAAGGTCAAGTTATTACCATAAGAGCTGACCCTAGTCCTTTTGCTTCATATAACATGACATATTGACTCAATGACATTATTCTTCCTCATTCATCCACCTCACCAAGAAAAACTAAAAACATCTCCATCCCTACCATCGATAAAGCTTCAACTAGATCATATATCCCTTCTTCTTAGATCCCCATAGAGGACCCCTTAGAACCCTTGTTCTAACTTTTCTCACTTAGGGAGTATCATATTTTAGTCTTGGATGCTCTCCCTACTACTCAAGAGTATGGGAACCTCACCCATGATCCTAGTTATAACCCCAACATTAGAACCATCATCCCTTGTGGGCTTCCCAACCATAAAAACCAACTTAATATACAAAGGACTTAATCATCCACTTCTTTCTTCCACCACTACCTCTACCATCCAACTATTTACCTCTGACTTCTCCTATTTTGACAAACTAAAATTTTCCAAATTATACCTTCACATGCCTAAAAAATATTTGGCCTAGGGTATTATGAGCATGGACCTCATGAGTTATATTTCATCAAAACCCAAAAACCTCATGAGTTATTTGGCCTTGGGTTCATACCACTAGAAGAACCCACCTCACTTAAACCCATTGCCACCATCGATGAGGATAACCCATCCTCACCAACCCCATATCCTTTGAAGTATAAGGATTTCAATATCATCCCATCTAACTTTTTTTTATCAATACCACTAGTTTGGGCCTCCTAAATTATCAAAAGGATGGTCAAACTAAAACCCTTCCTCTCATTCATCCTAAAATGGTAGAAAACAAGTCTCCTACCATCAACACCATCCAACATCAATATGATGATTCTATTCTCACCTACATTAGTGTAGAGGTTTGGTTATCCTGAGAACCAAACCATGTTGAACTAATCCACTATTGATGTCAACTTAGGTACTCAGGATAACCCTTGTATTATCAAGATTGGTCAATCCTTAGATTCTATAAAGTAAAAAGATTACCCTTTTTTCTTTCATTACCATAACATAGCATTTGTTTGGTCCTATTAGGATATGCTCAAAATTGACCCTTCCATATCCCCTCACAAAATTGTCACCCATCTAGATGTTAAGCTTGTTCAATAAAAGCTTCATAAGATATACCCTTGCAACGCCCTTCTAGTCAAAGAAGAACATTAGTGTCTCTTGTCTATCAAATTCATCCATCCCATCGATTATCCTTAATGGGTTTCTAATATCATTCCCAATACCAATACCATAGGGGGATTTTACCTTTGTATTGACTTTCATGACCTCAACCTTGCTTGCCCAAAGGATGACTTCCCTTTGCTTAGTATCAACCAAATTTTTGATCTTATAGTTGGCCACAAGATGTTATCTCTCATGGATGGTTTTTTAAGATATAATCAAATCTTTATTACCAGATCAGCATAAAACTTCTTTCATCACCCCATGGGGAACCTTTTCCTATAGGGTCATGCCATTTGGTCTAAAGAATGATGGAGTAACCTACCAACATGAGATGACCTACATCTTTAATTATATCATCCATAAAATCATAGAGGACTATGTAGATGATCTCCTCAAGAAATATAAACATCATAAGGATTACCTAGACTTTCTCATAATCATCTTTTAATGCCTAATCCATTTCCACATCAGACTCAACCCCAAGAAATGTATTTTTTGGGTCCTATCTAGAAAGCTTCTTGGATTTATCATCTCTCTTTGAGGAATCAAAGTAGACCCTACCAAAGTCAAATTAATCCTTGAGATGCCTCCTCTAACCCACCTTAATTAACTTTGTAGTGTGTGAGGGAAACTCCAATCCATCCATCGCTTCATCTCTCAACTATCAGATAGATGTCAACCCTTTCACCATCTTTTCAATAGAGATACATCTTTTTAAGTGGACCGAGAATTGTCAACAAGCCTTTGACTCACTAAAATAATACCTTCTTTCTCCATCCATTCTTACCCCTCCTAAAGAGGACCAAACCTTTTACCTTTATATCTCTACCATTGATCATTATTTAAGAGCAATGCTCGCTCATTGTGATAAACAAAACAAAGATCAAGTTATCTACTACATAAGTTAAACACTTATAGAGTATGAGACTTGGTACACCCATCCTGATAAACTTTCCCTCACCTTAGTCTTTATGGTTTATAAATGTCATCATTACCTTCTCAATCATAAAAATTTCATCATCACTAACATTGACCCACTTAAGTACATGCACTCTAAATCATACCAAAACTAGCATATGCTTAAGTGGCTCATGATTTTATCTGAGTTTGATCTTGAGTTCCTCAACAAAATTTAATTAAAGGGAAAGTCATCATTGACTAATTTTTTGAATCTCCTTTAATAAAAAACTAACTGCTTCTTGCATTTCTTGATGAGTCCATCCTGACTCTTTCTCAAAAGTACCCCACCTACCAAATGACCGACCATGTTATTTGATGGTTCTAAATGCCAATGTTTTGGGCATGTTATATTTATTCCCATTCCCCTTGATGGTGAACCTCTTCCTCTTTCCTTTAATCTTGACTTTAAATGCATCAATAATTTGGTTAAGTACGAAGCCCTAGTCATAGGTCTCTAAACTGCTCTAACCTTGGGAATTAAAACCATTAGTGTCTTTGGAAATTCATAATTTTTGGTCAACCAGGTCAATAGATCATACTAATTTAATAATGATGTCTTTCAAAAGTACAAACAACTAGTATATGTACTCTTATCATCATTTGATCATTACCTTATCCAGTCTATTCCATGATCTACCAGCAAGTTCATAGAAACCATGGCTTCCCTTGCTTCACAAATCCCATCTCAACCTTCCAACTCTAAACTCTTTGTTAACATCTATCATTTTATCATTCCATTTTATATCCATTCTAATCTTCCTACTATTTGTAGTGTGGAAGCATCTTCATCTAGAATATGGTATGAACAAGCCTTTAACTTCCTCAACCTCGACATCGGTCCTCCTAATCTCTTTAAGAATTCTTGAAGAGCCTTTTTTCAAAATACCTCTTGTTACACAATAATAGGGTTAATAATTTACAATCATGGCTTTGATGGCCTCCTTCTCCATTATATACATAGTCATGAAGCTTCCCATGCTATCAGAGAAATGCTTGATGTAATTTGTAGGGGACACTTTAGGGGTTTAACTATCACTAAATGTATCCTTTGCCTTGGCTAATATTGGCCCACCCTCAACTAAGAGTGTTATGATTATGTAAATAAGTGTGTTAAATGTCAATAGCATGCTAATTTATATCACGCACATACCCATGGCCTTCAAGTATCCAAAGACTATTAGCCCTTCTCACCATGGAGACTTGATCTCATTGGGGAAATCAATCCTCATTATTCACAATGACACCAATAAATCACCACCATTTATTATTTCACCAAATGGATGGAGGCCATTTCTCTCATCTTGACCAAAGCCAAAAAAATAGTTGATTTCATCAACCATTATATCATCTATCATTTTGGTGTTCCCCATAATATCATCATCGATAATGTAAAATATTTAAATAACAAACAAGTCTAAGGTCTTTATGAAAAATTTAGCATCAAGTTAATAATTTCCTCACCTTACCATTCACAATCAAATAGATAGGCAAAATTCTCTAACAAAACCCTTAACAAAATGTTAACCAAAGTAGTCAATACTTCAAGTCAATATTGGCACTTACACACCCCTTTTGCTTTATGGGCCTATCACACTAGTATTTGAATATATATGGGTGCTACCCCTTTCTCTCTAGTCTTTAGAGTAGAGTTAATTTTGCCTCTCAAAGTCCAGATTTCCTCTCTTTTCATACCTTTACAAGACATCATTTCTAAGGGTGACTATTATCAAGAATGTCTCACATAACTTAAGCTACTTGATAAGCATCACCTATCATTGCTTAACCATCTTTGTGTATACCAAGAAAAAATCAAGTGTGCCAATTAAAAACACTTGAAAACATGAGAATTCAATATCGAAGACCTCATCTTAAAGGAAAACAAACATTTAACCAATATGGATAAAAGTAAAAGAGGCAAGTTTGCTTTCAATTGGCTTGGACCCTACATCATAACCTATAAGTATGGATCAGGAGCTTATCATTTGTCCTCTCTCAAAGGCAAACTAAAACTTGAGCCTCCCAATGCTTCACATTTGTGTCCTTTCTTTTGTTAAATAAGGATTGAACTCACCTTCTCTTCTAACTTAATCTCATACCTTGATTTATGATATTTTTACCCTCACACTTATCCCTCTCCTTTTGAGTATGATCGATTACAATATAGAACCATGTGATTAACTATCACATTCATAGCCTAATCCTAAATATGGGTATCACAGCTCTACCTATGGCATGGTTCTCATGGATAATTTTTGTCTCTAATTAGATAGAATCTCATGATCATTGTTTCTCAAAACCACCCTTTTCACTTATCATTACCTTCTTATGCTAAAAGTTTTACCCTCATAAAGGTAAACCTCTAAGCCTAATTAGACTTGTCCATGTCTAAAACCTCACATCAAAATAATTTAGAAAAGCAAAATAATACTTGGGTCACATATCTCTAGTATTGTAGATTGCTCCCTTAAAGGATAACTACCTAACAACAAAATTGCTTAAAAAATAGACTACTCCCTCGAAGGATAGCTACCAAATATACAAACTCAAACTTAGACAACTCATTTGAAGGATGGCTAAGTCAAATGGGTCAAAATAAATCATTTTAAGCTTCCCACATCGATCAACTTCACAAACTTATCAAAATTAATAGCAATTTCAAAAAACCATGTATGAAAATCAGCATAAGCTATCCCAAGAAAGTTGCAATCAGCTTTCACATCTAGCATTAGTAGACTTCCAACATCAATCAGTCTACACCTAGCATAATACATGGATTGATCTAATTTAGTTTTTAGGTCACCCATATAAGGGGAAAACTAACCCACATAAGGTTACCTTACCTATCAACCCATCTACCTTTCACCTACCACCTACTTCCCCTTTATACCATTTATAAATCAAGGGATTGTGAGCTTACTTGACATAATGTGATCAAGACATCTTTTTTATCCACAAAATCATGTTAATGCAAAGCATTTGAAAGGATTATGTTCCTTAAGAAAATGTAACTTTGGTTTTTTTAGGTCCTTACCAATGAAAAGGCATCATGTTTTTTCCTTACCCTCTTATCATTACTTCATGCAGACATATGTCTCATGATTCTCATTTATTTTTCCTATATTTAGTTTGTTATCTAACTTAATTTATGTGTTTTCATTACATCATTAAACATAATCATATCACATATCCATGATCATAAATAAAAAACATCAATAATAAACATAACATTATGAACCACCACATATATCTATATATGATCATAACATCATGAACCACATCATATATCTATGTATAAATCATAAGTATCATCCTATCTATTTACCATCAAAAATCATATAACATCATATCATAAACCAAATCATTCATCATCATATCCATGAACAAAATAAAACATCATCCATAATCATCACATGCCTAAAGCTACCAAGTCCACATTTCATAAGCATAAGGCATAAAACATTAAAACATGTAAACCATGAACCATGAACATACATCATATACATCATGTCATAAAAATAAATAATACATGTAATAATGTTTAATATCTCTCTCAAATATCATCATATAGCATCATAAATATCATCATATACATCATGTCATCAAAATAAATAATACATGTAATAATGTTTAATATCTCTCTCAAATCATGTATATCTCACTGCATCGACATGCAAACTGATATTAAAATCATGTACATGTAAATCTACACCTACATATCATATCATATATCATGCCCCTATATAACCACTACCATTATCCCCTCCTACACCTATACTTCCACTACCATCTAGTGTTGGTCCTCTTGGGATGCCTATCTACCCACTCACTAACATGGACCACTAACCTAGAGTCACCATGGTTTCCCCACCTACTAAATTGGCTCTATACTTGCCCCATCAAGGCTCAAGTGGACATTATGCTATAAATATGGCCTCATAATATCTCAATTCCTCCATTATTTCCAAGTACTACACCATAGGAATAGTACTTGGTGGACCTATTGGTGCTACTACTACTCCTACCCTATGTCTCAGTGTATCCCTCTCCTGGGTCACTAAACCTAGTGAGGTTTGAACCTTATCTCTCTCAGCCATAATGGTGTCAACCTAAACCTACAAATTCATAATCTAGCCATATAATATGTCCACCTATCCCTATAACCCTATAATTTATGCTTGTGTGGCTATCCCTACCTATCCATCAAGACCACCACCCTATACATATGCTCCAATTGGATCCACATCCATGGCCTATGGGCCCCCATCATCACATCAAAAATTGGCCACTACATAAATGGCTTGATACCATGTTGTATAGCCCTTAACAAAACCATCATCATCTCCCCTACTCTCATAAGTAGTTATTCATGATCTAACACCACCTCCTTTGGCTATGGCTCAGGTAATAAAAACTCTGCATCCTCTTTTTTATATCTCAAAAAAGGACCTAGAATCCCCTACACTAGGATATACTACCTCATTATATTGAATGGGATGAGCTCAGTCTCATCCTCTTTCCTCTCATAAATCCACCTCTATATCTATAAAGATAATGTGTTATAGCTATATTGGGCCCACCTAGGAAAGTCCACATATGGCCTCTAAATGACATCACCCACAACAAAAACCCTCTAAGGCATATCTAAACCAATCAATGTCTCTCATCTCTCCACTATCTTTTGTCAAACCATAATCTCCCCTCCATTGTATAAAACCCACTCTATAATCTGCTTGGGCATAGCCATCTCATGGTAGCCCCAATGGTCTCAAAACCTGAATGTGCTCATATGCCCAATAATGGAGCACAAACCCCACATTGATCCCATATCGTCTATGAGCTCAAAATTCCTAGATCTCCCTATAAATTTAAACTATAAAAATTGGTGCCCACTCAAACACCATCCTCCCAAGAAACATCTCTACCAACTTTCCCAGTATAAAATAAGGAAATAATCCACTACTCAAATTAAGTAATGCAAAATAGGACACTACCATCATCATCATCAAGCACCTCTCATCTAGAGACCTCTGGTACAATGGCCCATAACCAAAGCCACCTGAATGCCACCTAGCATGGACCCAATCCTCACCATACAAGAGCTTCATCTACTCATCCTTCTCCTCACTCTCAATATGGTAAATAGGTCCCCCTTGAATAACTAGCCATATAATCATGTGAACATGCTCTAAAAGGATGGTCATCTCTCCTATCAGCAATAGGAAGGTAATCATGGTTAGATCCCATCTCTCAATGAGGGCCATAATCATTGTCACATCTCATGGAAACCACTGATAATGTTATATGGCACCTAAGCTAACCTCCTCTATATGCATCCAATCATATTCATTCATCACTCCATGGATCTCTACAAAGATCCTTAGAACTCGATCCCTCATCTAGATCTGGTCTTGTGCCTACAAATAGATAAAGTTAGTATGCACACTTATTTCCTTTACCATTACTTTTTTTATTTTATTTCATTCATTCTAACCAAATCCACCTCTTTATTAACCTAAACCCACCTACATCAACCTACATTAACCTATTTCCAAAACTAAAATGCACCCATTACCTCTACCCCTAGCAAGCAACCCTTCCCTCCAACTAATTCTAACACCTATTTAACTTAAAATTTAGCACCTACATCTACACCTATAAAAAATTTATCAAGGAACCCCTACCATAACCTTCAAACACAATTACAACACCTAACCCTAACTTGCATCCATTTTAACACATCAATCCTACTTGCAAATTACCCTATCCTAATCAACACTTAGCTTTTTCATTACCCCACAACCCTTTAAAACCTTTTGCCTAACTCTTCTATTAACCCACCTTCCCTACTCACTTAACCATCGACAGTCAAGTGAGCTTCCTCCTTAGGTGGTTGATCACTGATAGTCATGTCTGATAGTCGATGATCAAGTTGAACTACTGATGGTCATTGTGTGTGACTACTAGTGGTGAACCACCTAAACCTACCCAATCAAAAAACTAACAAAACAATAAAATTTCAACACCTAAATTACCTAAATATATCTTACAACCTATCGAAACCCAAATCCATGTTCAAATTTAAATTTTATTCACTAATTTTTCTAATTTTAACCAAAACCTAAACTAGGGGAAACCCTCAATAAACATATCTAAACAACCAAAAAATTATAAATTTAACATCACAAATAAAAAAATTAACTATCTACCAATTAAAAATATCACCTACCTCATTCTTCAACCATTATCAAGGATAGAGACCATATCCAACTTCCTGACCACACCCTCATCCACCTTGCATCTTAGTCTAAGATAGATCACCTCAAATACATGCTCAACCAATCAATAATCACCATGTCAGCAAACACTCCATCAAACCCTCTCAGCAAAATGCCAAATCAACTACTTGATACACCACACAAAAAACTTAGAGGTCAAATAGAAAATAGTGAAAATGAAATTTCATTTTCAATTTTTTATCCTCTATCCTTTTAGGGTTTCCCTTAACTATTGATGGTCAAGGTGATCATCGACAGTTGACTTTAGGACCCATGATCATTGATGATTAGGAGAACCCACATTAAAACATTTTTAGGTACCCAACCTAAGTGCATAATTTTTGGAGATGACCTTTCTCCCCCAAACCAAAACCTATACTTTTAGAGATCACCCTTCTTCAACCAACCATTAAACCATGTCCACCTTGATGTTGGTTTTTTCTTGAACACTCGCATATTTTATAACAACCTTGCTTGGTCTTTTCAACTACACCATCTAACCTTTCCATGATTGAATATTTGAATTTTTTATCACTTAGTGCACAAATAGAACATTTATATTTTTTAAGGGATCACTTCCTAATTTAAATACCTATGAAAACACCAACCTTATCTAGGAAACTTAGAGAGTAACTCGATCAGCTATGACTGACATTATGGACTAGTTACCCTATCACTTGTACTTCTAGAATTGACCTTATTTTTACCAATACTGGCAACCTTAGTATATGTGTGATCTTGGATATCACACTTAATCATATTTTATGTGCATGTTTGCATTTAAAATTCCTAACCCTAATTTTGTCACCAAACTCATGACTCACCATATACCACTTAACAAACCCTAACTCAATTTTGGTTTCCCCTCATCGACTATCAATTTGAGGGGGAACACCTCCTCCCATACTCAAGGAAACTAAACCTTTGACTAAGCAATCCATTTTTGTTTTGAATATTTTTAATTCAAATTTGCATAACAAAAAGGGGTAAAATGTAGACACTAGAAAACCATACTATATGTTGAAATGCCTTGAAATACCTTAGGAACCACCTAACCCTTTTTGACCCACTAACTAACTTGTCAGACCTTGGGTCTAGTTAGATACTTATCTAACTAAACTCGATAACTTACTAACAAACCTTAAACCACCCCTTTTAACTTACCTTGACCCTTTTCCTCTAGATACTTGACCGTTAATGGTCAGCTTAACTATCGATGGTTATCTTGACCATCGATGGTCAGGTCCTCACCCTCCTATATAAAGGGAAAACTAATTACAAGCATTATCCTAACCATCAATGGTCAGGAGGTGAAAAGATCCATCATTACAAGCATTATTACACATAGGTATTCAAGCTTTCCAACCACCCAATCTTCTTTTAGTGATTTAGAAACAAAAATAGAGATCCGAACCTCTATCAAAATTGTTCTTAAGGCTAAAGTACTCTTACTCCACCTAAATTACTCCAGCCATCAACCATTTATCAAGAAATAGGTATATTTATACTTTAGTCTTATCATTTTAGTTTCTAACTTCTTGACCTGAATCAGACCTTTCTACACCTATCTTCTAACCTCCCATTTTTTACCATACACTTGAGCAGACCCTTACCTGATCAATAAACCATTCTACAACTCTTTTTTTAGTACTTCCAAAAATCCATAAGCAACCACTGATGGTCATCCCCAACCATTGGTAGTTACCCAACTACCAATGTTTAGCTTAATCATCGATAGTCAGCACAACCACTGATGGTCACTATGGCATGAAATAATATCAACTTATTTTTGACCCATTACACCAAACCAAATCAAACTTTCTATGTCCCTACCTATTCATAGACCCCTACCTGATTTTTGGAACCTAACCTGATCTATCTTAGCACTAGTATTGACCTAATTTTGATATATTTAATCATTTCATCTATCAAGAATTCATCTAATTCTTTTATTTCACTTCATTACTTTATGTTGTTTGAATGCAAGCATCTTTCTTTTATCATATTTAACTTAATTTTTATCAAAAGTGGATTGACAGCCTCCTAGTACGATCACGCTTCTTAGATCTAGCTCACGCTAGGAAGTCCACTTAACTATATTATTAAACCCCTTTTGTTAGTGCTTCCTTATCTATAAGTTATTCCTCCCAAGTCAAAGAGGGGTTCTCCATCTTCATCTAGATTACATGCACATCACCAACTAGATATTTATACCACACCCTTATTACTAGTTTCTTATCTTCTTCCAAAATTAAGAAATGAGTAGAAATTAAGAGAAACATATACTATGTCAAAATTATTGAATATCTACATATTTCTACAACCAAAACAAAAAAATAGTCAGTAGTGATTGCATTCCAATCTAAAAATATATATTTTATAGCTAAAATTTATAGAAATAAAAAATAATAACATCAGACACTAGCATTTATGTAAGATAGTAACGTCAGATACTAATGTCAATGTAGGAAGTAACATCGAATGTTTGCATCTAAAATTAGACACTAGTGTAAAAATACCAATGCAATTGTCCTAGCCCTTGACAAAAGTTTTTTTTGATCCATAAAAAAATCAAAAAAATCCCCAAAAAAAATTCAAAAATTTAGAATTACTAGTCAATTGATAGTAAAACCTACTTACCAGTTTGTCAAAATCCTAGTTAGGTAGGGATATATAGAGTACATCAAATCACACTAGTCAAGGGGATATAGTATACAGCATTGTTTTCTTCTACTCATAACTTGAAAAATATCAAATATTCAAAGTGAAAATGAGTTCCAATTTATATTCAAAGTACCTAATATATAACTTCTATAAAAAGTTTAAATACACATATCTTAAGCACCAGTTATGCAATTTCAAAACCATGAGTTGTGTTGGAATCTAGGAAATGATCCCTTCCATATTATATAAATTTCTAATACTTTTTAAAAATTATCAAAAACCACTTACTTTTATTGCTTACACATAACTATTATTATAGATCCCAAAATTATCACCCAAACAATGTTACATTCTTTGGTACCACTATTACCAAGATATTAATTGATTACTATATAGTTGAGATTAAAAAATCCTTTCATGATGATGTGACTAACAAGTACTATTTCCCCTCCTTCCAAAATGGGTGAATATTAGTGGGGGCATATTTTAGAGACATGGATTCCACATATTCATAATTTTAGATTTAGTGGGGGCATGTCATATGGGCATGGATTCCACATGTTTAGAGTTTCAGATTCAGTGGGGCATGTCATATAGGCATGGATTTCACATGTTCACAAATTTAAACTCATTAGGGTCATGTCATATGGGCATGGCTTCCACATGTTCATAGTTTCAAATTTAGTGGGGGAATGTCATATAAACATGGCTTCCACATGTTCACATTTTCAAATTAAATAAGGGCATGTTTTATAAATGTGTCCACACTTATGACATACCAAACTTCTCAGAGTTCTTTCACAACATATTATTTAGATACATATTTGGGTTAGCTCTATATACACTAGTATTAGCATTGTACATAGACTACTTTATTCATACCAGGTATGATAGGAGGCATAAATAAGGGTTCATTCCTTCTATTTTACTCAGATGTTAATCTATCTTCTAGATTCACCAGATTATTATGGACTATTACTATACCATAGACTTTTATGTATTGATACCCAAGTCAAACTATTATAAACTTTTATTAATCCTTACCCATCTGTAATAGTTGGCTCTTTTTGGTTAGATTTGAGTAATTAAATCATCTAGTCTCACTAAGTTATTAGATGATCTTGGTTACATCACTCATTATATAATGAGATACATATATACATATCTTTTGCACTCAAGTGTGTTGGTTAATAAATGATACTCTTAACAACCAAATCACCACTCTTCCTATTCCAGGTTAGGGGCACCTCCCAACTCTCCCTTCTCCAAGTATTACACCACTATGATGCAACCTAGTTTACCAATTGTAAGTTCACTCATCTTCCTAAACAAAATATGGATGAGGTTACAATTTCCCTTCTCTAGTCTCCAGTGCTCTAGAGCCATTACTACACATCATATACTCAAGTGTATTCTATCTATTCTCTTTATTTATGCTACTTTTATTACTACTCATATATAAATTATATGTATTGATTACTTTTTGGTGTACTCTTTGCTAATAGGTAATAGTCAAATAAAAGAGTCAAATTAATACAAAGTGTGTTGTACACACTAGGGTACATGTTTTATTCTCCTTTAAACTAGTAATTTTAGTTTTGTGTATAACTAAATTAAAGGATGGAAAATGTAGATACCCATATTTGGCACAAGCATAGTTCATAGCGTTTTGTTATAGATTTTAATGTAAAGATATTTGACTAAGAATTAAATGTTTATTGACATGGTCTTGTATGGGCCCCTTTAGCTTCATTCTACTTTACTTGTTAGTACCTATCCCTTGGGCCTATATATTATGGTAACAACTTTTTTATTTACCATTCTCTAGGGATCCCTATTTGTTATTATATCATTTTTATGTTTTTATCCTTTAGACACCTATGTCTATGTTGAAAACTTACATCAACACAAGTTTCCAACAATGACGCAAGTGTCTAGAATTATCCCTTCATCTATTTTTATATCTTTCACTTTTTTGACCATTTGTTAGTCTCATTTGTTCATTCTATTATCAGCTTTTATGTGCCACTAGGTCTTAATTTTAAATCAAGGTATACATATATATACAAAGGTTATATTCTTATTACACCACCTAAAAACATTGATCAAGCAACTTTTAACTAGTAAGTATTTTACATTACTATCTATAAAATTGCACTACATTACTAAATTGAACATCTAAAGCACCCAAAATATCACCATACTCTAATATTTTTTGTGCCAAGGGTTACTATAATAGAAAGAGCATATAGTTATATAGTTACAATTACACACACATTCCTAGAAGGGAGAACTACATGTGAGTCTAAGGCCCTCTTTAGAGTATTAGCTATGTAGGAAACACTTAGCAATAATTGGGGTCATTAGGGTTCACTTGAATCATGTGTTAACCCATTTTTACCAATTTTTAGGAGTCAAAGGCAAAGAAACTAGGGTTTTATTCATTGGATGGATCTTGTGCATAGGTGGATATAATTTGAGGTACAAAGTAGTAATACATTTGATAATGTAGGCATGGTACAAATGTGGATCCATTATTGTTTGTATCTTGGACTAGACACCTGTGTCAAAGATAAATACCTGTATTAATACAAATGTCCCTATTTAATGCAATCATCTGATCAACAAAAATAGTCAAAACACATAATGAACAAGACCCAGGATTTTAATATAGTCATATGATGATTCTTGATCATTTATACTCCAAAATAGAATATCAAATCAGATATGCTTTCTCTTATCCCTTAATTACTTTGTATTTATTGTATTCATTATACATGTGTGAATAGGTAAAGTATTATATTTATAGTATGTATTACTGAGTTATAAATATTGTAATATTGCATTCAAAATAGCTTTTATTTATTCTATGTTTCTCTTGTAGAACTCTAAAAAGCATCAAAATAATAACCTATGTGATTTTGATCACCTAGGATCCCAAAAATGGGCATGGGGAGAGACTATTAGGATAAGCCACACACAACAAACAATAAAATAGATGAAAACACAATTTTTTTAAAGCACAAAATTCAAATGTTGGTTCATTTTATTCACCAAACTAAAATGTGTGCAAAATGTGTTTGTATTTTGAGATAAACCACTTCTTTGACAATCAAAACCTACATAAAACATATTAGTGTTTGGAATTGTGGTCTTTTAAAATCAAGAGGAATTTGAAATGATGTGTTTTTAAGTCTCAATAAACTATCATAGGGTGATACCACCATGTATTAGGGTGAATATACTGATTCTAGAATCAATACCACCAATTTGTATATACAAAATATAACACAAAGAACTAGTGATTCCACCAATTAGTAGGTGACATCATTGTTAGATGGGGTGATTCCATTGATATGCAAGTTGATATCATCATTTTCATAAAAACACATGTATAATTAAAATATAAATATTTTTTATATTTATACTATCAATTCCATTATTTATAATTATAGTATCACCAAAATACAAGAAAAATAGATAAAAAGTTGCCTTCACATTTACACCAATATGCAAGTCAATCGAATTGATTCATAAGTCAATTTCATCATTTTAATTTAAGATTATGTTATTTCCATGAATCAATAGTTTGAGTGGAAGTTGAGAGCATTTCCACTTTTTCATAGTGCGATTATGCCTATACATATGTCAATTCTATCATCCACCTGAAAAACATAGAAAAATAAAAAATATAGTAAAATTGATATCACTGATTACCAGGTTGATATCACCGTTTATTATAAGTAATTCCATTGATTATTAGAGTTTTTCTACCACTAATCTAGGAATGGAAATTTTTCAAATTTAGAAGAAAAAAAGTGAAATTAAGATCAATTTTGAGCTAATTTCCAAATTAAATTTTGAATTGTATGATGCTTTAAAGGAGAATGTTAGGTATTAGTCCCATTGGACATGTCATATGTGATCACACAATTTCAAAGGAGGTTATTTTATTATTAGCATGAAAATAAAATCAAAACAATAAAAAACTTACATCCTAGGAGTATATCCTTGGATTGGGTAAGGTCTAAGAAGTGACAAATAAATAAAAAATAGAATACAAAATAAAATGATTATACCTTCTTCATGGATGTCTCCTTCTAGCCAAAATTCAAGTTTAGATTGGCCCAGATTTAGTTTCTATAAGATTTGATCAATGTCGTGTAATCATTTCAATGCCATTTGCCCTTGTACTACAGACAATTGATTTTATAATACTTGGTGCTTAATAGATGATGACCTTAGGATTTGGCAAAGCTTCATTACACTATTTGGTCATGTTTGAATGAGGAGGAAGCCCTCCAATTTATATACTTGGCTAACAAATATGAACTATTAGATCAAATGGAAGATCAATGTATGAGGATCAATCCTATAATGGGAGGTAAGCATTAAATGTTATGACATGGAGTGTGTAAGTGCTTGTAAGGAGATCCATTCACAAGGTTTTGGAGTGTATAAGTGCATGGCATAGACATTGTTTGCACTCCTCTCACCTTTCATTAAACTTTCCTTGTGAAGAACACCCTTGACGTTTGGAAAATGATTTTAGATTGTCAAGTGGGTGAGTGATGTAGGAAATTAGGAATTTATGAATTATAAAATAGGAGTTTCTAAAATCTATGTAATTTTCCATTAGAAGATGATTAAGCTAATTAAAAATGAGAACTGATGTGGATTTGGTGGGATAGGATGTGATAATAGAAGAATATAGTAATTGATCAAAATGGGAGGGGGCAGAGGGAATAGTGACAGACTAGGAATGTTAGTGTGAATAGAAGAATTGATTAGATGATTTAGAAAAATGTTAGTGGATGTTTAAAATCAACACAAAGTGTTTGATTTAAGTTATCTACACCATGTATGATATGTATGTCTTACATCACACTCATATACATAGTGAAATGCATGTGTATGAAAATAATATGCCATCTACCAACATGTGATAAATAACATATGCAAACAATGTAATCTATAAACTCATGTCATGCTTATGTCTTTAATTTTTATTTTTTTGAATATTTGAATGTTTTTTAACTTTATTATTTTTTACATATTTTTTTGTATTTTTAGAATTTATTTGAATATGATGATCATATATCCATCAATAAGTCATCCTTGTCGACATTGAATTTGATAAATCACAGCTTGTCCTTGAGATTATGTTAGTGCATTGATGTTTCTTCTCTTTCTTATAATTTTTTATATTATCTTGAAATATTTTTCTTTATGTGGGTATTATTTCCATCATGTTGTATCCTGATTAGATTTCCTTTATCTGAGAAGGAAATGTATTGATATGTCATATTTAGTATGGCCCCCATTTGTTGTAATCATACCTATCCTAATTGTAATGTCACTTGATGAATAATAGGCATGAGCCATATGTATATATTAACAACCTTTTCTCCATAGGTAATGGGTAAAACAATATATCTAAGGGATTCTTTGAAATATGTGGCATATTATAATTCATTGATATCATGTTCCAATTATCATAAAGTTGTGATATTGCATATTTTTTCCAATTTACCTCCACCAATTAGAATGTGTCTCAAATATTCACCCTTGATGCATACTACAATGGTCAATGCCTCATGTTGTGGCCACTAATGAGTTCTTATTTTGTATTTGCAGAGTTTATCCTTTCAAAATCTAATGTGATTTGTTTTTGTTTATCTTGTATTACCTAAATAATGACATCGCTCTTATATTTTTGAATCTTATCTTGTAATATTTAATAGTGATATGTGTCATCTTCCATGATTATATTATAATCACACTATGATATGCCTTTTTTATGTGATAGATGTCTTATTTCTCAGAGCCTAATAGTTGGTAGTACCATTAATTTGTTAGAAAGTAGTATTTATAGTATAGTACTCGGTGTATCTTAGAGATTTGTTAATTACAATGGTGAAAGTGTCACGTGTTTGAAAGCTCCACATTATTTGCTGAATTATACCCATTAATTTTGGTGGAAGATGAAATATATGACTGCTCTTGTTCCTAAGTCACACTTGATTTTACAAAAAAATGGCTTAACAATGTTGGTATCATCGAAGCATCATAGCATGATATAATAATTCAAATCTGATTTTTATGTTGATTTTATTGAGTATTTGACATTATTATTTTTCCTTTTCCCTTAATTGATTATGCTTGAGTATAAACCTTTGCATTATGAGTGCTTTTCATATATGAATTATCCATATATTCTCTTGGACCAGCAGGTGTGAACATGTTACGAGACAAGTATTCATTTGGATCAATGGGATTAAAATTTAACTTAAGTAATTTGTCATCTATTGTATCTTTCATATAATTTTCATCACTATCATACCAATATGTAACTATTCCATTAGGGTATTATGAATTAGCCAAAATATGGAGGTTTAGGATTTCCTTTTCTTGTTCAATATTAATTTATAGTGTTGCCCTTGTAGTTTCATTAATATGTATAATTAGTTCCTTATAATTTACTTTGCTTGATTTTCCCACCTTATATGTATAATTTTGGTCTGGTCGGATGGGTTATCTTTATACCACTATAAAATTCTCCTCAAAATGTGATTGGCTCTCATCAGTAGATGATGTCATTTTGTAATATTGAGAAGGGTGATCATCAGTAGGAAGAGTAAATGCATAACCATCATTTATGAATTTTATACATCTATGTAGTTTAGAGGGTATTTTTTCCATGGTATGTATAAAATATTGACCCAAAAATATATTTTAATGTAAATAAATGGGCATGACATGGAATAAAGTAGTAATTATTTTAGGTCTTGATCTCAAATCCAATGATAGTGACCCAAATGAATGATGTGGTGTGTTATTTAATGTCTATAGGATTTACTCTAATTTTTTATTTATATGTATACTTATTCCCAATTAATACAATAAAGCCATATTTCAAATTTTCAAACCCAAGCTATCATCTACTAGCACATGTTTGACTACATTGGTTCAAATCTCATCTTGAATGAATAATGGTAAATTTTGGTAAATTTGATCAATAGTGTGTTTAGGATATAAATATTCCTTATTAATGGAAATATTTTTTTATATATCCTTAAATGTATTCATAATAGATGAAAAACATGTCAGATGTGTGTCACTTAGGAGAGTTGTCTCGCCCAATGTTTATATGTAAGATATCATTGTAAATAGTTGATTTTTTTAGTAACTCAAGGATAGAAATATTACCATGGGTATTCTTTAGTTGATCAATGATATTATACCATTTAGATTTATTAGTTTACCTCATGGGATATAGAGGGATTTGAGGAGGATCATGTTGACTATTTATTTTATGTCACACTTTACTTTGCCTAGTAGTCACAACATGGACCATATATAGCAATATGAGCCATGGGAAAATAATGAGGGTGAGATGGTAGTATGTACAACATTGAGATCTATGAAGAGGAGGAACATAAGGATTTATTCATTCCCTTTGTTGTTTATTAGTGATGCATAAAAACTTGGATTGGATACTACAGTAATATGAATTAAGGGAGGCTAGATATGATTCCTTGTCGATTTGATCTTTATTATTAAATTCAGATTGAATCCAACTTATACATATCCAAGTAGAAATAAATGAAAAAAATGCAATCTGATGTATCTGGCTATCTGAGTAGTTGCATTAGTCCTAGATAGTTGTGTCGATGCTACTATCTAAGTCTAATGATTATGTAATGTGAATAATATCTACTAAAATAGGATGCAACCATATAGATGTTTCTATTTTTGGCTTCTCTTTTACTCTAGTACATTCAAATATGGGTCACGTACTGTCACTCCTTGTGAGATGTCAAAACCCTAGATTTCCATCTTTAATGTGAGCTTAAGGAAAAATGGGTTAGTGGGCACATAGTGTCAAGTTGACCACAATGACTCTGATATCAATTGAAACTTCCTACATAGCCAATACTCTAAATGAAGGCCTCGTACTCATTTATTTCCCCCTATATATTGGCTTATGTATGAATCATGCAATGTGTGTAAAGTAATTACAATAGTCACCTAGCTTATAACTTGGAAAATAAGACATTATGATTATTCCTTTAGTAATTAAAACTTGTAGATGTGTTATACCTATAATTGTATGGAAATAGGGAAGCTTTGATCAATTAAATGCTTTATGGAGTGATTTTGATAAGTGCCTTTGTCTCTTTGATCTGATTGCTAGGTTTCCTAGGTGAGGAATGAATAAGGGTTGATATTTTATTTATACCAATCCTATCAAAAGATAACTCATATTAAAAACACTTAGGCTAACCATTGGAATACATTTCATTTTCAAATTAGATGAATTTAGGGAACTAAACACTTGCATCGAGGTAGGACAGTAACATCGATGTTACTATCTACCATGGATGTTAGTGTCCATGGAGTAGCAAAATAGGTATAGGCTCAAAACTTCCAAGGGTGTAAGATAAATACATTTTAAGCATTATGAGTAAGATAATATGGCTATGTCATCAATATAAGACTATTCAAACTAAGATATAGGCCAAGGGGCATAAGATATAGCATATAAGAGGCTAGCAAGAGCAAGGCATGTATATAACTAAGCAAAATAGCTAATGTTTGAGTTTTCCAAGTGTTCAAGATTGAGGTATTATATAATCATAAAATATTTCCTACATTTTCCACCTTTATTCTAGTAATGAAATTTATATTTTAAAGGAATAAGTACGTAGATGTGTATTCCCACCTTATTTTTTCTTGAGTTGAAATTGAGTGCTTTGTTGGTGACTAACCTACAATTGAGAGCATGTTATAGCATAAAATTAGTGCATATAATATAAGTTAATAGTACTTTAAATAGATGAAATTTGAAAGAGTAAGGTTTAGGATTACATGTGTGTTGATGTAACCTCCTTGCCTATCAGCAAGTTGTTTTGAAAATGATGTATCAATAAAAGGCTTTGAAACTAATATTAAGATAAATATAGATAAATATTTAAAGTGCATATATCCAAGGAGATAGATAGAGAGATATTGGAATGCACATTCCCATAATATTTGGAGTAAAATTGAGTTGTCACTTGGTAATTTAGATTAGCTCAACTATGTAACCCAATGATACTTATAAATTGGTGAGGTTGGATAATACAATTAGATCCAACTTGAAACTTGAAAAGATTGAATGATTTGATCACCTTAACCATACCAAAAAGGTGAACTGACTATGGTAGTAAATTGGCTCAATATGGTCCATAAAATTTTGTAAGGTATCAGTATGTGCAATGGTTTTGGAATCTAAAAATGAATTGGATTTTAAAATATTATTTACATATTGAAAGAATATGCACCTTAGATATGTCTCATACTAAAATTATGTATAACAATGGTACCAATGTATATAATTCTACCACAACTATGAATTTGAATCATATAACTATGTGCTTTGGCTAATTCAAATAAATGTGTAAGTTTGGAAGACATGCTTCCAAAGCATGCCCCCACTATATGTGGAGAAATCTAAAAATTTATATAAGTACCAATGTAGAGGTCATGTTTCCAAAACATGCCCCCACTATAAATTAGATGCGTTGAATACTAAATAGGTGTGGAGAACATGCTTCTAAAGCATTTGTGAACTAATATAAGTACCAAATATTGAATGAATCTGTAGAACATGCTTCCAAACCATGCCCCCATTAAATCTAAGAAATTTTCCAAGTGTGGAGAACATGCTTCTCAAACATGCCTCCACTAATATCCCCCCTATTTTTGAGGTGAGATGAATATGGTAACTTGGATTTACCTCACCTCAAAAGGGTAATACAACTATATAATCTATGAATGTAACCATGTAGCATATAGAAAGAAAATGTTTAGGTAAATATATCATTGAAATACATAGAACCAATATGAGCACATGTAGGCCTAAGATACATGATAAAGATCATGGCAACATATAGATAGTAATAGTATAAGCTCAACAAGCAAATAAGCACACACATAAGATCACTCAAAATCAAGTCAACAAGTAATAGTCTAAAGAAACTTTGAATAAGGGGCATGTTCAAATGCCACACATACAAAGGGATACGACTTAGTTAAATGTCCATACAAAAAATAATGGCATTATGAAAATGTCAAAAAAAGTATACATAGGCATGGGGGCTGCAAGCAAAATGGAGCATATTCAAATGCTCAAACAAGTAATATAAGACACTCAAGTAAGTGCATAAAATAAAGCATAAGCAACCATCATAAACATGTCATAGTGTCCCATAGATCCAATGTGTTAGAAAAGTATGTCAAGTGTATGGAATATGAAGTACCCTATGTAAGATATAATCATAGATAAGGAATGTGTAATTACATAAGATCCCAATCGTGATAATATGATGTGACCATAAAATGATATAACTTGGAAGTATCAAGATCATAGAAGATGGATGCCCCCAACATCCTAAAAACATGAGCAGAGGTAAATCCCAACACCCATAAGTGCATATAGTCATGTGTATATATATATAAATATTATTATATATAGGAGTAAATGATATGATATCCCTCGACATGAAACTAACATATAGATGCCAAGGAGCCAATAATATATGTAGGTGCCAAAAAATATTTTTGGATTTTTGAATGTTTTGATTTTTTTTGGTATTTTTGGAATTTGTAATGAGGAAATATCATTTTATGATGCCATCTAATGGATGGTCATAGATATATCACCCACTCTAAACCTTACAACCTTAAGTTGGATATTTTACATTGTTTTCATCATGAATGGATAGGTTAAAAAGGTACATATCATGTTCCTCTTCACATTTTTCATGTGTAGTAGAAGATGTAATGCTATCATTTGAAATATGTATTAATGTGTCTATGTGAGGAAATGAAATACCTTACTAATTTGGATCAATGTTTGCTTCCATTTGGTATAGCCAAAGAGTTATTAGTGTAAAATCATATGGAAATGTGGTAGGCATAATCCAAACCCATGTTTGGATCACTTTAGTACCACAAGAAATTGGTATTTTTATGTTGTCCAAGGAGTCCTTCCAAGTGACCTTTTATAAGTCTTGTAAGTTAAAATAGAATTGTTGAAAATGTTTTATATTACAAGTGGGTTTTGTTTGTGTAGGATCAATATGGTTATGCTAAAAATAAGCACCACCATGTATAATGTAATTGTTAAATTTTGCTATCATGGATGCCTTTTGAGTTGTTGTGAAGCTATTTCCTTTTGAGGATCATCAAATGTAATCTTTTAGTCATCTATGAGGTCTTGTATCTTATGTTTCAAGGTAAAACATATGTTTTTAGAATGCATAGGGCCTTGGTGATAGTCACAAAAAGCATTTTCATCATATATTTTAGGTAGAGGTTTATTTATATCAACCTCTATAGGAGGAAAGAGAGATATAAGATGACACTCTATAAACCATTAGAATAATGAAGTGGGAGGCTCAGGTAAAAGTGAGAACTCTCTCATCAGTGCATTAGATATCATAGTCTTATTAGGTTTTTGTAATGGAATAATATGATTCTATAACTCATGTAATAACTTTATCATATTGATATGTGGCTCTTTTAGGGATTCACAAGCACAAACCCTAGGCATTTAACTTTTAAACATTTATACATGTACCATCAAGGGATGTTGGAAGGGTTTTATGGTTACCCAATTTTTGTATAATAGGATGATTTGCCTTACCCTTTGAAGAGGGAATATAATGAACTTGGTATGAGGGATGAGAGATGTCATCCTTATTAGGATTGGAGAGGGGAATATAATCCTATTTTTCCTTTTGAAATGTTCTAAATATAAAAATGAGGACCAAGTAAGAGAGTCATACAAATTCTAGGGAGCAATCCATGTTGCACATATTTTATGATAATCAAGGATCAATAATAGGAAAAGAAATCAAAAATCCCTAACTGACCTAGGGTTTTGTGTTCAAAGATCAGGTTCACCAAATGTTTAACCCTAATTTTGGATATGGATCCTCTTGGGTAGATAGGGTTAATAATATAGAAATGATAAGGCACAAGGGTGATAATCAAATCTATAGCATGCCAATTAAATGCTAAACTCAAATATACCATATATTAAATTTATTAAACTAAGATAAGTTATTAACAAAAAGTATAACTATGCTAGATATATAAATGACAAAAAAGTGATGTACTTAGTTGGCTCTAATGATAATTCAAATCTGGATCTAGAATAGGCATAAATCAGGTTGAAAGGAGACTATGGAATAGTCATCAGATGTTAGATATGATGCCTCTGGTTATCTAGATAGTTGCATTAGTCTTGGATAGTTATGTTGATGTTATTGTTCAAGTCCAAAGATAATATCTTGTATGAAATATTTTTTGAAATATGATGAAAACACCTAGATGATTTGGATTTGGTTTCAACTTCTCTTTGGTGCATTCAGATCTGGGTCATGAACTATCACTTTGTATGAAATGGAAAATCCCTAACTTTCTATCTTCAATATGACCTTATGGGAAAATGGGTTAGTGGAAACATGATGTTGAGTTGACCCCAAAGAACCCTCTATCAAATAGAACTACCTACATATCCAATAATCCATAATATGGCCTCAGACTCATGTAGTTCTCCCTTGTTTGTTGGCTTGTGTGTGAATCATGCAATGTATGTAAATCAAGTATAACAATGACCTAGTTAGTAACATGGAAAATAAGACCTTATGACTACTCCTTTAGTACTTTAGCCCTTTAGATGTGTTATACCTATGAATAGTATGGAAATAGGGAATATTTGATCAATTTAATGCTTTATAGAGTAATTTTAATAAGTGATTTTAGTCTTTTTGGTTTGATTGCTAGGTTTCGTAGGTGAGGAATGAATGAGGGTTGAAATTGAATTTATAACAATCCTTTCAAAGATAACTCGTATTAAATCACTTATTTTGACCATTGAAATACATTTCATTTAGAAATTATATTAATTTATGGCACTGGACACTTGCATCAAGGTATAGGACAATAACGTTGATGTTATTATCTATTTCAGACATTAGAGTCTAGAGAGTAGCAAAATTGGTACATGCTTAGAACTTATAGAGGTATAAGATAAGTACATTTTAAGCATTTTGGGAAATATAAGATGTATGTGTTATCATTAAAATACTATTAAAACTAAGATATGGGCTGAAGTGCACAAGTAGAGTAGATGTGAGGCTTGCAGAAGCAAGGCATGTGTAGAATTAAGAAGAAAAACCAAGGTCTGAGTTTGCCAGGTGTATAAGACTGAGGTGCTAAAAATATCATATACACATTATTTCAATTAAACATGAGTCTCTTGATTTATATAGATCTCTTGTAATTTTTTAGATGGCATTCAACCATAAAAGTAAGGTATATCCCTTTACCCACACTCAAAATCTAGATAATCAACAAACTAGGTTTTAGGCCTAAAGACTAGGCCTTATTTATTGAGATTCTAGCCTTTTTAATATATATTTGAATCCATACCAGTTTTAATTTATATTAAAATAGATTCTTATAACCTTGCCTTTTATGATTCAACCAACAAAGGTGGTATTACCTTTTTTGATACCTTGATATCTTCAATCAAAACATACACAGGGTTCTCTAGGCCTTGTTTAGGCTTGTTTCACTTACTTAATTTAAAATGAATATAAAAATGATCTATAATGCTTCTTGATGATTCCTTATATCCACACATGTCATATAATACAATTTTCAAGGTTAAATTCTCTTCTTGGATCTATAACTCATGAAAACTGACTTGCAAGAGTTTAGAACTAACACCACTACGTCTTCATATTATGTTTTTGTGATTTATATTTCTATACAAATCCAAATGGAATAAAACATATTTTATCCTTTATAGGACCCATAAACACACAAGCCTATCAAGTTTTAGCAATTTTGGCTAGTTGGTTTGAAAGATATTTAAGTTTCCTCCTACTGAAACCCTAGATCAAGGTTTAGCACAGTTTACAGGCTGAGAACAATAATTTAATGAAAATTTCAAGTTTAATAAATTATATTAGATTCTAAAAGGTGGGAAATAAATTCACAAACATATTAAAACATTAATCACATACCCTTTAATCACTTTTAGCCCTGAATTTTATAAAGCAACCTTTATACAGTCTATAATTTCCTTGGCATAGTCCCCTTTTAGGCCTATAACTTAATCTAAAGATAATTTATCACCTTAAAAATAGATAAAATATCACAAAGACATAATTACAAATCCATGCATGAATATATCAAAGTAGTTCAATTGGAATAATAGTCTTTTATTCAAATATGAACATTCAATACTTTTTTTTACACCAAAGACCTAAACCTCTTATCTCTTCTCCTCTTTATACTTTCTTAATATCCTAATCACATGGTTTGAGGATTATCAAGTTGTTTTTATATGTCTAATGTTTTTTTCTCAAAAAATACATCTAGGATCTCTCAACCACTTGATGACTCATCAAAACATGCTTAAATTAGTTATTTTCCTATGTTACACACACCTTGAATGGATCTAAGGCTAGCTCAAGTTAGATATATGATTAAAAGACACATAATATAAAAAATTAGACCCTAAAGATCCCTTATATTTAGAGAAAAACCTCTTCAACATACCCAAAACCTCACAAACTACCATTTACAAATGGATGCATATGCTTTGTAAGTTATCCCATGAGCATTTTTTTTTATCCCACATTCATGGGAAGTACTAGTTCTTTAGATTATAATTTGTATATAAGTAAGTTTTGAGGCTAATGAAGTATCCACAAAATTAATGTATTGATCTTGATCAAAGGAGGTTGCCCCATTGAAGTGGCCTACGATCAATTCAATCTTTTCAAGTGTTCTATTAGATTTAATTCATGTTGTTAATTCCTATTATTTTATGTATTTTTATTAATTATTGTAAGAGGATCCTCTCATCTAGTATCAGAGCCCTTTTCAAGGCCAACTTTTTTCCTTCAGAAAGTCTTCACTTTGTTCTTCTACATAATAATTTTTCAAAAATAACTTTGTTGTAATACATAATTTATTTAAGTATTTTCCTATAACACAATAGTATACTTTAGATTAAGGTAAAAACCTAACCGCATAACTATGGGAAGTGTTTGGGAAAAAACCCTAAAACTCATTGTGAGGAGTACTATAGGAACCCCAAAGTATCTAGCCCATTGAAAGGACTTACCATTAAAACAAGCAATGACCCCTTCTTGATTGAGTAGTTCCCATCTGTGAGGAAAACCAAGAGCTATCACATAGAGGTAAATCTATGGCCAGAACATTTCTAGAGAGCAATACTCGCTTGGATGGCATTAGTGGCTAGAGTGATATTTTCAAAACCCTTAAGTATCCATTAAAACTTAGGGCCCATTTCTATAAGTTTCAAAATATTTCCAATAGACTCAAAATAATCAATCAACATAATATCTACAAACTATCAGAGGACTTTCAAGTAGATATTTGATAGAATCTAGAATCCACAAACCATCTATAGAGTATCAGTAGACTCTCAAAGGACTTACCACCAGATAGATCACAAAAATGAGAAATGAGAAATCAGTAAAAAAAAATCATTTTTTTGTAATATCTCTCCATCTGTATCCCCATTGATCCTCAAACTTTATCTAGACACCTAAAATTCTATTCCCTATATTTTCTTATTTGAGGTCCCATATCCCAATTCCACTCCTAATTCTTGCAAATCTCAAATTTCCTTTTTTTTGGGTTTTGTTGTAACTTCTATTTTTATTTGTTTGCCTCAAAAAAATTCCACTGTGTTCATAATCTCATTCTACTCCTTTGTCCCTCTGACAAAGTTTCTAGTTTTTCCATTTTTACTCCTAAAATTATCCTCACCTTCGTCAATCATACTCCCACTATGAAAAAAAATTATTAAAATCCCCTTTACCTCTTTTATTTTCATGCAAATTCTAAACTTTCCTTACTAAATGTCTTAACTCTAGTTTTCCTATCCATTACCAAAAATAAATCTAATATTCAGGTCATGGTAGTAATGTGAACATGAGAAAAAAACATGGACGATGAAATTGCCACCCTTAAGACCCACATCAAAGATCTTGATGAAAAAATTCTCAGCCTTAGTCTTCAACATACCACCATGAACAATAGATGACATCCAGAGTCTTCTTCAAACATTGGGTTTTCTTCTTCCAGTAATTATCATGGACTGAAGCTTAATTTTCTTTAATTTAATGGTGTAGATCCAACTGGATGGGTCTATCACGCATAACAATATTTTAGTCTACATAATACTTTTGATGTTAACAAGGTCCCACTTGCATCCTTTCACTTGGAAGTTTAAGCCCTTCAATGGTATCATTGGTATACCAAAGCTCATGATGAAACCATATGGACTGAGTTTTGCACCTCCATTTTACAATGGTTTGGCCCTACTATTTTTGATGACTTCACTAGAGTACACACTAAACTTCACCAAATAGGAACCATGAGAGAATATCAATTAAAATTTGAAAAAATGGTGAATCACATAAAGGGATTATCTAATGAATTCTTTAGGATTTGTTTTTTTAGTGGATTGAAGGATGTAATTCAATTTGAGGTCAAAATGTTCTGGCCCAACATGATGATGGAATCCTTAAGGTTGGATAAGTTGGTAGAGGACAAGATTGCATCTCAACAGTAATTCAAATCCAATTTTGCTCCATTCAAAAATATAGCTCCACAATTATCTCAAACAATTTTATCCCCCATAACCACTCCTATCAATTGTTTGATTGAATCAAAGGTGTAAGCTCATAGATAAAAAGGACTATGTTATAATTATGATGATAAATTCACTTAGAGACATCGATGTGTCAAGCAAAAGCTCTACCTATTGGATGTGGAATCTCCACCTAAAACTAAATATTAGGAAGATATTTAAGATATAACAGATGCTCCAAAAGAATCTCAACTGATTGTGGAACCTGATTCTTAGGAAGATGATCTAGGCAATAATCTAGATGACAATTTGGTGACAGTTCCACCCCAATTGATGACGGAACTTTCAGGAGCCATAACTTTTGCACCGTAGCTCCAATTGACTCCCCATTAGAACCATTGGAAATCTAAGAATGAGGAGAACATCATGAGATGGTATTGATATTTTATCAATGAATTTTGACCCTCAAAAACCCAATAGAAGTGCCCCAAATTTCAATTTTAGTAGTGTAGTCTAAAAATAGTAAGTTTCTAAAAATAGTAATTCCTCAAATTTTGTATTGTTTTAAATCTTGGAAGTTGAACCACTTGATCTCCATTGATATTAGTGACCTTCCACATCCTCCCCATGCTTTAAAAATGTGTATAAATGAAGAGGTAACCTAAAATGTGAAGACAGACATCTCTTCCCAAAGATAAGCATATATTTGTATTGCGATCTTGAGTAGTACTACATCTCTTCTCAAAGAATGTATTGTTACTATGATTTTTATATGCTATTTAAATATTTATCAACTAGAACTTTTGAGTTTTGGATCAGAAGACCAACTAGAGATCTCTCTCTATGCCTTAGCAGGAGTCACTACCCCACAAACCATGTGTGTCAGGGGGTTACACTAGTAGAATTTGGCAAATAAATGACTACATGACTAAAAATTTTAGTCACAAAAACTAAAAATGTCTAAATTATACTAATGTTTTTTAACGTAGCTATAAATGAGTGAATAAATGACTAATTTGGTCATCGACTAAAAAATTATTTAGTCATAAAAATAAAAATGACTAAATAGTTACTCATGCTAATTAGACAAAAAACTTTAAAAAAATTCTAGTGGGAGTGTATTACACATGAGTCATTATTAATTGAATATCTTCTCATTTTGTTAGTTGGTAATTATCTTAACACTGAGGCATTTTGGGTTATAGCAGTGACTTGAATGGGTGATAAAGTTTGTTTAGAGAGGACCTAGAGACTTCTGAAAAGGCAGGTAAGGAATTCAAAGTTTTCTGCAAAGAATTTGAAGTTGATGAGGCCCTCTACAGTGAAGTCATATTTTGGGATGCCCTCTGTAGTGAATTCAGAGGTAATTAAATATGTTCATTACATTAAACACAAAATCTATAACTTTTTGATTGGTGACTTACAGTAGTTACATAAGCAAATGAGTACTAGGACCATATAAGTAGTTTAAGGTTTAAGGGACTATTTTTTCATTAGTTTCCTCTATGAATTTTTGAGCATATGGGAATTGAACTTGTAACTCAAGTGAAACACCACCTTCTTATAATTGTTGGAAGAATTCCATATCCTTAAAGCGCATAAAAAAACTATAGAATTGGCACTGAGGATTTTATTTATGAATTCAACCCAAATGCCATTTCCTAATGCCTCCATAAAAGTTTGTTGAGCCAACTCTAGTTCATCACACTCAACATGAAGAACCCCAATGTTGATTAACAATTCAGTGGATACTTCTTCTCTACTCTTCTTTAGAAGAGACTTTCTTATCTTAAGAGAATATAAGGTTGTACTGGGGTTTGAGAATATTAATAACTCACCCATCTTGATAAATGTATGGGCATCATGTGGATCTATGTAAGTTGCCTTTCTTAAAATTTTCAAATCCTATTGTTGGTTCTCAAATTTACAATATGCAAAACCTTAAAAGGATGTCAATCTTTTTGATTAGGTTATGCAACTAATTTGGCCAACTGACAGAATCAACCCAAGTGGTTAGAATTTTCTACACTTTAGGCTTTGCTTTGCCCAAGTGGGTGTTACCTTATATTCACCAATGATTAATTACTCCTCAAATTTGTTGGTGACTTTAGAGAAAATTAAGGGATTTATGTAATTTTTTAAATTAGATCATCCAATTCACCCTAATCCAAACTGGAATATGATTTGAATTAGATTTTACAATAGAAAATTATAATTATAATTTTTTAATATGATACAAGGAAATGATTTTGGAAAATAATTGATCGATACCTTTCTCAACAATTGGGTAATGAAGTCTATTCACAAAAATATTTGTGCTTTCTATCTAACCACAACTTGAATTACTTGGCATGGAATTATCTATGACTGGTATAGACATGTAAGATTATTATTACCTAGCTCTTCTTAATTATCCAAATTGAATCCTCTAAGTTACAGTGATCTATTCAATGGATTTCAATCCCCACTTGATGAAACCCAATTGGATAAACCACCCAAAAATAGTAAATGTATTTTGAATAACTAAACATATACTTGATATCTTAATTCAAATAACAAGGAGAAATAAAAATGGAGACAACTAGATAAAGTACAACATGAATATTCAATAAGTAATAGAGAACCAGATATATGCCACCAGAGAAATGTGGTTTGCTTTTATTGATATATCTTTGAAGAGCAGGCTTTACAATGTCTTTTTCCAAAATAAAATTCTCATAGGGATTTCCCAAGGTCTTAGTTTCCTTCTTATAGGGGTGAAGGAAGCTACAAGCTTCAGACCTTTCACATTCCAAAAAATGACTTTTCATATACCCACCCCTTAATATGACCTATTACAACATATACTTTTTGACAAGTCTTAAAAAGAGCACCAAATATATTTTAAATACATATTCGAAAGCATAAAAACAAGAAAAAGACAAAAGAAGAGGACATCTAAGATTTGTTAGTACCATGTTAATGTCATCTTGATGCTCATTGCTCTTCTACATACTTGGCTTACTTATTCTTCAGTTGTCAAATACTGATTCTCCCATTGGTACACTATGAAATCATTAGGCCACTTATATTCTTGGATTTGGAGCAGGTTGGCCTGGTGATCTTTCCATATTTTGTCTAGTAGAACTTTGACATCAATGATGAACTTTGCATATCTATAATCCAAAGCAATTACTCTATCCAAAATGATATTGAAACTGATAATATTTATATTTTGATCTTTTTTCAAGAAATCAATTACTTGAGAAACTATTTGACCATAGTCACTTTTCCATGCATCAAAACCTTTGATCTTTTTATCCTTTATCAAAATGAAAGGAATAAACTGGTGTTTGAAGGTAGCAAAAGAATCAATCTTTGCCTACATTTTTTGGCTCTCACCATTCACATACTAAAATTCATCCAAGAATATTTTTCATTATCTTCTTTTTTGGTTTGAGTGAGGCCGGAGCACCTAGATCTCTTTGTAGAACTTTGCATAAGGTTAGAAATGTATGGTGTGTAGGTTGCCATTTCTTATATATTGGATCCAAAATATAAGGACTGACCTTCAACTGATTAATGGCCTGAGATAAGGAAGAATAGCATTCATGCACATTTCCCAACTTGTCAACAACCAATTTTACTCTATATTCAAAAATTTTCTCAAACGCCTCAAGGATTTTGAATTTGGCCTCATCCTTTGTCTTTTCATTTTGCTTTTTCAAATATACAATTTCTTTCTCCAACTTCAACTTCAATGCATTCAACTGATCAACTAGGACTGTATTATCACTAGTTATTTATGGCACAGGGGCTTACTATGGCACAATTTCTTGGCTTTGAGAATTAACACCCTTCAATTGTTGCTTTAGTTTGACATTTTCCAAATATAGCCTATTCAATTCATCATTCATCTCAATTTGAGTTTTTTTATAGTCGAGCAATCATTGCTCCATTTTATTGACAATAGTTTGTGTGAACATTACAGAGTGCAAAATAAGGGTGGTAGCTTCAAGCACTAATGTATCCTAAAAAAAATTCACCACGGTTATTCCCCTCAACTCTAGGACTACATCAAGTAATCTTGGCTTGTTGGTGTTCTTCTATGTGGCCCATATTGCTAGAGTCTCTATCTTTGGGTTAAACCCACAACCACTGACACCATCCTCATAATAAAACTTAGAAACCATCAATGGGTCATCTTGATTTCTCACTTGGTCCAATTAAAACATTTTATTCAATTCAAGGCCAGGGATGATCAGCATATTACACTTCAAAACCATTTGTCTATCCTCATTAGGGCTGACATTTATTTCATAAATTTTCAAATCCTTGAAAGTATGTGTCACAATTTGATCATGTTGAGATTCATTAGCACCCATTTTATTTATTTCCACCTTTTCTTTAAATTCATTCATCTTCATTTTGAGCTAAAAATATTTGAATTATGGGGTATTGATTAAATCATCATCCTTGATGAACCTCATAGAAGCCACAACCCTTTTATCTTCTTGTAGTTTAGGCTCACCTTGTGCATGTTCATCCATTCTTGCTTTTGGTTTGTGTGATTTTGTTTCTAAACCAAAAAGGGGTTGATCAACTTCATCTTCCTCTCCCATATGCCTCAAAATACTAGCCACCTCCTTAAAGTCACCAACTCCTTTATTCATTTCATATGGAACCAGTAGAGAAACATCATCAGTCTTTTGTGTTTTGATAGGTGGTGAATCAAGAATAACTAGATCTTACACTGACATTGCATCTAGACCAGGTTCTTGAATCACAACTCCTATTATATTTTTGATAGGGAGGTTGGTATCCTTTATAGGCTACTTCACATACTTTCCATATATTTTTTCAAAATTATCAAATCTATTCTTTTCAAAGGGTCCTTCTCTTCAATAAAAAATCTTGAAAAATTAAGGTTTTGTTTTCTTTTATCATCCTCAATCTTCTTCAAAATTCCCCATTTTCTTTTCCTATTATATACCTCTTGAAAAGTGACACAATTTTTTATCACATCCTCATCAAAATTGATTTAATAGGATATCCCCATCCTGGTAAGGAGGACTTGTCCAACAAAGTTCATGTGACCCTTTGGATCACAAACCCTAACTGTTCTTGATTTTAAATAATATGTAGCCTTAAAATATGATTTCAACTCCTCCAAGGTATCTACACCAATGTACCATTCACCAAACACAATGGAATCTGGAAGAAATGTGCCCTTTTTTTCATCACATCTTTCTCCATCCAGAGCATCTGCCACATGAATTCAAGAAAATTAATTCTGTTTGGCACAAATTTTGGAAACACGTGGGGTGTTTGAGTACACCCATATACTTTAATTATAGTATGGTCAGGTGAGAAATACCAATAAGCAAAGTTATGTTTGTGACCCTATTATGGCCTATGAGCAAGAGGCCTCAACATTTATCTGACCTCTTTGGTCAATCTAGGATAAAGGCTACCAATGGAATTCATTATTATGACTAGAAAATTATCATGAAACATAACATAGTTAGAGTTTTGACAATGAGTGTCCCATTTGTAACACCATCACTATGTAGGCTATCTATGTCTATTTTGATCAATCATGCTCAAGTCCATCTTATTGGGCTAATTCCTTCTATTCTGATATAAAATTAAATGACACAACAAAGAATAATATTTAAACTCCATAGGTGTCTTGTTCTCCCTTATTTTCAAAAATATATCATGCAATTTATTCTTAATAAATGATGTTAAATCATACTCAACATTAACCTCTGGGTTCTATATTCTCATGGCCATCATCATCATGCCAACAGGCATTCTATCTTGGGCATCAATTCCTAACACTTGATACAACAAAATATTTCCTTTTGAAATACACAACAAATTCATCAACTAGAAAAGGCTCAACTACAGTGGTTGGGATTGAAATCCTTCTATTATTGGCCCCTTTCCTCATGTACATGGGAAACTCATCACTCCTATGTGTATTTCTCAGACTGGTATATTCTTGTTCACTCTTTTTCAAGTCAAATTTTGTGAGGGCTTACTTTTTGAGCATGAAGCAATTAATTATTGCATTTTTGTCCACAGTGACTAATGGTGACCCTTTTGGCAACTTGATAGTTTTGGTGGCTGGATGATAGTGTTATGCCAATATCCTGATCAAATCCACATCAATGAATACATTTGGCACCATAAGCTTAGCCAAATTCAAATTCCATGGGTTTGCAACTAGTCCTTGTCCATCTTGATTTTATAAAAATACCAAAAAAGGTTCCATCCTAAGATAGGGACTTTAGCATCTCAACACCCTTCTGCTACATCCCTAAATAGTTTGTTATATCCTTTGTCAACTAGATTTGGAAAAATGTCCAACAGTGACTATTGAAGGGACCACTTCTTAGGAATAGGGGGTTAAGTTCTCTTACTTGTAGACTCAGATTTATTAGGTGCCATAGTTTGATGCTTTTATGAACTAGGGTTTTGATAATCACTTGCTCTACCAAACTAGTTGAAAACAAAGCAAAAACTAAATACCAACTTTTATGAAGAGAGTGATGAGGTAGACTTACCTGATTGGAAGATGGATAAAGTGTGCACACAGAGCTTGAATTTATCATTTACAATCACCACTAAATTTACTTAAATTATGAAATACAAAGAAATTCAAAATTTTATTCTACTATAGAGTTGGTCATTACACCATTACTTTAGTTCATGCCATGAAATCAACAAATCTCAGCATTCAAGTCTTTCAAACACAAACCATTGATTTGGTCCAATCCAATGGTTGGATGGGCACTTCAGTCATAGGCATCAACGATAACCACTACAGGGTAGTGATATAGTCATTTTAGCATTTAATACTTTACCACATCACTGTAAGACCTATTTAGATCTATCATGAGATCGTAGGAGCTTCTGGATAGTTACACCACATCTTTCACCACTTACCACCACCCTAAAAGCCTTGATACACATCATCACAGGATGGAAAGATATATGTTACCCCTTATACCTCATACCACATTACTGCCAACCTTTGATCTGACCATCACGAGACCATAATATCCTTTAGCATCCCTTCATTGTTTATCGTATCACTGTAAGCATTGGATTTAACACGTTAAAAATAAGGAAATACTAATAAATAAACTAATGAGTTGGTTTCACAACAACCATTTGATTATTGTGATCAATCAAATTATATGTGGATTGTCTAAATAAATACACAACAATATAGTGTTCATGTACACAAGAAAGCAATCCAATAATTATAACAAAACATTCCAAATCAAACTTAACTCTATGAATGAATGTGAATGCTCACTCTAACATTTAGTTAGATGAGACTAATGTGTTAAGGCTACTTCTTTACCTTTAACATCTTTCTTGTCTACTTGAAAAACATTTTTTTATATTGGTTTATTTTTCTTTGAGTGCCTTATACTTCAACTCTTTCTTTGTTTGGATATTTTGGATGGTTATATCCATGTATTTCATCCCTATGGTATGATTTTAGATGCATCTGATATTATCTAATTTCCTATTTTTAAATATGAAATTATGATTTTTTCCTAAGGAAAAAAAGATCATGTATCAACTAAAAAATCCAAAAAATAGAATTGTATCAAATAAGGTAAATCTAATAATAGTAAGCAGTGGAGGAATCTTAAGGGACCACCAAGGTCAACCTTATCTTGTATGCTCATTGGATATTTGGAATGATGAAAATAATTAGGTAGAGATAACATGGTACTCTTAAAGGGGATGTATTTAGTACTATTTTCTCTTCTTACATCACTACAGGTCAACATTTTGTTTGTCATGGGGTCATGGTGAAATATTATATGCTACTAAAACTCTTGTTACTAGCCCATCACTTAATTTTGAGACCTCCACAGGGCTATGGTAACTAGAAGTTGTATATCAAAACACCATAACTGACATTCTTACATGTTACAAGGAAGTGATAACTATCTTTTCACTTCCTTTGGTTCCCATACACCCACCAAAGCTATTTGAATATACTACGAGGCTGCGGTAAGAGACAAAAAACACATCAATGATTAAAATATAAATATCTTTCACATGGACATGATATGGAATGCTAAATAGGCTAATGAGTTGGTTTCACAACAACCATTTGATTGCTATGATCAATTAGACTATACGTGGATTGTCTAAATAAATACACAATAAAATATTATTCGTGCATACAAAGAAAATAATCTCACGATTATAACAAAACACTCTAAATCAAAATTAACTCTATGAATGAATTTGAATGTTCACTCTAAGACTTAGTTAGATGACACTAATGTGGTAAGGATACTTCTTTAATTTTAACATCTTTCTTGTCTACTTGACAAACATTTTTTTCTATTGGTTTGCTTATTTTTTAGTGCTTTACACTTCAACTCTTTCTATGTTTAGGTTTTTTGGATGGTTATATCAATGTATTTCATCCCTATGGTATGCTTTTAGATGCATATAATATTATCTAATTTCATATTTTTAAATATTAAATTATGATTTTTTCCTAAGGAAAAAAAGATCTTGTATCAACTAAAAAATCCAAAAAATAGAATTGTATCAAATAAGGTAAATCTAATAATAGTACGCGGTGGAAGAATCTTGAGGGACCACCAAGGTCAACCTTGTCTTGTATGATCATTGTATATTTGTAATGATGAAAATAATTAGGTGGATACAACATGGAACACCTAAAGTGGATGTATTTAGTACTATTTGCTCTTACCGCATCATTGCAAGTCAATATTTTATTTATCACAGGGTCATGATGAATTATTATATGCTATTCAAACCATTTCCACTAGCCTACCAATTACTTTTGAGACCTCTATGGGGTCGTAATAACCAATCTCTATATATCCTAATACCACAAGTGAAGTTCCTATATGTTGCAGGGAAGTGGTAACTATCTTTTCACTTCCTTTGGTTCCTACACACCCACCAAAGTTATTTGAATGTATTGTGGGGCTATGGTAAGAGACAAAAAACACATCAATGATCAAAATACGAATGTCTTTCACATGGAAATGATATGGGATGCTTATAAATGACTCTTGGATTAACTTTTAAAAGAATATGGACTCCTAGGATGAATTTTATGAATTTTTGAAAAAATGCCTCAAAGAAATGTGGTCTCACAGTGATGGAATGCCATGATGAATGCCATGACAAGTGAATTATTATGGATTGTCATGGCATTTCATCACCATGAGACCAAATTTATTTGAGGCATTTTTTCAACCAATTCATTGCCTTGTCTATGCTATTACTTACTATTATACTTTGATAGATTTTTTCCAAGCATCCATAGCTTGTTCGAAAGCACTCATTTTAGGATTTTAGCCATAGCAACAAGGTAGTAAACTATTTGATAAAATGCTTTGGTAGACATGTATGAAAAATGTGGTAGTATAGACAAGTTAGTGAGTTATTTGAAAAAATGCCTCAAATAAATGTGGTCTCATGGAATGCCATGACAAGCAAATGCAATTGGCAATTGCTCCTAGTTATTAGTTATGCAATGTAAAATAATTGCATAACTACTTAGGTTGACTTTGTAAAAACTATATTTTAATTGAAATTTTGTCATCTATCAGCATATAGTTATTAGTTATGCAATGTGAAGTAATTCTTTGAGTTTAAAATATGTGCAATGTAATGTAATCAATAATTTAAATATAAACTATAAAAATATATTTTTTACAATTCATTAGTTAAACTCTATTTTATTTTATCTCTATAACTCTATTGCTATGGATATGCCTTTCAATTAAAAAAATAGTTTTTGTCTCTTAGTCTACAATTTTTTACATGTTTTTAAAAATCTAATTTTTTCTCAATATTTTGAAAAAATATTAAACTTTTTGTTTGTCTATTTTTTCCCCAAAATATTTTTGGTGCTATGTGTATAACATTATAGATGGATGAACATCAAAGTTTGACTACAGATCAATACCATGCATTTGATGAGAGAGTAGCTGATGAGAGGGACATGGATAAATATCCATGTCCATGTAATGACTGTCTTGGTGGAAAGGTGAGAAAAAGAAATCTGATTTATTGACATATGATAAGATATGGGCATAGTGGTATAAGCCCTTGGGATTATAATTATTATGAAGATATGATAGAATTATAGAGTGTGAGAGATGAAGAGACAACAAACATAGATGAAGTGGCACCAAACATAGATGAAGAGGCAGTAATGTTAGACAAAGGGTTTGAAGATGATAGACTGTTGAATGAGGATCTAAATGATGATTGGGCTGAGTTTATGGAGGATGATTTAAATCCTGTGTATGCTAATTTCAAGTTAAGGCATTGGACAACAATCCTTCAAATTTTTAACTTGCAAGTGGTGTTTGGTTGGATAAATGAGAGTGTAGATTAGTTATTGGAATTATTAAGTTCATTATTACCACCTGACTCCACATTACCAATAAAATGAAGTCAATGTAAAAATAAAATCACTTAGCTAGGCTTAGGGTATGAAAACATCCACACATGTGTGAATGGTTGTGTATTATTTTGCAATAATCTTGCAAGTGAGAGTGAATGTCTAAAATGTCATGAAGTGAGGTATAGGCAAGGGTTGAAATCAATTATGGTTCCTATAAAGGTCTTCACCACTTTTTGATAATCCCATAATTATTTTGAATGTATAGGTGTAGATACATTACTAAACTTATGCAATGGCATGCCCAAAATAAGAGCACTGATGGAAAATAATGACATGTGCCTGATTCTAAGATGTGAATAGAATTTGATAATAGATGGCCTAATATTTCTCAAGATCCTCGTGATATAAGGTTGGGTTTGGATCTATATGGGGTGAACCCATTCTTAGATCAAATTAATAAATGGTCAACTTTCCCAATGTTTTCAATAAATTATAGCATGCCTCCATGGTTAGCAACTAAACCATTTTTCTTAATGTTATCATTGATTATACCAGAAAAGAAAAGTGTGACTTCAGATATAATCGATGCTTATCTAAAGCCATTACATGATGAACTAATGGAATTGTGGAAAGGAATTGAAGCAATTCAATCTTTAAGGGATGGTCATTCAATCAAATTTACTTTAAGAGCTTCCTTATTGTTTATGATTCATGATCTTCCTGCATATGGCACATTGTCTGGTCTTAGTGTTCATGGATACCATGGATGTTTTGCTTGAAACTTTAAGGATTTTTTTAGGCACTCAAGAATTTTACGTAAGTGTATTTATTATGGAAATCATGATTACCTTAAAATGGATCATCCATATCATCAATAAAAAACACGTTTCAATGGTCAAGAAGAGAATCATGAAGCACCATTGCTAATAATAGGTAATTACATTATTGAGAATACACAGAAAAGAATGTCATTTATTGAAAATGATGGGATTACTGGTACTAGATATTATTCATGTAATTAAAGTGGTGTAAAATGGTTGTACATATTCTATAAGTTTCCATACTTTAAGGATATAGCCATTAGGCATACTGTTGACATTATGCATACTGAGAAAAATATAGCCTATGTTATTATAGAAACTCTTTTTGGTGTTTTTGATACTATTTCATCATGTGAAGACTTTTGACAACTAAATATTCATCAAAATCTTTGGGTTGAAAAATGTGATGATGAAAAATATAGAAAACCTAGTGTTCCCTATGTCTAGACAAAGGAACAATGTGAAAAATTCTTACAGTTGATGTCTCAGACTCGCTTTCCCACTATATATGTAAGTAGTAGTATTAGAATCCAAACTGATATTAATGGCTTAAGAGGCCTCAAGACCCATGACTATCATGTCATAATTGAGAATATTTTACCTATTGTGGTAAATATATCAAGTTTCACAAACGGGCCAAAATTAGTAATTATAAGGTTGGGGCTAATATTAAAGAGAATGAGTTTACATGTATTAGATCCTTCAAATTTTGATAGTTTGAGGGAGGAGGTTGTTCAAGTCCTTTATCTATTGGAATGGGAATTTCCACCAACAATCTTTAACATTTCTATGCATCTTTTGATATATCTAGAATATGAACTAGAGCATTGTAGCCTAGTAAGAATGAGATGGATGTATCTTATAGAATGATGTATGAAGGTTTTGAAAAAAAATTGTTTGTACCAGGGCAAAACCAAAAGGCAGCATGTCTGAGGGATATTAAATGCAAGAGGCCATGGGATTTTGCATAGAATATATGAAGGATTTTAAAAATGTCAATCAATGTGTATGGGATGATGATAAAGATGAGAGAGTTACGGGTTAAGTATTAGAAGGAAATGGATGTCATTTAAATCTATCACATCAATAAATAAGTGTGATACATGCCTATATTCTTCAAAACACATGTTCATTCAATAAGTGGCGTAGGTAAAAAAAATTACACAATAGTTTATTTACTCAATTGCATTTACACATTTATATTATTAATCTTACTATTTGTACATTGATATTATATGTAGAAAATATGAATAAGAGAGTCAATATTGGATTCAACATTGACCTCAAAAGCGTAGACATCATGATTTGATTGGAGGCGATTCTTTTCCAAAATTTGAAGAATGGATTGCTAATGTAGTCAGTGATGCAAAAAAAGAAGGCCAAGATATAACAATGGAGGAAAGTGAGATTTCACAATCTCCACATTTATGGGCTATATGTTTTAGTGGAATGTGGGCCTATGGTAGTCACTTAAGAGTGGAAGAAAAACACAAAGGAAAGACAAATTGTGATTATGTTGTTAGTGTTGAATTTATTAATGAAATTGAGAATAAATTTTATGTTGGATTCATACAAGAAAAAATTCAAGTGGATTTTGGTGAAAATAGTCCTATATTATTAAAATGTAAGTGGATCCAACCATCTACAGTATAATTTGATGAGTATGGAATTGTACACATAAATACAGGATAATTTTTATTAAAGACAGATGAGTCATATGTTCCCCTCTTCAAATGAACCAATCATTTCTAATTGATGATGTAATAATCCCAGGATGGTCATATGTCATTCAAATAGAGTCTCATTCCAAATGAAAATTCATGGAAGTTGTCGATATAATGCTTGATGGGCAATATGTTAATTTACAAGAAACATTCGAAGAAGTGGATGAAGATGATAATGGAGTATTTGAAGAAGAGATTTTGATTACCAATGAAGAGATTAGGAAAGAGAATATATTTAATGTCATAGATGAGGATGAGAAAGAAAATCAAGCAGATGCAGATAGGAGTGATCAGGATTCATAAGTGTTAATATCTAGTTTAAATAAGGGATAGTCATATTGATAGTCTGATACCTATAATTGTAAACATCTTCTTGGTTTTTGACTACAAATTATTTTTAATCTATAAACTAAATTATATTTTAATTTTCTATTTTAAATTATGAACTCAATAAAGTTTTACTGATTTAAGTTGTTGATTTATACATTATTATTTATTTGGACTTTAGGAAATGAGGAAAAGGATTGTAAGGCACAAATTAGTTGATGATAGTGATCATAATGCTGAAATTTCATTGACAGGTTATGAGTGATTTTATAGAGAAAAAGTGGCCAAAATAATGCATATTTATCGTGTCTTGGTTTGACAAATAGGTAAGTTGTAAATCCACTAAGTAATATATTATTTGTTTAATAGTGTTTAATGAAATTTTATAGGCAAGAGATTTATGTATATGACATAATATGATATATTTTTTGTTTTATAATCAAGAAAAAGAGTGCAAAAATAATACAGATAAAAAACAAAAGGAAAGAAAAGATACAGTGCCACCATCTCGTAGAAGCTAACGTATTTGTGATACAACAAATGCAGTTGGTGAAAACAATAGTTGTGATGATGGGCAGCCTGATATAGCATATCGTGATGTGCAACCTGATATAGCACAAGGTAATGTGCAACATCTTGATGATATCTTAGCAAAAATTTTGAGAGAGATTATTGAAAAAAGTTAGAGCAAAGGAAAAATGGGTCTGCAGATGATTTATTCAACATTAAAGGATGTGTTTAAAGTAAAATCTATAGAGACTGGTATTAAAGGATGTGGCTAAGGAGCATGAAGTTTTGGTTAATGAAAGTCATGAAGAGAAACTACTTGCATCTGTTGTGCCTTAGAGTGCACCTATTGAATCTAGAACTTTTGATGGAACTAGTGGATCAGCTATAAATATTGGTAGTGGTTTAATAGAAGATGAGTCTGCTTTTGTCAAAATACAAATATTGAGTCAATATTTGTACATATCTATAGATAGGAATGCAAAAAAAATAAAATTAAAAGGCAAGAAGTCATTCTTAGTTGAGGTATCTAGAGATGGTGAGCACATTAGGACAAATGCTGCAAGTGGGCCTCTGAGTTGGGTGTAAGATGTAGGGACCATTTAGATATTTAAAAATCAAGTTTTGTAGAGTAAGATCCATGAACTATGTAAAATGTTATATAAAAAATGGAAAATTCTTTTAAGACTACCAGTGGACAAATATATATAAAATATTTGATCCAAAACTTGAAAGCTTTGGTTGAAAGATAATTCAAAAATAAGAACAGAATTCAAATAATGCTATCTCTGAAAAGAGATGTTTTATTTATCAAAATTGTAGACCCAAACATATGTTTATCTCTGAGAAGAAATGTCTGATTTCCATTTCAAGTTAAATATTTATTTATACATTTTTTGAAGGTGTGGGGAGGATATGGAAGGTCACCAATCTCGAGGGAGATGAATTGGTTCGACTTCCATGATTTACAATAATACAAAATTCGAGGAATTACTATTTTTAGAAACTATTTTTAGACTGCACTACTAAAATTGAAAATTTAGGACACTTCCATTGGGTTTTATTGGTTCAAACTTTATTTAGCAAAGCTCCATGCCATCTCACAATTTTTCCCTCATTATTAGCTTTCCAACGGTTCAAACGGTGAGTCAATTGTAGCTACGGTGCAAAAGTTATGGCTCTCGAAAGTTCCACCATCAAATGGGGTGGACCCATCACCCAAATTATCATCTGAATTGTTTTTCGGATCATTCCTCCCTCCTTGAGAAGCAATGGTCCCCATTGCATCAAGATTTTTCATCAAGTGTGGTAATTTTACTTTGATTTGGTTTCCATTGCATACTCGATTGTTCACCTTTGTCTGACCATCAGTCTGTGGATGGAAGGCTGTGAACTTTTTCAGCTTAGTATCTATTTGCTTTTGTTGTTGTGTTTCTTGTGTAGTCAGGGCTGTAACATCGGCCCTTTTGGATTCATGTGGCTTGACCACCATGAGAACAAATTTCTTGGCACTAATCAGAGAGACAGATGTAGAAGGTGGTACTTTTGGTACCCTGTAGCGCCGTGTTCCAAGAGTGAGAGTTATCCTTCTAGTTCTTGATTCATATATACCATGTCGATCATACATGAATGGTTGACCAAAGAGTACATCACAAACATCTAGATTGAACACATCACATAAGACCTCATCTTGGAAAGGTTGCATTGCATATGAGAGAAGACATTGGTGGGTGACACGGAGGTTTCTCCTTGGACTCAACCATCCAATACTGTATGGTTTTGGGTGAGGCTTCATGGATAGATTTAGGCTTTTCACAACATTAGCAGAGATTAAATTCTTTTGACTTCCACTATCAAGAATGAAATGTAGAGGCTTACCTTTCACCCATAACTTAGAGTGAAATAGCCTTTCCTTGTCATCTAGCATCTTGTCGTGTGTCTGTGATGAAGCAACAATGGCTTCAGGATCAACATCTATAATTTCTTCTTCAACCTCTTCGACTGCAGGGTCTGTATGAGGTAGAGCAAAGGATTATGACTCAGAAAGCAGTGATTTGATAGCTTGACATTCTTCTTTGGAGTGAGTTCTATATTTGTGATAATCACACCACTTCCCAGTCTTTCCTTCCTTTTGCTTCCAATTTTGGCCTCGTGTTTGAACTTCTTTGTCACTTTAGTCATTTTGAAGACTGATTCTTTATATTCATTCTTCCATGCTTCTGCTCAATCTTCACTGCAAACTTGTATGCCTCACCGATGGTTTCCAAATTGAAGAGTTCCATTTCTCCCCATATGTACCATTGTAGTCCACCACGATATTTGAGAACCTTGTGTTTCTCACTTTCTAGGATGCTTAATCTCATAGATAGAGATTGAAAAATGTTAGTGTAATCTTAAACAGATTGTTCCTTACCTTGGCAAAGTTGTTTCCACTCTATATACAGATCTTCATATGCTCCAATGGGGTAGTATTCTTCCTTTACAGCATCTATGAAATCATCCCATGTAGGTTCTATCTCAAGGCCAATATCATCTACACTAAATCTCTTTTTGTACACTTCCCACCAATTTTTGACAGGCAATGATGCTTTCAGAAGAGCAAAAGTAATCTTCTCTTTATCGGTGAATTTATTTATAGAAAAATAAGATGACAATTGATCCAACCAATTTTCTACTACATCAGCATTGATTTTGCTTTCAAATGTAGGGATATCAAAATTCACTTGAACCTTGAAGGGTGTTGGGGCACTGAAAGGATGTGCAGGTGCAGATGAGGAGCCAAAATTTCCCATCGAGATTTGTTGGAGAATTTGAGTGAATTGTTGTAGCATCTGTGCTTGTTGTTTTTTGAGGGCTTCATTCACCATTTCCTTGAAAGGATTGGATGCCTCAGTGTTATCTACCATTTGAAGTCATTTGGAGCAAATAGGTGGATATTTTGCTGGTTCTATTTTCCACCCAAGCTTCCTGTAATCTGACCTCATCCTCGAGATCATACACTCTAAAGACAAACCACTCTGATACCAATAGAAGACTGGCCATCATGCCAAAATATTTGGAGTGATCTGGGTCCTCTTCCAGACCCCTATATGGCCAGCCACCAAAGCACTCAAGGTGATTCTCGGTCGGACATGTGGAAGCAGTGTATCGCTATCCCTAAGAAGGGATGTATGGATCATGCCCACCAGCTTTTGCGGGTCTCGACCTCGAGACCTAGCTCTGATACCACTTATCCAAAACTTGAAAGATTTGGTTGAAATATAATTCAAAAATAATAACAACATAATTCAAATAATGCTATCTCTGAAAAGAGATGTTTTATTTATCAAAATTGCAGACCCAAACATATGTTTATCTCTGAGAAGAGATGTCTGATTTCTATTTCAGGTTAAATCTTCATTTATACATGTTTTAAAGGTGTGGGGAGGATATGGAAGGTCACCAATCTTGAGGGAGATGAATTTGTTCGACTTCCACGATTTACAACAATACAGAATTCAAGGAATTACTATTTTTAGAAACTTACTATTTTTAGACTGCACTACTAAAATTGAAATTTAGGACACTTCCATTGGGTTTAATGGGGTCAAACTTCATCAATCAGAGCTTCATGCCATCTCATGATTTTCCCCTCATTATTATCTTTCCAACGATTCAAACGGCGAGTCAATTGGAGCTATGGTGCAAAAGTTATGGCTCCCGAAAGTTTTGCCATCAAATGGGGTGGACCCATCACCCGAATTGTCATCTGAATTGTTGTTCGGATCAATATTACAAGCAAAAGATGAGAATTTTGATGAATAATTTTACATACAATTGCAAAAAAATAATCATGGAGAGAAAAGAGAGGTTAAAATCAATGATATCTCCCAAATAGTGGGAGGTATTGAAAGAAAGTATGCATTCTGAAGAATATTTGGTAAAGAGTAACAAAGGTAAGAGAGCAAGAGATAATGTGAGGGTTGGATATACATTTGGCTGAGGTGGGTTTCTATAAAAATGGATAAATTTATAGTAAGTGTATGGCTTTTTGATTCAATTTACATTATGTTATTTATTTTGATTTTTATTCAACTGATTATATGTTGAAATTGACATTATGTTTTAGGTGGAAAATATTAATAGAGAAGTAGGTGTAGAAGATACTGTCAATTATATGGTAGCACTAGATCGACCTAGTAAATCTAAGAGTGGGATGAAGTGGAAATCTAGTTCATCAATAGATTTTTCATAGCCATATATTAAATGCCCAATAGGAGCCTCTCTAGATCATGTCAACTCAAATGAAAGGTACCAATAGGTAATGAGTTGCATATTTGGTCTCACTCAGCAAGTTTCGTAGTTGGTTGCCTCCGTTAACCCTATAATTTTTTCATGGAATGAGCATAAATCCATGGATTCAACTGAGGTAAAAGGCTCTATTGATCTCATTTCTTCTTGTTTGGAAATTTTATATACAAATGCCTCTTAATATGTAGATTATTGAAATTTGAGCATAGGAAAATCCAACTCAATTTTTTTATTGTTGGAGTGATCCATTCAATATTCTTTTGGATAAATTTACAACTTACATTCTTTACTTGACTATTAAATGCTTTGTATATTTTTTTGCATGATGGTTAGCCACATGCAGAGAAATTTTATCAAAGTAGCAGGAAAATAAAAACACCTTCATGATGTCAATAGAGGTGTCGATATTGATAGTGATCATGATGAACTAGATAAGAATGTGTAGCACAATCATCATAGTTGTGCTGAATTAGTTGAGGTAATATAATAGTTGTCAGTTATTTGTCCCAATGTTTTGTCATTATTCATGATTAAAATGTTCTTTTAACTTAATAGGGTTTAATTTATTGTTAACTATTTCCATAATACTTACTTCAATCTTGTTTTGGAGGGATTTGAGACTCATTTCCTTATCTTGGAACAATATTCTATTTCATTCCTTCCAGAGTTCCTAGATTAGAATTGTGGGACTTATCAACCATAAACAATGATAATTAGAATGTCTTTTGATATTGGGCTAGTATTGAAACAAAGTCATTATATCATTGGGAAGGGTACTCTTCCATCCTAGCTTCATGCATAACCACCTCCAGCATTCAAAAGATAATTGACAACCAAAATCTTCTCCCTTTGACTCACTTTAAGTCTGTCATATCCTAAATTTCCATCAACACCTTGTAAATCCCCTTTCCTTAGGTCATCATTTGCTTCTCAAAGAACCTAGAATTGGTTTGAATTTCCTTTATAACTCTGTATGTGACCATTACCTTGCTCTATTTTTACAATAAAATGTGTGTTTTATATCTCAATATAGTGTGTATTTTTTTTATAGACATTTATTGATAAACTCCAAGGGGATAAAGTCCAAGTGTTGGATCTGTTTGATGGTGTTGATGTGGGCATTGGACAGATTCGCTCACTATAAATTGTACATGGAGTCAAATTGAAAGGAATAGGAGATGCAAATGTAAATATTTTAAAGGTCAAAATTAACATACCCCTTGCTTATGAAGAAAAAATAGATGGAGTTGTCTGTCTAAAAGAGAAAAAAGGAAATTTCACACGGTGGCCACTAAAATATTTGAAAAAAATGATATAGTTGATGTTTATCATGTACTAACTATTAGACAGCATGGCCCACTACTTTATGAAATAGTTTGAATGTGTTGTTCAGGGATATTCTTAGTGTTTTTTATTTGTTTTAGAGATGTATAAACAAAAAAAGGTATTGTAACTCAGTTTTCTCAATCACAACACTGAGAAACACACTTTGTATTAACACATTTTACAAAGCAAAGACACATATTTTTATCTTGTATTTGTTGTAAGAACACCTATTCTCAATAAAATTTTAGTATTTTACCTTCTTAATAGTTGTTTCATTATGTGCAAATTCATGATTGATTACATTTTTTTGTGTTTTATGTCATATGTTTTGAAGTCTCATCATTATGTCATATGTTTGGTGGCACCTGTATTTAATACCCAAACATTTATTAATTCATCCTAAGTTTAAAATTAGAGTAAGCTATATTCCCTAATGTTGTAAATCTTGATTCATGAGAAATATTCATGGATTCATCATAGTCATGCTCTACATATTGAGCAAAATAATATCTATGCATTTTATGTGGTATGTGAATAAAATTAAGGATCACTACCATATAGCATGGGCCATTTAAAAGGCTAATGGCCACATGAATCTAAGACTATTTTTAGTGTTTTAATTGGAGGTGACATAATTAGTTTCCAGTATAATCATAGCTATTTTTCTTGTGCCTAATATTAAGGTACTCTTATTACTTAATTAGAGGTGACTTAAGCAATTTGTAGCTTAGTTGAAATTACCTTTATTGTGCTTAATATTATAACTTAAATTTTTTCATAATCTTGTCAGCTATAAATTAATGAAGAATTTAATGGAGTCTAAATCAGTATGGTATGTGATAAATCTAAAATAGGAGTCTAAAATTTGACATCTCTCCACATTTTTTAGATAGATATATTTATACTACTACTACTTATGCATCCAATGGAAGCCAGAAAGATACCCCCAGCTACAGAATGTAACAATTAAAATAGTGTAATGGATGTCTATAATCATCATTTGTAATCCATATTGAGGGTTTTCTAAATTTTTCTTTCAAGAAGTGAGCGTTTAAAATTACATCGATTATATTTTTTTGATATTATAAGTTGACAAAGAGGGTATATATTCAAAGTACAAAAATCCCAAGGGGTAGAAAAATAGGCCAAAGGCCACTAAAAACCAAAAAAAAATGGATAGACAAAAGCAAAATAGGAAACAACAAACAAACTAGGGATTAACCATAACAAAAATACTATTTTCAATTGATCAAATCTTTCCAATCTTATTTGATGAACTTGAGAAGGTCCTCCATGTTAGTAATTTTTCCTTCTATACCTTTATCTTCTTATAGGAGGTTTTGTAGAATCAATAGGAAAAAAGTTGCACGATGGACAAGTTTCAAGCAAATAGTGGTTAGCACCTTAATTTTATTCTGAAGGGAGCACAAACCCTTCCTCACTTCCTCCAACTCCCTTTCAATCTAGCTCTCCTCTTCACTGGTATCCATGAAATCTTCCTTGTCAAAATCATTAGTGGAGTCATTCAGCTCCTCAAAATAACTAATTCCCTCCTTTTCCAATTATTGATCAGGATTGGGTTTATAATTTAATTTACCTGCTTCCTCCCCTAGATATGAGGTAGAGGGATCATCCACAACCTTTACCAATGAAATTTTTCCACCTGCCAGTCTCCTAGATCTCTTTTTATTCATCTTTCTTTCCATACAGTGCTAAAATTTAAAACCAAACCCTTCCTTTATAGCCTCCTCACCTTGCACCTGGGCCTCCAAGTACTCTTTATCACTGGCCAAATTTTGAGGCTCCACCCCCACCACTTTCTTGTTCTTACTCTTTCCCTGAGTGATCTTCTCAGAATTGATCCAAATAATCAATTTCCACTTTTTATTACTAGAAAAAGAAGGGTTTTTTTTATCTCCCACAGCCCTTTGACAGCCAGAGAGTGATAAGGGTCAAGGGATCTTAAAGTTATAGCTATTAGGGAGGGGAAACCAGAGCCCAATTAGAGAGGGGGAAAACTTAGGGGATAGGTTTGAAGAGGAGTGAATAAGGTTCTTGAAAAAGGGTAGGTAACCACAAAGACCCACTCTCAAGGGATTGTGATATTCATCAAGGTCATTGTCATGGGAACTATCTAACACCTACGCTTTTAAAGGCTTAGAGGGACACAATTCAAGGTGAAAGTGATCAAGCCTAAAGATAAGACCTTGGTGGAGTGGAATGGTAGAAGTAGTTGGGTTTTTTTTAGGGAATTTTTGATAGACTTAATAGACATCTCTAAGGATGACAAGAGGAAGAAGGGAAAGTTACCCAACACCTTGTGATGAAAGTGATTCAAAATATCAAAATGGTAATGATAAATGCACTTAAAACAACCTTCAAGGGTAAAATATTTCATGATGGTGAAGCATAACTTATCCCAAGGGTTAAGCAAACTCTCTCTATCAAAGTCTCCCTGCAACTGCACCAGTGCTTCTCTTTCAATGAATAATTTTTTCAACCCCTCTAGGTCTTGAACTTTGGCAAGTCTTTTCATTCTTCTACCCTCACAACGTAAACCTGTGGCCTTAGCATTGAGTCCTCACTAACAACAAACTCTATATCTCCAACTTGAACTTTATGGTCACCATCCTAGCTCGAAGCAAAATGAATAGAGATGTTCTCATCATATCTATTCAGACATTCAAGAAAATGAGAAATTCCACCTTCATAACATATATTCTAGAGCATATCATATGCTTTGGTTTCATCACATGATAATAGATCTATTCTGACTCTTTCTCTTCCCATGACTGAAAGCTTCACTGAATTATTGCATGATTGAAAAGGGACCCAGACCAAAGTGAACCACCACCAAGGATATTTAAGAAAAAATGAATCAAAAAATATGGAAGATTTCGAAGCCCACACCTAATCTTTAGTAAAATATAGGTTGATCCTATAACGATTGCACATGTGAAAGAGCTTGTTAGGATTTGCCTTGAGAGAATGTGCCTTAAAGGATTGAAAATTACCTAGTGTGATTGATTTTATTTGATATATTTCTATATTTTAGTTTTTAGTAATTTTTTAATCACATATTTCCTCGTGTGATCTCATTATATTTTTGTTTTAAAATACTCATAACAAATGTGATCATGACATAATGATGACTCATGTGATCTCATTATATTGTTGTTTTGAAATACTCATAACAAATGTGATCATGACACAATGATAACCAATGAAATTAGTGAATAAAAATGATTAAATATAATACAAAATTGATCAAAATGATGATTAAAATTAATGACTAAATACACTACCAATGGATATAAATCAGTGAATAAAAATGATTAAATAAGTGACCAGTTAACAACAATCAATGACTAAATTAATGATTAAATATATTAGTGAATAAAAAATGACCAAATTATAGAAATCAATGACTAAATATACTACCAAATTGATCAATAAAAACAACTAATAAATAACTAAAAATGGTTTAGTCATCAATTTAGTCACATTATAAATGACTGGCAATAAACTAATAATGATCACGTGATCATGTTTGATCATTTATATGCAATTTTTAGTAGTTTTTTTAATCATATATTATTGTTTCTATACTAGTGTTACTTCAACAAGCTCCCTTTCACAATACTCATTGATTCGGGTAGCACTCATAACTTCATTGACACTCAGATCACCAAATAGGCTGATTGTTTTATCCATCCTTGCTCAAACTTTGAAGTCATGATTGTCAATGGGCGCACATTAGCTTGTAAAGAGAAGTTTCATAATGTGCATATCTATATTGGATATTATAACTTACACTCCACCATGTTTGCCTTGCCCTTAGGTGGATTTGATGTTATTTTAGGAACCTAGTGGTTATGCACACTTGGACCCATCTTATGGGATTTTGCTGAACTTTAGATGCAATTTTTTAGACAATGGGAAAAAACACACATTAAAAGGCTTAAAACCAAGATCTCTTAGAATCATAAGTTTACATCACATGTAAAACCTTATTAATAATAATTCACATAGCGTCATTACCCAGCTCCATTCCATTCAAATGCAACCATCAATAATCTCCACTACTCCTGATCTACAAACCATTTTGTAGAGGTATGCACATGTCTTTGTTGAACTAGTGGGATTACCACCTTCATGGCCAAAGGACCACCATATTCAGCTCCTTCTTAAAAGTGTTCCTCCCAACATCAAGCCTTATCACTACCCATTTTATTAAAATATCGAGATCAAGGTGCTCATTTGAGACTTACTAAAGTAAGGCATTATTCACCCTAGTACCAATCTATATTCTTCCCCAATTCTCCTTGTTCAAAAAAAATATGGGTCATGGTGCCTTTTCATTGATTTTTGTGCACCTAATCACCTAACAATCAAGGATAAGTTCCCAATCCCTATTATTGATGAGCTTCTTGATGTGCTTCATGGTGCTCATTTTTTCTCCAAATTGGATCTCCACTCTAGATATTACCAGATCTGACTTCATGAGGATGATATCCCTAAGACAACTTTTTGCATGCATGATGGCCACTATGAGTTTTTGGCCATGCCCTTTGGCCTCACTAATGCTCTTTCAACATTCCAGGCATTGATGAATAAAATATTCCAGCCCTACCTATGGAAATTCATTTTAATCTTCTTCGATGATATCCTTATCTATAGTAAAACATGGTCTGAGCATCTCCAACATCTGGAACTCACACTAAAACTTCTCTTTGACCATCATCTTTGTGCAAAATAGTCTATATGTACTTTTTCTAGGATGAATTAGAGTATTTTGGGCATATTTTTTCAGCCCAAGGGGTTCAGGTGGATCCTAAAAAAATAATTACCATGATAAATTAGTCTCATCCTCAGACACTCAAGAGCCTCCATGGTTTTTTGGGGTTGAATGGATACTATCACAAGTTTTTCATGTATTATAATAAGATTTTATCTCATTGATAGCTATGTTGAAAAAAGATGTTTTTACTTGGACATAAGTTGTTGAGTGTGTATTTGAAAAATTGAAATAAGCTATGTGTACTACACCTATTCTAACAGATTTTACCAAGACCTTCACTATCAAGAGTGATGATTGTGGAAATAGACTTGGTGTTGTTCTCCTCCAAGAAGGATGCCCCATTGCATTCACTAGCAAAGCCCTTTCTGACAAGAATTTAGTGATCTCTACTTATGAGAAGGAAATGATGGCCATTTTGCATGCAGTACAGAAGTGGCAACCATACCTATTGGGAAATCATTTTTGCATCAAAATTGATCACTAAAGTTTGAAACATTTCCTAAAATAATGGGTCTCCACCCAATCAAAATAGAAATGGGTCATCAAACTCATGGTTTATGACTATGAGATCACTTACAATAAGGGTAAGGATAATATTGTGGCTGATGCTCTATCTCACACATTTGCAGACCAAGCTTCCCTTTCAGTTATTTCCATGCCTATTCTGAATTGGTTGGATGTTGTACATCAAGGGTATGTCTATGACTCCTCATTATCTCAAATCATTCAATAGTTGGCCATTGACCCCTCAATTATACTATATTATTCATGGGTTGGTGCTTCTCTATAATACAAGGGTTTTCTGATGCTTTCCTAGAGCACAGATCTTTAGCAAGCTATATTCTATGAAATCCATGATTCTCCATCCATAGGGCACTCAAGGTTTCTCAAAAATTATGAATGGGCATGATGCAACTTATTTTGGAAGGAAATAAAAAAGGGAATTCAATAGATGGTGGCTGAATGTGACACTTGCTAACGTAACAAATTGTGAAACAACACTCATCCTTGGGTTACTCAAACCCTTGCCCATCCCTACTAGGATTTGGATAGATATTTCTATGGATTTCATTGAGGGTCTCTCTAAATTTGGAGGGAAAATGGTGATCTTGGTTGTGATTGATCACCTCTCTAAATATAGTCATTGTTGTGCCCTCATCCATCCCTATACCACCTTCACAATCATATAAAAATTTTTGGACCATATTTTCCATCTTCATGGCATTCCTTCATCCATTGTCTTAGATCATGATGCAACCTTCACCATCCATTTTTGGACAAAACTATTTCAATGTACTAGTACCCAATTGAATATTAGTTTCGAGTATCATCCACAAAAAAATGGCTAGACTGAAATTATCAACAAATGTTTGGAAAATTTTCTTCATTGCTTCACCTCAAAACAAAAACATCAATGGGCAAAGTGGATCCCTCTCGCTTGGTGGTATAATACCTCCTACAATACTTCAACAAAAATGACTCCATATGAAGTAGTATATGGTTAAGCCCTACCAGTGCTCCTTTCGTACACACCCAATAGTTCATCATTTCAAGTGGTTGACATGATTCTCCAAACCTGGGATTGGACCCTCAGTACCTTGTAGGACAATATTCATATGGCACAAAATCAAATGAAACAACAGGTATATCAGCACCATTTTGAGAACACTTTTCAAGTAGGTGATATGGTTTTTCTTTGCATATAGCCCTATAAGCAATCCTCCATAAAACTCAAAGGGTGTCATAAGCTAGCTCCCAAGTTCTATGGGCCCTATAAGGTTCTTCAGAATATTGGGTTAGTTTCTTATAATTTAGAACTCCCACCTTCTTCTCAATTTCACCTAGTATTTCATGTCTCTTGTCTGAAGAAAGTTCTTGGCATAAATTTTAGAGTGCAAACTATTTTACTAGAACTTGATAATGAAGGATCCATTCTTCTTGAGCTAGAGGCAATCTTGGACAAGCACACACACCAACTTCATTCTTGCTCCATCACCAAGGTTTTAATTTAGTGGCATAGAATGCAACTAGAGGATGCAACATATGAACCACCATTTCATATTTAACACCAATTCCCACATCTGAAGCTTTGAGGACAAATATTTTTATAAGAGGGAGGGGATGTTATGAACCCATGATATCTCTTCTCTTTAATTTTCTAGTTTAGTAGTTTTTATGGACACATATGCTTTGTAAGTCATCCCATGAGTATTTTGTTTTATCCCACATTCAAGGGAAGTAGTAGTTGCTTAGATTAGAATTCATATATAAGTGTTGAGGCCAATGAAGGATCCATGAAATTATTGTATTGATCTTGCTCAAAGGAGGTTGCCCCCTTAAAGTGGCATGTGATCAATTCATTTTTTTTAGGTGTTCTATCAAATTTAATTTGTGCTTCTAATTCTTGTTATTTTGTGCATTTTTATTAATTGTTGCAAGAGGATCCTCTCATCTCTTCTCCTCTTTATAATTTCTTATGATCCTACTCATGTGGTTTGAGGCTTATCAGGTTCTTGTTATATGTCAACTTTTTTTTTCTCAACAAACACATCTAGGATCTCTCAACCACTTATGACTCATTAAAACATGCTTAAATTAGCCATTTTCCTACATTACACACACCTTGTATGGGTATAAGGCTAGCTCAAGATGGATATATGATTAAAAGACACCTACTATAATAAATTAGACCCTAAGGATCCCTTATATTTGGATCAAAACCTCTTAAACATACCCAAAACCTCATAGACTACCCTTTACAAGTTTGAAAATTCAAATTTCCCATTTTAGTAAGAAAATTGAGAACACATACTACCAAAGCAAAATTTACAAATGTGAAGTATGGGAAATCTTCACCACACTTCAAATGACTCCTAACTCCTACCTAAGGCCTAACACACCATAATTTAGGTACTTAATGAAAAAAAATTGTCTTCATCCATGATCTTCTTACATCATACTCCCTAAGTGGGAAAATTTGAGCTCTAACACATATAGGACATGTTAAGTTTCTTCTTTGACTTCCAATTTCTTCCTCTCTTACCAACTAGTTTTTTCCTCTGTTACTCTTATTATTATTCTTCCTCCTTTCCTGTTGATCCTCTCATCTTATCTTTATTACCTAGATTATTTTGCTTTACTTTCTTGGTATCTCATCTTATATCTCCATGTAACTCAGATTCCTTTGTAGCTCCTTGTTCTCTCTATCAAATGCCTCTTTTGTGTTCATGGTGTGATAAGTTTACTTGGTGTCATCACTCACCTTCTCCTTGACCTTGTATAATTATTTCTCCTCAAGCTCTAATGGATTCTTGGCAATTCATTATACCTTCAATGATATTATGCTTCCTTCTTAAGCTTATTTGATCTTTTTATCATTATAACATGCATGCTTCCTTATGGTGAGCTTCCTCATATGCTCTCTTCTCATCTTGAAATTCCATCCTCTTACTCAACTCAGGTTCATAATTACATAATGTTTATTGGAAAATTATTTCTTTATCCTCCTCATTCATGTTTTTAATAGATTTAGTTACAAGTTTACTATGAAAATAAATATAATGCTTGTCTTTGCCTACTTATCTCATCTCATTGTGGTTTTTTTCCTTGTATATTTTCCCCCATACAACTTGATTTTATTTGCTTCCCTCTATTTGATATATTCAATGTTGATTTTCATTTGCCTTTACTTTGACTTGTTATTGGGTTGAGATTGCCCTCTCTTTGCTTTTCTAATGTTGATCTGATCTTACTTTCTCCTTGACTCATCTTTGAACTAAATTTTTCCTTCATCCAACTTACCTTCTCCTTCAAATTTCCTTCTTCATGAGGAGTTTTATTGTTTTCCTCCTTTCCTTTCTCTATCATGAGCTCTTGTACCTTCTCTCCTTTTTTCATTAAATCATGGAATATATCTTGTCTTGGTATCCTCAAACATGTACATACAACTTGTTTAGTGCATATCAACTTACATTCATGAGACTCAATGATCTCTTCAAGGATATCATGATCATTCACATCCTCTTTCTTTTATATATTCTTATCAAGTCTCTTCCAAGACTTTTTTGGGATTCTTTCCACCCTTCCAACCTCATCTTCACTATATCTCTTTAGTATACCCTATTGTAGTAACCTCGTCGTGTCTATGGCTTGATCAATCAAGCCTTCTTAATCTCTTGGTCTTAATTTTGGTTTGAAATCTCTTTCATTTCTTCTTGGATCTTATTCAGGTGGTTTCTCACTATAATAGGCTTCAACATCACTTTTCTTCACTTCTCTTAAAATATTAGTCATCCACATCTTTCCTTTCATCTCCTTGTGTGGTCTTATGCTTGTTTTATTTAAGACTTTAGGCTTATACTTGCTCATAACTTCATTTGTCTCTTTTGGTACAGTAATTTGGCCATCTCTTTGCCTTCCTAACACTTGCCTTGGAACCTGATCACTCTATTCTTGAAGACCTTCTTCATGTTCTTCATTTTTCTTGTTCGCTTCTTGACCTTTGTCTAAACTAAAATTTGTTTCCTTATTTATATAATGCACATGTTCTTTGTTTTGTTTTTCATCATGAGTAACTCTTTGCTTGTGTTCTTCATTTTCCACATCAACAACTTGTCTTTTAAGGGCCATTGGCACCTTGTATTCTTTATTTACTTCAATTTTTTAGAACTCAAATTTAACACTCTCCTTGATAACTTGTATACCTATAATTACACACTTAAATACATTTTTAGAATTAAAATATTGAAACCAACTTGGCTTTTCAATGTCTGTTGCATTGGTATTCTTATTCTCATGGTTTGTGTTCTTCTAAACACCTCTTTCTTATACACTTCTTCTTTTTCAACTGATATTTCATCAAAGCATCATAAAACTCTTCACCATCTTCATATTATTCTAGTGCATCTTAGAACACTTCAGCCTCATTATCATATCCAAGCTCTTCTTGATCATCATACAATATCTCTTGTGCATCTTGCTTGTCCTCAACCATAATAACCTCTATGATTTCCTCATTATATTCTTGTTTTAGCATCATCATCATATTTTTCATGCCTCAAAGCTCTTGATGTCTCTTTATTCTTTCCATAATTTGCTTGATTGGCCATTTGACCACCTTTTTGATGCATATCCCTTATTCTAATGGATCCCATTCTTCCAAACATTGTTTCAAATGAGTTAAGGCCTACTTCCTCTAATTTATCTCCTTCTACATGTCTACTTTCTTTTCTCACCTTGTTCTTTTTCTACATTAGACTCTTCTTGCTTGTCAATCCTTCCATATTTTTCTTCTTTGATTTACCTCTTTCCATGCCTTGGAATGCCTCTTGTCTAATCTTAAGGCCTGGAATTGGTACAATACACTAATAAATAAGATCCAAAATAGTAAAACATATATACTTCTATATGCATTTTTTGAAATTTCTCTATTTCTTCTTCAAGAACTAGACTTGAATGTTCTTTATCACCTTGGATTTCTTCCTATTGAGCTTCAATGTGCTCTTTTCTTCACTTTCTCAAGCCTCAATGGGATAAAGGACTTTTTTTCCTTGTCCTAACATGTTCTTTCTCAAGATTTCAAGAACCTATCTCAACTACTTATCACTCAACAAGGTCCTCACCCAAGTCTTTTTCACCCTAGTCTATTAGCTTAATCGATCCTCACCTAAGTTTATTTCACCATACTCTCTTGGTCTTTTCCTCTTAACTTCAAAGAGCTTTCAAACTTCGCAACTCATAGTAGGTCTCTCTAACTACTCTTCACTTTTTCTTTCAACATGCATTCCTGCAACTTGTCTTGATCATATTCAATCAGTATTTTATATCCTAAACTTCCCCAAGATATTTTACTAAGATATGATACCATTATAATGTAGTTAATAACACCCTATAACCTTGTCTCCTTACTCTTACTCTTGTTTCCTAGCTTCTTCACTATTATTTTACTTTAAATAGTGATTCATGCACCTTCACAAACCTATTAACATCTTGTTGGACTCAAATCTAATCAATAACTAACGTTTTTACCTCTTTTATTAATGGTTCAAGATTTGAGAATGACCTATGTAACACACAAGTTTTTAGGACTTCTTTCTAGACCTGGATTTTACTTTGCTTGCCTTTTTTCACTTAACCATGAGTCTCTTGATTTATATAGATCACTTGTATCTTTTTAGATGACATTCAACCATAGAATTAGGGTATAGCCCTTCACCCACACTCGAAATCTAGATGATCAACAAATTGGGTTTTAGGCCTAGAGACTAGGCCTTGTTTACTAAGATTCTAACCTTTTTAATATATCTATGACTCCACACCATGCTTAATTTTTCTTGAAATGGATTCTTATAACCTTACCTATTATGATTCAACCAACAAAGGTGGTATTACCTTCTTGATAGCTTTATATCTTTAATTAAAATAATGCTCTCTAATGTTATTTACGGTTTCCCTATCTCCACACATGCCATATGATATAATTTTCAAGGATACATTCTCTTCTTAGATCTATAAATTGTGCAAATTAACTTTCAGTGGTTTAGAACTAACACCACTAAGTCTTCATATTGTGTTTTTATGATTTATTCATCTGTACAAATCCAAATTGAATGAAACATATTTTATTCTTTAAAGGAACCATAAACCCAAAAGGCTATAAATTTTTAGAAATTTCGGTGTGTTGGTTTGAAAGATATTCAAGTTTCCTCCTACGGGAACCCTAGATCAGGGTTTAGCACAGTCTATAGGCTAAGAGCAAGAATTTAAGGAAATTTTCAAGTTTCAAAAATTTATTTGGATCCCCAAAGGTGGGAAATGAATGCATAGACCTCTAAAACCTTAATCACATACCCTTTAATCATTTTATCCCTAAATTTTATAATGTAACCTTTATACAGTCTACAATTTCCTTGACACAATCCCTTGTCAAGCTTGTAAATTAATTTGAAGGCAATTTCTCACTTTAATAATAGATAAAATATCACAAATACATAATTACGCATCCATGCATGAATATATTAGAGGAATTTCAATTGGAAGAATAGTCTTTTATTCAAATATGAACATTCAAGACTATTTTTTTACACCAAAGACCTACAACCTCTTGTTTCTTCTCCTATTTATACTTTCTTAAGATCCTAATCACATGGTTTGAGGTTTATTAGGTTGTTGTTTTATGTATAAACTTAGTTTTTTCTCAACAAAGGCATCTAGGATCTCTCAAACACTTGATGACTCATTAAAACATGATTAAATTAGCCATTCTCCTATGTTACACACACCTTGAATGGGTCTAAGGCTAGCTCAAACTAGATATATGATTAAAATACACTTACTATAAGTACTTAGACCCTAAGGATCCCTTCAATTTGGATCAAAACCTCTTTAACATACCCAAAACCTCATAAACTTATTTTTACAAGTTTGAAAATTCAAATTTCCCATTTTAGCGATAAATTTGAGAAAACATACTACCAAAGCAAAATCTACAAATGTGAAGCATTGGAAAGCTTCACCACACTACAAATGACTACTAACTCATACCTAAGGCCTAACACAACATAATTTAGGTCCTTAATTCAAACTTTGTGTCTTCATCCATGATGTTCTTACATCAGTGTAGGATCAAAAACATCAAACTTGGTTAGATCCATCAACGTTAGTGACTAGAGCTGAAGTTATTTTCATGATCAAGTTTGCTTCTTTGTGAGCACACATTTCAGTGTGTCTGTCTGATAAGTTTTTGTTTGTGTGATTTGTGACCCTTGACTGCATGCACAACTCTAGAAACTGGCTTCCTTTTCCTTGAAACCTTACGTCTACTTGTGAAGGATGACAACTTGTAAAAAAATGAGTGTAATTGGGTTGAATTGACAACAATCACCTCTGATGATGATTGATTATTTCTTACGTATCCCATACTCTAAATAAGGAATTCAAGTCACATGTAGTTCTTTCCTTTAATGTGAATGTGCAATTATGATATGTTGCTATATGAATGCATTTAAAAATCCAATTTTAATCTTGACAATGTTGTCACTTGCCTTTCTTGATGTGTTTCAGACTTGGTTTATGATTTCTCCTATTGCTTGATTTGTAATTTGGGAAGAATAGGAAAGATTTACTCAATAAGCAGTAATGTACTTGAAGAACTTGAGAGTACCAGATTGTGAATAATTTTGACCTTGATTTGTATTTATATGTGCTCATTTGGGTAATTTCCCACACCACTGACACATTAGGTGAATGCATTGACCTAGAAGAAGGGTTCAATTTTAAAAAATAGTTGTTGCTAGGTGAAAGGGAGTTAATTTCAATGTTAGGTCAATAATGCCGACGTAATTTTTTAAGTGTGACATTCTAGGAGACATAAATGCAAATGTAGTATTTTAGAAGTGTCTGAGAAGGATATTTAACTAATATAGCACAGACTAGAGTATTCATGTATGTGACTGAGAGAAAATTAAAATGGAGTGGGATCCTAACTAGCATGTAGGTGCTAGCAGAAAAAATTGTTTAGAGACACAAGTCATGTAGGATAACTATAGGTTAATATTGACATTGTTGAGTGTAAAATACCATATTTTAGTTTCTACAAGATCTTAACATTGTTAAAAATGTAACATAGATGTAGCATAATGTGAATATAGATATGTATCAAATTTCATATTAAAAGATGTTACAAAAATAAAATAGACTACAATGTTTGAAGATGTTACTACTGAAATTATGGACATCACAACACATGATATATAAATGATACCATCATCATCTGAGGAGGTATCAGAGATTATTAAGAGAATGCTCTTCTATAATAACTACTTTACACTTGCAACACAATTGGAGTTGTATAATGACAAGGAACATATCAAATGTACCGAACCAAATGCATGTAAAAATGAATCTACACCATAGGATGTAGTTTTAATTGATGCATTGTATGTGGCTTAGTAAATATGTGTACTTATAAATATCAAATACTTTCAACTTGCATGTGCTTCCCTACATGCATTTTTTTAACGTCATAGTTGTACTCGCTATACTATATCTAAATAAAATGTTTTTATTTTTATGCTTCCAATATTATCTATACTTTAACATTTACACCCAAGGTGATATACAACTCTTCCCATAACTTCCTCATTTTATTATCCATAGACACAACCTCATTCTTATGTACATAAAAAAAATCACGAAAAGTTTTTATTTAGAATAGCATTTTATATTTTCTCTTTTATGGAGTAGATGCATGTATTTGTGATTCCATAACTATTTTATTGTTCGCTTAGAATGTTCATTTTTGCAATCTACAACCTACACTAACTATACACTTTTGATTTTATGCTCATTATGTAATTGCAATGTTATCCTTCACTTTATAATAATTATATATGTACATTACATATTATGCTCATCTACGAAATCTAATACTCTATTTAGCACTTTCTACAATCTAACATTTAATCTTTCATCCATGATCTCTATAGATATCCATGGAAAATGATGAAAAAATAAAAGGATTTGATTGTATTATGATGTTCAAAAAGGACCACATAAATAAATTTCATTGACTTCATTACAATGTTATAAAAACCCTTCAAAAATACTTTGGTCCCCCATGGTATATCAACAATTCATGTTAATTCCCCCTATTTCACAAGTTAATCATCAATAGATGACACTCAAAATGGCATGAACTTTAACCATATATAAAGCACATGTAATGACTCTCAATAAGACACCAATTGATATTGGGAACATTGATCATCAAGACTTGACCTTCACATAACAAGAGTACGCTTGTCTAATATTCATAGCTTCCTTGTGTTTTCCTTCTACTGTTGCACAAGAATAAAGGATAGTAAATATGTAAAAATCAAAAAATAAGAAGAAAGACTCAATGAAAAACCTCTTCTACTACATTCATAACAGATATAAAAAAAATTCCAAAGAAATAATAAAAATATTTGACACACTTTGTTTCATACATTTGTATGAATCCACTACTTTACATTCACTTTCATAGATTTCTCATAACATGAAATCACACCTCTTCAGGTGTCATTTGTACCTTTTGTGAAACTACTAGTGTTATTTTATTGTCATCATAGACTTTTTAGATTATGGTATTTCTATCTTATCTATATATATTTTTATTAGATATGGGTAAAATGTGAGGGTTTTGCAGAGGTGCCACAACCAAAAAGAGGGTTTTGATAACAGGTACCACAACCTTTACATCATAACAAAGAGTATTTTTTAAGAGCAGTTCTCATAACCTATATAATATCAAAAAGTGATTCACCTGAATGGAACTAGGAAAAAGTACCCATCTAACACCACAAACTAACCCTAGAGGCCAGTCAATGCATGAAACTACAAAGTAGTGAAAGTATAGCAATAAACCAACCAAAAAGGCCATAACCTTGGGAACCTTTTAGTAAAGTGTTAGCATAGCCTCAATAATAAGATACTAACATTAAACCCAAACAATCCTTGAAGGATTAAAATTGAGACAATCTTGAGACTGGTCCACCCATTTGTGGACTGTGACTTGCAACATCACTCGAGCTCATGCAGAATGGGGTGTCAAACTTAAAACAGGTCCCCCAAATCAAAAATTGGTCCAGTTTCATAGATCCTTTTAAATGGCCTTAACAAAGACAATCCAAACCACCAAAAATTTGCCTACCATCATTCTTCCTCCTAGGGTTATAGTTGGGGAAACCGTCACCCAGAACCCATGTAATAGTTGTAAAGTACCAAAGAAGCATTAAGTTATCACACAAGGAATGTGAGCATACAAAAGCTTCTGCACAGGGTAAGCAAAGATTCAACTTAAAATATCCCATCCTAGCATGAGTTTCAAACAGAGACCAGCAACCAACAATATCTCCAGTGTTCTTCCCATCCCCCATGAGAGAGGAAAAAATAGAGCACAACCAATAGAGAAACTAAAAGAAACTCCCGTAAGATAAAGCAAATATGTAACAAGAGAATCAAGATTAAAAAGGACTGCAGAGAGAAAACCCCAATCTTCCACATGAAATGCTCTCCCCTTGAGATGAAATAGATGATTGGAAGCGTAGCCAATATTTATTCAAGGATAGATCTAACATGAAATAAATTCCCAACCATCATATTATGCAGTGCCTGCTCATGGTTCGTAAGGCACCCTTGAATCTTTTGCTCAAGATACATTAAAATCCTGATCCATTTTTCTCGTTCATCAAGAATTTTAAAAAACATATTATTTTTCATCCTTCTTGTTAGAATATTATCATTGATGTCAAAGGAATTGTAATTGATGTCAACAAAATTACCAATGAAATTGTCGACAAAAATATGGACAAAAATGTCGACGGTCATATCTTTTGGTGAAGAGGTGTATCTTGGATGGGATGCCTCCTTTGTGAAGAGCCTTTAAAGGTTATATAAGCTAGATAGAAGGTTGAGAAAGATATGGAAGTTGAAGTGTGAGATATGTGAAAATTAATAAAGAAGAGAAGGAAGCAAGTGTGTGAAAAATAAAAAGATATATCATACAAACATATGCAGATTTGAAAAATGGAATTAATTCTTTATATCATTCAAGCATAAGTAGATTTTTGTGAAGAAGAAGAAGAGGAAGTTGAATTGGCCATCGTTCGTTGATAAAGAAACAGTAAAAAGATAGAAATATTATTTCGATAAGAGGTCAGTGCCTCAGAAAAAGAGATTGGTGTCTCTTGCTAAGTTGATGCTTAGTAATAGAAGATTGGTGTATATATTAGGTTGGTGCCTACAAATTTTGTAAAAATATTATTATTATATGGTTAGATTTGGAAGGTAGTTCTAAGCAGCTATTCATTTGTGGTTTTTCCCTAAAAAGGTTTCCACGTAAATTTGGTGTCAATCTGTGTCATTTTTATGTGAATGCTTTGATTGTGAATATTAAGTTTTATTAAGAAAATATAAGATTATATTGATTCACACTCCCCTCCCAGTATAAGCATGTGTTTAACAACTGGTATCAGAGAAGTTCCTTCAAAAATAGCCAAGCCACTAGAAGTTAGATATCGAGAGCACACATGGCCGGACAAGAAGGTTTCTCCACAAACAAGGCTCTATTTTTTATGAAAAAAATTATTCTTTGTAGAATATAAGAATGAGAACCTATTTAATGGCTTTAGGGTTTTATATCTGGAAACTAGTAGTAAATGGTTATACTACTCCATCATCTCCACCAATGGATACACCTAGAAAGAAGGCTAGTGAGAATAATGCCAAAGCCATGAATGTTATTTTGTGTGGCTTATCAGAATCAGAGTTTATCAAGATTATGCAATGTGATTAAACAAAGGAAATGTGGGACAAACTTTAGAACATCTATGAGGGTGACAAGAAAGTGAAGAAGGCAAAAATCCAAACTCATAGGAGACAATTCGAGAACTTGAAAATGAAAGATGAAGAAAATATTATGGCATATCTTCTTCGTGTGGATGAGATTGTTAACACCATTAGAGGACTTGGAGAAAAGGTTGAAGAATCCATGATCATTTAAAAAGTTCTAAAGTCACTTCCCTTGAGATTTGACGCAAAAGTTTCATCTATTGAAGAAATAAAGGACTTAGACTCATTAACAATGGATGAGTTACATGGAATTCTCATGATGTATGAAATGAGAACTGAAAAAGAAAAGCCATCTAAGAAGGAAACAACTTTTAAAGCTTCAAAGAAAGTGAAGAATATATAACATGAATCAAGCAATGACACCAATGATGAACAAGATGAGAAGAAGGCCATGTTTGTCAGAAAGCTTGAAAATGGATCCATCAGATACAAATGTAAGCTACCTTTCACGTGTTTCAATTGTGGTAAAATATGGCACTTTGTTGCTAAATGTCCACATAAGGATGATAATGATGATGAGGAAAATCATAATGAAGAAATAAATAAAAAGGAAAGCAAACCTAAATATAAGAAAAGTTTCAAACAAAATGAAAATAAGAAAAAGTTTGGTAAGCACAAGAAGAGTTTCTATTCTAAAAAGGATAGCAGCTCGGTTGAGGAGAGTGATGAGAGAATTTTAGGTAGTGACAGAGAAGAAACTTTGTTCATGGCTATATCAAATGATGCCTCTACAAGTGAAGACACTTTGAAAGAGGAAGAAGATATTGAGGATGAAGGAGAAATAAATCTTGAAGAAGAACTCATATGTGCTTTAGGTGAGATAAAATTTATTAAGAAGAAGAATATAAAACAAAGATTAAAAATTCAAAAATATGAAGAAGAAAATTGTGACCTAAAAACGAAAATGTCTCATAGCTTTGAAGAGTCAAAAAAGGTCATCATTAGTCTAAAGACTGAAATCAAAGAAGCCAAGAAAATAGAGGAGGAAGTAAGAGTCCAACTTAAGGCAAAAGATCGCATTGCCAAGCTAGAATTAGAGGTTGATTTCTTAAAGAAGGAATTCAAAAATACATGTGCTAAATTGAAAAGCAATTTAAAGTTTGAAAAAAACACCAAATTACTAGATGAGATTCTAAATTTCCAAAGGTCATCATGCATCAAGACTGGTCTTGGTTATGAAGAGAACTAGAAGAGCACTAAAGAAGGGCAAAGTGCAAAAACTACAGAACCGCTTAAGAGAATGAATACAAAGAAGCCCAAGAGATATGTAGATGCACTCAAGGGATCCGTGAATGGTGGAGGTGAAAAGAAGAAAGAGCATGACACTTCTCCAAAAAATAACAAGAACAAATTCAAAAAGTCCTTTCCTCTAAGACAGACACATACGGCCAGGTTCTAGAGTTCCTTTTATGATTATTGTTATTTATGTAGTCATTTTGGTCATAAAGTAAGAGATTGTAGGGCACAAACAAGAAATGATTTTGTATGGAACAATAATATAAGTTCTTATTGGTCTTCAATTAGAAACTACAATCCATTTGATCATTTAGTAGATTACAATGTGAGATTTTATAAGTGCAACAACTTTAGACATACAACACGCTTCTGTAGAAGTGGTTTTGTGAAACTTCTTAGGTAGAATAAGAAAGTGGAATTCATGAGTAAACAAAAAGAAGAAACTTTAAAAGTATGGTAAAAGAAGCAGGAGCATGAAAATAATGAGAGACCTATGCTTGTGCAAACTACATTTCATGCACAAGAGGTATCACTAAGCTCATAAGAAGCGCCAATTCAGGGGTAGCTAATCACTATATTATCTTTCAACTTCGTAGATTCCTTGGTGATATGCATTCAAAATTCAAATAGAAAGAACAACTAATGAATATTCTTTGTGAGAGTGATGATGCAAGTTGTTGGGTGAATATTTTGTCAACCAGCTAACTGGTGAGTAAAATAGGTCTCTTCAACCACAGCATAGGGAGATTGATCAGTCAGGTGTGCAAGTTTACTACATCAACAGGGGACAAATCTCTCCTCTCATCAAGAGAAGGTTCCCTATAAGTATGAGGCGCAATATATATATATATATATATATATATATATATATATATATCCAAAAAATAACACTCATGGGTAGGATACACCATCCATCTCTCTTCTTTCAGAGATGATGTTCACAAGCAAAAGAAAAAAATTTGGTGAAAACACTGAAGGCACTTCTCTTCTTTCAGAAGTGTTCTTACAGGGAACAACAAGAGTTCTTTCAGGTAGTGACAAGTAACTGATAACCAAAGGCGTAGTAACCAGCAGACTGAGATGTAGCACAAAGTCTCCACCTTGACTGCCCAAGAGTGAAATATGAAGGATAATGAGGGCACAAAGTCGTCCCAAGATCTTTTACACATGAACAGAAAGAAAACACACACTAAAATCAATTATGGGGGCACAAAGTCTCTCCACAGTTGGCTTCAAGACACCTTCCTAATTACTTCCATTAGTTCTACTTGTTAAATTGAATAAACAAGAATACATTCAGGAAATAGACATAAGAACAATCTCTTAAAATGATACAAGCTATAACAGCACAAAGTGTGAAAGTAACTTGCTTTCTGATTCAAACAAAAAAATATGAACAATCTGAGCTCAAAGTCTCAGTAATGTCTTTTAATTGGGGCAGAGTTTTGCTTCTGTATTGAGAAGATCTCTAAAATAGCACAAGAGAATACAATATATAGTAGCCAAAAAAGGCTTGGTGCTTTATTCCATGGAATGGCCCATGCTGCATTCAATGCATTGAATGCCTTTTCAGTTTTATCAAAGAGGGCCATGCTGGAACAGGGTGGCTACCTTAACTATGGTGTGTTGATTCATCTTGAATGTCTTCTTCTGGTCTTGAGTCATCTGGTCTGTCACCTGATGTCTACGCAGCTGTCCACCTCGCCTTTACCCCAAAAAAAATAAATAGGCTATGCCTTCAATGTTTGTAAGCTCAAATATCTACCTGGTGGACTATCCCACCTACTGGAATAACTACTGCATAGATGTTTCAGGTCTTCCCTCTTTTCTGCTACAATTTGAGCCCTCGAGCTATCTTTTCCCCTTTCTGATTCTTTTGGTTCTTCCTCTTGGCAGTTCTTCCTTTTGACCTTGGCCTTAAGGCCTTTGAATGCATTCAGGGCTGTGTTTAAGCCTGCAAAGATCAATAGACACTTTATTGCCATAAATTTGACGTCTTCAGATCTGTCATCGTTTAAAAGTTAACGGCTAGTTGATTGTCCCTAATTTGACGGTTGCGGGTCCGTCATCCTCCTTAGTAATTCCTTCGTGTCTTTCCCGCTTGCTTTGGCCGCATTTCACTGATCTTAACGAATAACACGTGGCACCTTCCATTGTGAAATGGGTGAGGACACTTGGCAGCATCCGCTTAACTTATAGAAGCTCTAGACCCTTTTTGAGAGTCCTGCGAAAGATGACACGTGACAGCGTCCGTCGAGCTCCTAGAAACACTATAGAAATATTCGAAACTATTTTGGATTCATGCGGACGTAGACACTTGTCATGCTCTGCTTGACATTAGCACCTCACTCAGAGCCCACCACAGTCCTTATGAAAAGAAAGGAAGAAATTATAGATGTTGACACTTGTCGTGCTCCGCTGAGCTTTTCAAGGGACACGTGGCATCTTTCGCTGCTTTGTAGAAAAGCATATTACAACCTTTCGTTGTCACCACTTGGTACCCTCTGTGGGACTCTAAGAGAAGCCTATTGAAATAAGCTTTGAAACTTATTAGAAACCTGAGACGCGAATGTAGACACTTGTCACGCTCTGCTAAGCTAGAATGGGACATGTGGCACATTCTGCTGCTTTGAAACTTATTAGAAACTAAGTTCTGGCAGACGACACTTGGCAACTTCTGTTGCACTTTTAGCAATGCACCTGGGGCCCACCACAGTCCTTACTCAAATAATAAAATAAAAGGAAGGAACTGTAGAGTTTGACACTTGGTGGTTTCCACCGAGCTTTGCGAGGGACACGTGGCACATTTCGTTATTTTTTAAAAACAAATTATAATGTGTCTCGATAGATGACACTTGGTAGCTTCCGCTCTTGGGCTTTTTCCTTTGGACCGTTGAACTTGATGAACTTTTGACAAAGCGCTTGACTCTTTAAAGCTCGTCGATGACATTGAACCCTTTTTTGGTGGAACCAAGCCATTGAACCAACCCTGAAAATACCTAAGTGCTAAGAACTTGCTCCTTTAAGAGAATTTACCTACTAAAGCCATTGAACATGTTGAACCTATTAATTTCAAGCATGTTGAGTCTATAGAAACATATATGTAGAGTCCGTAGATTCAAGTCTGTAGAGTCCATAGAAACTAAGTCCATAGTTTTCTCTAAGTTTTCTCTAACCTTGAAAGAGTCCGTAGAAATCACCTGTAGGGTCCCTTAGCTGAAAAAGTTTTGAAAAATAGAGAATTTGAAGGCTCATAACAATTTTTTAGGAGAGAAGAGAGGGTTCTTTGACTTGTAAGACCAAAAATAGTTCATGCGTTGTCCCAAAAATGATAAGTCTATTTTTGGGGACAACAGTTGGCTCCAGTTGGGAAACTTCTTTCAGATAAAAATTTGGAACAGCTGAGGGGAGTAGAAACTAGAATCTCCAGTGCCTTGAAGTATGTCATTGGGCTATGGAGTCATGTTACCCAAAAAAAAGGCTCCAAAAAAAAAAAAAAAACAGCACACAATAAAAACAAACACTATACAAATATACATATGTACAGGGGAACTTATCTGATACTTTAAGAATTGAAGTGTTTTAGATGCTGCCCATTGTAAAATAGAGAAAAAGATATGCCATCTTGATACCTCAATAGAAAACTATTTTCACCATTGAACTGATGAATAGTAAAAGGGCCCCTTCACAGGGAGTCAAATTTTCCATGCATTTTCTTTGGTTCTCTCCTCTTATCCCACAGGAGGACTTGATCTCTAATCTGGAAATCACAATTCTTTGTTTTTTGGTCGAAAAGCTTCTTCACCAAACTTTGATGGGCAGCAATTTAGTCCACCACCATAGTTCTCTACTCATCCAGTTCAGTCAGGCACATGATCCTCTTATCAATGGAGCTTTCATATGTTTGATCTTCAATTGCCTTAGCCAATTTCAATGCTGGCAATTTCAAGGTGATTGGTATCTCAGCATTGAGCCCATAAAGAAGTTGGAAGGGAGACATACCAATTACCCTTTTTGGTGTGATCCTATCTACTCATAGAGCATCAACCAATGCTTTATGTCATGTCCTTTGGTTGTCATCTACCAGCTTCTTGATGATAGCCACCAAGTTCTTGTTGCTTGATTCAGCTTGTCCATTCTCTTGTGGAAAGTAATCAGAAGAGTGAGAGAAGGTGATTCTTTAGTAAAAATAGAACTAAGTAATCTCTTGGGAAGTGAAACAAGTTGTATTGTCAGTGACAATCTTAGTTAGGACCCCAAACCTGGAAATGATGTTCTCTTTGAAGAAATTGCACACTACTTCTGAAGTAGCATGCTTGGTTGGAATTGCTTCCACCCACTTGGTGAATTAGTCTATCGTTGTAAGGACATAATCATGTTCGGCACTAGAAGATGGGTTTACAGCACCAATGAAATTAATTTTTCATTGTTGGAATGGCTCCTCTATGACCACTGACTTGAGAGGCAGGGCAGCTAACTTGGGTCTCCCAACAAACTATTGGCATAGTTCACATTTCCTTACCCATTTGTATGCATCTTGAAAGAGAGTTGGCTAGTAATACTTGGCTCGCAGAATCTTATAGGTAGTCACAGGAGTAGAGAAATATTCTCCACAAGCCAAATTATGGAAAGAATTCAAAAGTTGGTTTTGCTGCTCTTTGTCCATGCAGCAAAAGAATACTCTATCAAAGCTTCTCTTGTACAAGCCGTTGTCTTAGAAGATAAAATTGGCAGCTTTCAACTTGATGGTCCTCCTTTCTTTATAAGATAGGTGAGCAAAAACACTCATCATAAGTAAAGAAATGAGCAATACCTGAATACCACTCATTCGTAGTGGAGACAAAGAGGATTGTTGGCATGTCTTCTTTTAATTCTTCGTGCTATGTTCCTCCTAGCTTGTTATCAGTAATTAATTAGCATAGGCCTTTTTCTTGTACCAGCTTAGTTGGTTTGATCACTAGATCAAATTCTTAAATTTTAGCAATCCAATTGCCTCTTTTCATCCCAAATTTTTTTTGAGTTAATATGGATTTGACTGTGATGTCAAAAATCAGGGCAGTAGTATGGGAATTCAAAATGTAAAAGCGAAAATACTTCACTACCTTGACCACCGCATAAGCATGCTTCTCCATGTTTGAATACTTCAGCTCATGAACTTTAAGAGGACAACTCATGAAATAAATGGGATATTCCATACCTTCTTTATTCTGTTGAACCAGAATTGTTGAAAGCGTGTGTTCAGAAGCATAACTATATATAGTGAATTCCTTGTTGTAGTCTGGACAAACTAGAATCGGGGAGTGGGAAATAGCTGCCTTAATATCTTAGAATGTCAATTTGCCTTCTTCAGTCCAGCTGAATGTGGCTTTTTTCTTCATCATGTTTACAATATGGTGAGTCTTTTCAGCAAACTCAGGATGAACCTTCTTAAGAGATTCATTTTTTTAAAGAAAGAGTGAACTGCGGTTTTACTTGTGGGCAAATTGAGCTCTTAGATGGACTTGACTCTGTCTGAGTCAATATTTATGCCTCCTTTAGACATAATGTGTCCGAGAAGTTTTCCCTCTGTTACCCCAAAAATAGACTTCTTAGAGTTTTAAAAAATGCCATTCTGGCGACAGTGTACCATCTCTTGTTACAAGTGGCGCACATGATCTGGGTGATGCTTAGAAAAGACGGTCAAGTCATCAAGATAAACTATAATGAACTTACCCATTTCATCCTTGAAAGCAAGGTCTATTGCTCTTTAGAATGTGGCACCGACATTAATCAGGTCAAAAGGCATCTTTCTATATGCAAACGTGCCCCAAAGCGTGGTGAAAGTAGTCTTATGCTGGTCTGCTTCACTAACTTCAACTTGATTATATTTTGAGAAGTCGTCTAGCATTGATAACATTTCTGAATCAGTCACTATCTAAAGCACTTGGTCCATGATAGGCAAATGGTATTTATTCTTCAAGAATGACTGATTCAAGTTCTTGAAATCCACACAGGTAGATTTCACCATTCTTCTTCCTTACAGGCACTATATTTGTAATCCATGTGGAATGATGGATTGAAAAAATTATCTTGGCATTTAATATTTTTTATATCTCAGATAAAATGGTACCTGATATTTTCATATTATACTACTTGAATTTTTGCCTGTAAAGTGTTGAATCACTTTTGAGAGGAATGTCATGACAAATTTCATCAACCCTGAGTGACTTCAGGTCATCGTAGGAGTATGATAAGACGTCCATGTACTGGCTAAGCAAGGTAGTGAGCTTGAATCTCTCCTCAAGAGTGCAAAATTTTTAAATGTTCACCATCTTGGGATCATCTTTGGTACCTAGATTTACTTGATCAAACTCTTGAGAAGAGTTTGAATCATTTTGTTTTTTTTTTATGAATCTATCATGTTTGTCAAATAAATTTTCAAGCGACACTAGGCTTTTGAGAATTTTGTTTCTTTTCAGCTGCAGGAACTCCTCACCTACGTTAGAACTTGACTCAGGGGTTGGTTCACGCTGTTGAGGCTCACTACCTTCAAAATGAAGCTATTCAAATCTATCTTTTTATTCCAAAAAGGCAATGATTTTACTGTCATTATTAAACACCTACCAATGATTGGCATTATCAGGTACACTTAGTCGAAAGACCAACTCAATAGTGTACCTGTCTCTTTTAAAGTCTGGGTGAGGAACTAATAGAGTGGCTGAAATAACCAGTGCATCAGCCCAATCATTAAATTCTCTTAGTATGACAGAGATGTTGAAAGCATCAAAGTTTTCATTTTGATCCCAGACCAGATTGCGATAGTGGCGCAATCTCTCATTCTCAGTTTGATACAAGTTTCTCACTTGACAAACCACCAGTTCAGCATCTCATATGGCATGAAGGAGTTTGATGCCTTTGTCTTGAGCAGCGCTCAATCCAAATAATAGAGATTCATACTTAGTTGTGTTATTGGTATTGCTAAACTGTAACTTGTATAATGAAATAAAATATCTCTTTGAAGAGATATCAGCACAACCCCGACTCTTGAATCAATAGAGGAGTAGCTATCATCAAATTCAAGAACCCATACCTCGTCAGACACTACTTTTTATTTAGATTCTTCTTCATTCGGAGGTGGAGATCCTTCCACATTTGTATTGCACTCCAATTTTTTTGTTGTTTGATGAATCTACATTTTCAGGTTGTCACCTGCATGAGCTTTCATTAGATGCTTTATGAACTTCATCCGTAGATAGAAAGTAGTTATCTATTCCTGAAGACTCAAACATAATTAGAGCTTCAAGAGCCAAGGTCTGGATAACCACATATTTCGCTTCCTTCTTAGGTAGCAGCTTCTTCATAACACCCTTGACTAGAATCCTTGCTTTGGATAGGTCCATGCTCAATTCACCTTCAACATCCTTGCAAAAGTTTTATCTAAGAAGGATGTCATATGAAGCTAAGACATCAGCCACCAAAACAGTCATCTTGATTCTTTTGTCTGAAAAAGTTGTAAATGCAAATTGGACATCTTTGATTTGTCCTAGCAGTGGGACTTGTTTGTTCTCCATGGAGAAGCATCTACCAAATATTTTATTCAGTGTAAAGCCAAGGGATTTAGCGACTTTGGTAGGCATAACATTGTTTGAGGCTCTGAAATCAATGATGTAGCTAATGTCCATTTATCAGCAATGAAACATAAAAAGGTTCACTCCTATTAGGAATAGCAGGAGTGATGACAAGGTTGTTCCTGGTGAGTGCATTCTTGAGAGAATCATGAGTCACTTTGAAAATTACTTATCCTATAGGGATGGCCTAGTTTTTAACATATTGAATCAGTTTATCTATTTGCTCAGAGTTGGACTGCAGAAATTCAAATTCAGACATTTGAATTTTAGTTTTCTTTATATGGTCAATGATATCAAATGTTAGAAATGAACCAGGCCCAGAGGATGAGAGTTCATCCTTTCGAGTTTTGGGAGGGGAACTACTGGACTGCGAATTTGAAGAAGGCGTAGAGATATTTGGTGTATTTATCTTTCTCGCAATCACTGAGTCCTTTCGCTGAAAAGGTAGAGTGATTTCCCGCTTAGTAATTGAAATTACTGGTTGAGGTCGTTTCTCTGCTTTCTTCTTATCAACTAGTTGAACTGATTGATTTTTATATCGGGTGAATATAGCATATGATCTCTCAGTTGTTTTACCTTCACTTATGGGTTCATCTTGATAATTCAAAAAATTAATATTAGAGTCGCCAACTAATTCTTCTTCTTCCTCAGTGAAGAGATTAGCGTCATCTTCAAGACTCAACTCAGGCTGGAATGAGAAATCTGATTCAGTTTCAAGATATCCAACCGTTAAGTTAATTGGAGGTGCTTCAATGGCAAGATTATTCCTCTAAGGGGAGGAAGACAATTGATTTTTTCTTGATTTCTGGCAGCATTACCTTGGTAGGACTGATTAGGGAATGTCCTCTTTAGTACATATCTATATGAAGGAGCATATGACATCCCTTGTGCCATTTGTTTTCTGAGAGCCAGCAACTCATTTGCTAACTTATGCACCATTAGATCAGTGGTGGTTGTAGGTGAGTATTCAGAAGATGAAGAGGGTTTACCTCTGTTTGGATCTCTCCTTATCTTTCCAGCCAAGATAAAGTCATCTTCCACCTCAGTAGCCAAGTCTTGACCAGCCTCAAAGTTTATGTGGCCAACACGTCTCAATAGAAGACTCACTTCAATCAGTTGTGAGTTGATGAAGAAGCACTTGAAGTTTTTAGGTGTTGGTTGAGCAATAACAAGAATTCGATTCTTGAGCTTATCAAACTTAGAAATGAAATCCCTCATAGGTTCATGAGGTTCCTTCTTCATTTGTGTGAGTTGGGCCAACAAAGCATGTGCATCTTCTGCAGGCTTGAATCTGGGTTTGAATTTAGCTTTGAGTGTGTCTCAGTCGGTCACTGATCGAGCCTGCATATGGCAAAACCAATCTACAACAGTGCCTTACAGTGTTTCTATAAAACCTTGACTGCAACGTTTTTAAATTTCACTCTTATTACACCATAGGCTATGCTGAAGGCTGCAATGTATTCATCAGGATGAACTCTCCCATCACCAAAAAATTTGGAAAACTTCTTTCTTGCTCTACGTGAAAGTTCATACAAGGGTGGAGTCAAATTGAGTGCGCTGAATGAGTTACCCCAGGGACCTTGAACTGCCACGATGGAATTATGAAAAAGAGGGATAACAAATCTGGGTGGAGTATTTATAGGCAAAGCTCTAGTGACAACAAAAAAAAAAGCTCTACCTTGTATTGGTGACCTGGTACGAATAAGAGGAACACTCTTGGATCGTTGAACATGAAGTTGGGGAGGGAATAGGTCAAAATGTTTTTGCTGCACTAACTCAAAGACAAGGTCAACAACACTTTGGGTTCTCTGGCTTCTGGTATAACGTGGAGTTGCCAGATTGCAGAACAAAAATGAAAAAAAATAAGATCTGCTTCAGCGTGAAGCTTGAAACTTTAAACTACGCACTGATCTCCAACAGTCGCCAAAAACTGTTGGGTGAATATTTTGTCAACCAGCGAACTGGTGAGCAAAATAGGTCTCTTCAACCACAGCATAGGGAGATTGATCGGCCAGGTGTGCAATTTTACTACATCAACAAGAGACAAATCTTTCCTCTCATCAAGGGGAGGTTCCCTATAAGTATGAGGTGCTATATATATATATATATATATATATATATATATATGCAAAAAATAACACTCAAGGGTAGGATACACCATCTATCTCTCTTCTTTTAGAGATGATGTTCACAAGTAAAGGAGAAAATCTTGGTGAAAACACTGACGGCACTTCTCTTCTTTCAAAAGTGTTTTTATAGGGAACAACAAGAGTTCTTTCAAGTAGTGACAAATAACTGGTAACCAAAAGCGTAGTAACCAACAGACTGAGATGTAGCACAAAGTCTCTACCTCGACTCCCTAAGAATGAAATACGAAGGATAATGAGGGCACAAAGTCATCCCAAGATCCTTTATACATGAAAAGAAAGAAAACACACACTAAAGGCAATTATGGGGGCACAAAGTCTCTCCACAGTTGGCTTCACGACACCTTTCTGATTACTTCCACTAGTTCTACTTGTTAAATTAAATAAACAAGAATACATTCAGGAAATAGACATAAGAATAATCTCCTAGAATGATACAAGCTATAACAGCACAAAGTGTGAAAGTAACTTGCTTTCTGATTCAAACAAAAAAATATGATGAACAATTTGAGCTCAAAGTCTCAGAATGCCTTTCAATTTGGGCAGAGTTTTGCTTTTGTATTGGAAAGATCTCTAAAATAACACAAGAGAATACAATATATAGTAGCCAAGAAATGCTTGGTGCTTTATTCCATAGAATGGCCCACGCTGTACTCAATGCATTGAATGTCTTTTCAGTTTTGTCAAAGAGGGCCATGCTGGAACAAGGTGGTTGCCTTAACTGTGGTGTGTTGATTCATCTCGAATGTCTTCTCCTGGACCTAAGTCATCTGCTCTGTCACCTGATGTCTACACAGCTGTCCACCTCACCTTTACCCCAAAGGAGACAAATAGGCTGCGACTTCAATGTTTGCAAGCTCAAATATCTACCTGGTGGACTGTCCCACCTACTGGAATAACTACTACGTAGTGTTTATGGTCTTCCCCCTTTTCTGCTATAATTTGAGCCCTCGAGCTATCTTTTCCCCTTTCTGGTTCTTTTGGTTCTTCCTCTCGACGGTTCTTTCTTTCAGCCTTGGCCTTAAGGCCTTTGAATGCATTCAAGTCCGTGTTTAACCCTGCAAAGATCAATAGACATTTTATTACCACAAATTTGACGTCTTCGGGTCCATCATCGTTTAAAAGCTAACGGCTAGTTGATTGTCCCTAATTTGACAGCTGCGGGTCCGTCATCCTCCTTAGCAATTCCTTTGTGTCTTTCTCGCTTGCTTTGGCCGCTTTTCGTTGATCTTAACGAACAACACGTGGCACCTTTCACTGTGAAACGGGCAAGGACACTTGGCAGCATCCGCTTAACTTATAGAAGCTTTAGACCCCTTTTGAAAGTTATGTGGAAGATGACACATGGCGACTTTCGCTGAGCTCCTAGAAACACTGTAGAAACATTCGGGACTCTTTTGGATTCACACGGATGCAGACACTTGTCACGCTCTGATTGACCTTAGCATCTCATCCGAGGCCCTCCACAGTCCTTACGAAAAGAAAGAAAAAAACTGCGGATGTTGACACTTGTCACGCTCCGTCGAGCTTTTCAAGGGACACGTGTCGCCTTCCGCTGCTTTGTAGAAAAATATATTACAACCTTCCGCTGTCGCCATTTGGCGCCCTCTGTGGGACTCTGAGAGAAGCCTATTGAAATAAGCTTTGAAACTTATTAGAAACCTGAGATGTGGATGTAGACACTTGTCACACTCTGCTGAGCTAGAACGAGACATGTGGCACATTCCGCTGCTTTGAAATTTATTAGAAACTGAGTTTCGACAGACGACACTTGGCAACTTCCGCTGCACTTTTAGCAACACACCCGAGGCCCACCACAGTGCTTACTCAAATAATGAAACAAAAGGAAGGAACTGCAGAGTTTGACACTTTGCGGCTTTCGTCGAGCTTTGCGATAGACATGTGGCACATTTTGCTGCTTTTTAGAAACAAATTATAATATGTCCCGGTAGATGACACTTAGTAGCTTCCGCTCTCAAACTTTTTCCTTTGGACCGTTGAACTTGATGAACTTTTGACAAAGCGCTTGACTCTTTGAAGCTCGTCGACGACGTTGAACCCTTTTTTGGTAGAACCAAGGCATTGAACCAACCCTGAAAATGCCTAAGTGCTAGGAACTTGCTCCTTTGAGAGAATTTATCTGTTAAAGCCATTGAACCTGTTGAACTTGCTAATTTCAAGCATGTTGAGTCTGTAAAAACATATCTGCAGAGTCCGTAGATTCAAGCCTGTAGAGTCCATAGAAACTAAGTCCGTAGTTTTCTCTAACCTTGAAAGAGTTCGTAGAAATCATTTGCAAGGTCCCTTAGCTGAAAAAGTTTTGAAAAATAGAGAATTTGAAGGCTCATAACAATTTTTTAGGAGAGAAGAAAGGGTTCTTTGGCTTGTAATACCAAAAATAGTTCATGTGTTGTCCCAAAAATGAGAAGTCTATTTTTGGGGACAACACAAGTGATAGTACTGGTTTTAGAAACAAGTCGAAGAAGCAAGAACATAGCAGAATGAAATTAGTCGAGGTGTAGAATAGCTTACAACAAGCATGGGCCAACGTCAAGTGTAGATTGTAGAAGGTAGCTCAGATCCAGCAAGTGATCAAGCTGGAAATGTTAATAAGCATATAGAGCATGATATGCAGATAGAAAGGGAAGTAGAAAAGAGGAGTTACCACTTGAGCAACTAGAGATAATCCATATGGATGTAGATGATGTCAAAAAACCCAGATTTGATCAAATTCAAGGAGAGCAAATGAGAAAAAAAGTCCTAACAGAAAGACAATCATTCAGTTATGGTGATGTTGAAAATGACATGGATGTTTCCCATGATTTATTTGTGGATGGAAGTATAATGAACATCCCTTTACCATTGATGTCAAAGGGGGAAAATTAATGAAAAGGGGAGCAAAGGAGGAGAACTACAGCAAGGGGGAGTTTCTATACAAATTTACCATCAATGACAAAGGGGGAGATTGTTGGAATATTGTCATTGATGTCAAAGGAATTGTAATGAATGCCAACAGAATTGTCAATGGAAATATCAATGAAATTGTCAACAAAAATGTCAACGGTCACATCTTTTGGTGAAGAGGTGCATCTTGGATGGGATGCCTCCTTTGTGAAGAGCCTTTTGAAAACTATATAAGGTAGATAGAAGGTTGAGAAAGATATGAAAGTCGAAGTATGAGATATGTGAAGATTAATAAAGAAGAAAACGAGACAAGTGTGTGGAGAATTAAAAGATATATCATACAAACACATGCAGATTTGAAGAATGGAATTAATTCTTTCTATTTCATGCATAAGTAGATTTTTATGAAGAAGAATAGGAAGTCAAATTGGCTATCATCCATTGATAAAAGAACAATAAAAATGTGAAAAGATTGTTTTGGTAAGAGATCAGTGCCTCAGAGAAAGAGATTGGTGTCTCTCGCTAAGTTGGTGCTTAGCAACAGGGGTTTGGTGTCTCCAATAAGTTGGTGCCTACGAATTTTGTAAAAAGATTAATATTATATGACTGGATTTGGACGGTAGTTCCAAACAACTATTTATTTGTGGTTTTTCTCCAAAAGGGTTTCCACATAAATCTGGGGTCAATGTGTCATTTTTATGTGAATTCTTTGATTGTGAATATTAAGTTTCATTAAGAAAAGAAAATATTATATTGATTCACCCTCCCGCAACCCCCACCTCTCAGTATAATCATATGCTTAATACTTCCACTTTTCCTAAAGATAAAAATAAAACAAGTTTTCCAATATAAATCAGAGACAAAATAAAAGAAAGCAACCCAGCGTGAAGACCTTTTGTTAAAAATAACATATTCCATAGTCCATCTAGTCATAAGACTCAGAACTTCTGGTGCAATGCGTAGATGCAACCAACCCCAACTCCAACCATCAGTAATTCTACCAGTTGCAAAACTCTTATAATCAAATCCAATAGTAGTACATCAAAGGATAGACTCCTCAAAAATCTCCTCAAGTCGCATCAAGGCAACAAAACCGCCAAAGAGATTCCACCACTTCATTGCAAATTTTCTGCCCTTCTATTGTTTAGTGAAAAACCGAACAAACCCTATAGATCCATTGCTTTGTGATAGCAAAACTTCCACTCTATTAAAAAGCTGCCAAATCATTATAATAGCACTGCCAATCAATTGTTCAATCAAAAACTACATAAAACTTACAAATATATTGCTTAATGGAAGCAAAACTTCTACTCTTAGTTTTTTAAAATTCCCAAGAATCGACTCTCATTCCTTATATCACATTTTAACAATTCTATAGCCTTTACAACATATCCTAGGTGTTGTTGAAGAATATAAGTTGAATGAGAAAATTGTGATCTGTGAGCCACATCTTAGTGACGCTATGTTTTCTTCAAATGTCCATAATCTTATTATCCCATTTATATCTTATTTCTTTATTATCGCATTTGTATCTTATCCTTTCAGAATTATTTAAAAAGTTCCCCGGAAACAGGGTACAAAAAGAAAAAGTTAAATAAGTGGTCATGCTCATCTAAGTACTCACTCTGTAAAAATGTATACATTTTTTAATAAAAGATAAAAATGTGTACGGCTCATTCTTTCCACAAATAGTTACAGTTACAGCAGGCCCTTGGCCTTGCCGCGGAGAAGATAACTCCAAAAGCTTGGGAGTGAACTCACGGTAACTTTATCCGGTCGAACTAACCTGAGATACTCTTTGCCCGGCCGGAGGCGAAGTTGTAATAGCTGGCGCCACCTCATCTGGAGAAATCTCCGACGATTGGCTGCTGGCAGTCACCGGAGTTGCCATGTCAATGGTGACGTGGACTGCACTGTTCTGGACACCGGGCTGGACATGACCCGTCACCGGAGCCGAGGACGGCTTCCTCTTGAGACAATGCCGACACGTAGGACAGGAAGAGTGCGAAACAAGCCACCGGTCAATGCATTCCACGTGGAAGGCATGGTTGCACTTGGGCAGGACTCGAACCTTCTCCCCGTCGACAAACTCCGCCAAGCAGATAGGGCAATCGGATCCCACCCCAGCCCCTTCCGAAGAGGTGCTGTAAACAACAATAGGCAGGGCTCTCATGGCGGCCTTCTTTAACCCCGTATTTGCCAGTCGGACTGCCACGTCATCGGACGACTCGAACGCCATTCGCCGGCTGCAGCGCAGGGCACACCTCATCAAGGAGTTAAGGCCGAGGGCGCAAATAAGCGCGCAGAGCAGAGCGGCCAATATGACCACCAGGTCAGAGTCTATGCTCGCCTCGCTCATGTAAAAGTCCCGCTCCTTATGTTCTGCTACGCTTAGCGGAGCCAACGCAGGACCCGCCGCTAATATTTTTCTCCCCAAACCTGAACTCATTTTGCAGGATTCGAACTGGAAACCAACGATATTACCAACACTCAAAACCAGAACCAGGGTTTCGGAGGGTTATACAACAAAGAAAAATGAAAAAAAAAAATGCAACCAAGGTGCTGAAAGAAACCCGCCCACAGACAATTTTGACAAATACCGAACGCTCTAAGAAAGCAGAAGGCTTGTGAGAGTACTCAGGAGTGGACTAGTTTAGCATATTTGTAGCAGAAATGTCTTTGTTAAACTGTCACATCCAACATTACTGTATGCATATAATGCCACAAATGCTTTTAGCATCGCCAGACCCGTATATAGATATTATTGCGCTGAAGATTGTTTGGGTGTTTTTTAATTTTTTATGAAGATTGTGAGGGTTAAAAAGTGGTGACGAGGTACTTCATAATCTTTGTTGGAAAGAAATGTTAGGCTTCAACAACATCAACTTGATCTACAAATTGTAAGTTTTTATTTTTTTTTTCATTTTTTTATAATTATGTATATTTCAATGAAGATTCTCATAGTTGTAAAGTGTGGATAAGTAGTTCATAATCTTTGTTAAAGAAATAGAAGTTTTAAATAATAAAATTTTTGTTTATAAATAGATTAATATATAAATGTTGTGGTTGTATATTATAAGATTGTTAGAAAATTTAAAGTTTTTAAAATAAAATTTAATTATGAATAAATTGTAGTTTAATAATACATATGATGATAAAAATATCTTATTACATCATTTATTGAGATAAAATAATATTGATATTAAAGATATAAATATCAAATCTAATCAATATATTTTTAAAATAAATTTTATCACATTTTAAATAATTTTTTTATATTTAATAAATATATAATATAAATTAAAAAAATCTTATTAAATTGAAAAACATTAACCTTTATAATTAAAACTTAAATGATATCTTTCGTGTAATCAACCACCTAGATTTATAATATTTTGGATCAAACTTTTTAGGGATATGTATTTATCCACTAAAATCGAGTCTTAGTTGCCCTCTCATTTTTCAATCACTATACAAAATATTGGATCGGATAGGATATTTTAGGGAATCAAAGAGAATATTATAGGGTGTCATTAGTTTAAATATTTTTTCAAACATGTGGAGGTGCTAAAGGTTCAAATCTAATGAAGAAAGGTGTATAATTAAATGGGGGTCCAAAGTTTGTTTTTATGTAGTTTAGTTGTGGCCCACCATGGGCATGTTCTTAGAAGGTACTATATCTTAAAAATCGAATCATGTAAAATGTAAGTGTGTCTTATATTAAATAAATATTCACTATTAAATTATAATGGACGAGTGGATTCGGTTTCTTCTTTCTTTTTTTTTTGATAGGAGGTGTTTTTTTTTTTTTTTTTAATTTTTGTATTTTTTTTTTTCTTGTTGTAGGAATGGACCCTTGTTTGTGTTTCAAATTGGTTTAAAGTTCCGTTCAAAAAGCGATGACCGGTTCATAGCTCTAGTTTCAAAAGTGTTTACCTTATTAAAAAAAATTACAGTGGATGAGTAATGGATTTATTGAACATTCTAAACTTGTAATTCAATTCATACGATATGAAGTGATGGATCTATTAAGCTTTCTACCCTGTCATCAAGGCATCCCATTTATACAATACAATTGAAATTACTATTAATTTATACAAAACAATTCAACTTATTATTTGTTGGTGTTAGAAGTATACATCGAAAAGATTTTTTGGTTATTTATTAGTCGTTAAATTGTACGATTTTAGGATGTTTGTGTATTTATCGATTATTGTTTCAAATTAAATCTTATTAACATGTTTATTAGTTATCCGGTCTCCATATCTTCTCACATCTCTTCTAAATAATATTTTCTCTCTCCTACCCATTTTCACCCATATCTTGCTATCTATCCAGAGCATCATTAATACTTATGAGTCCACTAAGAGTGGTAATGATGATATTGGCCATGTTGGTGTGGTTCCTTCCAATGATTGAACACCATATAACCCTTGTTCTGTCTTTTTCATTATTTTGACAATTTATTGTCTTTTTGGACACCAAATAGTCTTAATTTGAACTCAATTTATCTTTAAATACACAAGTATTATAATTGATTTTAGTGTCTAAGATAATTGTAGAGCATCCATTTATTGTTTACATGGACCTATGGAGCACTTATAAACATTTTAGAGGAATCAAAGAATCATTAGAGCATTTATTCAAGCACACAAGTTTATATTAAATGCACACCATATAATATTAGGGTTTACATATTATTGGAACTATTACAATTATGAAATTTGTTGTTTTTAATATTTATACTAGCTATGGGCTTTTTAAATGTCAAGATAGTTTTTTATTCTTTGTTTACCACAAGCCCCAAAACTATGTTGTTTTCCTTAAAACTTTTAGTTGTTGCTACATATCTAGTGTAAGGAAAAGATTCTTTTTTGTAGGTGATCAGAGTTATAATGCAGAAAAGTAAGCAAAGTTGTTAGAGATTAGGACTAACTGAATGCGATTATCAAAAAAAAAATGAGTTTTTATCATTTGTCAAGGGTGTCATTAATGCTTTAAAAATCGTTAAAAGTAAAAATTGCAAACCTAGGAGGCTTCTTCGTTTGTCATCAAAATTATGGGTTAGTTCTCTATCACCTTTAGGCATGTGTTTCCACTATCATATATCCTAATGATTGTCACCAAATCTGGCAATAAAATAGATATGCCTTTAAATCTTGCATGATCACTCTTCTCATATTTTAAATTAATTAACTAGACTTATATTATTATTTTGCACATGTTATTTAACCTTGTATAAAGTATTTTTTGTCACAGTTTAGTTATAATCCATATATCCACATTAAAAGATTGTTAAGAATGTGTAAACTCTATTTTTTTTTTGTACTAACCCATTGATGACAATGGTATGATTTGTACAAAGTTATTTATCTTATTTATGGCATTCACCCTTTTTGGTTATTGCCCTGGCCCTTAAGAGGTTCACTTACATTGCTAAATATTTTGTTTTGAAATTTGTAGTGTTGTATTAGGGCACTTTGCTCCTTTTCAAAAATGATGGTGATAAGGTAGAGTGGGGTGGTTACTAAGGGATGCATGTACATCCAAGGATGAGTGTTTATTAGTACTTGATGGGTATTATTGTTTTAACGTTAGGCTATTACCAAAAGCTACTTTCCCGCATCAGTCAATGAACTAATGTTGTTTTTGAAAGATGGAGACCATGTTCCTATGTTTGCAGATCTTTGCTAATATTTTTTAATATTTCATTGTTAGTGTTAAAGAGTGGATAGTAGCTTTGGCATACAACCAATCAGGGGGTTGTGTTTGTTAATTTTTTTCATCCAATCCTTTTGGCAATATCAGAGAGAAGCGAGTTGTTTATGCAGGTGAATGGAGGACGTGTGTCAAGGGAGAGCATGTGAATGATATAGGCAGTACCAAATGGTCATTCTTCCTATAGGTTTGTGGTAACCAAACTATTGCTTTGCCAAATTATCGACCTGAAAGATCAAATGAGTTATAATAAATGTTGATTGTTAAAACAATAATCGTGTTCACTTTTAGAAGATTTATGAGGGGAAATTTTAGTGCAAAGGATGCCATGCAAAATATAATTCTACTTGTGTAAGGTTTTTAATCTAATCTTTAGTAGGGCTTTTATCAGAAAATGTTGCCTGCGTTATGTTGTCATAAGCAGCAATGTCAAAAAATATCAAACATACTGTAGAACCCCATGTTCTGCCTCATTTTAACTTTGTCTGGTTTACGTGTCACTCTTAAGTGTTAATATTTTAGGGGGTTTTTAATTGTCTCTGAAGTCTTTTACAACTTTTTTACTAAACTTTATTGGAATCAACACAAAACCATACAATAGTTTCTTGCAAGGTCTGGATTCAAAAACATATCACTTTTTGGATATGGGTATTTTGAAGGAGTTTATTGATAGAAATATGAGTGTATTGATTATTTTATTGTTCCTATCTGTAACATCTTATTGTTTAACAAGAGATGAGTGCAACCTTACTACGAGTCCATGTGCCCTGACAGTGCAAATTCCATAGTTTGACACATCTGGTTTTGTGAGTCATTATCATAATTTATTTTAAAAGTTTATTGCAAGGTTTGGAATCATTTTTATTATTTTTCAAGTCTCCACATTTAATCCACAAAAACATACCACTTTTTGGATATGGGTATTTTTAAGGAGTCTATTCATAGTAGCAGGGTCAACTGATTATTTTATTATTGCTATCTATAACAACTTGTTTAGCAGAAGAAGCAAATAAGATGTCAATACAACTTTACTATGAGCCCCTATGCCCTAATAGTGCAAATTTAATAGTTAATTATGTTAACAAGTTATTCACAGATGGAATTATTGATATTGATAAGCTATCGTGTTTGCTTCTAGAAGATTTATGAGGGGAAATTTTAGTGCATAGGATGCCAAGCATTTTTTAGCAATGTGGTAGATAATTTTGCTTCCATTTGTGTTGTGATCGAATCAATTTTCTCAAGTGCTCAGAATAAAGGGTTCTCAACCTAAGAAGGATTTTCTTATGCTCATAATCTCATCAAACCTTTGCATGGGAACCTAATAAGTTCATGGTATATTGGGAAGGGTCCTATCTAAAAATTCTAGGCATTAGTTTTTGGATTGAGTGGCTATGATTTATGAATGATCGTTAAGAGTGGAAACAGGTTTAAACCCTCTTAAAACCCTAATAAAGAGATGATGTTGAATATGTTGATCAATATGGATTGAATTTATCAAGTAAGTTATTGAATCCTGTATTGAACTCTCCAAAGTACCTCCAAGTGGTATTGGTTAGATAGAGGAGAGAGAAAATGTTGAGTTATAGGCTTATTTTTGAAGAAGTTATTGTAGAAGTCACAAGTTACATTGGACATAGTAAATAAATGGATGGAGGAAGAATGTAAAGACCCATGTTTCACTTCCATGAAGGTTTATGGATAGGTTTTATCCCTCAATTATGCTAAACTAGTCATCCAAGTTAGCCAGTCGGTAACCGACCTAATGATGCAAATAATGAAAAACCTAAGCAATAGTGAGAAGATGAATTGGAATGTCTTTCATGATAGAATGATGAAACCAAGTATATGGAGATTTTGTTTGAGACTGGTATGTCTTATTCATGCTTGGTATAAATATTTTAAATCAGGTATAGTGTTGAAACTGATGAATCCAAAATGGCTTGTTTGCCTTAGTAAGGTTTGTGTGTAGTGAGGTCAACAAATTGGTTTGTAAGACCAATAGTTTCCACTAGAAAATATGATGTTTATACTTGAATATGGTATGGAGATGTCATAGGATAATTTTCATGCATTTTAATTCTTTTAATGTGTCTACACATGTGTTGGATTTCAAAGTCACCATGACTGGTCTTTGAGGAAAACTAGCAGTTCTGAGTAAGTTGTAGATGTGTTTTTGAGGCTCTATGCCCTGAGTTGAAGTGTCTAATGCATATGGTGCTATTTTTAATTTCATTAAGGTTATTTATAATTTATTTATTATCATGGTTATGTGTCTAAATTATGTGTTATATTTAGTTGTTCAATCTAAACTTTTTTGTGTGTTTATAGGCCTAATATGAATAGTGTTAATGGAGTGTTTCAAGTGGTGATTGGACCTAAAAAGAATCATGGTGCTCAGAGGATGTTTTATAATGCCTCTTTGATTATTGTATGAAAATTTTGTGTTATTCATATAGGTTTAGAGTGTTCCAATGGGTCATAAGATAACGTGTCTTAAAGTAGGCCTAATAGAATTAGGTCTCTATAAGACCTAAATAAGTATTTTGTCTATTTGAGTTATGGCCAACCAAATGTAATTATTTATTATTTCTTGTAACATGTCCTAAGGCCTATTATGTTTCCAATATAAGTGGGAAAGTGTGTGTTTCCAACCAATAGGTGTATGAGCAAGAGGCTTGTATAAGAACACGACCTTTTAGGCCTAATTAACAAGTGAGAGGATAGAAATTGAGGAGCGAATGAGATAAGATATCCTTGAGTAGAAGGAGGTCTTGTATACCATCAGAATATAATAGAGGGAATATCATGAATATATAAAAGAAGGTCTAAGTATGAAATTCAAGGTCATATGACCTAATCAGTAGTGAAGAGATCTAGTTGAGTAAAGAACCTTAGAAGGCAGTTTGAGAGGGATAAGAGTGTGAAGTGATAAATAAGGTGATCATCATATGTTGTGTGAAAAAAAATGTGTTTTTAAAGTGATCAAAATAACCAGGTGGTAGATTTGTTGCTTAGTCATCTAGGGGGTTGGTGTCTCCTTTCAAGTAGGTGCTTGCTAAAGCCTAGTCAAGTGGGTGTTTGGCTAGTTCGGGTTGGTGTTCCATATGGAGTTAATGATTAACTAAATTTGTTTTTTATCTTATAAGACTATATTTCATTTATAGATATCATTGGGTTTAATTTCCCTTGAATATTTCCCACATAAGTGATGTGTTCTTGTATTTCATGTTCATATGTATGGTTACTTGTGCTTTGATTGATCTATATGTTTGTATGAATGGCTCATGAATGTTAAGTGGAACTGAATGAATGTTTTGAAGACTGATTCACTGCCCCTCTTAGTCATTATTATTTCAACATTTATTATCAGCATGTTCCTTTGAAGCAGGCCTAATAGCTTTAAAGGTGATCCTAAGAAGCACAAGATGTCTAGTGATCAATAAGACAATAGGGATGATGAAGAAGTATACTATGACAATGAAGAAGGACAATCTAAAGTAAACCTTAAATATGAGCTCACAAGTACCCTATATGACTTGAAGCATAAAAATAAGATCAATGAGTCAATATAAAGTTAAAATCAAAAGAAGTTGAGTATGATCAATTGAAGACATAGCTAGATTCCTTTAAGGTTGAGCATGAGCATGTCATAGACAAGATGAGCAAGTTTGAGAAAGAGAGTGAGAAGTAAAAACAAATCAATATTACCAAAATGAAAATACCAATCAAGACAATGGAGTAACAATTAAATGATGTGTTATCTTCAGTTGTTCAAGATAGACTTTTCTGTGTGTTTAAAGGCCTAATGTGAACAGTGCTAATGGAATCTTTCAAGTGGTGGTTGGACCTAAAAAGTATCATGGTGCTTAGAAGATGTTTTATAAGGCCTATTTTATTATTTTATGATAATTTTATGCCATTCATAGAGGTGTAAAGTGTTTCAATGGGTCATAAGGTAACGTATCCTAAAGTAGGCCTAATGGGGTTAGGTCTCCATGAAGCCTAAAGAAGTATTTGGTCTATTTGAATTATGGCCAACCTAATGTAATAATTTATTATTTATTGTAATGTGTCCTAAGGACTATTTTGTGGTCAATTTAAGTGGGCAAGTGTGTTTTGTTGACCAATAGGTGTCTGAACAAGAGGCTTGTATAAGAACAAGGCCTTTTAGGCCTAATTGGTGGTAAGAAGATAAAAATTAAAGAGAAAATGAGATAGAACATCCTTGAGAAGAAGGAGGTCTTGTATACCATCATAAAAAAATAAAGGGACTATCATGAATATCTAATAGGTTTGAGTTTTAAATTCAAGGTCATATGACCTAATTAGTATTGAAGAGACCTAGTTGAGTGAAGAAGCCTAGAAGTCAGTTTGAGAGGGATAAGAGTGTGAAGATCTAAAGAAGGTGATCATCATCAATTATGTGAGCAACAAGGTGTTCTAAAGGTGATAAAATAAATTAGGTGGTTGAGTTAGTGCTAAGTCATCTAGGGGGTTGGTGCCTCGTTACAAGTGGGTGCTTATTAAAGCCTAGTCAAGAGGGTGCTTGGCTAGTTGGGGTTAGTGCTATATGTGGAGTTGATGCTTCAATAAATTTGGTTTTTGTCTTATAATACTGTGGTCCATTTTAAAATATGAGTGGTTTTTCTTTCCCTTGAGGGTTTCCTACATATGTGATGTGTTCTTATATTTCTTGTTCATATGCATGATTATTTGTGCTTTGATTGATTTATATGTTTGTATGAATGGATCATGAATGTTAAGTGAAATTGAATGAATGTTTTGAAGACTAATTCATCCCCCCCTCTTATTCATTTTGCTTCTAACATTTGGTATCATAGCTTGGTCCTTTGAAGCGGGCCTAACATCTTGAAGGTGATCCTAAGAAGCACAAGATGTTTAGTGATCAAGAAGACAATAGGTATGATGAAAAAGTCTATTATGAAAGTGAAGAAGGAGAAGCTAAATTAGACCTTGAAGATGACCTCATAAGTTCCCTAGATGACTTGAAGCATCAAAATTAGATCATTAAGGATCTCAGGAATCAGTTAGAAGGTGTCAAAATAAAGTTCAAATCAAAAGAATTTGAGTATGATTAGTTGAAGGTAGAGCTAGATTCCTTGAAGGTTGAGCACGAGTAGCTCATAGACAATATGATCAAGTTTGAGAAAGAGAGTGAAAATTTAGAAAAATTCAAGAGTACCAACATGAAAATACCAATCAGGCATCGCAATGCAATAAGGGATAAGTTATCATTGGACCATAAGGAAAGGAGTGATCAATCAAGAGTTAAGTACAAAAATGTTTTTTGCTATAGTTTTCATAATATGGGACACATTAAAATATTATATCCCAATAGAGTTAGAAGGCCCTCAAGATTAAACAAGATATATGGATCTCCCAGAGTGCATGAGAAGGGTCAAACATTGGTATGGAAGCCAAAGCAAGTTAGGACTTATCATATTGAGCCTAAGAATCAAGATGAATTATTTGTTAAGTAAGAGTAGGAGACTAAAGAAGAATCTATTCTAGCTCAGACTGCCTTTCACACTCAATATGAAGGCATGAAATAATATATAAATAGTGGTTTCTCAATTAATATGACAGGAGACAAAAACAAGTTCATCTCATTTAAGAATAATGTTGCAAGAACAATGAGATTTGGTGATAACACAATTGCCAATATAGTTGGCAAGGGTATCTTGAGTTTGGAAAATGGGAAGACCAAGATAAAAAATGTGTTGTATGTGGAAGGTTTGAAACATGACCTACTTAATGTAAGTCAAATGTGTAACCAAGAACACACACTAACCTTTCATGATAGATGGCGTGAGATAAGGAGATCCAAATCATGAAGGATAAGTATCAATGCTAAGAGGACTAAGAACAATCTATATGTCTTGAATAAGATCAAGAAGGAGAGATGCTTTATTGGAAAGATGGATGAAATTTGGCTATGGCATAAAAGGTTAGGTCACCTAAACTTTGACAAACTAGTCAAGATAAGCACTAATAATTATGTGAAGAACATGCCTAAGATCACCAAACCTACAAACATACTTTACAAGGCATGTCAACATGGTAATTAGATGAGAAGAAGGTTCAAGTCCAAAGCGTAATCTACTACAAGACCCTTGGATTTAATACACATTGATCTCTGTGGACCTACACGAATCCAAAGCATTCAAGGAGATATTTACTTCATGTTACTCATATATGACTACACAAGAATGACTTGGGTAGCATTTTTGAACGAAAAATCAGAAGCTCTTGATAAGTTCAAGGCATTCAAGGCCCTTGTTGAGAATGAGAATAGTGGGAAGATCAAGTGCCTGAGATTTGATAGAGGATAGTTTTGGTCTAATGAGTTTGATGACTTCTATGAGGTTCATGGAATAAGGAGACAATTCTCAGTAGCTAGCACACCTTGGTAGAATGGGGTAGTGGAAACAAAGAATAGAACATTTTAAGAGATGGAAATAACTATGCTAAATGAGTTTAGATTATCTTATGGATATTGGAGAGAGGTAGTGAGCACTTCAGTCTACATTTTGAATAGAGGATAGATAAGGACTAATGGTAACAAAACTCCTTATGAACTATGGAAAGGTTAACCTGCTAATGTGAAAAATTTTAGAGTGTTTGGGAGTAAATGTTTCATTAAAAGAGATGATGAAGACTTAGGAAACTTTGATTTCAGATCTGATGAATGTGTATTCTTAGGATACTCAACAATGAGCTCAACTTATAGATGTTATAATAAGAGGTTACAAAAGATAGTGTAAAGCACCAAATGTGAAGATTGATGAGATAAGGAAATCACACTCATAGACAAAGGATAGATTAGAGAATCTGTATTTCAATAATGAAGAGGAAAATATAGAGGTTGATGATGAAGAATAAGAAGTTGAGGAAAGACAAGACTCAAAAGGCCCATCAAGATAGATTCAAATAGATCATTCTAAATCATAAATCATTGGCAACAATGATGCAGGTATGCAAACAAGAAAAAGACTGATAAGTAACCTAAATCAATAGAATGTTGCTCTATTATCCAAGATTGAACCTAAGAACCTTGTAGAATCAAACAAAGACGATTTTTATATAGGTTCTATGAATGAGGAGTTATACCAAATAGAGAAGAATGAGACTTAGGAACTAGTTCTTAGGCCTAAAGACAAGAATGCCATTGACACAAAATGGGTGTTTAGAAACAAGTTGAATGAAGATGGAGAAGTCACTAGGAACAAGGATATATTGGTATGCAAGGGATATGTATAAGTTGAAGGGATAGACTTTTATGAGACATTTGTGCCAGTGGCAAGATTGGAGGCCATCAGATTGTTTCTAGCATATGCAGGATTTTAAGGGTTCAAGGTGTACTAGATGGATGTCAAATTTGCCTTTTTGAATAGGAACTTAAAAGAAGAGGTATACATAGTTCAGCCTGAGGGTTTATCACTATTAAGGGACAAAGACTATGTTTACATATTGAAAAGGCTCTTTATGGTCTAAAGCAAGCTCCTAGAGCTTAGTATGCTAGGTTGGACATGTATCTATTAGGTCAAGGATTCAAAATATGAGTTGCAGATAGTAATTTGTACATAAAGATAGAAGATGACCATCAATTTATAGTTTTTTTTTATGTGGATGACATCATCTTTGGTGGAAACAATGAGAACATGGCTAAGGCCTTTGCATAGGTGATGAAGAAAAAAATTGATATGTCCATGCTGGAAAAACTATCATTCTTTCTTGGGTTGAAAATCACTCAACCTGAAAAAGGTATATTCATTTCACAAGCTAAGTACATCAGAGAGATGTTGAATAAGTTTGAGATGGAATATTGCAAGTAATTTAGTACACTTATGATCATAGGGTGTAAGTTGAGTAAGGAAAATGAATCTCCAAAGGTCAATCAAATATCATATAGGTCAATGATTGGAATTTTTATATACACCATTGTCTCTAGACCTGACATCATGAAAGAAGTAGGTCTTATGGGAAGGTTTCAAGTAGATCCTAAAGAAAATCATCTTAAAGCAGTCAAAAGGATACTCAGGTATATCGAGAGAACTATGGAGTGTTGGTTGTGGTATCCAAGGAGCAAGGAGTTCAATTTGATAGCCTATACAAACGTAGATTGGGTAGGTAGCCTAGATGATAGGAAGAGTACTAGTGGAGGAGATTTCTTCTTAGGTGGGTGCCTAGTTTCATGGATAAGCAAGAAGCAATCATCATTAGTTTTACCCACATGTGACGTTGAGTACATTGAAACAACTTCATGTTGCACTTAGATCCTATGGATGAGATAGACCTTAGAAGACTACAAGGTGGAGTATGATGGTCCTAGCCTTATCTATTATGATAATACAAGTGCTATAATCATCTCAAAGAACCATGTCATGCACTCAAGGACTAAACACATTCCTATAAATTATTATTTATTAAGAGAGAAATTAAGTGAACAAAGTGTCAAACTTGAATATCTTTATACACAGGATTAGATTGCAGACATTTTGACCAAGACACTTCCAAAAATAACATTTGAACTCCTAAGATAAGAATTAGGTGTAATTCCTACCCCTAGTAGTCACTAAGAAAGTCAAATTCTTAGGGGGAGATAATCAGGTGGTTCATCAGCTCTAAGTGTAGGTGACTAGTGATGATAATGTATGCATGGAGATAAGGGGATCATGTTTGGATGATAACCGATAAACTCATAGTATTGGATATTGAGTGTTTTAGTTGCAAGGAGTATGATCCAAGGAGTTGCAAAAATCACTTTGTCATTTATGTCAAAGGGGGAAAAATTTTAGAATGAGGGAGAAGTTGCTTGTTGAGAGAAGTTTTCTAAGAATGGTTGCCATCAATGACAAAGGGGGAGATTGTTAAGGATTATCATTGATGTCAAAGCTACATCTTGCATGAGGTTGATGTCATTAAGAGAGTGTGCCTAGTTCGTAGTATGTTGATGTGACAAGGGGAATTGATGGAGTGTTGTCATTGAAGGATGTTATCATGAGAGATAATTTAAAGGCAATTAATGCCTTATGGTTACATGAAGGTACAATTATTTAAGTAGCCTAAGCCTAGTCTTGGTATGAAGAGACCTTGTGAGAAGGTATGAGCATGGTGGCTTGGTGAGATGAGTGAACACAAACATGAGTGGTTGTATGAGGTTGTTTGAGAATGTATGTGAGGCATTGAAATATTTATAAGAGTCTTAGGGTGAGCCTATAGGGGTAGGACCTTCAGACCAAGTCTACACCTAGACCACTCCTAAACTTTGCTTGGGTTAATGAGGCATCATGATTTATTGTCAAGTCATGTTAAGGATGTATGGTAGTGTTTAATAATGAGAGTGAGATGTTGAGCATGAAAGTGAGGTTTTGAGTGCATGGAAAGAGGCATGAAACTTAGTTTTAAGGCCTAATGTGGTTTGCAGGTCAAGGTCTAGAGAGCAAAGAGAGAGTGTGTGGCCTAATGAAGGTTCATGATCATATTTAAAGGTGTTTGAGCTCATATAAGCATTGTCAGAGGTGATTTATTTTGTTTCAAGTTTTTGCATGTAGTTTGAGGTTCTAATTTGAAGGACAAGGCATGAAAAATTGTTTGGAGGTCTCTTGAGTGCTTAAAATGAAGGGTTCTCAACTCGAGAAGGATTTTATTATGCTCATCATCTCATCAAACATTTGAATAGTAATATTAGAATTTCATGGTAGATGTGTAAGGGTCCTAACTCAAAATTTTAGGCATTAGATTTTGGATTGAGGGGCTATCTTTTATGAATGATCGTTAAGAGTGGAAATAGGGCAAACATGGCATTATTTTTTGCATAATTATAGTAAAGTAAATGTTCTATCTTTTTGATTTGAAATATGTAGGAAAGCATAGCAAATAGGTCTTTTGATCACCAAAGAGCTCTAGTTTTTACATCTTAACCCTCTAGGGTCCTGTCTTCTAATAAGGTATAACTCTATTCTATGTATGTATGAGGTATTGTAATAGATTTTGTGAGATTTTTCTATGTGGGTTTTAATATCCTATTTTTTAAATTGAAAAAATAAAATCTAAATAGTGGAAAAGAGCTTATGGATATATCTTATACTAAAAAAAACTAAAAACAAAACATCTGGGGAAGGAAAAAAGGAAAAAACATAATATAATGAAGGAAACAGAAGGGTATCCATGACATGAAATAAAATAAATAAAAATTATAAATAATATAGACCCTATTCAAATCAATTCTTTCGATAAATATGTATTCAGGACAATAACTTCCAACAATTGTTATCTGTTAGGCAGAGAAAAAAATTTAGGTCTTTGTCCATAGTCCTAGGAATCAAAATATATTCCTGCTACATGGTAAGAGATACACTTTTCCCCCTTTTTGTTAACCAGGTATAAACTTCTAATGTCTGTGAAAACCTCCTCAAATTATCATGATGTGCAAACATTGCTTCAAAAACCTCTGCAAACTAAAAATGCAATGATAAGTCATAAAAAAAGGAAAATTAACTTTGCAATAGTCTTCCAACCATGCATACCTTGTAGTCAGAATTTGTCTTTCTTTCTTATTGGTTTTCCTTAATTTATTTAATATTATTTATCCCTATTTGGATTAAAACACCACTTCCTAATAAAAGCATTCTCATCCTCAAAATTTTGATTTTTTGTTTGAAGTTGCAGAGCAGCATGGCAATGTCCATGCCAACAGTCTTGGTAAATTAGGTTTTAATAAAAATTGAAAACTGAATCCTTCACCCTTGTTCATGTTACTACCATAAAACCACTTTTTCCCTCTATGAAATAACATGAAAAAAAAAGAATCAAACAAATCCAAGAAAAAAACAATATTTATAAAAACCTTAATAGATATGTTTGAAAATAATTACCTTAAAAAGAGATCAACAAAAGAGTGCTTATCATCAATTCAAGGATGTTTTGGACCAAAAAAAATTACGTTGTCTCCCTGGATGTATTTATTCATATAAAGAGAAAAAAATTCATTGAATGCCAAAATATTTAGGCATGGAGGTCGAGCGGAGTAAACAAGTTTTACCTGAACCATTTTCATAGGTGAAGAGGAAAGATATAGAATGGAAAATTAACAGACGCTTCACTTAACCATGTCAAAAAGAGAATATAGCTCTATATCATATATGTGTCTTTTTAGGGTTTGAAGGTTGATTAGGGTTTTTGCCTCACCCCTTCATATGATTTTTTGACACCTGTATTTTAGTGTGTCATCCTAGTGTTCAAAGGACTAATTTACCATTGAAAATGGGCTCCACTCTAATATTAAAAATAAAAAAGTTTTCGGGCACCATTTTCTTGAAGACAAGTATATCTCAATAAAATCACCCATGTATTAATTATTACCACTAGAAGGGGGAGAATATATGGTCATTGAGTAATTGACCACACAAAGTCACTGTACGGGTTATTGGTGAAGAGGTGCATTAAATTAGGACCCATACTCCTTCATTTTTACATCTATCCATAGCCCCCCTAAAAGGTTCATCTATGCAATTAACCACCTTCTCAGTGTTTATTTATCCATTTATAAAACTATGTAGAGGGGAGGGGTCTATGTTTATTCACCTTAATTTACTTATTTAATAAGTATATCATATACACAACTAAACAGGGGAGCAATAGACTATAATTGCATGTGTCTTCCTAGGAATTTGGTGAAACAATGTTAGTCAAAGAAAGTGTTGTGGAGAGATTATTTGTTTGTTTTTTAATTTTAATAGGTGTAAAAGGTTAGATGGGAGAGGCTCTGCATAAAGGGAGATAAGAAGCCCTTAATTGATAGGTTAACGACTAATCACCATTTTTTCAAGGAAAGACTTATCATTTGCATTTCATGGTCTCTTTCTAAACTATTGTATGCTAGCGTATCTTAATTATTATTACCAACAAATTGGACCATGTGTAGTGTATGGTGAGTGTAACGCAAACTATTACATATAGATTTGAACAAGAGACCTTTAGGTATATGTTTTGATTAACAATTATTTAAATTACACCTTTGAGTATATGTTTTGATCAATAGTCATTTAAATTAAACTGTATTTTCTATTTTTTTAAATAATGTTAAAATATCTTTTTTTAATTTCATAGTGTCAATTTATTTAATTCAATATATATACTTTTTAAATATATTTGATTTGATATATATGTTTTTTTTTGATATATTAACTTGTATGTTTTGTTTTAAATTAGAAAAGGGTCTATTAAATTGTAAAATATATGTTCTTTGTTTTTTTGAAATTGATATTATTTTGTTATCAAAAAATATGTTTTTTTTTCAAATATATTAAATTGTATATTTTTTCAAATATGTAAACAATCATTGAAAAACTGTTAATTTATTTAATTCAATATATATTTTTTAATATATATGTTTTTTATTAATATATTAAATTGTATTTTTTTTAAAAAATTAGAAACCAGTCTATTAAATTGTAAAATATTATTTATTTTTTTTAAAATTGGAATTATTTTATTATTAAAAAAAATGTTTTTTTTTCAAACAAAATGAATTGTATATTTTTTCAAATATATATACAATCATTGGAAAATTGATTTGGACATTTATCTACCTCAGAATCTAAACTTGCAAGTGCCTTGTTTAGTATCAGAAGGTGAGTTTAGCGGATGAATTCAAATCTTACGATGCTAACTCACCATGTCCCCAATTGGACATTAGACTCAAAAGGTGTTTAAAGCAAGTTAACAAGGGATCAATCCAATGCATAAAATAACAACAAACAATATTAACAATAACAATTATTTACATCCTTTTCTATATTTATTTAAATTAAATTGTATCTTTAAATTATTTTCAAGCATTAAATTTATTCCTAATTTATTTAATTAAAAAAAATATGCAATAATAAATAATATTAAAATTTTTAATATTTTCCTTTACAAATTATATTATATTACATTTTAAACATTATACATAAAATAATTAAGAAAACAATGTTTGATATTTATATATTACTATCATTCAATAACATATTGATTTTAAAATCTCATAAATTAATTGAATCCATAACAATAATATATTTATTTGAAAATCCATATATTAGTGGGAATCAATAACATATTTATTTAAAAATCTTGTAAGCTAATTAAATTCATAAATAATATATTAGTGTGGATCAATAATATGTTCAATTAAAATTCTTGTAAACTAATTAAATTTATAAATAATATATTGTTATAATATTTTTATTTGATAAGGTAAAACTAGGTTTTACAGAGACCTGGAACCACAAGAGTGTATTATAATAATTTTAAGAGGCCAACCAAGGTCGAGAGAAAAAAATAAAAAAACCAGTACTTAGAATGAAAATAGGAAATAAAATACTAAAACTGATCTAGGAGGAGGGTCCTTCCTGAGTGTCTTCAGTAGCAGTGTTGTCCTTCGTCAGGATGAATGGTTTGTCTTTTGAAACCTTGGCATGGGTACGGTTCCTGAGGTCTTCAACTACCTCCCTGGGGAAGATCATCTGGGTTGCTTCTTGCCTTTAACCTACAAAGGAATTTGTTTGGGGGGGATCCCGAGGGGGGGATTTAAGGACTTGGGGAGATTTCATAACAAGGGATTGGGGGGTTGGGTAGAGTTGGCAAAAGTCTGGACAGTGGCCTCAACCACCTAGTGAAGTTCATTCCAGTCTTGGATTAACTTTGCCAAGCCAAATCTTGCCTATTGAACCCTCAAATTGAAAATTTTTAGCAATTGTTTATTCTTTTCTAATTCCTTCATCACTATGGCCTTACCTTTCCAGGTTGAGGTCGTAGGAGTCCCAATTTTAATGGGTTTAGGCTTGGGGATAAATAGTAGTTTGAGAGGTAGGTCATTGGGGTGGGGGGAGGGGAATGGGATAAACTATTTTGGGGGGAGATTTCAGGGGGTAGGTGGGATCCCTCGATAGGATCCTCTGTCAAGGAGTCCTCTTTGGAAGAGGATCCCTCAGGGGTGACCTTTTGACCTAAGAAGGTCTGGCCATGTTTAACAAGTAGGAGGATAAGACCTTGATGGAAGATATACTATTATAATATTCAATCACAAATTAAATACATTTATATATAAAAAGCAATGTTATAGTATTCAATCACAATTTTTTTATGCATATATAATATATTTTAATGTATATTTAAAAAAATAAATGCACACACACATATATGATATTTTTTGAAAAAATAAATTATAATTTTTTTTATGATATTAAAATTTATGTCATAAAATACAATACTTACATATTCAAAATATAAATTATGTAGTCAAAACTACTTACGCATTTAAAATACAAATAATATAGTTGAAAATAATATAAAATATATATTCTATAATATGATATGTAAAATAACATATAATATTTATTCAAAAAATTAAAATATAGATTACATAATTTATTATAATATTAAAATATGAAAAGGGATGAGGTCAGGACCATGCTCTGATGACTTTGGCAGAATGGATACTCCTTAGTCCTTAGCTCTTAGGTAAAGCGTGATTCATCAAAATTATAATATTAAAATATATATTACAAAATATAATAAATATATTAAATTGTATATTTTTTCAAAAATATAAAAAAAATAATCTTTTAATAACTCATTAAGATATTTATACGTAATAAAATGACAACAAACAATATTAATCACAACATTTATTTACATGTTTTTGTAAATTCATTTCAAATTTGAAAAATTATTAAAAAAATAAATTAGATTGTATCCTTTTTTTAACAATATTAGTTATATATAAATTTAAATTGGTTATATATAAATTAAAAAAATAAAAAATAGTTTTACAAAATATCTTAAATAAAATTTATGTAAAAGATGTAGTATAATTTTTGAAGTGTCTTTTATTTATATCATGAATTTAATATAATATAGGCATTTAAATTATATTAATTTAATATAATATAGGCATTTAAATTACATTAGTTTTAAATTTACCTATTAAAAATGTAATATAAGCTATAAATTTAATATATTTAATATAATATAGGCACTAAAATTATATTAGTTTTAAGTTTACATGTTAAAGATGTAATATAAGGTATAAATTTAATATAATATAAACGCTTATATTATATATATTCTAAAACATGATATGTAAAATAATATATAATATTTGTTGAAAAAAAATAAAATATAGATTATATAATTTATTATAATATTCAAATATATATTACAAAATATAATAAATATATTAAATTGTACACTTTTTTAAAAATATAGAAAACAATCTTTTAGTAACTCATTAGGATATTTGTATGCAATGAAATTATAACAAATAATATTAACCACAATATTTATTTACATGTTTTTGTAAGTTCAATTCAAATTTGAATAATTATTAAAAATTAAATTAGATTGTATCTTTTTTTTACAGTTATATTTATGCAATTTATTTAATATTAATAATATTTTTATTTTTATTTTGTTTATGTTCATGCACCACATTTAATGTTAATAATATTTATATTCTTATGTGATACTATCTATTTTTAAAATCAAATATATTTGAACAACATGACAATTAAGAGTAAAAAAAAGCTAGTATACCAAAGGAGACTCCAACATAGTCTTTGGTCAACAAACAAGTACAATACAATGATAATTTCAGTAGAAAATAATTTGTTATTCATATTGTGCATCATATAATACAAAATCCTCCTATGGCCATTGTAAAATAAGACTTAATGGAACGTTTTTCAATTGTTAATCCTCATACAATTTTCATCACAGGGTTTAAAAGTAAGAAAACATATTCTAGAGGCTTTCACTTAATATATAATATAGTGAGCATATTAACTCAAAATGGAATCCATGTTCCCAATCCTCGGCCCAAATCACAATGCCCAAATAGAGTAAAAAAAAATTGAAATGTTAAACAATTCAAATCAAATTAACTTGATATCTGAATTTATATATAAATAATAAAATAAAAAGATTACTTTTTTTGTATTGAGAAGATCTCATCCGCTGTTGAAATATTTTATGTGATTTTTACTTAAATATTTATGTGTCCAATATGTTAGGTGGTTTTAATATAAAGACAATACAAAGACAATTTTTGATATGTTTTTATACTAGTTTGACATTGTTATTATAATTAATTAGTGTATTAATGGCTTAGATATTCATAATTAATAAATTTTATATCTTGTATTTAATAAATATTATAAGTAACACTACATTTTTGAATTAATTATTACTACATTTTTTATTTATTTTATAGGAAACCACCCATACCAACAACAAATGCATCAGGTATTTTTCCCTATCCATCAATTTCAAATCTTAAATAATGGGTAGTCATAGAAAAGAAATTGAAATCATCGAGCCATCAGTGTCAACACCTGAAGGAAAATGCATGCAATTACTTGAACTACAATCAAAAAATTAAATCTATATAAAAATAATTGGACTATTGAGGGTAGAGTACTCAAGAAGGGGATATTATGTAGTTACACAAATAATAATGGTTCGGGGCAGGGTTTCACCTTCAATATTGTTGATAGTGAGGGGGATGACATTACTGTAACTTCCTTTGGTCAAACAATAAATTTATATTTCAACCAAATTTAAGTTAGAAAAATACACTCAATTTTAAATGGTACATTAAAATATGCAAACAAAAAATACAACAAATCAAAAATTTCATTGGAGATCATTCTCGACATGACATCTTTTGTTAAACATTGTTCTGCAGAAGATTCTACCATCCTATTATTCTAATTTGAGTTCAAAAAATTAACGATATTAAAGATGCAACTTCAAATACAAAGATTGACATTATTGGTATCATTATATCTATTACTAATGCATCTCATTTTAAAAGGCTAGATGGAACCTCAGATATTAAAAAAAACACATATTTCAAGATAGCTCTGAATGCAACATCCAAGTAACCCTTTGGGGAAGCTTTTGTGATGAAGAGGGGAAACTATTAGCGGATCTCTATGCTTCTATGCCACAACTGGCTTCATTTCTTGCCAACCAAAAGGGGAAATTAAAATTATATAATGGAAAAACAATAGGGATTGGTTCAGATACATAATTTTTCATCAATCTAGATATACCCAAGGCACATAAGGTTAGGACATGGTTTGAAGAAATAAATAAAACTCTACAAAGGTCATCAATTAGTGTAATGACGACTCAACATAAAATAATTGAAGACATCCATAAATCAGGAGTTGTCATGTAATCAAATTAATTTATATTAGATGTCACAATTATACACATTAAAATGATAATTCTTTGTTATCCTACTTGCATTGCTTTAATTAATAATAAATAGTGTAAAAAAAAATGATTCAAAATAATGATGCAATGTGGCATTGTCTAAAATGTCACATTAATGTTCAACATTGTAAATATAAGTATTCATTGAATTTCATATTGGAAGATGATACAGAAATAATATGGACCACAACATTTGGTGATGTTGTTATTGCAATTATGGGTATCGTAGTAAACAATTTGCAAGAGATATCAGAATCACCTGATGAGGTTTGGGAAATTGTTAGTAAAATGCTATTTTATAGGTACCATTTCATAGTATCAAAAAAATTAGAAATGTATAATGACAAAGAACGATTGCATTATACCATTTTGAATGCAATTAAAGATGAATCTACACTAGTAGATACATCTTTCATTGATGCAGTTTAATAGATGTTAACTCTACAATTGATGTAATTAATTGTAATTTGTGTTTAGTTGCATGTATGTAATATGTAAATAAAATAGTTTTTGAAAATTGTTTGTTGGTATTATTCACTTTCTAACAATTTAATCGTTATATTGAATGATGATCGATAGAACTTTAGTTTTTTATGAAATTTGCATTGAATTAGGTATTCAAAGAGTTTGTGATCTTCTAAAATGGTACGTTGTAAATCTCTGTGGTTTTTTATTTTTTTTAAAATCTTAACCCATGGTTAGTCTTTATTGATATATATGTAAAGATCATTGTTGATCTTGAAATTAAATAAACAATGAAATTATTGTGTTTCTTGATTTACAACAATAATATTCATTCAATATATTATTCATTTTGCATATACAAGAGTTAATGAAAATACATATAAAAGTAAGTATTAAAATCATATTTCATGAATGCATTAATTAGTGTTGTAAATCAAGCAACACAATAATTTCATTGTTTATTTAATTTCGAGATCAACAATGATCTTTACATATATATCAATAAAAACTAACCAAATTAAAGTATGGAAAATGTCATTGTAATATATTTTTTACTTTAAGTACTCTTTTTTATTATTTTTATTTTTATTTTCAATAAAAAAAATTTAGTTGTTAATAGGAAGAAGGATTTATCTTCATGATGTTGTCCAAAAACCTATCTTTGTTTCTAAAAATTTTCTTAGCGAACATTTTCTTTACAACTACTATCCAATACATTTTTTACTTTTGTAAAAATTGAATACAAACTTTTAACAAATATGGTTCTTAGAGCAACTCAAGGACTAGTTGAACAAGAAAACACAAAGGGAGAAGAAGATACACAATTGGATATTGTTTATGATATTAGGTAGTATGCATGGGATTGTAATGAAATAGGCATTGTTTAATTCCAAACAATTTTAACTACATTGAACATGAAATAGACTGTGCAAAACATGGTTAAACAATACTTGAACAATAACTGCTAATATGGAAATTGTAAAAAAATAAAATAGAATATTAGAAAAAAACAAAAGGCATTCCTATATATATGGTCAATGACTGGATTGAATAAAAAAGCTTTTTATAATTAAAAAAATAACCAATGAAAAAATTACAACAACCAAATGTGTTATTGATACCCAGAGACAAAAGTGATGCGCAGAAAGATCCAAAAGTACGCAATTCACATCAAAATGCAAATCAAAATAAAGATTGGAATAAGCTCATGTTAAGAACAACATCATTTAGGCCTCCAAAAAGAAAAATATTTTAAAATCTCTACACATTTGTATGCAACATATATATTGCCAATAATGCATAATAAATAAATAAGGGGGAGTCACGTTCATAACTTTACATACCTACCATATCTAATCTATGTAACTTAGTAAATGACTAATTATAATTTGCATTTCCTTGCTTATATGCATTAGGTTAAGAAAATAATAATTTTTGTTAAACTACATTCTCACAAAATATTTTTTAAAACATACTTTAAATAGTATACTATTTTCAATTGGTATAAATTTAGCTATACATAACTCTTTTAACAATTTAGTAATTAATGTTTCTATTATGACTATTGTAGACACTAATGGGAAGAGAACATTCGAATAAAAAGGCCCATTTGAATTATGCAATACAAAAAGATGAAATAAATGCGCATCAGCGGCTTCAATACCATACAAAAACAACAAATATTTACCCACCACTTACGGATGAAGCTATTAGACAGCCTCAAAAAAATTCATGAAAGAATAGATAGTCTTTCTTCAATACTTCCATGCTCCATTTTTAAAGAATCGCATCTAGGTATTCAAATAAGAAATTATCATGGTAGCCTTGTTATCGATACATTGGTGAAACAAATACTAATCACTTTTATGCAGCAAATAACATGGACCCAGGTATATAACTTAAAGTTATATATGATCTCACTCAAGTTGAAGAATGCTTATTGCAAGAGATAATCTAATATTGCAAGTAACTCATGAACATGATGGATAATACAAATATAGTGGCCATACTATTATTTTCCCACAAGATATATCTTCTATTGTTAAGTATCTACCATGCCAACCTATAGAGCTTAACATCTTAGTATTAAGAAGAATTGGATCAAAGAACAAACCATATGATTGCTTTGTAAGCAAATCATAGTTTAGTGAAGCTCTACACTATAAAATGGAAAATGATCCCTACTATAGAGATGTTCAAATTGACTACAAATCACTAGATGCCCTATCATCGAGGCCTACTAATATCTCCTCTCTCCTTCATCACATTACAATGGAGATTCAAGATATGCCAATTAGCAATATGGACTTTGATGATGACATAGATGCACCTGTAAATCTACAACACCAACAAACATCATTTGTAGCTTCTCTTCCAAATGCACAAAGAGAAGTAAATCACATAAGAGACTATGTAAATAACACAAACAGTGGCAACCCACTTGTAATTAATTGGCCAAATGATATCAATTAACTTATTAATGATACAACATCGAGGGGCTATTGTCTATGGCATTTCTGACTCTTTTCGCAATAGGTGTTTGCATGTACCAACAACCTCATATTAAAAAGATCTAGCTACATGAATATGCTTTGCACTTGCTCATATATCAAGATAACCGATTTGGAAGCCACCCACACTTCTGTTATATGTTGTTAAACTTAATTATGCGCCATCCAAGCTAGGCAACATCAATAGTATTTGCAAAAAGAAACATAGAAGACAACTTACCACTCATAATTTCATATTTTTGTGCATATCTAACACAATTTCCTAATGCAAATATTGCAGATCAATTAACACATTTTGGGTCAACACTTAGAGGTAAATGGGCATTTTGGTTGAAATGCATAAGTGAATTAACAAATATGATCGCACAACTGGGATCACCAACACTATTCTTCACCTTGAGTGTAGGAGACACTAGATGGCTAGACTTGCACAAAATCATGCCAAAATCTTCAATTCTAACCTAGAGAACAATCCCCAATGGAGAAATTAGAGCCTAATTGTGAATCTCCCTCTTACATCTCCATACATGGAAAAAATGTTTGCAATCTTCTATGAAGAAATTCTTGATAAACATCTTCACAACAAAGACTATTTGTATAGGTATTCCTATTGAAATTATGTTTTTTTACATTTTATATATATTAAAAAACTATCTTAGGTTTAAAATTATTTAATGCATTTTTTATACTCAAGTACGAATGGCAACATAGAGGATCCACGCACATCCATGGATTCATATGGTTAAAAATTGCACCAAACATGGATACATTATATTAGAAAAATGCATTGAGGTTGATTTTGCAAGGAAATATTTTGATCAACATGTAACAACATGGAACCCATGCAACAATGATATCCTCCACAAAAGAATCCACCGTTTTGATCTTGACGATCTATGCTTGCTCACCACTGATGCAATATTGCATAGTGATCCTAAAAAAAATTACGAGGAACTTCTAAATTGAATTCAACATCACACAAAATATAGTGAGTCTACATGTCTATGAAAAAAAATAATGACTTTACAATGTAGATATAATGCCCCATGGCCATTACAAGCAACTTCAAGCATGTTCATTTATAGTCAAGGCCGAAAGACTTACCTCCCAACACAAAATTATGAAAGAGTAAATATCCATAATGTAAACATGCTTCCAATATGGCATGCAAATGTAGATTGCCAACCAGCGATTTGTCAGCATGCTATGCTCAAATATATAGCAAAAGCTGAAATCAAATCCAAAAGCTATCATCATATGCTAACAAGAATATCATCTATAATTGAAGCTGAAAGCACAACTATGATTGCATATAACTAGTTTATATTATAAACTAATGTTGATCATGACATAGGGGCACAAGAAACATGCCACATGTTGCAAACGCTATTTAATAGTTTGCAACAAAACCTTTACTACTTTATTTGTTGGCAAACAAATTTTCAGATGAGCTCTTCAAAATGCATCTACTAACAACAATCTACCATCTTTCATCGATGCATATCTAAAATAGCCTTCTTTTCTTGAAAAAATGTCACTCATTGAAGCTACACAGACATGGTCTTAGAACAGTAAGAGGAAAACTAATCAATGGAGAAAGAAACCAAATCAATCAATTGTTCATATATTCCCTCATTTCTCCTCCAGACCTACTATTTAATCACCATTATATGAGGATTTCCATTGGACAAAGCTCTTACTTTACAAACCATTCCGCAACATTGCAGTGGACATTGGTTTGAATAAGGTAGACATTATTAGGCATTGGGAACAAATTAAAGATTCTTACAATCCATGGTATACTGAGTGAATACCTACATAAGAAAATAACAATGTCGAGACAAGTAGTGATAAAAGTGATAACGAAGAACATCTACAATAGGATATGGAAATACATGAGTGGGAAGCCTTATCTCATACACATCCATTTGGAAATGTTGAGATAGATGACATAAACATGCTTGGACTCTGTGACTTCAACAACAAACACAATTTGAATCATTCAGATATCCTGCTCAACCTGCACATAACTGCACAACAATTCATAGATTCACAACGCGCAATTTCAAAAGATGTAAACATTGAGTGCAGTAGCAAACCAATATCATATGAGTTGTCAAGTACTCAACAAATAGCTTTTAACATAATTCACCAACATGCTAAAAAAAGCCCACAAGGTACACCGCTTCGAATGATTGTACAAGGAATAACATGGACAGGTAAATCTTACTTGATAAACATAATCAAAAACTCGCTGGATAAGCTTTCAGGAAAAACCAAGTCTTCCCTACTTCTTGCTCCAACTGGCATTGCAACATTTAACATAAATGCATCGACAAAACATTCAACACTTCATATCCCTATCCAAGAAATGAAAGCACTGGAGGGACAAATTTTAACAACTTTTCAAGAAGAAATGAGACACATTCAATATGTGCTCATAGATAAAATGAGTTTTATAGGGCCAAAGATGATGAGTAAGATAAATAATTGATTGTGTGAAACATTTCCTCAACAAAATAAAAAAGACTTTGGTGGTTGCTCAATTATACTCATTGGAGACCTGAGACAACTCCCACCTATAAACGACATTTCAATGTATGCAAACAAATATTTTGGACATATATTATGACAAACATTTGATATAGTTGTTACATTAGAAACAAAATTTCACCAACAGGGATGCATAGAAAAATAAATATTATTCAAAAATTTGTTAACGAACATCAGAAATGCAAAACCAACAGAAGATTGGAATATGCTCATGTCAAGAACAACATCATTCATACCTCTAGAAGAACAAGAAGAATTTAAAAGCTCTACACATTAGTATACAACAAATACACTAACAATAATGCATAAGTAAATGTTGAAATCACAAAATATGCTAATTGCCAAACAAAGTCGACAAACAAATACATCTAACCACAACGACACCTGGCTTGAGCTAGTTGTGCTTCTATGTGAGAAAAAAAATTTATGTTAACATCCAATCTATGGGTGAAAGCAGGATTAGTTAATGGAGTTATTGGAAAAAATGTTGACATCGTCTACAACTCAAATTCAAACCCACATTTCCTACCCATATATGCAATTGTTGCATTCAAAAGATACTTTGCGCACCACTCGACTTCCTCCCCCATCCCCCATGAGATGTAAAGAATCCTACACATGTACCAATTAATCCTATTACATGAGGTAATTGTCACCAGATGCCTATAAAAATGACATGGGCTCTAATCATACACAAAGTACAAGGAATGACACACAATAAAACAACAATTGATATTGGAAACATTGATCACCAAAGCTTAATATTTATTGTTGTATCAAGAGTATGTTCAATCAATGATATGTATATCTCTCCTGCATTAAACTTTGAATGCTTTGAAAGAATGAAAGAAAGTAAATATGTAAATCTTTGAAAATCAGAGAAAAAAATATTGACAAAATTACCTCTTTCACACTATTCATAAGAACTCTAACTTGTAATTATAATTATATCAATTAAAAAAAAGAGAGAGATATTTGTAACTATTGTTACATACAATGCATTTTATAACTTCAACACTTTCATCATTAATATATATTATAAAATATGATATAATATTAAAATATATATTATATAATCTAATATTTACATAAATTATATAATAATAAATTTTCAATATATATAAAAGTTATATAATATTTTTATAAAGACAATCAAATAAATTAATAATTAAATTATACGACTTAAAACCAAAAAAATTACAAAATAATGAAAAACAAATATAAATGCAAATTTTAAAAAAAATTAAAATTAAATTACTTTTATCCTTGTAGTAAATCAAGTATTGAACTAACATGGAGACAAATGCTAATATAACATCAATGGAATCAAAAACATAAATAAATTTTAAGTAAAAGATGATTTCCTAACAATATTCCAATATCCCGTCACATCATCGGCTCCGCGTCTTGTCGTTGCAAATGCAGAAGCAGACATTTTACGAGAAAAGAGAAAAATCAGCTTGTTTTTATACAAATTATTAAAATTACAGCAGGCCTTTGCGCTTGCCTCGGGAGCAGAGATAACTCCAAAAGCTTGACCGCGAACTTATCCGGTCCGGCTACACCGAGACAATCTTTGCACTTCCGGAGGCGAAGTTCTAACAGCTGGCGCCATCTCATCTGAAGTACTCTCCGATGATCAACTGCTTGCAGTTACAGGAAGAGCTACGTCAATGGTGATCTGGACTGCATTGGTCTGGACATGACCCGTCACCGGAGCCGAGGACGGCTTCCTCTTGAGACAATGCCGACACGTAGGACAGGAAGAGTGCGAAACAAGCCACATGTCAATGCATTCCACGTGGAAGGCATGTTTGCACTTCGGCAGGACTCGAACCTTCTCCCCGTCGACAAACTCCGCCAAGCAGATAGGGCAATCGGATCCCACCCCCGCCACTTCCGAAGAGGTGCTGTAAACAACAATAGGCAGGGCTCTCATGGCGGCCTTCTTTAACCCCGTATTTGCCAGTCGGACTGCCACGTCATCGGACGACTCGAACGCCATTCGCCGGCTGCAGCGCAGGGCACACCTCATCAAGGAGTTAAGGCCGATGGCGCAAATAAGCGCGCAGAGCAGAGCGGCCAATATGACCACCAGGTCAGAGTCTATGCTCGCCTCGCTCATGTAAAAGTCCCGCTCCTTATGCTCTGCTCCGCTTAACGGAGCTGACGCAGGATCAGCCGCTAATATTTTTCTCCCAAAACTTAAACTCATTTTGCAGGATTCGAACTCGAAACCAACGGTATGACTAACACTCAAAACCAGAACCAGGCGTTCGGAGGGTTATATAAATGAAAAACAAATGCAACAGACGAGTTTGACAAACAATGAACGCTCCGCTCCCAGAAAGGAAAAGGCCTGTGAAGGGTAGTGAGGAGTGGACTAGTTTAGCATATTTGTAGGGGGAATTTCTGTGTGACACTGTCACGTCCCAACATTATTGTATATAAAATGCCACATATGCTTTTTACCATTGCCAGACACGTATAAGTCGATATTAGAAAGTGGTGAGAAGGTAGGTAGTTCATAATCTTTGTTGGATGGATTAAAGAATTCGAACTTCGCCGACAAACTGTCTAATATCAAAAGAGTGTGACCATACTTGAAAAGGGTGGTCGTTACTTATATTTAATAGGTTTTTTTCACCGTGGATTGGATATTCAAAGCAATCAAAAAGAATATCCTAAAGTAGATAGCTAAAAAAACAAGTCCCTCTTGATTTTTAGAAATATTTTTGAACATGTGGACGCCCTAAAGAAATCTAATGAAGAAAAGTGGATGGTTAAATGGCTGGTCTATTTTATTTTATTTTTGATCGTTTTAGGGTTAATTTATAATTAAGTATGTGGCTCAATATGGACATATTAATATTATATTAATTTTATTAAAAAAATTTAAAGGTCTTATTTAGTAATTGATTTTGTAGTTTGTAAGAATTGAATTTAACATTTTTTATAGAATTATAAGTTTTTAATTATTAGATTAATTTAAGTATATAAATTATATTATGTAAGTGTACATTTTTAAATGAGAATATATATATATATATATATATATATATATATATATATATATAAAGTAAATATTATATTAATAAAATATTTATTACAAATTTTGTTAGAAATGTATTGACATATTTATTAAATAAAAAATATAGAAACAAAGTATATAGATGGTTTATTATAAATGACATTATGAGAAAATATATGCTTGTTATCTACTGAAGATTCAATAAGGCATCTAAAATTAAAATGATTCTTTTACAATATATGTAAATTTTATGCAACCATTGTGCGATAAAAAAGAAAATGAAAAAAAATACAGCGCAATCTAATCACATCCAACCAAAGAAACAACTATGGTTTCATTTTCCTTTCACAAGTCTTTCTAATGTCTACCACCATATATTTTATTTCTTCCAGTAATGGGTAGTAACCACAGTTTGCTTCAAACTCTAGTGAGTGCTAGACTTCCTCTTCCATGTTTACTAGCATACTACCCTTCCAATCCAGTAATGGGTGCCAAAATAAATGGAATTCAAATCTCAATCCAATCTAGCTTGTGCCCCTTGCGTGTATCACCCTCATATACATGTTCACCCTCAATCTTGATTCCTTTATTTAAAGGCATTGATCTTTGTTTCTTTATTTTTTATTATCTATAATACCCTCAATAAATTTGAGCTCGAATACTTAGAATCAATTTCTTCCACTTTTTGCATATCATTTACAGTATTGACTTCCATTGATCTAGAACCCTCTAAAATAGAGTACTCTACAAATATACAAAATTTATGTTAAACTATTAATACTAATGTGTACTTTTGATTTTGATTTTAGATTGACCTTTTGATGAGTTTGGTATGTTTTTTACATATTTATTTATCTATTTTCAAACATTTTTCATTCTACCTGTTGACACACTCAGGGCCAATTGTGTTTCCACTATGAACATTTGGGAAATATATAGCATTCTCTTAGGGAATGTTGCTCTTATTTATTAAATATACAACACCACCACATTATCCATTCTTTGGGTCCTAAAGCATGATGAATGACTAGTTTACTTGAATATCACCTTTTATGTCCCTACTGTTTAGGATTATGATATATTGATGCAACCCTCCCTATATTTTAGGCCTCCTATATAGTTTTATCTCAAAAAATTATCTAATCCCCATAAAATTTTTATTACACACTCTAACATTCACTATCACTTGGTCTACTACCTTTCGTTACTTACCAAGACTATCTATTGTATATTTTTTAGATTTACATGTATCATATGGAATGTTTTCCTCAATATTGTTTACATCCCATACTACATCACATTTCACAAGCATTCAGATAGGATCACTAGTATGGAAGATAAGGATTTGTCATCCATCTCTCTTAGATTACTGGCAAAATATATCCTCCCACATTATTGTCACACAACTAATAATTCTTCAAAATAGGTTAGTAGTCTCTTTACATGCCTTTTGTAGATAAAATATGAGGTTGCCTTACTCAATAAGTTTGAATTTATTTATATTGCATATTTTAATCTTCTAGACACTAAAATCTAGTAATTGATACTTGGCAGTGCCAGTTTTGACTTACCTTCAACCTACATGACATTTTATTACAAACATGACTCTCCTTTGCTATTCTCTCACATATTCATGCTTGTACTAGTCTATCCTTCCCAAGTTTCTCTTAGTCACATATAGTAAATCCCACATTCTATGACAAACCAATTATCTATCTTACTAATACATCTCTAGATCATTAGACTAAGGTTCATATCTCCTAAAAAGTAACATCATACTCATAACATATCATCTGATGGTAACTTATGAGTCTAATTTTTTTCAGCATACTAATAAATGGTCAAATTTAAAACTTAAATTATCCCTATGGGTCAGCCAATACATTTCACATGTTGGTGGCATGAGAATGTACCCAAAATCTTTCCTATAAATATAAAATAGGTATAAGCCTAGTACAAATCAATCAATAATTTATTGATCATATTCAAATGCTTGCACATTTAAGAGAACTACCTTATTATTCTCAATTTTCTAATCAGTTGATATGAGCAGGTCTTTACTAGGTCTGAAACATTTAGGAGCCAAGCTAAAGTTGTTAATTTACAAGTATCAAGAGCCTGTGCATGCATTAAATGGACACAATTACACATATTCACCTAGATGAGACAACTACATGCAATTTAAATTCCATTTTTGGAGTATTGGATATGTATACAACACTTAACCATTCAATGAGGATTAGTTGGATCATTGCAAGTGGACCTAGGGTTTCAAGTGAAGGTGAAATATTTATGTGAGTTACACACATAATGGAACATTAATATTGTACATAGATTTAAAGGAAAAACAATTGGACTTACCTATATAAAAACATAGAGGTAAAATTGACAAAGATAAACCATCATACTAGGAACATAGTGTTTGATAATATTGACTAGAGGCTAATGATGCCATCTGGGCATGCATAAAGGTCCAAATCCTAATCCAAGTGACATGTAGTCTAGTTTTCCATCCTTTTTACCACTTGCTTATAGTATCAATATTCTACATAGTAGTTAACAACTAAGTATCTCATCCTTTGTTTTAATTTATATATTTATTAAACTAGAGTACTAAATCAGTTCCAAGCATTTACATATATGTGTGTGTGTATATATATATATATATATATAAAATCATTTACAATAGTGCTATCTTATTAGGTTTAATAAACCATATTAATTCCCTCTGGAAGGTGAATGGTGTACTTATTTTAAAAATATTTTTTGTGTTTTGTTTATCTATTGTATTTTATTATCAAAAACCTCTTTTTATTTCAATAAACTCCTCGTGATTTGTTTTGATTGGTTAGTTTTTTATTTTACAAATTGTATGATGATTATAACGAGTATTTATAGTGTATACTTTCTAATTCAAACAATGGTTTTTATAATTACATGTTGTTGGCCTAAAATATGTAATATATTTCCTAATAATGTAATTAAATGGGTAAAAATAATGTCAAATAAAATTAGGGTTGTAATTAATGATGATACATCATCTTTAAATGTGGAGTCCAATTACTCTCGTATGTGCATTCTTTGGTCTTGCCTCAAGGTTGTAATGGCTACCATCCCTCTGTTATGGATGTCCACATTGTCACTATACCAAGAGTTATGGAGAACCATCTTATTGTATAAAGTAGAGGTCATCTAAAGGTTATTATTCATCCCCCTCTACCTCTCATGCATCCTCTTGATGGCCCTTGTATGCATAATCAATAGAAAGTGCCCAGAGATTGTGCTTGTGAAGTCATTCTATATCAAATAGTTATTTTGAGGGAGTCTATAGAGGCATTCTAAAATCAAATGGATCTAAAGATTACATCACTTGAGAATTATATTGTATATCTCAATAATCCTGAGCATGTTAATGTTAATTGTATTTCTACCTCCCCATCCAAAAGATTCATGCCTCAATAGTTTTCATCTCAAATATGGGTTCCAAAATAACATACATCTATAACTAATGGTTCAAGAATTTTTCATAAGGTTAATAGGACATCAAGTGAAAATTTAAGGGATATTCTATGAAAAACTTTGATCACATTACCTCCTATTAATCCTATAAGGAAATCAAACTACTATTATGTCTATCATAGAATGTTGGGATTGAAAGAGAAAAATTAAAAATATTATTGATAGTGGTGATCCAATGTTTGATACATCCATCAAACTGACACTAGATTAAATCACACCTATAGTTAAGCAATCTACTCATACTATGATTGTATCTTCTAAGGAATAAGTGCGAAATGAACAAAAGGAATAATTACAAAGGAAAATCTTACAAAATGAATAGTTAGAAAAGTAAAGGTTACAAAAGGAACATTTAAAAAAGGAAAGGTTGCATAAGGAAAAATTATTAAAAGAAAAGTTACAAATGTTTATCCTATTTTTAGATTAATGTGAATCATAATAGGATAAACTAGAATAATCAATTTAGATTATAATGTATAGAAATTAAGCATAAATCTAAATGTACAATATTGAAATTGACTTGATAATTGAATATTATATTTATGAAAATTACAACATAGGATAATATAATTATCTTGAATTTTTTACTATGACCATGTTCTGATAATGTAAATATATTAAAAGCAGGCATGTGATTTGTCTAGATTTGGAAATGTGTCTCTATGCATGCAGGGTCATTGAGGTCAAGCTTGGGTTGGATTTGATATATGTAGGTGACCTAAGACTAACATTATTGTCTTTGAACTTTTTTCTTATTTTTTACCATATAGTGTAATGCACTTGCATGATATGTTTCTATATGTGTGATATTTGACCCTTGAATATATGCGTAACTCCAAAAAATAGCTTCCTTCTCCTTGAAAATTTAGGTCTTACTATTAAGGATAGAAGCATGTAAAAAATGAGGAAGTGTAATTGGTTGAGTTGAGCCAATCAGCCTCTTGATGATTAACCACTACTTATGTATCCAATACTCTAAAGAGGGAAGCCAAGCCACACAAAGTTCTTCTCCTTAGTGTGAATGATCAATTTTGCTCATTTTTTAGTAGAATGCATCTATATATATGGATTTGATATTAAAAATATTGACTCTTGACTTGGCTTGGTCTGCTTCAGACTTGGCTGATAACTATATATAGTGATTGATTTATAACGGGAAGAATAGGGCATTTTTTTGTAAAGTGTAATAGTGTATAGATGATTGATATATAAGTGATATATGATCAATAAGCTTACCTTGAATTATATTTATATGCACTCAATTGGGTAATTTATCATGCCACTAACACAATAATTAAATGGGCTAACCTAAGGAAATTATTTTATTTTTAAAAATAGTCATTGCTAGGCAAAAGATGACAACCTCAACCTCATGACATATTAACATCGATGTTACTATTTAAGTACAACATTACTATCTAGGAGATAATAATGTAAATTTGGTGATTTAGAAATATCAGAGTAGGATATTTAGTTGATTTAGCATAGACTAAGAGGTTTCTATAGGTGGCTGAAAACAGCTTAGGGTATATTGGACTCATAAATAGCATGCGGGTGTGTGGGAATGAAAAATAAGGTTTATTTAGGGATGCACAAGTCATATAGGATAAGCGTAGGTTAAGATTAACAATGCCAAGTATCAAATACCATATTTTAGTATCTATAAATACCCCCTTTTATTATAATATTAAAATGTAATGAAAATAGTAGATTAAAAAGATAAAGATATACCTTAGTGTGTATTACACACTTTTCCTTTAAGATAATGCTCCAAATATGCAAGTTGCTCCAAGAAAAACCTGAAATGAAAATGTAGTGGTCAATGTCTATAGAATGAAATTTGAAATCTAAACTATAATTAAAACTTTAAATTTGAAAGAGCAAGGAAGGAGTACACATGTCAATGAGTAAACCATGTTATCATGTAACTTTTTGGCGATGATGCTTCCTTATTGAAGCACATGGAGAGAATGAAAAAATTAAGGGTTATCAATCCAAAATTTTAAATTTAACTAAGGTAAGGACCATGGATTGGAAGACAAATTCCCCCAACCCACATTTAGCTAATTAAACACTAATATCATAACCCCAAAATGATAATGTGGGAATCACATAATGGGTTTACTATGGGTAATGCCATGGCGATCGAGAACCACTAAACTTCAACATACATTACCTCAAAAATCATGTATCAACTACTACAAACAAAATTATAGATTCAATTTTGCTCCAAACTTGAAAATAATTGATAAATAATTATAAAGGTGCAAATGTGCAAATGTGCATGAATTAACATCATGCCCCATTGAATCAATGCTATCTGTAATCTATCATAATGTGCATGAATGAACTTCATGCCTAATTAAAATATAAAATAATGTATATGTGCATGAACTAACATCATGCCCAATTAAATTTGTTCTATAAAATGGAATATATATGCCTTGCACATGCCCCCAAATGTATCTTAATATGTATCAATCTAAAAATATGTCACTCATGGAGTCTAAAACGGAGTACATATTCCTTGTATATGCCCCTCAAATATGTTTAATAACTAAAAATAATTTCCCCAATCTAATATTTGAATCATATATAAACTCTAAAATATGTATATTATACTCACATATTATCATGGAAGCCTTAGTATCTATGAAAAATCTCATTAATATGCCCCTCTTTTGAGGTGATGGGATGGAACCTATAAGTTACTCATCTAAAAAGAGAAGTGAATTGCATCATGTCATGTATAAACATGATATTATGTGAATTCATGTCAACGTGTGGAGAGTATGTCATCATAGTAATGTATATAACATAAAGGCATGAATGCAACATATGAAATGGAAGGGCATATAAGTGGTATGTTAAGATAGATGTATCTATGAAGCATTCATTATAATTTTCATTGAATAATATTATACAATAAGGAAGTGCATGATGTAAATCATGGCACAACACATAAAGGGAAGGTGTGTGATATATATCATGAACCCTGAAAACCTGGTAATTGCACAATCTCAACACATAATGTCACATAATATCATAGAATGTCACACATAAGACTGAGGGGATATATACAAGGGATATAAATATCTCATTAACAAGCAAGACTAAGGAGTGACATAAGGGGAAAAAAGTTTCATAATAAATAGGGTTAAGGAGCTTCATAAAAGGGGAAATAAGTGTCCCAAGAAATAAGGCTAATGGGCCACAACCAAGGCCAAGGGGACACATATGATATAAAATAATAATTATCCTATCATGCAAAATTAACAACATCAATGAAGCATATAACAAGTGAAACTAGTTTACACTATCCATATACAGTAGTATCCCATCATAGTGAAATAACATATCCAATGTAGTAATGTGTAATAAATGAGTAACTACCAAGGCATGTGTAAGCAATATATGTAGCTCAACATGGTAAAGATTTCATAAAAATATATAACCTATGATAAGGTAGCTTATGGAAGTAGATGTCCCCTAGCATTGACATGGCCCCTAGGTATAGGAAAGGTCCAACATATATGTATCCATGTATAATCTGTATGTCTTGCATCACACTCATATACCTTGTGAAATTCAAGTGTGTATGAAAATACTATGTCATATACTAAACATGTGATAAATAACATACGCAAATAATGTAATCTAACAACTCATGTCATGCTAAGGTATTGATTTTTTATTTTTTAAATATTCTATTTTTTTGTATTTTTGAATTCATCTTGATACCAAAAAGATCAAGTAGCAAGGATTCAAAATATAAGAATGCAAAGGGATTTGACCAATCTTCAACATGTGTCAAGGCATAGTTGCACTAGATGTGATATCATGGCCATGTGTAGGTAAGGTAGACAAGCAATATGCCCCAACTGTATATGTGAATCAAAATAATGTAGCTCAATAGCATATGTGGAGCTAAGGATATGTATGCCCCTAGTGGGAAAGCATCATTGTATTCTCATGTGATATGTAGATATAAATGGATACGATCGTGTAAGCTTAATTTAAGCCATAACATATATCAATAGTTAATATGTAAGGATGATCAAGTGATATGTTGTTAAAGCATGTGCATTGGATTGAAGTTGTTGTAAATGATATATCAATGTAGGATCTATGTCATGGATGTTCAAATCAAGATAAAAAATTAAAAGGAAAAGGTTAAATGAAAATAAATGCAAAGGCTAGAAAAATGGTCTATGCAAAGGCACATGTACAAATATGTAATATGTGTATCAAGATAGAATAATAGAGATAATAAGTAAGATAGAAAACATGATAAATCTATGCATAATAAATGATGTTTCTACTAGTCAAAGATCTGATTAAGGGGATCCCCACATGTATGTTATGTATCATACATGTTTTGATCATCAAGTATGTTTCCAATTTTCCCTACATTTTAGATATGTTGTTCCAATCATCCTATATAACTATAGTAAAATAAAAAACCACACCATATTTTGGAATTAAGTTTTCTACTCTATATCGCTTTTACATAATTTTGTTACTATTAGTATCATGCACCTTTGTTGTGATTACATTAACTATCTTTGCTTGCGTTTTTGTTGAAGAGATGTTTTTATTTTTTTTCTTGCTCTGCAGATGCTTCCTCTCTTGAAAAGTTAATAATCACACATTCATGCTCAAATGTAATATAGTCATGATCTTTATTAGATGTGTCACCCATTATTATTAGCTATTATCTTCCTATGATTGCATTTTATTGTGATAAAAGTACTATCAATGTGACATAAAAAACACATGTTTTGAGACCAAGTGTTATTGGTAACTCGATAGATCTAATGCAATGCTCATGTTTAGTAATCTTTCTCAAATGTTAATATCATATTCGAGAGATTTGAGACATGGCTTGCTACATAATTTGAATTATAAAAAAATTGTAATCTCAACATTGGTACCTTTTTCTTATCAATTATTACACTGGATCTTAAATAACATTAATTTTGTAGTTTATTATCTTACATTTGATTACATTTAATTACATGTTTGTGAGTATATGTGATGAAAATTTGACTTAGTTTCATTTATTTAAATTATATTTTGGTGAACCCACATTATCTTTCATGTTATTTATTTTTATTAGGGATATATATATATATTTTTAATTTTTAATATATCTAATTTTCTTAGGGCTAATTATAGGGCATGCTCATTTAGGGTTTCAAAAAACCTTAATTTATTATGTCTTCTCTCCTAGGTTTAGATCTCGTCTCACATAGAATCAAATTTTGGTTTATATTTTTTAGGGGTATTTATATTGCATGCTTTTATATACAATAACCCTACATCCATTACATTTGATCCCAAGCCCTAAGTCATTTCAATTTTTGAAATATGTCAAACTCTAGTTTACTTGTGATGGATCACCCTTTAGTTGTACTTTTTCAAGATGTAAATTCTTCAATTAACTTCATGCCTTTCCATAATGATATATAAGATAATGATTACGATACTAAGGATTTCATTTATTAAAATCTATGACAAAAAAAATTTAACCTAGTAGGACCAAATGAATATGCAGATGATATGAATGTTTTAGTGTTGATTCGATTTGTATAAGCCTTTATAATTATGGAAATCCAAATTTTGAAATGTGATAACCAATTAGAAAGGGAAAAAGTATTATCCTCATAAAAATTAAGATAAGGACATATGAATTTGTAATTGGATGTGTAAAACAAACTATTGATTCATTTATATAGCATAATTAAACCCTAATAGAAACTATAGGGGATGATGTGGATTTTGATGCATGATATTTCTTATTTTAATGTCAATGAAGGTGATAATGTTAGAGCTTATCAAGATTATTGTTAAAATGAAAATGACAAAGATTTTGATTATGAGGTTGAATTAGAAGAACAAAATAGGTATGACAACATTGATAATATTAAGAAATATGATTTGGATAATCCTAATGATATATCCAGAATCATAATTGCATTTAAAGAGGTTTATTATCAAAATTTACCTTCTCATCAATTCATTTAAAAATTATCACTTCTATATTGCTTATAATGGTTTTCCTTCCTAAAATTCTATGTTTTTCAACTTCTAAATATTTTTCTATTGCTCTTCCTTTTTATCAACATGTAATTCCTCTTACTTCTCAACATGTTTCAATCCCTCCTTATGTGTCTCAAAATCCTCCAAGTAAAAATTTACCTCATATGTTTTGACTATAAATTACTCATTATATTCTTATAACTCCATGCAAGGGATAAAAATCAAAGGCTCTCAATATGAAGAATGATTTTTAGTTGCCTCCTTCGAAACCATGATTATGACATTAGCCTTTTTATGCATATCTTGCCTTTGAAATTCCTTATTAGGAAACCCTTTTGTAAGGATGATTTCTTGTTTAGCCTATATTTATTTTTGCAACCTTTATTTTTGTAACTTCACTTTTGGTAGTTTCTCTTTTATTAACTTCTATTATTTTAAATTTTCTTATTGTAACTTGTGCAACCTTTCTTATTCTAATTTTTATTTTTGTAACCTTTCCTTTTCAAAATGTTCCTTTTTTAATTATTATTTATGCAACCTTTATTTTTTATCTTGTTATTTTTATAATACTTCCTTGTATGAATGTGATTTTTAAATTTTTTCCTTTTTTTCCTTTTGCACTCATTCCTTAAAAGATGCAATCATAGTTTAAGTAGGATATTTAACTATATAAGATGTGCTTGAATTCAATGGTGGTTTGACATATGCATATAATGTAAGATCACCAATATGAATGATACTTTGTAATTTTATCTTCAAGGCCCAACAATTATCTGTATGAGGTCTATGATTTCTATGACAAGCAAAATAGTATTTAGATTTCCTCACATGATGCATAGGGGGCAATGTGATCGAGTTGTTTCAAAGCATATCTCTTAAAGTTTCACTTGGTTTCTTGTTAATATTATGCAAGATCCTTGAACCATTAGTTGTATAAATATATTGTTTTTGAACCCATACTTTAGATGAAAGATTTTGAGGCATAAAGTTATTTAATGAAGAGGCATAGATGCAATTGATAATAGTGTGCTTCAGATGCTTAGAATATGCAATCTTACTCAAGTGATAAAATCTTTAAACTCCTTCTTCTATGGACTCCCTTGTAATAACCATCTAATATATATTTTATTCAAAGCACAAAACTTAAGTAATTCTATTTGAACATGCATATAGTAACCCTCAAGAGGATGTGTGGGAAGTGGAGGGGGTGAGGATGGACATGTTGATTACCCCCATTTTTTACTATAGAATGGGTCCTTTAACCTCTTAAAATAATGACAATATGGACCACATATTATAATATAGGTTGTGGAATAATAATGATATGCAATGGTGGTTATCAAAACATTAAGGCAAGACCAAAGGAGGAACATATGAAAGTAGCACTAAACCACCCTTAGGCACCTAGGTCTCTTTTCTGCCCATCCTACCACCTGAACATTAGCACAGTCTTTTGAAATATAACATTCTATGCTATTGACCAAAGGGTAGTGATATTATCCCATTGATATTTACTCTCCCAACATATATATTTCCATTCTTTAAAGTAACTTAGGGTTCGCTTAGATCTATTTCACATCTTGACAAACACCAAAAAACTATATATAGACCAATTTCATTTTGTTGTCCCCTAAAAATATCACTCATTTTTGGGACAACATTTGAACTATTTTCATCTTACAGACCAAAATTGTCTCTTCCCTTTTCAAAATTTGTCCTGGGCATTCAAATTCCTCATTTTTTCAAGCTTCTTAGAAATCTATGGACTCTGCAGGCTTAGATCTATGGACTCTGCAGGATTAAATCTACGGACTCTACAGGCTTGAATCTATGGACTCAGCAGGAAGATAAAATCTACAGACTCAGCAGGAAGAAAAAATCTATGGACTCTGCAGGCCAAGTTCAAAGGGCTTTATAGGTTCATTTCTAAAGACTTGATTTCTACAGACTCTACAGGCAGGTTCATTTCTAGAGGTTCAAAGGCTTTTCCAGGCGAGTTCAACCAAAAGAATTAGTTTCTTACAATTGGTCATTTTTAGGATTGGTTCAGTGCCTTGGTTCAATAAAAAATGTCTATCAACAAGCATTCAAGCAAAAGAGGCTTGAACCACTGAACCATTGAACCACTTTGGTTCAAAGGTTCAACGAGTTCAAGGTTCAATCAGTTCAACGCTTTCGGTTCAATCGGTTCATCCGCTTTGTTTCAACATTTTGGTTCATCCTTTGGTTCAATCAAATGGTTCGTCAGTTGGTTCAAGGCTTTGTTTGAACTGTTGAACCAAAACTTGGTTCAACGGTTAGTTCAACATCTTTTGGTTCAACGGTTAGTTCATCGCTTCAGTTCAATCAAATGAACCATCAGCTTAAACCATTTTGGTTCAAAGCCTTGGTTCAAAGAAGAGGTTCAATGTCTTGTGGTTCAATGGAATGGTTCATCAACTTGGTTCATTCAATTGAACCATCGGCTTGAACCATTTTGGTTCAAAGCTTGGTTCATCGGCTTGGTTCAACGTTTGGTTTAACCAAGCGATTCAATGCCTTAGTTCAACAGAGTGGTTGAAAGGAGCGATCCAATGTAAAAGTTCAAAGAGCCTCTCGAAGGACAAGTGCCCTTGCAGAGGGCACTTGGTCGACAAAAACACCCTTCAGAAGGGTCATTTTTGAAGAAGGCTACAAAGGTAAATTCCTTTAGAAATTTTGTTTAAGGCAGACAGTCATAATTCTTTCAGACTTTTGTCTGAAGGAATTCCTTCAAACAAAAAGTCTGAAAGAATTCAAGAAGTGGCTGCGGGCAAAAATCCTGAAGAAATAACCAAGGCAAAAGTGATAAGAACATTTTCTGCAGACTTTTTGTCTGCGGGAATTTATCCAGGGAAAATGCCTGCAAGAAACCCGTGAAAGGCCACTAAAGGACCCCGAAGGGCAGGTGCCCTTATGGGGGACTCCCGACTACCAAATAGAAGGACACTTCCCTGAAGCCGAAGGGTCACCTTCCCTTCGAGAAGATGTAAAACAAGAAGCCTGAAGGCCATTCAAAGATCATTTCTTAAGGCTTGAAAGGGCAATTTCTTTCCAAAAAAGTGCCAAACAAAAAAGCCGAAGAAGAACCAAGGGGTGACGCGCCCAAAGATGTAAAATTCAAAACCGTGAACTAGCCATTGAAAACATAGTGACGGGTGTGTGAACATTAATTTTAAAGTTCATAAAATAGCCGTTGATCCTTTGAACCTATAGACCTAAATGCATTCACAGGGTTTAAGGCCAAGACCAGTAGAAAGCGATGAGGGAACAGAACAACAAATTGAATCCAAGACCTGATTTAGTTAACCATAAAAGGAGGAATGATGAAGGTAGGATCAGATTGCTAGGTGGACATTAAAAGTTACAAACTTTCAATAGCATGACTTCTTTCTCTACATTGATAAAATCAAATGGGTAAATGCCCCTAAGTTCCAGCTTATCTTCTTAACAGATTCCAATGCAATATGATGTGTTACTATTCCCGAGTCTTTCTTGAAGAGGCTATATAAGGGACTCTCTTTTATTGTAAAGATATCTCTTTTTGACAATTAGAACAAAACTCTGCCCAAATTGAAAGACACTTCTGAGACTTTGAGTTCAGTTTGTTTATCATATTTTGTTACTAGAATAAGAAAGCAAGTGGTTTTTCAGACTTTGTGCTGTAATATCTTTGTTGTTGAGGAAACTGTTCTTATGTCTTTTTCCTTAATATATCTTCTGTTCCTTTAATTTAACAAGCAAAATTAGTGACATCAGTTAAGAAGGTGTCCTGAAGAGTCAACTGTGGAGAGACTTTGTGCCCCCATAATTGCCTTTAGTGTGTTTTCTTTTCATTTCTGTGTAAAGGACCTTGGGGTGACTTTGTGACCTCATTGTCCTTCGTATCTTACTCTTGAGCAATTCAAGTGGAGACTTTGTGCTGTATCTCAATTTGCTAGTTACTATGTCCTTTGCTACATTTTGATGTTACTACCATGAGTATTCTTGTGGTTTGCTGAATAGTACTTCTGAAAGAAGAGGAGTGCTTTCTATCATTTCCCTTGAGTTTTTCCTTTGATCCGCACGCATCATCTCTAAAAAAAGAGAGATGGATGGTTTGTCCTACCCTTGAGTATTATTTTCTATATATATATATATATATATATATATATATATATATATATATATATATATATATATATAGGATACCTATAGGGAACCTCCCCTTGATGAGAGGAGAGATCATTCCCCTTCTGATGTGGTAAACCTACACATTTGGATGACTAATCTTCCTACTTTGGCTGATCAGACCTATTTTGTTTATCAGTACGCTGATCGACAAAATATTCAACCAACAATTTTTGGCGACTCCGTTGGGGATCAAATATCAATTATCCATTTATAATCTATCCATTCACCTCCACACTAACTGGGAAAGAACGCATAGTTTAAAGCCTCAAGCTTTAACTGAAGTAAGGTCAATTCTTTTCCATTTTTGTTTCACAATCTGGCAGATTCAAGGTATACATGAAGCCAAAGGGCTAAAGGGATTATTGACCCTGTATTCGAGTTGGTACACCAAAGTGATTTTGATCTATTTGCTTCACCATCTCATCTCCAACGAACCAAGATTTTTCCTCCTACTAAAGTCAGATCTCCATTTCCAAACGAAGTATCTACTTCTGCTGTTGATAAAGCTTTACCTATAGTTACCCCTCTGAGATTTGTTATGCCTCCTTTTCATAATCCTACAATGGCAGTTCAAGGCCCCTGGGGTAATGCTTTTGGTCATCTCCATCTTACTCCACCTCTACATGAGCTTCCACACAGTTCAAGGAAGAATTTCCCCAAATTCTATGGTGATGGGAAAGTTCATCCTAATGAACACATTACATCCTTTAGCATAGCTTGTGGAGTAATTAGAGTATAATTTGAAGATGTAGCAGTCAAGATTTTTGTGGAGACACTACAAGGTGCTGCTGTAGATTGGTTTTATCATCTACAGGCTCGGTCAGTGACTGATTAGAATACTCTCAAAGATAAGTTTGAAGCCAAATTCAAACCTGTAGAAGATGCACATGCACTTCTAGCTCAACTTACACAGATGAAGAAAGAGCCTCATCAACCAATGAGAGACTTCATATCCAAATTTGACAAATTGAGGAACATAATTCCTGTAATAGCTCGACCTACAACTAAGAATCTCAAATGCTTCTTCATTAATTCTTAGTTACCTGAAGTCAGTTTTATTTTGAGATGTGCTGGTCAAATAGATCTTACTGTAGCTCAACTTTTGGCCATTGAGGTAGAAGATGATCTCGTATTAGCAAGGAAGATAAGAAGAGATCCAAACAGAAATAGATCTTCATCATCTTTTGAATATGCATCTACATGCACCACTGATCCAATGGTGCAAAAGCTGGCAAATGAAGTGCTAGCCTTGAAAAAGCAAATGGTGCAAGGAATGTCTTTTGCTCCTTCATATAGAGATATGCCAAGAAGGACATTCCCAAATTAGTCATATCAGGGCAATGCTACTAGGAATCAAGAACAATAGAATCACCTTCCTCCCCCATAAGGGAAACTTGCCCTTAAAGCTCCTCTAACCAACTCAACAATTGGATATTTGGAAACAGAACATGCTTTCTCTTTCCAACCTGAGTTTGAGCAAGAAAATGATGTTGATCTCCTTGAAGACAATCAATAAGAATCAGCTGGTGACTCCCACATTGGTTTTCTGAACTACCACGATGAACCCAGAAGCAAAAGAGAAGCTATTGATGGATCATATGTAGTGTTTACCAGGTCTAAGAACCAATCAATCTAGCAAGCTAATAAAGGGAAGATAGAGGAGCAACCTTAACCAACAGTTACAATTTCTAAGCATAGAACCCCTCTTCCTTTTTAGTCAAAGGATCTGGTGATCACCCAAAATGTAAGTACATCAATTTAAGCTTCACCTTCTATTCCCATTTCACAAACTAGCCCTCCTCCCATCCCTCCTAAAACCCAAAAGGTTGAAATGCTTTCTTTTGTTCTTAGTCCAATTCAGCGATTTGAAATAATTGATCATGTCAAAAAGACTAAAATACAAATGTCTGAGTTTGAATACTTGCAGTCCAATCCTGATCAATTGGATAAGTTGGTCCAATGTATCAAGAACCAAACCATCCCTGCAAGACAAGAGGTTAAGAAAATAATTCCTGATTCCCCAAAGAACATGCCCATTCCAAATAATCTTGTCTTTACTCCTCCAGCTACTCTTGGGAAAATATAACCTTTCTATGTTTCCCTGTTAATAAATGGTTACCAGCTCAACAATTACATCATTGATTTTGGGGCATCTGACAATGTCATGCCTGCTAAAGTAACCGAGTCTCTAGGTCTCACATTGACCAAAACCTTTGGGAGATGTTTCTCCATGGAGAACAAGCAAGTACTATTGCTGGGGAAAATTAAAGATGCCCAATTTGCATTGACAGCCTTTTCAGATAAGAGAATCAATATGACTGTCTTTATGGTTGACGTCCCAGCATCCTATGGAATTTTGCTTGGACAAAATTTTTGCAAGGATGTGGGAGGAGAACTAAGCATGGACTTGTCTGAGGCAAGAATCCCTATCCAAGGTGTAATGAAGAGATTGCTCCCTGAAAAGGAGGCAAAATACGTGGTCACCCAAACATCAGCCCCTACAGCATAAATTCTATTTGAGTCTTTAGGCAGGGGTAATTATTTATTTACCATAGAGGATGTTCATGTTTCTACAGATGAAAGTCCTGTAGCTGACAATCCAGAAATTGATCCAAACAAGACTTCAAGAGAATTGGTAGAGCACAGTATAAACAAGGAAGGATCTTCCATCTCTAATGAAGAGAAATATGATAGGAGATCAATGTCTGATGATAACATCAATTCTTCCACCAATGATGAAGTTGGGACTGTGTTGATATCTCCTCAAAGAGATATTCTTCCTTCATGCAATTTGCAAGTCAGCAACACCAACAACACAGCTAGATGTGAATCTCTATTGCTCGGATTGAAGAGTGTTCAAGATGAAGAAATCAAACTCCTTCACATCAAAGGAGATGCTAAGATGATAGTTTATTAGGAGTTTGATGTGGAAAATCCAATCATGTGCTGGAATAAACCAGAAGAACAACCAATTATGGTAATGGACCATGTTACTGTAAATCAAAATTAGGCAAAGGAACCCTTCACCAAGAGAGCAAGGAGTTATGGTTTCCAGTTTGAAGACCACCTCCTGCCATGGGACAAGAAGAAGAAAAAGCCAAGGGGAAGATGTAGAAAATTGGTTTCCTAGTGGAGAACTCCATTCACTCGTCACTGTTTCTGGGGGCAAAATGTCTTCTTGCTGGTTTATCAAAATAGAGCACTATTTTCACTGTCTCCTAAGAAGCAGCATCTGAAATACTTCAATTCTTGAAGTATCAGATCATTGCATCTATATATATGTATATTTGTACAATTTTTAATTGTATTTTTCTTTATTTGTTTCCATTTATGATGCCTTTCAGTTTTGGGTAACATGACTCCGTATCCCAATGGTACACATGAAGACACTGGAGATTATGGATTCTACTCCTTTCAATTCTTTTTGCAATTGACAGAAGTTCCCCAACTGGAGCCAGCTATTGTCCCCCAAAAATATCACTCATTTTTGGGACAACATTTGAACTATTTCTATCTTACAGACCAAAATTGTCTCTTCCCTTTTCAAAATTTTTCCTGGGCATTCAAATTCCTCATTTTTTCAAGCTTCTCAAAAATCTATGGACTCTACAAGCTTAGATCTACGGACTCTGCAGGCTTAAATCTACGGACTCTGTAGGATTGAATCTATGGACTCAGTAGGAAGAGAAAATCTACGGACTCAGTAGAAAGAGAAAATCTACGGACTCTACAAGCCAAGTTTAAAGGGCTTTACAGGTTGATTTCTACAGACTTGATTTCTATGGACTCTGCAGGCATGTTCATTTCTACAGGTTCAAAGGCTTCTGTAGGCAGGTTCAACCAAAATAATCAGTTTCTTACACTTGGTCATTCTCAGGATTGGTTCAGTGCCTTGGTTCAATCAAAAATGTCTATCGATAAGCATTCAAACAAAAGAGGCTTGAACCACTGAACCATTGAACCGTTGAACCACTTTGGTTCAAAGGTTCAACAAGTTCAAGGTTCAATTGATTTAACGCTTTCAGTTTAATCAGTTTGTCCACTTTGTTTCAACATTTTTGTTCATCCTTTGGTTCAATCAAATGGTTTGTCAGTCAGTTTAAGGCTTTGTTTGAACCGTTGAACCAAAACTTGGTTCAACGGTTGGTTCAATGTCTTTTGGTTCAACGGTTAGTTCATCACTTCAGTTCAATCAAATGAACCATCGGCTTGAACCATTTTGGTTCAAAGCCTTGGTTCAATGAAGAGGTTCAATGTATTGTGGTTTAATGGAGCGGTTCATCGACTTGGTTCATTCAATTAAACCATCGGCTTGAACCATTGGCTTGAACCATTTTGGTTCAAAGCTTGGTTCATCAGCTTGGTTCAACGTTTGGTTTAACCAAGTGGTTCAATGCCTTGGTTCAATAGAGTGGTTCAAAGGAGTGATCCAATGTAAAAGTTCAAAGAGCCTCCCAAAGGACAAGTGCCCTTGTGGAGGGAACTTGGTCGACAAAAACACCCTTCGAAAGGGTCATTTTTGAAGAAGGCTGCAAAGGTAAATTCCTTCAAAAATTCTATTTAAGGTAGACAATCATAATTATTTCAGACTTTTGTCTAAAGTAATTATTTCAAACAAAAATTATGAAAGAATTCAAGAAGCAGTTGCAGGAAAAAAGCCCGAAGAAATAACCAAGGCAAAAGTGATAAGAACATTTTCCGCAGACTTTTTGTTTGTGGGAAATTTCCATGGACTTTTTGTCTGTAGGAATTTGTCTAGGGAAAATGCCCGCAGGAAACCCATGAAAGGCCGCTGAAGGACCCCGAAGGGCAGGTTCCCTTGCGGGGGACTCTCGACTGCCGAATAGAATGACACTTCCCCGAAGCTGAAGTGTCACCTTCCCTTTGAGAAGATGTAAAACAAGAAGCCCAAAGGCCATTCAAAGATCATTTCTTAAGGCCCAAAAGGGTAGTTTCTTTCTAGAAAAGTGCCAAATAGAAAAGATGAAGAAGAACCAAGGGGTGACGTGCCTGAAGACATCAAATTCAAAACAACAAACTAGCCATTGAAAACATAGTGACAGGTGCATGAACGTCAATTTTAAAGTTCATAAAATAGCCATTGATCCTTTGAACCTACAGACCCAAATGCATTCATAGGGTTTAAGGCCAAGACCAGCAGAAAGTGAGGAAGGAATAGAACAACAAATTGAATCCAGGACCCGATTTAATTAACCAGGAAAGGAGGAACGATGAAGGTAGGATCAGATCGCCAGGTGGACATTGAAAGTTGAAAACTTTCAATAGTGTGACTGATTTCTCTACATTGATAATATCAAATGGCTAAACACCCCTAAGTTCTAGCCTATCTTCTTAACAGATTCCAATGCAATATGATGTGTTACTATTCCTGAGTCCTTGAAGAGGCTATATAAGGGACTCTCTTTTATTGTAAAGATATCTCTTTTTGATAATCAAAATGAAACTCTGCCCAAATTGAAAGACACTTCTGAGACTTTGAGCTCAGTTTTTTTATCATATTTTGTTACTAGAATAAGAAAGCAAGTTGTTTTTTAGACTTTGTGCTGTAATATCTTTGTTGTTGAGGAAACTGTTCTTATGTCTTTTTCCTTAATATATCTTATGTTCCTTTAATTCAACAAGCAGAATTAGTGACATCAGTCAAGAAGGTGTCCTGAAGAGTCAACTATGGAGAGACTTTGTGCCCCCATAATTGCCTTTAGTGTGTTCTCTTTTCATTTCTGTGTAAAGGACCTTGGGGTGACTTTGTGCCCTCATTGTCCTTCGTATCTTACTCTTGAGCAATTCAGGTGGAGACTTTGTGCTGCATCTCGATTTGCTGGTTACTACGTCCTTTGCTACATTTTGTTGTTACTATCATGAGTATTCTTGTGGTTTACTGAATAGTACTTCTAAAAGAAGAGGAGTGCTTTCTATCATTTCCCTTGAGTTTTTCCTTTGATCCGCATGCATCATCTCTAAAAAAGAGAGATGGATGGTTTGTCCTACCCTTGAGTATTATTTTCTATATATATATATATATATCATACCTATAGGGAACCTCCCCTTGATGAGAGGAGAGATCAGTCCCCTTCTGATGTGGTAAACCTACACATTTAGATGACTAATCTTCCTACTTTGGCTGATCAGACCTATTTTGTTTATCAGTATGCTGATCGACAAAATATTCAACCATCACATTTAATTTATCACCTAGATGGAAATTAGATGTAAATACTCATATAAAAACTCAAAAATAATTATGAAAATCAAGGTCATTGATCCCTATTCTACCCTACTTCTATATATACCCATCTATAACAGCACAGAGCTTAGACTACCCAAATTTACAGTCTCAAGTCACACTCAAATCGACAATCATACTAGCATTCACTTACACTTACACCAACACTTAGATTGGGAAAACTACATTGGGATTGATCCCCTTTTAATTTATTGGTATGTAGACAACTCTTAACACATGGGGTGTTGAGGTCATGCCCATCCTACCCTGCTAACGCCAAATTTTTTATACTCGTGATCCTCAAATACCCTAAAAGACATGGAAGATTAGGGTTTCACATTGAAATCCTTCAAATCAAATAAAAAATAGTGAACCAACATTCATTCACACATTCACAAAATTCTTAGAAATAGGCAAAGGTCCACCCATAATCTCACTATCCCTATTACCAAAGGATACTAGCGTGGCACAGAAGACACAAACATGGTGCACTACTATCCATAGGACCACACTATTGTCTAAGAGGGTTTATAACTCTTGATTATTATTTATGACTCCTTAAACAATTCTTGTACCAATTTCTAGCCTATCACTTGTCCATCTCAATCAGTTTCTAGTTAAGTACATCTCTTATAATTCATTTATATTTATATGCTAAATGAACAAATAAATTATTGTATAAATCAAAGGCTATAGATATTTATATATTTATTCCTTAATTTATTATTCCAACACTTTAAAAACCTAGGTTTTTATATTCTATAACTCCCTAAAAATTTAAATCATTTGGTGAACCTAACTTACTTTGAATAGTGAAAAAATCGTAGCCTTAGATGCTTTTAGGGTCTTTATCCTTCTTTTTATTATTTCCATTTGTTGTTCTAGGATTTTCATATTTCATATATTATGCTCTAGCAACCCTCTTTTATTTTGTTTACTGTATGCTATCTAAAAAATTTATATCTCTTCCTTTAAGAAGTGTTACGCTTAGTGGAAACCATATTGAGCATACCCATATTCCTTTCATTCAAGTGTGTACCATGGATAAAGGACCAGTTACAACCCCCCTCATTGAACCTTCACATCCTGATTATGTAGACTTTAATGATAATACATCATAAAATGAGCAATACAATAAGTATATTGATGATACACAAGATGGGACTCAAGACACACTCCCTCCCCTACATGATGATAATATGATAATTAATAAAGATGAAGTCTTACAAAGTCATAGAGATAGACTTCAAGATAAAACCCATGATCATGCACATATTTTTCAAGATATATTGGAATTTAATAACACATCACTTGGTCAATCTTCTAACTCATAGATAATAATATTGTGACACCTACTATGGGGTCAACTCATATTATATAAAAACTTGCTAAAACTAGCCAACTCTCACCAGTAGCACCACCCCTTATGGGTTGTACACATCCATCCTCTTCAAATGTAAAATCCCTTATGTAGGAGATCAATTCTCTATAGTCCAAGGTGTTACATATTCAACAGGGTACTACTAGACCATCTTATGCCTTGGACTCTCATATACTCCTACATATACCTTTGGCACAACATATATTGGTAACTCTTTTACTCTATAGATTAGTGGCACCCAAGATTTATTTTTATGATGGTAAGGGTGACCCATATCATAATCTATGCACTTTTCACATAACATGTTTGGACTATGTGTCCAATGATTGGCTCTTGACTAAGTTATTTACCCACATCTTAAAAGATTATACATTACAATGGTTCTATGATCTTTTAATCAGTCCAACATATAATTTAATCCACTAGAAGATATGTTTTTGACACTTTTCAATCAAAATTAGTGACAAGATTTCATATGATCAAGTTGTATAACTCAAGCAAAAATACAATGAGACAATATCTGAATCTATATTAGTATAGATGACTAACCCCATGGTAGATAGAGAACTCAAGGACATATTAAGGCAGAGTTTATTACTGGTATTTCATGAATTTGTACTATTCAAAAAGTTTCCATCATTCACAGATCTATGCCATATAGTGAAATAATGGGAAGTCAAGTTTCTCTCCATGGGAAAATTAAATTGCACATCTAGATCAAATTCAATTAATAAGAGTTCAAATAAGCCCCCATATAAGGTGAGGCCCAATAAAAAAAAAGAATGAGTAAAAGCTAATAGTTGATGCAGCCTTAGAGCTAGTTCCTCACATGGTTTTATCAGTTCCACCAAGGAGACCTTTCACACATATTATTAAATCGCCATCATGTGTTCTCTAAAAAATCTTAGAATGTAACATCATATGTCTCCCTCCTATCAAAGAGGTTGATACAACTAGGAATCTTCCAATGAATTATGATTCCACTACATTTTATGATTATAATATGGCACTAAGCCATACTACAAATGGATGCATCAAATTATGAAATAAGATACAAGATTTGATGGATATTAATATCATTGATGTGAGTACCCTTACAGAGGCACCCAGAGAATAACCAATGAAAGTGAAAGCAATGAAAATATTTTTTGATCCATTTCCAAAGCATATGAATAATGAGACAATAGACACTTTAGGTGTTAATTATAATTATTAAGCACATCCACCACTAGCATATTATCATACTCATATAATGAACACACATGCTCTAAATAATGTCATTGGTGTGTATCATACTAAAATTCTAGCTAGACCTCTCATCCCTTTCTTAGAGCAAGAGATCATCGATGATGACTCAAATTTATATGTACTCTTTATATGAGCTTACATTGATTATCATCCTATTTAGAGTGTCATGGTTGACAATGGGTCAAGCATTAATATGTGTACTATTACACTTCTATGTCACTTGGGTTATTTAGAGCAAGATATTTCACAGACATACATAGATATTCATGCCTTTAGTGGCCATGTTCAGAGCTCCATCAGGGAGATATTACTTCTATTAAATGTTGGTCCCACACATGTGGCCACTAAATTCTTAGGTGTACCTAGTTCCGACACATTTGACATGTTATTAGGGAGGCCTTGGATACACCAAGTTCAATCCATTACATCCACCATACACAAATGTCTTAAGTATATACATGTTATTTAGGTGGTTACATTTGAGGGCCTTCCATATGAGTATCCTTACCTATTCCACATCGAATAACATAACAACCACTAGTCATATATCCACACATAACTTCCATTAGCACACCTATGATATTATTTAATCCACCAATATAGGTGAGGTCTATACCTATCTAATTACCACGTATACATACACTCCCACAAATACCTTTATTAGAAAGACCCCTACTTTAGAGACATGTTGTGTCTTCTAGAGAGCCTATTTCTACCTAATTATCATCCAAATTAGTGTTACAACATAGAAAACCCATGCTAATCACAACTTATTCTACCATATGGGTCCCTAATAACCCCAAAGTTTGCAAGCCTATTTAGTAAGCTCCACAAATTCATAACCCCACCCACATGTAGTTTCAGCTACAAATTAATCTATACATTCAATTTCAAGATGTTAGATATCATTTCACATAGAACATGCAGTCACTCTACCTTTATTTGATACTTGATAACTTTATAGTGAGTCTCTTGTGAGACTCATTAGTTAGTATATTCTCATAATTTACTTGTACATAATTTTTCTTACTTTAATCCCTGTATATATTTTCGTTTTCATGTTACTTGTACATAACTTATACTCAAAAAACACAAAAGTAATATAATATTTTTAAAAATATAAAAACATTAAAATATTTTCTCAAAAAATATATATTTTATATTGTATGCATTTCCATGTTTACATTTGTTCTATTTTCTAGGGACTACATATGTTATCTATGCTAGTATAGTTGGTTTTATCAACATACATGCTTCACTTTTTCTCTTTGAGTGTTTACAGATCAATACATGACTTATGTCCTTTATACAGATACATATTTTATATTATCTACCCATTGGGGGCACATACATAGATAAATAGATTTATCATTGATACATTCACCCAATAGGGACTTCATACTACATAATTTCTAGTTTGCTAGGTTATATCTTTCTATACTCTATATCATAGATTTCACATTGCTTATATCTTAATATTGATCATCTTATATTACACAGATTTTTTGCCAACTACTAATACTATAGACTCAACTTATGTACATCTTTTCTCTTACATGGATTTGTACCACATGTTTATGCATACTTTCATTTTTAGATTTACTAGTTTAGATTTGATTGTGCCTCTTTGATTTTACATATAATCAAGGGAATTTAAATATGCCATTGTTCTATGTCTCTTATCTAATTCCTTTCATTGTGTGTATGCTTTGGACATGTGCCCATGTCCTTGTGTGTGCTTATTGATTGTGTATGTGGACATTTGAACATGTCTTTCCATGTGGATCTGATCCAACATTACTTTCTCTTTGCTTATGTGGACATTTAAACATGTCCTTGTATGTATTTCTCTCTTAGACTTAGTGACATGTGCCCATGTCCCTTGTATTATGGCCCCTTGGCCTACTTTGCATTCCTTATGTGTTTTTATGTATGCATCATGGCCATGAAACTTGTCTCTTTCTTGTTATTTTCACACTCATTTTGTGATGCCATGAGGGACCTCATGCATCTCCCCTTCTTCCTAGGAACTTTGATGGACGTCATGCCCCATCCACCTAGGTAATTACTTAGATTATACTCAATTTTTTTATTCATATACATGATTACATTGTTATATCTATCTTGACAACCTTGTGATTGCTAGATCTAACATATATCATACATTACCAACTTATGCTCAGATTATTTTACATTTTGATGTCATTTATACATTTTGCTGCATTTATAGAATAAATGGGGGGGGGGGGGTATGTAGTCATCTAAAATGTGATTTTAGTGCAATGAGTATCACTTGAGACCAACTTATCCTCATCTTATCCCTATACCTATTTTAGGGCCTCTTTTGATCTTTTTCTAACTTCATGCGAGCCCAACCCATTCCAAGATATACCAAAAGCAACCCTAAGTCACCCCTTAAGTACCTAGGTCTCTTTTTTTCCCATTACTACCACTTGAACATTATCGTGATCCTTTGGCCTATAATGCACTATGTTATTGACCAAACAATAATGCTAATGTCCTCTTGCTATTTACTCTCCCAACATATATATCTATCTTCCTCAAAGGAACTTAGGTTCAGCCTAAGCTTATTTCACATATTGACAAGCACCAGAATGCTATATATAGACCACTTTGATTTCATTTATCCCCTATATTTAAATTAGATGCAAATACCCATAAACAAACTCAAAAATAATTATGCAAATCAAGGTCATTGCTTTCTATTCTACCATACTTTTACACACACCTATTTAAAATATCTTGGAGTTTAGACTACCCATATTTCTAGTCTCAAGTCACACTCAAACCAACACTCATACTAGCATTCACTTGCACTTGTACCAATACTTAGATTGGGAGAAATACATCAGGCTTGATTCCTTTTCAAGGTATTGGTATGTAGGCAACACTCAATGCATGGGGTGTTGAGGTCATGTCCAACCTACCCTATTAATGCCAATTTTTTCTGCTTGTACTCCTCAAATACCCTAAAAAACATGGAGGCCTAGGTTTGACATTGAAATCAGTCAAAACAATGAATAGATAGAGAACCAACATTTGTTCACATAGGCAAAAATTTATTAGATCTAGGTGAAGGTCCACCCAGAATCTCATTGTCCCTGCTACCAAAGGACACTAGCATGACATAAAAGACACTAGCACAAAGCACTACTATCCATAGGATTGCATTATGGTCTAAGAGGGTTTCTAACTCCTTATTTTTATTTATAACACGTTGCATAATACTTGTACCAGTTTCCATCCTATCACTTATACGTCTTAGTTAGTTTCCATCTAAGTACATATCTTGTAATTCATTTTTATTTATAGGCTAAGCAAATAAATCAATTATTATACAAATCAGAGGTTGTTGGTATTGCTATATTTGTTCCTTGATTTATTATTCCAACACTTTAACAACCTAAAGGTTTTACATTCCATAATTCTCTAAAAAGTTAAATCAGATGCAACCTTACTTTTATTGTACATTAATGTTCCCTATTTCATTACATGATTATGAAAGATATTACATATTTAAAACCATGTAATTATCATAATCATTTTTTGTATTAGGAAGTACAAACTATGAATATCCATTATAACCATTATACAATGTGCACAAGAAATAACCAACCACTTGGGGTAAGCTACATAAAATGTTTTAAAAAAAGAAGTTTTTAATAAAAAGTAATAGCTAAAATAAACCTATACATTTTTTTGAAAATATGTACACCCTTCACCTTCTAGATGAGATTTAATACAAATATTAAATTACAAATTATGAATTTTTTTTACAATTTTTGACAAAAAAAGGTTTTTAATCCTCTCTCTAAGTGTTTTGAAAATAGGGTTATTTTGAATAAAATATTAGCCAAACAAGTTGTAATCCTAATAAAGGGAAGACTAATAGGAATATAAGCATGAAACCAAAGGAAAAAAGAGGGAAATAATCATATTTACACCTATTTATATGGAAATTGTATTGATCAGATTGGATTTTGAAAACTATCTCCCAAATTGTAAGTCATGCAGTTGTGAGACCAATTCTAAAAGATCTAGAATGACCCTAATTTATTATATTTACTAAAATAAATTTAAAGTATAAGGAATATAAATGTAACAATGTAAATGTCAACTTATACTTCACCTCTTAATTATTCACCTCTTTGCATTCTAAAGTTTTATAGCTTGATCTCTTAATAACGTGTACGTGTTACAGTGTGTACACATTTTTATATGTTTATATCATGTAATGTATTTAAGATTGGTATTTACCAAAATTAATTGTAAATAATGCATACACATTATGTATAATTTTCATAAAATTTTCCCTCAACTTTGTGCACTTACCTTAGATAAAAAGCTTACACCATCCAACGTATTCCCATGGTTGACCTAAGTGATTTTATGCAAGATATTCTCTAAATGGATTGGTATAAATACACGATATATCCTAATTCATTATTCACCTAGAAAAAACCAAAAAAAACTCGAGCACTCAAGTGAGTAAAAATTCCCTATTTTCTATTATTTCCATATTAGTCATATAAATAACATATCTATAGGTCTGAAGTACTAAAGGAGCACTCCATGAGCCATATTTGCCAAGTTATAAGCCAAGTCACTCTATGTACTTGCTTATCACACATTTCATGATTCACACATAAGCCAACATGTAGGGGAGAGCTACATAATTTTGAGGTTGTCTTTAAAGTATTAACTATATAGGCATTACTCATTGATAGAGGGGTTATTAGGGTAGCTCGACACTATGTGCCCGCTAACCCATTTTTTGAGCAACCACTATGAAGATGTATAAATATGGTTTCTAATTTGACAAGGAGTGACAATACATGACCTATATTTGAATGCACCAGAGCAAAGGCAACACAGAACCCAAAAGCATCCAGATGGTTACATCTAGTTTTAATAGGTATTTTGTACTTGACACTTATGTCAGAGTTAGAAAATATCATCGATGCAACCATCCCATGTCAACACAAATGTTTATAGATATAGAGGCACAATTTCCATCATTAGGTGATTAATCTAGAATCTAGATATAGTCTACTTTATAAATATTATAGATCCACATTTGTTTTAGTATTAGAACCAACTAAGTATCTTGTTTTCATTATCATTGTAATATCTAACATAACTATACTTTATATCTTTAGCATATCTCAACATAATAAATTTAGAATATGTTTATCTATGTTTTGTAATTAATTATATCTATCCCTTTAACCCTACTCCCCATATCTAGATTTTAGGGTTAAACACTTAGTGAACTTGACCTATGTGAATGCAAAAAAATTATGATCTAGGGTTTCCAACATACTAGGGTTTCAACTTTCCATGTTGGATTTTTAGATCTAAAACTTTATCCTAGGGTTTTACCCTCCTCTTTTTACCAAAATTTATGTTTAGACAATTGCATGATACTTTTTCCTTGATTGGAACATTTTAGATTACATATAAATATATTTTAATATTACTCAGAGGTATTTTATACTTAGGTTAGTGTACTAAAAAACCTCTTTATGTTTACAATAAATAAGTATGGAGTTTTCAATTTTTACAATTTACTATTTTTAGTAAATATTGGCATATAAGGAAAATGGTGAACTAATTTTGTAATTAGTTTCTAGGTTTCATTAAAAATAATATTTTATTCAAGAAATCTCTTAGATATCTAAAATATATTCCTATTTTATCATAATTGATGATTATTTATTGGGAATATTCTAGGGTTTTACCTGTGAAACATTCCACATTATTTGGCATATTTATGATTTATAATAGATAAAATTAAAAATTACTCAAAGGTTTTTCATATTTATGTTGATATAGATGAATACCTATTTTTTTCTGAAATATTATATGGATTTTTCAAATTTTGTATTTTACTATTTTTAATAAATATAGATTGATAGGCCGTACATTGTACTTTTGTTTTCCTATTTTTTTGGGTTTGTCTCATTTCCTATTTTTCTTAAAAAACCTATCTCAAATTTTCAAAAAACTCAACTAATAATCTAAAATTTCTATATCTTTATTATATCATGTTGGAATGTTAGCATTTATGTCTCTTCTCTCTTATTCTCATATCAGTTTTTAGAACATTTAAAATGGTTAAAACAGATCTTATTCTTCCTCCTAACCCTAAGGAGGGTGATAGATATCATCTCTCTAACTAGGTCCATACTATCATTCCTTCAAGGGGTAAGGTATATGGTACATGTATGTGTAAATACCCTAATTTGGTCAGGCAAACATAGATATTGTCTTTTATTGCTCTTTAATATGAAGGTCTTAATGATGATTATAGTCCTTGTTTGCATGGTCATTTTGAGTCTTTTGATCTCTCTTATGTCTTATTTCCTTGTTTGTGACACTCCCAACTGTCACAGGTCACCTTTTTCCTAGTCATAAGGGGCCCTAGCCCATCTTCATTGATTTTAGCTTTGTTTTGAGTCTTAGGACATTAGTGCCACTTTTAGGATATTAATGCCACATGGCACTAGTGTCCACTTATGGCTCTAGTATCCGATGAGCCCTTTCACCTATGTTTGAGTTTTAAATCCTTTGTGAGTCTTCTCTTATGTTTTTTATCCCTCTTTTATGACTTGTCAACCAAGGAACAAGGTATTATATTCAAAACAAAGATCCTCCTATATAAAGAGTCCCACAAGGCATTTTACACCTAACACTTATTATTTTGGCACATAATTACATAAAATCAATCAATATTATAGCTCAAATACTCTACATACCACTCAGTCTTCACATCTAGACATTTTCATGCTTGATCAAAGAAGGACCTAAGTAAAAATCATTCTAGCATACCATGCAAGTTGATGGTGCACGTTACCTAAGTGTCACATACCAATTTCTCTCTAAGCCTAATAACCTAATTATTTATGGATTTTTATGGTTTTATTTGACTAACTGCTATTTTGATTAAGCTTGATTTCATATGCCAATTATGGGTAGTTATATGTTGCTTAATTTACATGATTAATTAGTTATAGAGTTAGTTGTACTTTTATATTTTTTACATGATGATCATGGTTGTTAGTTATTACAACAATATATTATGGATTATATATGTTTCAAGCTAACTACCTTCATTGTTGTGAGCTGGATGCATGACATATCCATCACCCAGAGTGTGATGAAGGTAGGGCATCATCGAAGAGGGTGGTATAGATGGAGGCATTTAGGGATGACAAAGGGAAATAATAGAAACATAAGCACACACCCTGATATTTTAGCATAATTTATATACATTTTTTGTTTTAGATAGTTTTAGTATGTTTTTTTATTGTTAATATACTTTTGTTGTGATATATTTTTTTGTTTGTTGCTTATGTAGATCTAGTTATGTGATTTCACTCTATCTCGATTATGATGTTGTTTTAACGAATAAGTGAATCTGATTATGTTTTAGCATTACTTATTGTTTTTTATGGATATACATGAGTGTCTTCAAATTTATCTTAATACATTAATAATGGGTAGGACACACTCTATTTCTTGGTTTGCTTCATGTGTTGAGATTCATTGTTATATATTGTGCTTAGAAGGTTATTATTATTGTTTGTAATAAGTTGAATAACCTAGTATTGAATCATTAATGAATTGGAGTTTCTTTGTTAATGATTATGAATGACATTAGTTTGGCATGGTCATTATGATGATTGAATAATAATTATTATAAAACCTTCGTGCTTAGGCAATATTCATAATCCTATGCTAAGACAATATCAATAGTTTCATTGTTAAATGAATTTAGTAGTTTCGTTATTTAGTGATTATTGTTAACCTCATTATATTGATTAATGTTAATGGTTGGATGAATTTTTTTAAGTTGATATAGAAAGGTTGAACTCATTGATATTAAATATAATTTAGAGGGTATGAATAAGTCATGTTATCATGCATAAAATTTAAGAGATTATTTTATTATTAATTATGAGAAGGTTCGAGATATTAGGGTTTCCATTGGTGTTAACTTGTGTTAATAACTAATTAGCAAAACCATCATTCTATTTGAGTATTTTTAGCATGAAGAAATTATGGTTGACTATTAGTTTTTTTAACTATGGCTTACATGCATCGATTTATGCATCAATTTAGTCATTATTCTACATGATACAATAGAGAAATTTGGGGGATAAGAAAATATCATGAAGCTAGATATAATGAGGAGAATGGAGGCCTATGAGTGAACAACACATGATGTCTTGACATGGTAGATAAAGAAGATAAAGGTTTGGTAAAGTTATGGAAAGGATTTTTATTCTCCATACCTTGAACAACAATACCAGGTCAGTTTTGTAATTAAATTCATATTGGTTTGTGCTAAGTTAAATCCATGGAGATTTTTGTGATTAAGGGTCTTGTTTTAATTTTTTTTGAGTTGTGGATAAAAATCATGTTATAATATTGGTACTTTAGATGGCTCAACCATCCACAAAACTAGGCTTATGACTAAAACAAGCCCTAGTTTAAATGCCCATGACATATAAACTCTATGTTATGTATTTATAAAATATCGAGCATTAATAAGAGAAATTATGTGCATTTTATTATTGTGAATTTAAACTCTAGGGTTGGCGTGAAAACTAAATTTAGTTTCCATAAATATCCAGATGGGTAAAACATAGTATGATCAAAATTGTTATAGAATTATATGAGCATTGTAAGTTATTATGGGATTTTGTTTATGTGTTTTTATAGGGTAGAAGTCAAACCCTAGGTTCCTTTAACTTAGGTGAGGGATTGGCAAGTTTTATAAAACTGATTATAAGTCATTTGAAATTGTTCAAACTATTCCATTTGATATTTGAATATGGACAAGAGTTAAATAATATTTAGTTCAAGTTAAATTGAACCCAAAATAGGGTTCAACTATAGAAAGTTGTTTGGGTAGAATTGAATGAAATTTGGTTTTTATTTCATTTATAAAACTTATTTTGGAAATTATGCATATACACGAATATGTATATAAATCCTACAAGGATTCATTGACATTTAATATATATACATTGTGTGTGTGTGTGTGTGTGTACAATTAAATGTTCGAGCATCTGTTATATGTGTCTACTAATCAAGTTAAGATTAATCATATATTTGGAAGTTCACTAGTTATTATTTTCAGAGAATGAAATATAAATGTTCCTATTTATATACTAAGACCCTAGAATGGCCTCACATTGCCTGTTAGAATTATGTGAGTATAGACAACGCCATGTTTGAAATCTGATTAAAAAGTATATATATATATATACATATATATATATATATATATACATATATATACATATACATATATATACATATATATACATATATATACATATATATATATATATATATATATATATATACATATATATACATATATATATATATATATATATATATACATATATATACATATATATACATATATACATATATATACATATATATACATATATACATATATATACATATATATATATATATACATATATATATATATATATATACATATATATATATATATACATATATATATATATATATATATATATATATATATATATATATATATATATATATATACAATGATTATAAAGCAAAACTCTTATATATACATTTGGATAGGTTTGTATTATAACTGTGAGTTTTGGAGTTTGGTTAAATTGTGAATTAAGGGATCTAAGTTTAGTAATTTAATGTAGAATGTATAAATACAATCGACTAAGTTAGTCTTATGACTGCATGTTGGAGACTTTTAAATAAATGATCATTGGTTTAATAAATCATTATATTTATTTTTATCTACCAAATATAAACCTGAATGAGTTAGAAGTAAACTATACATGTTTAGAAGCTTAGGATACAGTTGATTGAGTCTATATAAGACTATATGATTATTGATATATTTATGTAGATATGAAAATCTACCATTTCAGATATAGTTGGTTGAGTATGTTTCCAATTGAACACTATATATGCAAGGATTTTGAATTGTTTGGTAATTAATCTTAGCTAAAAAATATGAAAATCAATCTTAGTTGATTATGGAAAATAACTAAAACATTATATACATTGATATAACTGATTTTTATGTGACTGTGTAGTTTAAGTATTCAGTGATGGCTTGTGCTTTTAAGTACTTTTATTTATTTTCTATTGGATATGTTCAAAATTGAATCATTTTAGTTATCTTATGTTTATATTTAAAAATAATTATTGCATAGATAAATGTGTATATTCATGATACTCATGAGAATAATGGATAGAATACGAGTCTATTTAGAGTATAACATATTTACAAATGCATATATTGTTTGATGTTTATATTATGCCATTGATATAGTAAAGTAATAAGGATGCTTTGTTATGTGTTTAATATTTTGTTGAAGCATTAAATATAAGGTATTTAAAATAATAAATATTGATTATATTATGTTGTTATATTATTAGCTTATTGTTATATTTGTGAAAAATGGAACAAATAAATAAGTTGTTGAATAATGTTATGTTAGATGGATGTAATAATATTAGGAGTTACATATTGATATTTGGTAACTTAATGTCTAGATATGTTTCCTACCAGGATGGTATGATTATATTGAGGACTATTTATTAAATATGTTTATTATTTTGTAATAAATTAGATTATTTAAGATTCATTGCATTAAATTGATGGACTATATGTGTGTATTTGATATTTTCATATTTAACACATTTTTAAATCTGCTATTAGGGAAATTTTATGTTTGAATCATTGGTTTTTATATTATTATATATATAGACCAAGTCTCGCTTTAATGACCCTAAATAAGTAGTGTGACAAATTCCACTCACTTAATTAGTTCTACTAATGCATAAATGAGGGTAATATGATTAAGTGATGTGTATGAAATTAACTAATCATAGTGATCAATAACTAAATGAAAACTTTGGTCAAAGTAATGTTTATAGTTAAAAATTATCATTTCATGTGTTTGATATAGTTTAAATGTTTATATGATATCACGTTAGAATTGGTTTATTTATGGGATACATCATGTATTCATTATTTTACAACACACAAGTTCTAGTTTGTCTCTCTGAACCTCCACACTGTCATTATCTACTCATCAATGAAGGGAGGGCCATTCTTTTTTTGGGAGATAGTATGGGGGATTGATGGTCTGTATTTGGTGTGGAAAGGCACTCAGATGATGATCTCCCTACCCACAATTATTCTAAACTATAGAATACACTTGAGATTACTTCTGTATACTTCAAGTTCATTGAGACTCATGCTCTGTGGAGTTTTGTATCATTGTATTATTATTATAATTGAGACATTTATTATTGATAAAATTATACTTTTTATTCATGTGTACTTTATAACAGTGGTTGTAATGTTGTATCAATTATGGTTGAATTTGTAATACTAATTATATAAATTAAATGTAGTCTTTTTCGTATATTCAATATTTTACCTATTTTGATATATTATTGTAATGGTGATCATTAGCTAAATAGATTAGTTATAGAACTTTTTAAGGTTGATTTAAATAATGTATTTAATTAAATATCACTTTGATAGGTTTCATCATGGTGAAATATTCTAGTTAAGTTTATGTAATTAATTTGAAAAAAATAATTTACCCTATTCTAGTAAAATCTAGTGGGGTTGTTACATTATGGTATCATAGCCGAGTCTTAAAATCTAGGACTTAATGTGTCCACTAACACAAACTTATTCTCCTATTAAGTAGGAAAAATAATAGTGTGCACTAGACATATAAGTGATGGTACCTCAAATACCAATCCTCCCGTCGATCCACATCCATTCATCATTGAGCAAGCTACAAACTTAGATCAGATCCTCCTCACCATGCAAGAAAATAGAGACCAAATCATGGACTTAGATCAAGAAGTGTATGGGCATGTTGAGTAGAATGTTTAGGAATAAATTTAAGAGTATCCTACTGAGAAATAAAATCCTCAAGAGTAGAGGCATGAGGAAGTGCCACAAGATGCAAGAGCTCAGGTAGTTGTAGAGTTGGCATGAGATATGAAAAAGGTGAATCTACCCAAGTTCAATGGAACCATTTTGGGAGATGGATTTAAAGCATGACTGATAGAGATGGAGAAATATTTCGAGATATAAAATTAATTTGAAGTCACCAAAGTAGTTTGGGGAGCTTATAAGCTTGTTGGTGAATCAACAACTTGGTGGGAAAATAAGAATCTTGAGATGAACCTTGACTCTACCACTACCACTGGGGAATACTTTATGACATTGTTTAGGTCATGATGGATTCCTTGATTATATTTTGATTAGAATCTTACACATTTTTAGAATATTAAGTGAGGAGACCTTTATATGAATGAATACTAGGAGAAATTCACCAAGCTCCTAAAGTATATACCTCAATATCAAGCAGACAAGAGGTTTAGGATCAAGAAATTTATTATGAGATTAAAACCTCAAAATGGTTATGAGGTGGATTTGCATGGGCCATATACCATGGATCATGTCTTCAATAAGATATTCAAGTAGGAGCAGAAGCTAAAATCTCTTACCCAAGTTAGAGATAAGTTCAAAAAAAAATTTGGAAGTTATAAACCAACTTTCAAAAAGAAGAATTGGAAGTAGAGGAGTGGAGACTCTGAGGGATAGTTCAAAAGCTAGAATGCTAAGTTCAACAATGGATCAAGGGAAAATAAACCTGATAATAGTCTCAAGGGAGGTTTCAAGGGAAACCAATAGTCTGATAGGAAAGGGCCACTTGGAGGTTGCTTCATTTATGGATGTGACTAGTATGCTTGAGAGTCTATTTAAGACATGTTAAAGAATAAGGGTTATAATTCTCAATAGGGAACATTTCAATAATAGATTCAAGTAGTTATTGACAGTCATTAGGTTGAGTATCAAACTTCACCCATTAAACTATCAGGTATTTTGTTTGATCATCTAGTTTCTATTTTAATTTACATGAGGGCTATAAAATGTTTTATTACTCCTAGAATGATTAGTAAACTATCCCTAAACCCTAAACCCTAATCCATAAACCTTGAACCATTAACCCTAATATATTATCCCTAAACCCAAAATAATAATACATAAGCCCTAAAATATAGCTCCTAAACATAGAAACTTAAAACATTAAACCCTATACTTTATAACCTAGACCCTAAACCCTAAAACCTAAATGTAAGCCCTTAACCCTAAAACCCAAACCATAAACCTAAAATCCTAAATCCTAAACACTAAACCATAAACCCTTAACCTTATACCCTTAATTTTAAACACTAAACCCTAAAATAAATTCAAAATCAAGAATGTTAAACCCTAAACATTGAACCCCAAACCCTAAACCCTAAATCTTAAACCTTGACCCCTAAAATCTTAACCCTAAACTCTAATATTGAAACCCTAAGCTCTAAACCCTAAAAATTGAAATTTTAACCCTAAACCATAAACCCATAACCATAAAACTTTAAACTCAAAACCATAAACTCTTAATTTTAAAACCATAAACCCTAAACCTTAAAACCTAAATGTTGGAACCAAATCAACTAACCCCAAACACTAAAATATAAACCTTAAACCCTAAATCCTTCACCCTACAAAATTAACCCTAAACCATCAACACTAAACCCTAAACCTTGAATCCTGAACCTTAAAGCCTAAATCCTAAATCTTAAACTCTAAGCCCCAATCCATTAAACCCTAAACCTTAAACACTAAAACTTGAGAATAAACCCAAAACCCTAAATCATAAGATGTAAAACTCAAACCCTAAATAGTAAACCCTAAATTAAAAACCTAGACCCTACACCCCAAACCCTAATCTCAAGACCATAAACTATAAACCCCTAACCTTAAACCTAAAATGCTAACAACTAAGCCCTAAACCTTTAAACCCTAACCCTAAATTATAAAACATAAGCCCTAAACTCTAAATCCTAAATCCTAAACTCCAAACCTAAACCCTAAACCCTTACACTTAATCAATAAAATCTTAACCCAAAGCCTAAAACCAAAAACCATAAGTCATAAACCCTAAACATTAACTCTTAAACTACAAAATTCTAAACCCAAACCAAAAACTAAAAACCCAAAACCTTATATAATAAACCTAAATCCCTAAACCCTAAACCCTAAACCTAAAATCCTAAACCCAAATCATAAATATAAACCATAAACACTAAACACCAAATCATAAACCCTAATCCCAAAACACTAAATCTTAGACCCTAAATACTAAACACTAAGTTCAAAACCCCAAATCCTCATCCAAACCTCTAAGACCAAAACCTAAACCTTACACCCTATACCATAAAACTTAACTGGGAAACCATAAACCCAAAACCCTAATCCAAAACACCAAACCCTAAACCTTACACCCTAAACCCTAAACCTGAAGTTTGAAACCCAAAACCCAAACACCAAACCCCAAACCCTAAAATCTAAACCTTTGGTCCCTTGAGCCTAAAACCATAAATTCCAAACCTTTAATTATAAAATATAAATTATAATCCCTAAATACTAATCCCTAAGACATAAAATTAAAACTTGAACCCTAAATGCTAATCCCTATACCCTAAACCCTAAACAATGAATCTTGAACCATCAACCATAAACCTTAAACCCTAGAATTTTAAATCCTAAACTTCTAACCATAAACCATAGTCTTGAGTTATCACCAATATATATAAATGAGAGGGGGCATTGTCAAAGCCATATCTTGAAAGGATAGCGGTCATTCTCACTTATATATAAAAAGGAGTCACTAGGGAGATTCGTGTAAAAAAATTAAAGGTGGATTTAGGATGAATTTATAAATAAATTTTGGGTTTTTTAATCAATGGGTCTATCAATATGCATAAATGTCTAGATTGTAGAATTCAACCTATATCATACATATAGTAATGATACAGTCATTCATATATTACATCTACCCCATACGTAGTACTACATGTAGGTATGTTGTAATCATGATATGATCACTCATATTAGACATAAATGTAGCTAATCACCCTAGTACACTCCATTTACATGTAAACCATTAACCCTAAACCCTAAACCCAAAAAATTAAACACTATAAACCTTAAACATTAAACCCTAAACCTAAATCCTAAAGCCTAAAGCCTAAACCTTAAACCCTAAACCTTAAAATCTAAACCCTAAACCCAAAACAATAATAACTAGACCCTAAAACCTAGACCATAAACATATAACCTTAAAACCTTAAACCTTAAACTTTATACCCTAGACTGTAAGCCTTAAAACCTAAACTTTAAGCCCTTAACCCTAAAGCCCAAACTAGAAGCGTAAAATCCCAAATCCTAAACACTAAACCATAAAACCTTAACCATATACCCTCAATATTAAACACTAAACCCTAAAACAAAATTCAAAATCATAAACCTTAAACCCTAAACATTGAACCCAAAACACAAAAACCTAAACTCAAAACCTTGACCCCTAAAATCTTAACACTAAACCCTAAACCACAAACCCATAACCCTAAAACCTCAAACCCAAAACCATAGACCCTAAACAATAAAATTGGATAAACCCTAAACCTTAAAACCTAAATGCTAGAGCCCAAACAATCAAACCCAAACAGTGAACTATAAACTTTGAACCTTAAACCCTTAATGCAAAACCCTAAAAATGAAACTTAAATGACAAAGATTAAACCTAAACAATAAACACTAAACATACATTGTAGAGACCACACCATAGAGTAATGATGAAATTATTGGTAGTTTTGCTCAACCCCCTTTCGACTTTCTTGTTATAATTTCTACACAAGCGCAAAGATTTCAATGCAAGGAGAAAACATGTCATAGAAAATTTAATGGCACAAATGCTAATAATATATACTCATGACCCACATGATTCTTTGACAATAACTCACAAACATGAGAAGATTCAAAATGCTCTATCCCTTTTGCTTAATGTTTATAACATAAATATAGAACAAGTAATTGTGTTTAGAAGAAGTATTTCACCTCTTCCTCATCAAAATATGAATACCAATAAAGAACTAACATAAACACTACACTCATCAACATTTGTAGAGTAGAGGTGACAAGGGAGGTGAGAACCATTAGTTTTAAAGGTCAAATCTATGAAACCATCAGGAAATTCCAAAACACATGTCGTCAAGTCTATTACTAGGTGGGTGAGTTAGGAACATGGTATTAACAACCCTTACAGTGGCCCAAAGACAAAGCTCAGATTAACTTGAAGTCCCCAAACATCAACCTGCCACTCTTCATAGAGTAATAAGAGTTATAAGCTAGAAAAAACTATGATATGAAAAAATGAGGCAACTTATCAACTCTTTTTCTAAGCCACACGTACCTCCCCACATCCAAATATCATACAAACATCATTTTTTGCACTAAGGAGGAAACATAGTTTCCTTTTTTATAACTCATTTTCCAAATCAAAGTATACGAAACAAGTACAAAGAGGCAATTTTTGATCTATAATAATTTGTCATCATCCCTCATCATTCAAAATGAATTTATATCATGTAAGTGTAAAGAGTATATTATCTGATTTCCACCATGGAAATCATTCAACAAACTCCATAGAGTAATCCATAATGACCCTACCTAATCCATTGGAAATGAATGAGAGTAATCACCCTACTACACTCCAATTCAGAACTAAGGAATCAAAACACCATTTAAAATTCATCTAAAAAATATATTATTTGGTTTGAAATAAATTTCTATTGACTACTAGATTGGAACACAATCTAGAAGATGAGGGAGTGACTAGGGATGATGAAGGAGTGATTAGGTATGATAAGGGATAATGAGGGAATGGTTAGGGATAATGAGGGATTAAGACATATGAGGAAAGGGTGATTAGGGATGATTAATGATGATGAGGGTTGATGAGGGAGTGATTATGGATGATGAGGGATAATGAAAGATGATGAAGGATTGACTAGGGATGCTAAGAAATGATTATGATTAATGAGGGAATTATTATAGATGATCAAAGTGTGACTATAGATGATGAGGGATGATGAAAGTGATTAGGTATGATTAAGGTTGATTATGGTTGATAAGGGAGTGTTTATGGATGATCAATGATAGTGAGGGATGATTAGGGATGATGAGGGAGTGACTAGGGATGATGAGGGTTGATGAGGGAGTGATTATCAATAATAAAGGATGATGATAACCAATGAGAAAATGATTAGGGATAATGAGGGACAATGATAAATGATGAGGGAGTGAATAGGGATGATAAGTGAATACAAGGGTCAATGAGGGATGATGAGGGTCAATAAGGGAGTGTACTATGTGAATTTGGAGTGCTAGAATATGAATTTATTCTATGTGACTTTAGAAATAATGCATGAGATTAGAATTGAAGAATGCATAGATTGACCATCTATCTGAGATTTATTTTAGAGTGAATGATATCTTTTTAGAATGAATTTTGAATGGTGTTTTGATTTATTCTATTCTGAATGGAATCTATTAGGGTGACTAGCTACATTCATATCTGGTATAGGTTATCATATGATAACTACAGGTAGATGTCATGTATGAGTGAATGCATACACACATTTTTTAATAATTATGCAATAGATGTCATGTATGAGTGACCGTATCATGACTATAGGTATGTTAAAAGTTACATGTTATAGGGAAGTCATTTCTACATATTGATAAACCCATTGATTGAAAAATATATAAATTATTTAGGAATTCACCTTCAATCTTAGGTATTCAATTGGGTAGGGCATACTCAAGTAGGTATAGTAGGTAGGGCATACTCAATTAGGTAAAATATGGGGCATAATCAATGGTATAGATCTATTACATATGTAACATGATTTGAAACCTCATTTCTCATCCTATCTTAAAATATTAAAATTTTGAAAACTAAGTATTTACCATATTGGATTTTGAAAAACTAACTTCTAAATGGTAACTCCTACAGCTCTAGAATCAATTTCATAAGATGCAAAGTTGCCTTAATTTGTTATATTAAATAAAATAAATTTAAAATATAAGAATATAAAATGTAAACTTATACTTATTATATTTATTTTACTAAATATATCTTTGTAAACACACACAAAAAAAAAACATAACAAAAACAACAACCTCAAACTGCACATAGAAACAAGAAAACAAAATATATCCTTGTCAATATTTATGTGGACTCTCAACTTCTGACAAATTTAGAGTTGATTGTTAACAATTGGATTTAGGTATAAATTTTTGACTACGAAGGATTAACTTTCAGATGTAGGTACTAATTTGATACAGGGAATTTGGCTGATTCATGCACGTTAGATAGGATAAAAAATAAGTTATTTCATGGGCAAAAATGCTAACAAGGATCTTTTGACAGTAGAAGTAGAAAACTTTGAGGGAGCTAAAGTAAAGTCTTCAGATAAGGAAGAAAGACTAAATGATATGAGCGAAAAGTTAGTAAACCAGTCAGTTGGATATTTAATATAAAATAAATCTTTGGATGTGGAAGAAGAAAATAATACAAAATTGGTATTAGAATAACCTACTGAAGTGGCTCCCTAAGAAACCAATGTTCCAAATATGATACCCTCAAGTGTTAAAGATAATACCTTGGAGGAAGAGGATTTTAATCTAATTTTGTATAACCCTAAAGAGGATTTTGGAAATATTTTTTCTCAAAAAAGATTAAAGGATAATAAAGGTTGGATTTAAAATTTAGAGAAAGCAAAAAAAAATGGAGACCCAATCGTCTATCTTGCTTCAAGTTGGAGGTCCTTGCAGATACCATTTAGAAGGAGGAAGCAAGGCCTAATTGGTTTGGGCTCATCTTGGTTAGCTCTTGGATTTCATGTATATTATTTGAGGAGCTAATTTCATTTTCAGGGTTTATGGGCTTGTGTCTTCAAACCCTCTTTTAGTTGTATTTTGGCTATTTTTGGGTTGGATGCAACCCCTTTTCTTATGTTAGCTATTTTTGTTAGATTTATGATGTTATTTGGGTTTTTAGACCCTATATGACTTCTTGTATTCTAGGGTATGGGGTCCCTAGTTTCAAAAAACCTCGCCTTTACCCTTAATAAAAAAAAAAGAAAACAACAAAAAACACATACACGACTTCAAATACAAAAGCAACTAGCTCTAACTGCACAAAAAAATATATATATACGTCTTTGTAGAGGGCATATGCCTTTTCAACATTTCACTATTATTTTTGCATTTTCCTTCTAAATTTTCCTTATGTACAGGCTTGGAGAGGTTTGAACCTAGCTTGTAACTAGCCATGGAGCAGCCCACTTAGTTTCTAAATAATTTAGGAGTCTTTTTCATCTTTGTCAACACATCTAATCAGACGCTTTTATTATTAAAAAAAAAAAATATGGATTTGTAGATGGAAAAGTGTAGTTTTAGAATATATATATTTTTTAATATTAGAATTTTATTTATAATTATTACTTAATTTTTACATAACATACCTCATTATAGACTATATACATATTATCACAAATTCTATTATAACTTTTTGAGTATTAATCAAATGTTTATTAAACTTATATCTCAACAATCTATACATTGTCAGTTACGCTTTAAAAAAAATCACGAAGCTAAGGTCAAAACATTGTGTTCATATACTTGCAGTTTTAATTTTCCAATTATCTTGACTTGTAAAATTATTTAAAAATTATATATATAATAAAAAATGAATAAAAAATATTCTGAATAATATTTGACATTTCACCTATCCATTTATGAAGTTTCATATAAAAATTCATTCGTTTACTAAAAAAAAAGTGTGTTCGTACACATGAAATCTCTTTATCTTTTCATTAAAAACTACCATGATATTGCCATAAATGTATCTATTTTGCATACTTTTATCATCTGGGTATTAAAAAAAATTATATATTTAGAAACTATAATCAAAATTCCATAATTCATATTTTAATGTCACTATCAAATTCATTTTTGAAGTATCTCTAACATTCTTGCCAAGTTCAACTATTATTATTTTAAGAAAAAAATGTCATTTTATACCCGCCCTTTTGTCCCCCATTATCCTGAATCTACCCTAATAACATAAGGGTGATAAAATAATAAATAGAAATTAAATTAATGAGAAACTTAGATAAATAATATTTTGAATTTATATAATTGAGAATTATATAAATAGTAAAGTACAAGTATTGAAAGATATTATAATAAGGAAATATGGTACTTAGCTAGTTTAATGTGTGAAGATAGATCTAGACTAGAAATATGTTTATATTATGTAAATTATAATTCTATGGCCTAGGACACTATCATCAGATCTAGACACTACCATCGATGCTAATGTCCAACAATGACATAGGTGTTCAGTATGAAATAATGACTAAATCTAGATGTGAACAACTTCATTTTATGGGTTTATTTGTCTCCTTTATGCTTATGTATTCAATTCAGGGATATAAGTTATCACTCTTAACTGATTGATCAAAACATATCTCTTCACTCTTGAAATGATTTTATTAAAAATGCGTTAATGGGCGCATGGCGTTGAGCTTACCCAAAGACCCCTCTGTCAATGGGAGTTTTCTACATATCCAATACTCCAAGGAGGGCCTCAGACTTATGTAGTTCTCCCTTATATGTAGGAAAGTGTGTACACAAGGGTGTAATATACTATATGAAGATGCATGCAGTGATCTAGTTTATAATTTGATAAATAGCACTCATGGGATGATCTTTGAATGCTTCATATCTGTGTTATTCATGATCTTGTCCTTGATATGAAAATATGGATGAATAGGGTAGAATACATTAGTTGTGTAGTCAATTAATTTAGCTTTGTTAGGTGTTTTTATAGTATTTTTTATATGATAAATAAGAAGACTTAGAATTATATTTATACCACACCTTTTAAAAATATCAAATGGTAGGGTTCAATAAGATAATTAGGCCAACCTATGGGTTTTGATAATTTTTTAATTTGGATGACTTTGGCTATTGGATACTAGATAAGGATCTGGACAATACTATCAGTGATAGTGTCTTGATGTGGCTAGTAGTGTCCAAAATGATAGAAAACAAGTATGGATATGAAACTAAGAGTGAAGGAAGTTTTAGTATTCATTTTTAGTATCTACACTTGTTTGTAATATAAACATGTTTTGTTTGAGATAAACAAGAAGCTCTTTTATTTGGAGATTCTTCCAAATGAAAATTTGATGGCATACTACATTTCCATAGGAAAATATTCACACACTTATCTATGTGATTAGTTCATGCGAGGTTGCATCCAAATATGCATCGCTCTTTAGAAACATACAAAATTATAATTAGTGACTTTGATTGAGTTATCTTGATACTATTAAATTATATTTGTTGCAACAAGTTATATAAACAAAGATAATTTTATTAAATTTTATATTCAAATGAAATTATTTTAATGTACAAAAGTGGTACCTATAAAATATTACTCTTGCATATCTAAATGGAAGTTGACTAATTTTATAGTCAGTTGGAACTATTTTTGTAGATATAAATAGAAGAAAATATTTTTTACATATAAACAAAGGTAATTTGGTTAAATTTTATAATCAATTACAATTATTTTAATGCAAATAATTTGTTATTTATAAATTATTTATCTTACGTATTTATATGGAAGTTTATTATTTTTATAGTTAGTTGGATTTTTCCATATATTATAATATCGATTATTAAGAAAACATAGCTTTGAAAATTTAGATGTAGGTTGACTATTTTGATGAAATTGAATTTTCCTTATTTTAAAATAATTTAATATTTTTAGATTGCAAAGAGAAATAATTAATGTTTGTTGTGTTTGACTTGAATGATGTTTTAGAATTTGTATATACCCAAGAATACTATGAATTAGTTCATGTGTTGGTTACAAAAGTTTTAGAAATATTATAATATTCAAAAAACCATTGGAGATGGTTGAGAAACTGAACAAGTGGCAATAGAATCAACTCAATATAGTGCTTATTGATGACTCTTATGATAAAAATATTAGATAACAACAATGAAAAATAAATCATTGTAAAGATATTTAATTATTATTTCCCTACATATAATTACTTAATAAAAATATTTATGGCTCATTTTGCTACGCATGATAGATGTCACTGATGTAAGACAAGTTATAAAATAGGTTGCATTCAATGCTCATTAAACAAATTATTTGTGATAACAATTAACATATACAAAAATTAACGACTATTTTTTTTTTTGGTTTGTGATAATATTTCAACAATTAGTTTATTTTTAATAGTAAAAAAATGTTAGTGGTAATTTGTGCAATAATACTTTATATTTATGGTTTTAAGAAAATTAAAAATGTCCACAATAATATGTATGAAAATCAATTAGAGTTTTACACTAATTATTATAAGGATTTATTTGTTGTAACTTGTCCACACTAAATGATACATAAATATGTTAGATAATTTTGATATTTAAATTGCTACAAAGATTTATTTGTCATAATTTTTCAAAATTAATAATTATATAGATATTTATGTTAATCTTATCTATTAAATGTTACATGGATATTCGTGATATCTTTTCTAATCGAGATAATAATTTTAAAAAAGATAAATTTGTTGTAATTTATAATGGCCAATTTTGAATCGATTGAATCAAAATAGAATATTAATTATTATCATTCTTTACCAAAAAACTAAATTAATTCAAAGTATTACATTATATAATTTAATTACATTTAACATTAAATTTCAAAAACCAATAAATTATAATCCGTAAAATATGATATTTAATTCTAACAAACTCTAAATTAGAATCCGCTAATATAAAAAGTAGATTATAATATTTGAAATATTAGATACTATAAAAATCTAATAATAATAGTTTTAATTTTTAATTTGGATTCAAATATTCCATATTTAATGAAATTATGGTTTTATAAATTTTATAACACTATTTAGTTTTAATAAAAGTAGTATTCAGATATATTTTATATTTGTTTAAAATATATCTAAATATTTTAGTCATAAGTATGTTTAGGTTTACATATACATTTATGACTATACTTGGGTATTATACTCACCTCCCATTTAAATTACAACTACCATTTATGGTGTTTAGAATTCAATAAATTATTATTATTTGGCTTTTATCTGTATAGAAAAAGAAAGATATATATTTTTTAATTTATTTTTATGTATATTAATTTTTATTCAAAAGATCTAAGTGTTCAAAATTTTGGATCCATTCCACATTTTCTTGTTATTTTGATATGTATGCATACACATATCAAAATTGAGAAAAATATAAACACCTAAAAATAATCATGTAGTATTATTTAATATTATTTTATAGTTAATTTATCATATTTTTATTTTAAATAATTTAGTTCAAATTTGATAATACAAGGTTTTTTGTTGACTTTAAACTTGCTAAAATTTAGTCCCTTTTGTATTTACTATTTTATCCTGTGCACTCCAATGTTATCCTTATCTTACTTTGCTATTTAGACCACTTTTTGGGCCTATTTGGATAAGGTACACATGTTCTCTTCTTTTAGTTGCTTAGGTCTTAATTATTGGAAGTCATAATAAGTGTTCATAATTATTTTATTTTATTTTTCAAAAAATCACTTCTAAATAAATAAATATAATAATTATTTACACACAATATCTAGTAATCATTCATATATATCAATCAATCATTCATAAACATTGTAGAAGGGATCAAGTAATCATTAGAACATTCATTTTTATTAAAGTTAATATCATTTGTGAAATATTTTGGGTACATGACTTAGAAATTTGTATGTCATTGGAATGATTTATATTTATAAAAATTACTATTTTTAATATATATTTTTATAATAATTTTCATTACTTAAGAGTCTAACACATATTAAGATAGTTATACTATTTACCTAATTTATTCAAAGCTCACTTTATTTTTTGAATCTTCAAATATTATAGCTATTAAAAGGTAAGGAAGATAAAATATTTGTTTACAAGTATACTTGACCTATAGATTTAGACTAGGAGCATCAAGTCAACTTATGGATCAACATCATAGAGTAAAAATATTAAAACACTATATACACCTTTTCAATTCTAAAATTAATTAATTAGATTTTATTTATATATTATAAATTTTTATGGTACTTACTTAAAATAATTAAACTATTTAATCTATTTATTCATATTACAAGAACATCATCCCACATTTTCACCAATTCCATATGTTATTCAAATATGATCCTTTTTTGTATATATCTTTCACAACTCTTATTTTATTTTATATTTTTGATAATTTGAGGGAATTTTTAGAGCTGACTACTTTAATATAATATTAATCCCTTTATAAAATTTGAGGCAATATGACATGGGATCTCACCTCAAATCACAATTTAAATCACGATTCAAACCCACGACCAAGACTGCCTCTAAATGTTGTTAAGACCATGAGAGCTATACCCCGGGGCCTTTCTTCACAACAAAATTTATTTGGGTACATATAGAGTTCTAAGAAATGCCTGAGTTTTTATCATTTTCTTAAGAAAAATTTATATTCTTAAAAAAAAATAAAAATTTAGTATGTTCATAGGATTTTTCACGAGATTCCATAAACTATGATCAAAAATATTTTTGGAAAAAAAATGTGTGAAATATTTTTGTTATGTATAGGCATTCTAGTATGGTACCATGTGATAGTAGACTGTAATGTATAAGAGTTGTCAATAATTAATGACCACATTAAAGTTAATGTTTATTTGATATTCATGGGGTAATTTTGATCTTAATATTGATATCCATTCAATCATCATATTTAAGTTTTTCCTTCTTATTTGGAGAAGTCGATTAAAAAATCATAATATAGTGAGCATACGATGGAGTTTGGAACTTTATTTTTCACATAATTTTTTTTCAAGCCCCATAGAATGATATAACTAGATTGAGGCCATCTATCACCAATAAGAAAAATAATTTTTTTATAAAAAATAATAATAAAATCAATGTAATATGATGTTTACTATGATCCGTATGACTAAGGACACCTGTTGTGAAGGGAAGTCAACAGAGGTAATTGACAGAGGGTAGGGATAGGTAAAGGGTAGACGCAAGCCTATGGTAGGTAAGTAGGAACAACATCAGCGACAGTGGCATTGGGAGTGGGTGAGCAGGGGAAACGATAAGCAAGGGCACATGTTTTCATACATAGCAGGAGGAAGGAAGGAAAAACCAATGGAGGAGGATCAGGTTTTGGGGAGTGCCTGGTGGATCAGGAGTTAGCATAAAAGCTAAATCCAGGTAGGGAATGAGAGACTAAAAAAGCCAAAGTCTATGCTAGTTTTTCTACTTCACAATTTGTTCATGTTAATGTGTCTTTTGAGGAGTTTTTAGGGTTGAAATAGTTAATTGTAGACAAAGGCCTATCTATTGGAGGCTCCTCTCTAGGGAAGTAGGTGCCTGATGTAATAACAAAGGTGATTAGGGTTTCATCCAAGGATTTAGTGCTTTCTAGCTGCATTAATGTTTCAAACCCTTTCCATACCTGTGGTGTTTTTGCCAAGAACTTATTCTTAGAAATCACCCTGGATCGGATCCAATTTTGATATCCAGAACCCAGATTCAATTGGAAAAGATTTTTGAGAAGGATGATGAAGCTGTGGAGGATTCTAAGGGGATACCAAAAGCATAACCTTCTCATAAAGGAACCTTAGAAATATCCTTTTTAGGTGATATTCATTTGATTTTTTATAATACTCCTCTTTTTTTGGAAATTTTAGATGCAACACTTTCAGTGTTAGGTATGGAAAGAGGGAAGAAATCTTTGATTGGAAGATATGTAGGGAAGCAGTCTTCTTAGGAAATTCTTTCAAGTTGGGTGCAGGGAACTTGTTTTACATTAAAAGATCCTTCTCTTTCAATGTTGTCAAATGGTTTCTTTTTGCTTTCATTTCAATCCCCGGAGGCTAGAGATTTTATTTGGGTGAATGGGCCTTGGTTTATTAGTAGGTAAGGGGTGTTTTTGTGTCCTTGGTTTCCTTTTTTTGATCTAGCTACTTTGGTTATCTTGCAAGCTCTGGTTTGGGTTAGATTATATAATCTCCCCTTAGCCATGCATGATACTGATTTTCTCAAGCAATTGATTAGTAAGCTGGGAGTTTTTGTTAAAATTGATGAATCCATTGAAGCTAATCTGAGTTATGTCAGGGTGTGTGTTTTGGTGGATCTAGCCAAACATATGTATCATTCTATTCAAATTTCTTCCTCCCTTGGTGTTTGGACCCAATTTATTAATTTGGAAGATCTTCCGTTTGTTTCAAGTGTAATCAAATTGATCATAAGATTGCTTCTTGTCTCGAGAAAGGTTTTAAAGGATCTCATACAATGCTCTTGAAGCAATGGGTCAGAAAGATTTGTTATCCGAATCAAGCTTTGGTTCACCATTTGTAATTCCCATCAAAATCCACTTCTGTTGAGGTTCCGTTTTCAACAATCATTCAAGACAACCCTGAGAAGGGTGAGGATTTGGTGGCATCAAAAGATCAAAATGATGTGGAGGTAGGGTAACCTTCATCTCCCTTTCTAGAAGGGGAAGCATCTATTGAGAAATTTGGACCAGAGGGTGTAGCCAAAGTTTCTCCTTTAGTGGATCAAACCCAGTAGAAGGAAATTTCAAAAGAGGTTGGGGGAAGATTGCGAGGAAGAGGAAGAAGCGTTGGTTAGTAGGGTGGTTTTGTCCATAGCTCAACAACTTTATGATTTGAAGATGCCTAATTGTGGCAAGGGAAAAGAGGCAGGAAAATGGAAGCAAAGAGGTTACAACTTGGTGCTAAGAATTCCATTAATAGTGGTACTCAATGGACAATGTAATCTTTATTCTCTAGCAGGGGCAGGTATTTGTTGGCAGTAAAAGGTTGATGCAATGGTTAGACTTCCTGTGTTTTTCCAAGCATTTCACTGAATGGTTTCTTTTATTAGCCTTTTAATAGGTTTAGTCATTAAGTTTGGGCCGACTCTTAGTTTTCAGCATTATATTTTCCTTAATTTTCTTTGATTTTCTTGTTTATAGTGTTTTCGATTTATATTCTGGATCTACTTTTTTGAGAGATTGAGCTTCTTGTTATACCCCAAAACCGGTTTCGACTTTAATAAAAAACTGATATCTATCTTGAAAAATCAATATGATATATAATAAATCTAATATAAATACTTCAAAATTAATATCTCTCAATATTTTTAAAACAAATATATTTAATATCTTCCATTATTATTTAAAAAAAATTTATTAGAGACCATGGAAGTTAAAGATCCCAATCCATGATATATGTTTTGATAGACATTAAATTAAAAAGGATAATGTCGAATGCACGTAAGAAAAACATCTCCACATTGTATGGAAGTGATATATTATACCTAATATAATTATTTTGGTTGACACCCTTTTACACTTTATACGTAAAATTTAAAAAATACTAAAAATAGAAGTTTAAACTTAAAATGAATGATATCTTTGTCTTTGTCGGCAAAGTGCGTTAAGTCTAGTGGCAAAGATTATGACTCATTTCGTTTCTCGCGGAGTCATAATAACACCCAACCAGAAACGACCCTTTATTAATCGTATGCCTTTTATTAATCGGATTTATTAATAATGGATTAGGCCTTATCTTTACCATTATTTTTAATTAAAGTGGACATTGACTGAGAATTAAATTAAATGAAATTTCATTTGTTGCCACTTGCAAGAGTTAAAAATTCTATCCATATAAATCTATCCTCAAATGCATTAAATCAAAAAATATTAATTAAAGTTAGGAATCAACACGACGTTTATTTGGACATTCCAAGAAATTAGGTTCCGACCCCAACAACAACCAACCCAAAAAAAAAAAAAAAAAAAAAAAAAAAAAACGTCGGTGGGTTAGTATTAAGAACTCATTTAACGTTAAATAATATATATTTTTTAATAAGTTAACAAGTGTCTAATGTTTATCAAAGATAATAATATATTATATTATTATATTGTTATTTTTTAAAAGTATAATATATTATATTATTATTTTTATAAAATTAATTGATAGATTATTATATTTGTTATAAGTAAAATTGAGGATTTTGATTAGATTTTATGATTCAATGCAAAATTAAAAAATATCAATTGTAAAGGTTTATATAAAGAGGTACCAACAATCTATCGAACAGATCAAATGATTTGTAGACCATCAAAGAGAACATTTTCAAAGCCATCAACGAAAGTTTGAGTTAAAAATTAATTGATTGATTATTTTTTATTACTTTTTAATGGTAAATGTAGGTTTTTGAAAAGACCCAAACCCTTTTACAAGAAGAAGTTATATATTAAACATTAAAATCGAAACAATAAAAACAATCATCAATATTGGGCTAAATACTAGTTTACTCTGAAAGAATGTTGTAGATCTACAACAAAACAACAAATTAAAACAAACAATCAACAAAGACACATCAAGAGAAAAAGGAAAATAATATAAACGAAAACTCGGAAAAAAGAATAAGCTATCCACTTAAAGCCATCAGTGATTACAACCTCTGCTTCCACCTTAGTGTATTATCATCAGTTTTAATCAAGCGAAGATTAAGAAATAAGAAGATAATGAGACGTGTGGATCTATCCATGAGCGGGAATCAATCTTCTCCTTTGAGAGATAATATCCTCCAATGCCTACTGTGTACCCTCATCAATCACATCCATTACATCTAATCCTCAAATACTCACTTCCATCTTTTATCCTTTGTGCTTGGTAGTAGAGCCACAATTGGGTTTGGATACGACGTTATTACTCTGAAGTAAACTAAAACTAACTAAAGTCTACTAAACTAAACCACCATTATCAACACCAAATATGTTAATTTTCTCCTTGTCAACTTGAGTCTCTTGTTGAAGCTCCTATCAATTAAAAGGAAGGGGAGAATGAGATATCATTTTTGAAGCGTTAAAGAATCCAACACCTAGAATGGAAGATGAATTCTCTTAAAATAATTTTCCATTATTATGCCACACAAAATTAGTATCAAGCGAACCATCTTTCTTTCTCCAAATCTAATTGGATTAGAAACTTGGAGGGCCCTAAAAGGAACAAACTGTCACTTGGGGTTCAATTTGATTGCAACAAAAGTATTTGAAAGGGGAGCCTCTCATAATTGAGAAATTGGGATTAAGAACCAAGAGAAGATATGATCTTAATCAAATGCAAGGGGTTTGGAAAGATCCACCAAAACACATATTCATACAAGTTTATTGTTTAGCGAATCTTCATTTATTGTTTAGAAAACATTTAATCAATAAGAAATTTTATATTTTCGTAGCGTATGAAATAATAAATAAGGTTTTTGGATAAACTGTATAAATTTTTTTATCAATATATTTTGGATTACAAACCATTCTCCATCATAAATTAATAGATAAATTATATACAAATTTTTTAACCGATGCATTTCAAATCATATTTTGTAATGTGTAAGATATTTTTAATTAATATATTTTGAATCACAATTCATAAATTAACTTATAATAAATCATAAATTGTGATCTCAAACATGTCGATAAAAAAAATTACATACAATTTATTAAAAACTCTATTTATTATCACTTAATCAATAATCTACCGAGAAAAATAAATACAATAAATAAGCTCATCCACATTTCTTTGGATTTACTCGCTCATACTTTTAAAAACTTTGTTTATTCATAAGACATTGACCTACGAGTTTTTAATTCCATATGTTAAATAGTTTAAATTGATTTTAGGGCATGCACTGGAATGCCCAATCTATCACTTTGTATGTGATCACATTATATCCAATGAGCAGGATTCGAAAAATTTGTATTGAAAAAAAAGAAAAAAAATAGATTGATTGATGTAGATAACCATTCGTTGGAAGGGTTTTTTAATGGAGCACTTATGTTGCAAATTTTTTAATAATAACAAAAACAAAATAATAATAACAATAATAATCAATTTCTATCTGGTAGCCATTTTAGTTATTAACTAGGCATAACAAATATTGTCTATTAGATTTAATCATAATCAAATATTAGATTTAATCATAATCAAATATTGGCTTTAAAAAATGTGACGTGGGTACGTTAAAATTTATTCATTCATATAATTTGGTTTAGGCTATAATTAATTCATTTTTAGAAGTATCTTTTTATATTATTATGCTTTTGATGATGAATATAATATTTTTAAGATTTTTTATTTTTCTAATATATTTTATTTTTGAATTCTTTGTGTAAATTATAATTTGTAATTATTTTTGTTGATATTAACGTTTACAATTTTAATCGTATTCTTCACACTAAAAAAATAAATAAAAATTAATAAATTAAAAATATTAAATAATTAAATTTTATATGAAATAAAATTATAATTAAATTTTATACAAAATAAAATTATAATTAAACTTAAAACTAGTATACATATCTTAGATAAATTTATGTAAGATAAACCTATAGATATCATTTTCAAGGCACTTATTCTACTAATGTCACAATTTAATACGATATAAGTGCTTTGAAAATGACATCTATCGATATATTTTACATAAATTTATCAAAAAATATGTACATTAATATTATGTTACATTTCAATTAAATAATTAAAATTTGTATTTGATTATTCTTTTGTAAGAAATAGATTTTCATTTTTTTAAAAATTATTTAAAATTTTAACATTTTGATTTACCTATAACCTATCATGTCAAACACACACATGATCCATTAATAATATTAAATATATAATTCATATCAACAATATTTTATATTTTAATTTAATTACTTTAATATCTTTTATTATAGTAAAAACATTAGATACTTATTAATTATATTTCTTGAAAACTAAAATTTAAAAATAATGTACTTATCTAGATATATTATAACACTTTATTAAATCTTAAATACAAATTTCATTTTTAAAAATATTGAAAAGCATATTATTTCACATTAAAAAAATTAACATAATTAACAATGGAAATAATAATATCATACTCGTTTCTAATACAAACAATATTATCCAATTCATATATATAAATAGGTTTTTATACCATACTTAACTCAATATTGTATTTCAATTGACTTTTTCTTTTTAATAATTATGTTAGTCAGAGGAGTATATAAATATAATGGTTTATGCATATATGAAACATTAGCTTAAAAATGTTATCTAATAAATATATATCATTTGTTTTTATATCATACTCAAGTAAACATACATTATCTAATTAATAACTTAATTTTGGAGAAGACATATTTATTAAGAAAATTAAATGAATAATAATGTGGCTATACAATAACAAATTTTTATGTAATTGTTAAATTTTAGTTTTAAAAGAGAAAAATGAATTTAAAATGAGTAAATAGAAACTAAAAATCCAAACAAAATAAATTAATTATATATATTTTACCCTAAAGGTAGAATGCATCTATTATTAAAATAAAAATATATTAATATTTTATGTTGAGTGGATTTTATGTTAAATGTATTTATTTTAACACCACATTTTTTTAAAAATTATTTTCACATGTCAGTTGTAAGCTAATTAAAAGTGAGTATAAATTTATTATATTTCAGAGATTCTAAAAGAATTAAAAGTTGACACACTCACATCATTGCATATTCTAGCCCCTCTAAATGCCACTAAAAAAATACCTATCAGTATAATGAAATAAAAATATTAAAAAAATAAAATTTTAACATTGTATTTAAAAAAAAAACCTTAAACACTAAACAATAATGTTTAATTGTAAGTATTCATAACCCTTCTTTTTTTAAAAGATAAAATGGTTTTTATTAATTGATTAACTACAATATCAATTTTTTTTGCCATACATACATATACATATACAAAAATTATACCTAATTTTTTATTATGCTTGTGTGGTTAAGTGGGTCTCTTTACCTTATAATTATTACAAAAAATACACAGGAAAAAATGTCACTAAAACAATAATTACTCATAAAATTGATAAATAACTTAAACACATAAGAGGATATGTGCATGGAGTTAGGAGATAATTTTGTAGATATTTTTACTAACACGCACCTATTATGACAATAACGCATACACATTATGGTCATAACTCATACACGTTATTTGAATTTAGGTTCGGAACCACCAAACCTAGGAACGTGTATGCATTATTAGGAACATATATATATTATAAGGAACACATATGTGTTATTAAGAAAACATATGCGTTCCTATTATTTTACACCCAAAAACACAATTATATCTATAGAAAGGTATTATTTACTTAAATTTAATATTTACTAAAATAAATGTTAAGTGTAAGATATTGTTATTCCTTATACTTGGACAAACCACATTATTTAACTCTTTTAATGATGTTTATCAATTAATCATATTTAACTCCTTTAATGATGTATGCCAAATGATCATAGCAAGTAGTCCAACATCTATCACAACATTTATGCAAGGTTGGTTAGGCACACTATAAAGTCTTAAGACTTATTAAAAAAAAGATGTGATATAAAAAAAAAATATTTCTTAGGTATAAAGACCCTCGAAATTTTTTGGAGGTGAATTTAATTGATGGATAATGTCTACACGCTTATTTTTTAGATAGGTAATTTTTGTAATTATAAGGATCACCTATATATTATTTTCATTTATTTGGATTTATGTGTGTCCTTTATCATGATATACTTTTTTATCCTATGGATATCCTTACAATTAGATTTGAACAAATCATTATGCAAGCAATGGATAACACTAGGTTACATGGTATATGGGTAGAATGGGGAAAATCGTATAAATCTGAATAAAAAATGGTTTGTCTAAATAAACTAACATGATCTAATAGGTTCTGTATAGCATAGGCTAAAATGAGTCTAATTTTTATTACATTAGTCTATTTTCATTAAATTGGTGGTCAAAATGGATAGTGGTATTTTATTGAGATTTAATAATGCTAGGAGCTACAAGTGGAGAGTTGAGTGATAGCATAAAATATAAGACATAGTGATCAAAATTAGTTGGAGACAAATTTAAACCATAAATATCCAACAGCTATGAAAAAATATGGGCCTATTAGAAAGGATGCAATTCACAATTGAAAATATGATAGAGAAAGAGAAGCATGTAAAACCATCATAGCACCAAAAATGGGTATCAAATATGAGGATCACCAAGCTATGTGATTTCCTTAAACCAATCAATTGCTTTCCATATAAGGATATTCTATGATTTGAATAATTACATTGAAGGCCTTCTATTTGTATGTCTATTGATTGATTCATCATACCAAAGAGTAGAAAATAATTTTCAATTGATTAGAATAAGTAGTCCAAGATTAGAAAGTGGTTCTCAATTCATAACTCCAATAGTCAATCCAATGAAGAGTGTCTCACTATAGACTCTCTACTTGCATAGTTTGAGGAAGTAGGTACAAGTTATCTAACACTATAAAAATGTTAGTCGATAATATATTATGAACCCAATGATATGGTCAGTAATAAAAATATCTCTACTTCTCATAATAAGAAATTATATGAATTAAAAATATTGTTTCATTAAAAAATGTAGATCAATGGTTAACTAATGCACTTCATCATTTCCAATGCAAGTCAAAAGAATTTAATTTCTCCTAAAGCATATTTTAAAAAATTGAACTTGAAATTGATGCTTATCCATAACCATATGCTAGTGTATGGTCTAGTGTAGGCCTTGATAAATGGATTGCCTAGTAGTGTCACTTGGTGTATAAAATCAAACCTTTTAAAGATGCAATCCTTTGTTACATATCACCATTAGAGGTATGCAATGTTTTACATGTGCTCAAAAATATATTTACCATTTAAATTTAGTCTATGAATTAAATCATTAAAATGTTATGATAGATTGTCATGATCTGAAATACCATATATCATAGTTAGTTCATAAGCTTTGAGTAATTAGTGCTAGGAAGTGAAAGGATCTTATCAGATCTAGTAAGAAGTATACTCTTTATGGTAAGAATTAAATATATGAACATCCTTGTGGCACCTTATAATTATGTGGTTTGTCCAACAATAACAAATAAAAAATAATTAAACCATAAACTAGATGAATACACAAATATCTTTCAGTCACCTAAATAAGTCCCTACATATTGTACACTAAACAATACTATTGATTTTATCCTTTAACTACCTCTACCTCAAGCCTCTTTATACAACATATAATTTATAAAGAATGAATAGATCAAGTGGTAGATCCATGAAAGCATGGATAATGGACACACCATGCCCAAATCATTGCCTTGTATAAGCCCAATTGTGCTTGCTCCAAAGAAGGATAGGACATGAGGTTGTGAATCTCTTAAAAATATCTTATCAGGATTAATGTGATGAACTATTATCCTCATTTAAATATTAAGGCATTTTTATACCATATCCATGGTGTAGAAGTCTTTTCCAAAATTGATCTTAATTTTGGGTATCATTATATTCATGTTGAACCTCTATAAATTTAGAATATAGTCTTAAAAACAAAGGAAGGATTGATTGAGTAGTTGGTTATGACTTTTAGGTTAAATCATGTAATGATTTCATTCATTGAGATGATGAACAACATCCTCAGGCCCTTTAAATATGTCATTTTTGTAATCTATCTTGATGACATCCTAATCTTTAGAAACATGGGATGAACATCTACCCATGTTGAACTAGTGTTTCACATTTTGAAGAAACACATTTTTATGATAACATGAATAAATGTTCATTTTACATGTAAGAGAAAATATTTGGGATACATTAAAAACACAAATAGTGCATGTGAACTTGACCAAGATTCAAGTCATACAAGAATGGGAAACACTAAATACCTTTGCTTAGATTCAAATCTTCTCAGAATTTAAAAATTATATAAGAGATTTGTGTTTAATTTTTATCCTTTGAACCAAAAGCTACCAAAGGTGGAACTAAATAAATTTTTATCTAGTCAACTTCACAACAAAGATAAATTGATGAACTACAATTTAGACTATATTTTATGCTAGTACTTGTGTTAATTAAAAAAATGGAAGATCATCCAATTCATTCAGTAAGAAAATTGACTATCATAAATGGGTATTGACAACACACCAAGTCATATAAAAGAGTTAATTTATATTATAATAGATTAAACAACATATGATTGTAATCAAAGATACCATTAGACTATATATTTGGCTTCTTCTTGAAAAACTATGTAATTTAAAAAAAATGTGATTTCAAGTTTTTATTCAAAATTTATGGCCTTCAAAAGTTGTAAAACCTTTCATGGTTGCGAAAATATTAGTTTAATTAGGTGAAGGATTTATAACACCCCCAAAAATAGTGTTTAAACCTCAAGTATCAGTTTTGTAACCACTTCGATGGTTTTAAAATGTTAAGTAGTGGTTTTGTAACTACCTCGATAGTTTTACCTTGAATAAAGTGGAAATTTTTATAGTGTGTAATGCACATGAAGTTTAAAGAATAGGGAAGTGTTTTAGAATCTATTTTGGAATCTCAGTTTTTTTGTTTGAACTAGGGAAAATTTTAGAGACTATTTATAACCAAAAGGTTATAATTAGTTTTTTTTTTAAATTTGAAAATAAATAATTTTGTGAAAATAAACATATGTCAAATAGCCTCAATTTTATACAATTTCATAGTTAGGGACACAGATTTGCCTTATAGATTATATTTGATCCTATTTCAGGACATAATTTTTCTATAGTTACTATACATGTATGAGTCTGATTCATCAGGAAATTATATGAGACATGTATAGGGTAGTCTAGAATGGACGAGAGAGAGAGAGAGAGAGAGAGAGAGAGAGAGAGAGAGAGAGAGAGAGAGAGAGAGAGAGAGAGAGAGAGAGAGAGAGAGAGAGAGAGAGAGAGAGAGAGAGAGAGAGAGAGAGAGAGAGAGAGAGAGAGAGAGAGAGAGAGAGAGAGAGAGAATAAGATTAAGGTAATAATTATATTTTATTATATGAAAATGTTTTGAATGTTCTTTGGTCACATGCTCTTCTATATATATGGTTTTCATAATTAAAAAAATTAATATTAAATAATTATCAAATCTAATGTTTATTTTATTTCTAGCATTGAATGCAATGTAGGTGGAATTAAAGCTACGAGTATCAAGGTTTAAATTTCCACCCATTTTTAAGTGAATTGGAATTGGCATATTGAGGAGCCCCAAGGCAAAATTTAATGTTGGTCTAACACGTCACTTATAGGATTAATGTAAGTTTCTCGAATACATATGTGATAGTTTATCAATTTTTCTTATCATTTATTCAATCTATTGTTAGAAGTGAGGCTCTAGTAGTCATAATATTATGATTCAAATGTATGAATTTGTGTTTTTTTTTAGTTTAAATATGAAGAGTGATTATTTACATGCATATTCATCTATCTTGAAATAAATAAATATAATAATAGGTTCCATAAAAAAACATTTATTTAAAGATATTTTCTCAAAACACTGTGCATGTTGATTTTCTTAGAAATTAATGTATATCTACAAACCTTTTCCTTAAACTCAAAATCTATGAAATGGGTATTTTTAGGTTAGTCAGAAATATGGTTGAAATGATCACAAGGCTCTATCGTGTTTATTTATTTTGTTTCAAATAACTATCTTGCATGCCATTATTTCTCAGAGAAAATGAGTTTCTTTTTTATTTAAAAGAAGTATGTGGTAAAGACCAACCACATAATATAGTTCATTTTGTTCTTTGTGTATTTTTTAAAATAAGTATCTTGTATGAAATTATTTGTCAGAGGAAATTGATTTCTTGTTTATTTAAAATAAGTATGTGGTAAAGACCAACAACCTAATATAATTCATTTTATTCTTTGCACATTATTTAAAATAAGTATCTTGCATGCCATTATTTCTCAGAGAAAATTAGTTTCTTGTTTGTTCAGGGTTTAGGGTGGTGTTGGCCAAAATTGGCCTACATATGAAAATTTTACCTAGATGGATCATGACACTCTCTTAGACCATTGAATGACCTCTTAACTTCATGACCAGTATCTTTCTATTCTTGACTTGCTGATGTAGTGTAGTATCTTGGAAGGTTTTGGTGTGGTGTTAGGAGCTATGCAGAGTCCTACTGCAGTGGATGATCCAATGGTGGAAAGAGAAGACAAGCTTAATGTCCCTACCTCTTGTTTCTTGCACTCTTTTGAAACACTTTAGCAAGGTTTAAGGTAATTTTAGAAACTTTAAGGTAAAGGCCTAGAAATGGGTTTTGAGTTGCAAGTGAAAAATCTAGCTAGTTTCCAAGGTGTTTAAGCATTCAGGGGTAGGATGAAGGCTTGTAAAAAGTGTTAGAGTTTCTAACAAGTCAAAAATTATGTCTAATGAATCCTTTTTTCCCAAAAGACCCTCAAAAGTGCATTGGATGACTTGAGGAGCTTCTAAATAGAATTGTTAAGTGAAAAAGGTGATTTTTGAAGAAGTAAAATTGGTTTTGAATTTATTCCACGTCATCATGGTGTGATTTCCTTATTTATACATGTTTAAGACCATATTAAGTCATTTGGAATGGAGAGGAGTTTGGTGCAAGAAGATGCATTTTGGGCCTTTAGAGCCATAATTGAACATGTTTTTGAGGGTTTTGATAAGTATATAAGATTAGATATAATATGTAGGAATCCATGGTGTCCCTAATATACCCTATTAGGCATATATAATTATATCCAAGCATAAGAACCAACAGAGGTAAGGAAAACCTATTGGCTATAAACTAGGCATGAAATAGGTTTCCTACCATTAATGGAGCTTCAAACACCCTAAAAAGTTTCTAGAATGAAGGAAATGTAAATTAAATCATGATAAATCTCATCCAAGTGTTTGATTCATAATAAATTCCTCTAGTTCTTCTTGCTAAGAGAAAACCATTTTAGTGTTGTCTTGGACAACTCATCAAGGGGGTAGTTTTTGTCTTATACTTATCTATCCTGACAAATTATCTATCTAAACTATTGGAGAAGGTAAAGGGGTATCCCAATAACCTTATTCAAGTGGTTTTATTTAAATAAAATTATATGAATTCACACACCATCAAAAAAACACTGACTAGCTCTTAAGTGCCTTCAAAACCCAAGAGGTAGGTTTTCCTTGGTTTTGACCCTTCAGGGCAAAAGTAACAATGCAATAAAATTTGAGAGGGTTGAAAAGGTCTTCCAAAATCATTAAAATCATTTTATCCTCTGGTTTAAATGTGTGATTCCTATGAGGCAAAAAACCTTCATGGAGAAGAACATCCACAATATCTTATTAAGGTCAATTTTAAGGAAAGTTTATCGTTTGAGTCTCTATTAAGAAAGGTTTACACTTTTATTTAGTTGTAAGAAGACCATGGAAATGTTAGTATCATAATAAATCTCCTATATCACCTAATCCTTTACTTAGTCTATACAATCAACAAATGGATCTCCATCTACAACCAAGACAAACTCAATCAAGATATGCTTCATGAAGGCATTATCTTGAGAACACTAGAAAACATGTATATCTCAATGAAGAAGGTTAAAATATATCCAAAAATTAATTTTAATGAATAAAATTTTCATCAAAAATATTTTGACCTTATTAAGGTCTCTTTCCAATAGTCCATACAAGGCACTTAGTATGTACCTACAGTCAGGTTAGGGTTGGATGAAGTTTTGACCAATGATGAAAGATGTTAGAAGTGGAAAGAAAGAAAAGTTTGAGTGTTTGAAATATGTAATAAGTTTTAATCACCTTCATTATTCTAAGATTCAATGAAATAGGTCCAAGCCTTGAAGGTAGATTGGCATCTTCATAGTGTGAAATAAGTTGATATAAAGGCCTGAAGTGTTGATTGCAGGATATTCACATCATGGAGGACTTCATAGCTTATGAAACATATAGATTCCACTCTAGATTAATTTGGATTGCATAATTAAAATACATTATTGAAATGATTAAACTTGTATACCTCATTACAACATATGGTATGAGTGTGAACAAATAAGGTTATAGCCAAGCTTGAAGATAAGGGTTTGAGACAATCAATGAGCCTTCAGAATCACCTATAGTAGTCAGAGTAAGTGAAAAAGAGGTTTTAAATAACCATGGAGTTTCACCTAAATAATGTTAAAAGTGTATTAAGTGAGGCTATATTAAAAAAACAAGAAAATCAATGAGCACTAAGTCAATCAAGTCATGAGAGATAAGTGAGAAGAGATGAGTAACTTGAAGATTTTCCTTATTATCGAAAAATAAGGTAACTTTATAGAAGTTAAGGTAATTGGTGTTTCCTCGTATCTCTTCCACTCAATTAGTATTGTGAATAAACTCATGTTATTTCAAGTAATGGAGATTTTTGAAGAAACAACATATATCTTAAGTCATTATGCATCATGGAAACCAACCTATCATACATTCCAAGACTATCAATAGTTTGTACAAGTAGCAAGAATATCCACCTACAACCATCCAATGAAAGGAGTGAGCTAGAGGTGCATCAATAAGAAGGCAAAGTATCTAGAGGTGTTGGGATCCTAGTTGGAACTCTAAAAAGGTGTAAAGAAAACAAGAGGATCAATGAAATTGAGTTTGAAGCCCTAGATGATCAAATAATGCTTGAAATCTTAGAAGAATAGACCTACATACCCACATATTTGGTTAAGGTCACTAACAATAGTTCATTTGAAAACCCTGGACATATACTAATGAATATGTGGTAGTGTTTGAATGTATGTCATAATATATTCTCAAGGATAAAGTATGAAACTATATGGAAACCAATATGGAATTGGTTTTACATTGATAAAAGCTATCTCAAAGTATGGTTCATATCATTGAAGAGAAACTATGTACTTGGAAAATTTGTGCAATGGACTATGTAAGTCTTAAGGGTTGAAGAGGAATAATTCAAGATGCATGAAGGACATCAAATGATTAAATAAATATTGAAGATTTTCTTCACTATAAGGTATCAGTCCTAGTCATCTAAATAACACCTAAAACTATCACCTACAACCATCTTGGTTATCACTTCAAACACTAAAGTTGGATTACAAAAGTCTTCATGTTAAAGTTGGTGGTTAAATTTGTCTTATGAAGAATATCAAGGAACAAGGAATACTTTAAAAATTTGAAGAATATTGAAAGGGTCTTACATTATAAGATGACAATCATAAGCACATAGAATCATCACCTATAGTAGCAAATAAGAAAGTAGGGGTCTGAAACAGAGTTTGAAGAGACCTTGGAGGGATTTGAACCCATTTGAAGCCTTATCCTTGGTATACAAATGTAAACAAGGTCCTAGTGATCTCCAAAAGGGATCAACGTTTTGAAATATATAGTATTCTAGCATGATGTACACCTACAAATGACCTTTCCCATCCAAAGCATGGTCTTAAGTTTTTTTAGGCCTAAAGACTATCTAAAGATTATTAGACACATAAGCAATTTTAAATTATCAAGGAGAGTCATCAAAACATGAGAGAATCCTCAAGAAATATTAATGAAGATTAAAACACACATGTCTCTTGGCATATGGTAACCTACAGGGTCTTCAAACAAATAGTCACCTACAACTACGTTCTTGTGGTTCCAATATGGTACTAAAGGTAAAGTTTGGATAGTGTTAAATTTAAGGACTGAAAATTTGAAGACGGTTAGGAGAGTTTTATGAAAATAATAAAATGGTTTAAAATCTCTTGAGAGGATACCATATAATCAAGAAATAGTCCTAAGAGCTCAAATGCACACCTACAACCATCCTAAGCTGGCTCACTTAAAGGGAAGTGATTAGGATCATGTCTCAAGGAAATTATTGGATGGATTAGAGTTTATGATAACCCATAAAGATAATAGTTACTTATAAATGTTTAATACACCTATATATAGGAAATAAACCTTTCACTAAACCAATAATGAAGACTAACACCAGTAACCACCTCTTGAGAAGGTTGGATTTCATAGTGGTGTTAATGAAACAAAGGGTTTCAGTCATTGTAAGAGGATTAAAAATATGAAAACATGAAAATAAGTTTATATATTAAGGTTGAATAATAAAATAAGGATATTTTGAATCTAAACGAGTGAAGACTGACTTCATATAGTGGGTCTTAAGCAAGAAAGTCTAGTTTACTCTCAGGTAGACCTAGTCAATCTTAGAATGGGGGAAATAGGTTAGGGTTTTCAAGAAAAAGGTGTTTCCACATGGGTGTATGATGGTTATAATTGAGATATGTAGTTTCAATGGGAAATAAATGAAAATATCATACTAATAACCCTCTGACTATCTATATAATCCTCTAAGCTCATGACCACCTATAATTGTATATAGAGGTTGTAGGAGCTTGACTATACAGGGTTCTAGGATAGAACTAAATAGTTACTCAAAGTCAACATGATGAATTAAAATAATATTAATGTGAGATAAAAACTCACAAGGTTGATATAATTCTCAAGGGGTTCATAACAATGCTCAACTAGAGATCTTCACCTACAACTACGTCCTTGGAGGTTTAAGCTAAAAGTGTAATGAGATAGAAGGAAAATGAATTATTTAATGTTTAGAGTTGATATAGATATCCTAAGTGACATGAGATAATGAATAATTAACCATAAAAAAAAACTTATATCATATAATAAGGTCCTCATTAAGTAAATCTTCACCTACAACCAATGCTTGCAAGGTATAACACTTTGAAAACAGATGGGAATGTATAACACTTTGATATCTTGTAGAGGATGTGAATAAAATTATAAGGAAATGAATAATGTTTGGAGGATTAAAAATGAATTATAAAATCCTAAATTACACTCTTAGACCCGAACACAAGAGTGATAAAACAACTCATTCACAGACTTATTGGAAACACAAGCAACCTAGGCCAATCTTGGAAACAGTTATGACTTTTGAGAATCTATAGGGAGAATTAGATTCTAAAATTTGGTAAAAATTATATTAATGAATATATAAATATTTATATTCCTTAATTAAGACCAAATTATCAGTATAAGTAGGCATTTTTTTATCACATACCTCTTGCATTCATAAACAGTCATTCCCACATGCAACCCACTGCTAGTTTTGAGAAAAATGCATCTACAAGCCTCTATAGTAAGATAAAAATATGAAAATTTGTAGAGGTGGTTATAAATGACCATGTTATTTGTTTATGTCACACTAATAGTTTAAGAATATGCTATTTTGTCACAGTTATGTGCTTGTTTATTGATAGTCACCATTGGAGCTCAAAGGGTTTTTAAAGAGTTTAAGGTTTGATAGAGGGTTTGAACTTATTGGGAGAGTTTTTAAAGAATTTTAAGGTGTTTTTAAGTATTAATACACCTAATTATAATGATGATACTCATGGTTTCATACAAATATTCCCTTGAGGGCTAGTTAAAGGAGAAAGATTAAACATGCCTGTGTGCATAGTCTTAATCTTTTTTCTTGTTTCAAGGTTTATTTAAAGTATAATATTATTGATTTATATTTTTAAGGGAATATTAAAGTGTAATTATAGTGATAATATAAGGTTAAAAAAATAAAATCACCAAACCTAGCCATATGGGTTACATAGGCTTCATTGCCAAGAAACCCTAGGGTGGTGAAATCAATGCATACAAAGAAAGGTGACTTCATGAGGATGTTTAAATGGATGGTTAAAGTATTTTTAAGTTGATTTAAATAATAAAATAATAGGATAAAATCCATTTATAGTCCTTAAGGACGTATTTGAATTACATAGTCTAAACATTCATTTCAACCCACCTGTTTGAATGCTCATATCTTTCACCACATAAGGAATTGGACCACATTATTTTATCATGATTTGAAGAACCATATTTAATTTAAATAAATTAATTATATAGGTTTATTTATGATATTATTCTTATGAACCATCACTAATACTATAAGTAGGTTTAGAATGCATGCAAAACCCTATAAGCAAACTTATCTATGTATGTATCTTTTCACACATTTCACATGGGAACCCAATATTCTCAAGAAATTTTAAGGGGTATATGGAATAAATATACATGGAAATAAGTTTTCATTTTGAGGTTTTTACCTTATGAAAAATCGTTAAGAAGGTAAGCTTGTCTGAGTTGCCAAAGACCCTGTTTTGACTAGTTTTGAGTTTTTGAGCTCATAAGCCATGAAATGACCTATAATAACTTGGAAAACACTTATATCATATAGGTTAATATATAAATATCATGTTTGACCTATTTTTAATAATAAATTGGCATGTGTGGGTGCTTAGGAGGTCCAAAATGGCCTAAAAATGCTCATTTTTGTAGGTCTTCAAAGGATGAAATTGTATAAATGCATGGAAGAAGCCTAATGGGACCTAAATAAGCAAAAAATGACACTATTATACCTTATTATGAGTTTTTATGGTGATTTATTGAGCTAAAAGGCTAAAAACCTAAGTTTTGTAATGATTTATGAATGGTTATAGGTTTAATGGAGATTTCCACCATTGTTATAGGTATTGAAGGTGGCATAAAAATTTATTTTATTCCTAATAGGAATGATATGGATTCATAAAATCCTTATATAGTTCCAAAAGTGGCTCTCATGGTGATAAATGGTCTTGAAAGCAAGTTCTAGGATAGCTAGTTAAAGATGGCTTGACCTTGAAGACATCTATTAATGGAGTCCAAGGGATTTTTAGGTTCCATGATTACTTTTACATGTTAGAGGATAAAATATGAGTTGAGAATAAAAAATAAAATAAAAAATTTATCCCTCGAAGTTAGTGCAAGCATAAATGTCAGGGTGATTAACCATGTTAACAAGTTGCTTCTACAAGCCAAGTGGGGATGGGGCATAGAAGTCAAGTGGAGGAGTTTTGGAGAGTTGAGGATAAAATTAGATAATTTAATGAGGCTTATATATTTTTAAATACCTTTATCAAGTTATTAGAGCATGATGCCATTTTCCTCAAGCAAATTTTGTTTTCTAGTGCCTTCTTAAGCCAATGGGAGAGCTTGAAGACCTTTTGATCTTTGGAGGGTTAATTTACTGAGTGATATCAATGCCTAAGTGGTTTGAAGGTTTTTTAAACTCATTTAAATATTCCTCTTCTTTTTTGGAGCTACATAGAGGGTGTTTGAGTGTTATTTATTCATTTATGAAAGCTTTCTTTTCCTCTCTCTTCCCTTTTCTTCTATATATCCCTTTTATTCTCCATTGTAAAGATATAATATAATTTTACAAGGAAAGACCCTATCAAAATTTGTAATAATAGCTTATTGAATCAATAAGATAAATTATTTTACCTATCTCTTTGCCTACATCGAGTGTTTTAGTTAGCTTGTGCATGATTACTTATTGGAGGAGTATTCTTCCTTGGTGATTGCCCTTCTTTCTTATCTTTTTGAATGTATTTCAAGGTATTTAAAGGTATGAATTTGTGCTATTTTTACCACTGATGAAGGTATAATGTGAGTTTTGACACTTCTTCATGCTTCATCTCTTATCTAGGGAACCTAGTTTATAAATATTGATGGAAAATGCCCAGTTTGAGAGATTGTATGAGTGAAGTTTATCTTTGAGCTACCTTAGTGTTATTTTAAAGCAATTTGAAGTGTCTTTTAGTTTGGTTTATCACCCTTTGTACTCTTTTATTTATCCCTTGAAACCATTTTACCCTTTTCTAAGTCAAAACTTGTAGTTTAAGTAATCTACCAAGAGGAACCAACCTTCTTTGGAGGTTCAACCCCATCACAAGATACCCATAGCCTAGGGTTGATACCATTTTATAGCTAGGAGTGAGAGAGACTAAATAACCCTCTTAAATGGTGAAATTATATGCTAAAATAGTTTTTTTCATGCCCTTTGGGACCACATTTGAAGAATATAGATTGATATTGATGCTAGACTTGATGCATTTGTATCATTTGTTGCATCTGCACACTAAGCATCTAGAGACTCCTGAGAACACTCAACATTATGGTGGCAGAGCAGTTCCTATATTTCATGCCAAAGGTGAATATAAGGTCAAATTCTATAGGTATTACTTTTAATTTTATTGAATTACCTTTTATCTCAATAAAATATTGAGGTTTTCTAACACTCATCCGTATTTGGGAAGCTTTCCTCCTAAGCCAGTTTGCAAGTCTACCTTTGCTAGAAGATATTTGTTATTTCCTTTCATTACCATGGCTGCCCATAGATCATTTCATTTTGTATATTTTAATGGTTAAATTCCATTTAACCTCAATCAATATGATCCTATCCTAGTAGTAATCCTTAAGAGTGTGCCTTACTACATAGGAGACAACTCTACAACTCCTTCTGAACACATCATAGATATATCCAACTTTTATAATATCCATCAATGAAGAGAATGTAGCTATCAAGTTATTGGCCATATATTTCAAGGGAAAGGACCTAGATTTGTATAGGAACCTAAATCTAACTCCATCATAATATGGGACCAGTTAGGGGATGTTTTGTGTAAGAGGTTTGAAGACAAGAGTGACCACTTGTCACTAGCAAAATAGTTGACTAAAATGAAGAGAGCTCCTCAAGAATTTATGTAGTATTTTAAAAAGTTTCAAAATATATGGGATAGGATTCAAATCCTTATCAATCCCATTCCTAAATATAATTTCCTCTAATATCTAATATATCTTAATAGTGACATTATAGTGATGATACAATTGATGTGAGGAAATACACTACCAAATGCTTATGAAGTGGAAATTACAGTAAAGAATAGCTTAATATAGTCTAGAGAGCTCAAACCTAGGCCACATATGCCATTTTTTCCATATATTAAAATACATCCTATCATCATTCCTCCCTTCACTTTCATTCCTCCTTTGATAACACTTTCTACCATAACTACACCAAAATAAGAAAAAGCTTTAACTAGTCAGTCTAGTGAGCTTCAAGAACTCAAGAATATGTTTCAGAGATTTGGAAATGAATTGGTAAATTTAAATATGTATAAAGATAAATATAATATAACTTATCAACCCCCATATCATCCTCAATAATCTTACCAAGTCAATAGGCTATATTTCAAGGCAAATTTCTAAGTACAAGGATAACCCAACTATGCTTGGCAAAAAAATTACAATCCTAATGCTACAAGTGCTTACAATACCTTGGTACATATTCATAACAACATTACACAATAAAGCGAGGGTTTATGACTTTTAATTAGTCATTCAATCAAGCCATTGTCCCAAACACAAATTTTAATTAGAATTTCAATGATCAGTGGCAATAAGGTGCTAGTTATGGGTTCAATCAAGCTCTCATGGATCATAATGCATAAGTGCTTATGATGACCAAAATAGAATATCATAAAAAAATTGAAGGGGATAATGAATAAAAAAACCACTTGGGTGATATGATGATCAACTATCAACAAGAAGAGTGCTATGCTTTCAATCATCATGCTAGTTCTAGCCAAACAAATATTCCTGTGGTAGCTAACATAAGGTTCAAGAGAAGGAACATGGAGGTCAACTAAGAAGCATTTAAAGAGTCTTATAATATTCATCCATTACTATAAAAACCAAATGAGCCTATTTATTCCCCAAAAGTTCTAATAAATCACATATTTGCACCCCAAAACTCATAGATTCAAAGCATAGTCATGGCTCCCAATGCACAAACAGAGGTTGGTTGTTTGCACATCAACATTATTAAGAAAATGAATAATTCCAATGTGATTTTTCCAATGTGGGAGATGATTTATATACCTACTCAAGTGGATATCCTTCAAGAGGGCTTGTCAAAGATTAGTGTTTTAGAGAAGCCACCAAGCAAGGAGAGTGTAGTCATCACTAATACAACTAAAAAAATGAAGGGAAATAAAATAAAGTAGTCAAAACTCATCCCTTATAAATTTATTTAATCATTTATAGCTCCTTGTTACATATATGCGTGGTAGATAGTGGAACAAGTGCTTTAGTAATACCAAAATCAATAGTAGATCAGCTTAGTTTGAAGTATGAATCCTAAGCTAAGGGGGTGTTATAGCTTGATGGTTATTCTACCAAACCAAATGGTCTTATTAGAGGTCTAAAATTAAACCTCCATGATTATCTTAGTGTTTTAGTGGCTTAGGATGTAGTGGTTATATAGGTGCCTCCCCACTTTGTTTTATGATTATCTAGGGACTTCACAACCAAAATTAAGGGTTACCTAAAAGCAAATTGGTCCCATATGGATTTTAGGACAAGGTATGGAACTAAGGTGTCTATCAAGGTTGAACCTATTGACCAATTTCACATTGATCCTAATGGGCCAAGTAGCCCAAACATCAATTATACTATTCTAGATGAAGAAGATTGCCATACTAGTCAAGAACTAAGCACTCATTCTGAGGGGATACCTGACATATTTTTAGATGAATTATGGAGTGAGAATCAACTACTTGAACCTTTGGGAGGTTTTGAATAAAAAAACATGGGAGTTTATTACCTACATAAAGAGAATGAGTTCATGCCATCCCTCACTAAGCCATAGGAGGATACTGTTAGAGTATGGAAGATGTTTTTTGATGGCTTAAGGAGCAAACATGGTGTAAGGGAAGGTGTAATTCTGATATCTCCCTATAATGACAAATAATGTTTATCATATAGGTTCTAATTTAGTTATTCTTAATATAGCTGAGTATGAAGGCCTCATCCATGGTATTTAGTGGGCCAATAAGAGGGGGATAAAGCAATTACATGTATACAAGGATAGTGAGCTGATAGTACATTAGGTGAGAGGTTAGAACACAACCAAGAAACCCTTAATGAAGTCCTATAAACACAAAGTGTGGGACCTACTTGAAGACTTTTAAGACTTCAATATCTAAGTAGTACCAAGAGAAAAAATCAACATGCTAATAAGTTGGTAGTAGTAGGGGCTCAGTTTGACATTCCAAATGATTTGAATATGCCTAAAATATAACCACATGTCAAAGTGATAGTGAGACCATTAGTTCTAGATAATGAAGCCCAATGGTAAGTCTTTGATAGTGACAAGCAGATTGCTTATTTTCTACAAAAAGAGGTGGAATTATCCTCAATAAACCAAAGTAGACTTTAGTAGTAGTATGAGGACCATATTTTTCAAATAAAGTCAATTAAACTTCCTAAAGGGATGGTCATCCTTGAGGGTCTTTTCCATGAAGGGGATCACATGATGAAGGATAAGGAGGTTATGTCTACTGATGAAAAAAATTATGAGAGAGTCATCATCTTCAAAGACAAGATTATAAAGCTTGGAAAGGTGAATAATCAAATATAAAATCATGAATTTATTGATATTTTAAGGGAATAATCTAATATATTTGCTTGGGAGTAGAAAGATCTAAGAGGTTTTGACCCTAATCTAGCCCAACACACCATAGATTTGGAGGCCAATGCCAAAAATATTAGGTAGAAAAAAGGCCAATCAACCCAAATATTGAAGAGATGATGAGAAAAGAGTTAATGAAGTTGATTGAGTCTCATATCATTTTTCCTATCAAGCACTCCTCATGGGTGGCTAACCTAATGCCTGTGAGAAAGAAGAATGATGAGATCTAGTTATGTGTGGAATTTAGAGACTTGAATAGGTATCTTTTAAAAACCATTATTCTTGGCCATCCATGGAGAAAATCCTTCAAATGGTTTCTAGTTTAGAACATTTCTTTTTACTAGATGGATACTTAGGGTACAACTAGGTGCTAGTCAAGGAGGAAGACCAATACAAGACTACCTTAAACATAAAGTGGGGAACCTATGCTTATAATAAGATGAATTTTGGCCTCTCAAATGTTGTACTAATTTTCAAATATCCATGGACATGTCTTTCCAAGGTTTTCTCAATCAGATGGTGCTTGTGTACCTGGATGACATAATAGTCTTCTCTAAGAAGGCTAGTGAACCTTAGACCACTTGAGGCTAATATTTGAAAGATGTAGAGAGTATGGGATCTCATTCAATCCCTATAAGTGTTTTCTTATTATCCATGAGGGAAAAATCTTGGGGCATATTGTCTAAAAGTAGGGACTAGATATTGATCCTAATAGAATAAGTGCAATCTTGTCCTTGTCCTTGTCCAAGCATAAGAAGGGACTTCAATGTTTATTTGGAAAAATAAACTTCAGAAGAAGGTTCATACCTAGTTTTTCAAGATTGTGCTATGTTGAATAATAATTAGGTGTTTACTTGGACAAGAGAAGTCAAAGTAATATTTGAAGCTATCAAATAGGCCATTGTACCTACATTGATGAATCTTGACCTCTTAAGAGATTTAATCTCGTATGCCTTTGCCAAAATTGATAACATATCAGCTATGTTGATAAAAAATAATGGAGAAGGGATTGAATAACCAATTTCATTTTTTAGCCAAGGGCTTAAAGGGTATGAATAAAGGCACACTTTCATAGAGAAACAAGTCTTTTTAGCTTTGAGAAGTTTGAAAAAGTTTAGGCCTATGCTATCCAACAAAAAAATGTACCTTATGGTGTCTCATCTTAGAGTGAGAGACTTCCTTCTCAATAAGGACTTGAATGAGAAGAGGGTTGCTTAGATTAAAAGATTCATGGAATATGACATAGTAATCAAAGTCATTAAGCTAGTAAGAAGTAAAGGCTTATGTGAACATAGGGTTGTTGACATTCATTAAGAGAAAGATGTTGTTTTTGTGACACAAGATAACTTACAGATAACTGCACCTCCACCTCACACTAGTTGGGCCTAGGACATGGCAAAGTTATTACTAATAGGTGAGTGTCCTCAAGGTATGAATAGGAAAAAGAGAAGATAATTTAGAATTTAGTACATACCTTATGCTTTGATTGATGGGGATATCTTTAGAAAAGATCTCAATGGGGTGCTACTCAGATGCATAGATGATGATCAAGTGACTAGACTCTTGGAATAATTCCATGATGGGCCTACAGGAGGTCATTTTCCACCAAGAACTATAGATACAAAAGTAATGAAGGCTGGTTATTATTGGCCTAGTCTCTTAAAATATTCATATGAATGGGTAAGGAAGTGCCAAAAGTGTGCTCTCTTTACAGGCAAGCAAAGGTTAGCATCCCTTCTTCTGAATCCCATTCATGTAGATCAACCCTTATTGCAGTAGGGCCTAGAATTTACAGGAATGATCAATCCACATTCCAATGGAGGACATAATTGGTACTCACTACCACTAATTACTTCATTAGGTCGGTAGAGGCAATTTATCTAAAAGAGGCCAATGAAATAGTAGTATCAGACTTTTATGATAGTATAGTGATAAGGTTTGGTGTACCAGCAACCATAATTTTAGATAATACCTTAGAATTTATTGGCATGAAGATGAGTAAATGGGAACTTCATTTGGGCATCTACCTTAGCACATCCTCCAATTACTACCCCCAAGGTAAAGGCTTATAGAGTCAACAAATAAGAACTTGATTAGAATAATCAAGAGGACTATGGAAGAGAACCATAGAGTGTGGAATTAAAAGTTAAGGATAGCCTTATGGGTTGATAGAGTGACCCCCAAGGTTTCCATTGGAAATTCACCAATTTTCCAAGTATATGGGAGAGAAGCTAAATTACCCATACATCTTGAGTTATCTACCTTAGAGCTAGCCCATCAGCTTGAGTTTATAAAGAGTGAACCTATGAATGTGAGGATGGAATATCTCATGGAGCTTGAAGAAATGAGGGATATTGAAATGAAGTCAATGGAATCACATCAAGCTCAAGTCAAAAAAGCCTTTGACAAGAGAGCCATTGCAAGAGACTTTAAGGAAAGTGATCTAGTCATCAGGTGGGATTCAAATAAGGCCAATCCAGGCAATCACACTAAGTTTGACAACTTGTGGAGTGGACCTTACTTGATCCATGGATGCAAATAACATAATTCCTTTCAACTTGCCAAGTTGGATGGAGAGGTATTAGCCATCCCAGTCAATGGGATTCATCTAAAGCCTTGTTACTAAAAGAAAGTTGCAACTTTGTACATGTATTATAGTAGATTTTGTTGTTTTCCTCCAAGTGCCTTGTACACATTTCCATTTTATTATGTGTTTCCATTCCCTAAGTGCTTTGAGCACATTATTGTTTTGTTTTGGGTTGTCCTTATTGTTTTGAGAGTTCTAATTAGAATATTTTTAGCTTTATGATCAATTAAAAACCAAATTAAAAAAGGCTTTGTGACCTCATAAGCCTAATGGATAGGCTAAAGCAACTAGTCTTTTGCATATATAGGCATGCAATCCCAAGAGGTCACCAAAAATGTTGGCCAAAATTGGCCTACATACAAAAATTTTACTTAGATGGATCAGGCCACTCTCCTAGACCATTCAGTGACATCTTGCCTTCATGACTAGTCTCTTTCTAGTCCTTACTTGATGATGCAATATAGTATATTAGAAGGTCTTGGTGTGGTGTTGGGAACTGTGTAGAGTCCTAGTGAAATGGATGATCTAATGGTTGAAAGATAAGACAAGCTTCATGGCCCAACCTCATGTTCCTTTCACTCTTTTGAAATACTTTAGCAATGTTTAAGGTAAATTTGGAGACTTTAAGGTAAAGGCCTAAAAATGGGGTTTGAGGTGTAAGTGAAGGATATAGCTGGTTTCCAAAGGTGTTTAAGCATTTATGGGTAGGATGGAGGTTTTTACAAAGTGTCAGAGATTCTAACAAGTCAAAAATAATGTCTAATGAAGCCATTTTGTCCAAAAGACCCTCAAAAGTGCATTAGATGACTTGAGGAACTTCTAAATAGAATTTTTATGTGAAAAATGTGATTTTTAAATAATTAAAATTGGTTTTTACTTATTTACACCTCCTCATGGTGTGTTTTCCTTATTTATACATGTTCAAGACTATTTCAAGTCATTTAGAGTGGATATGACGAGTATGGGTGCAAGAAGATGCATTTTTGGGCCTTTTAGAGCCATGGTTGAACAAGATTTTGAGGTTTTTCATTAGTAAAAAATATTAGCTATCATATTAATCCATACATGGTGTGCCTAATATCCTCTCTTAGGCCTCTGTAATCATATCCAAGCGTAATAACCAACAGAGGTAAGGAAAACCTATTGGCTACAAAGTAGGCATGAAATAAGTTTCCTATGATTAATGGATCTTCAACCACCTAAAAAGGTTTATAAAAGGAAGGAAATTTCACTTAAATCATCATAAATATTATCCAATTTTTTGATTCAAAATATAGGCCTTTGGTTCTTCATGCTAAGATAAAACTATTTTAGTATAGTCTTGGACAACTCATCAAGGGCGGTGGTTTTTATCTTTTACTTCTCTATCCTAAAAAATTAGCTCTCATAGATATTTTATTATGTAAAGGGGTCTCCCAAAAACATTATTCAACTATTTTTAGTTCAATAAAGGTCCATGGATTCACACACCATCAAAAAATCATTGACTAGCTCCTAAGTGCCTTCAAAACCCAAGAGGTAAATTTTCCTTAGTTTTGGCCCTTCAGGGAAAAAGTAGAAATGTAATAAAATTTGAGAGGGTTGAATATGTATTCCAAAATCATTCAAATCATTTTTATCGTTTTGTTTACTTGTGTGATCCCTAGGAGGCAAAAAAACTTCATGGTGAAGAACATCCACAATATCCTGTTAAGGTCAATTTCAAAGAATATTTTTGGTTTGAGGTATCTATTAAGAAAGGGTTACACTTGTGTTTAGTTGTAAGTTCACCATGGACATGTTTTTATCCTCCTAAATATCCTTTATCATCTAATCCTTGCCTCAATTTGTACAATCAATAAAGTGATCTCCATCTAAAATAAAGACAAACTCAGTCAAGATATGCTTCATGAAGGTATTGTCTTGAGAACACTATAAAACATGGATATCTAAATTAATTAAGTTTAAATATATCCTCAAATTTATTTTAATGAATAAAAGTTTCATAAAAAATCTTTTGACATTCTTAAGGTCTCTTTCTAACAATCCATATAAGGCACTCAGTTTGTACCTACAATCAAGTCAGGGTTAGATGAAGTTTTGACCAATGATGAAAGATGTTAGAAGTGGAAAGAAAGCCAAGTTTGAGTGTTTCAAATAGGTAAAAATTTTAAATCACCTTAATTATTCCAAGATGTAATGAAATATGTCCAAGCCTTAAAGGTGGATTGGCATGTTCATAGTGTGAAAGAAGTTGATATAAAGGCCTAAAGTGTTAATTGTATGATATTCATGTCATGGAGGACTTCATAGCTTATGAAACATATAGATATTAATTTGGATTACATAATTCAAATATATTATTAAAATTATTACACTTGTATATCTCATTACAACATACAATTTGAATTTGAACAAAGAAGGTTACAACCAAGCTTGAAAATATGGGTCTGAGATAGTCAACGAGCCTTCAAAATAACCTATAATAGTTAGAGTTCCACCTTAGAGTGTAAAATAGGTTTTGAATAACCATGCAATTTCACCTTAATAAGGTTAAAACTATCTTAGGTGAGGCTATATCTAGTAAAGCAAGAAAATCAATGAGCATTAGGTCAATCCATTCATGAGAGACAAGTGAGAAGAGATGAATAACTTGAAGGTTTTCCTTATTAGTAGAAAACATGGCAAATTTTTGGAAGTTAAGGTAATTATTGATTCCTTGTATCTCGTCCATTCAATCAGTGTTGTGACCAAAATCATGTTATTGTATACACCCTAAATTGTTCAAGAAACCACACATATCATGTCTTTTCATAGTCCTTTCACAAGAGACTTTTACTAGAGAATATGAGCTTTGTTTACATTTAGTCATGTCTTTCAATTTGGTCATCTTGGTCTTATTTTAGGCTTGAGTCACCATTTTTCCTATTCTTAGTCATCTTAAAGCTTGAAAATGGTCATTATGCCTCAACCAGGTCATATTTTCTATGCTTTTTCCATCCCCTTGATCCCTAACTTATAGGACATGAGTGTTGGGATTGGACTAAAATTCTAAAACCCAAGGCATCAAGTTTCTAATCCTCCTATCCAAGGTCAATTTATGACTTAACGATCAATTTCTTCTGCTAGACGGGTCCTAGCCCCTTTCTTTGCTTCACCCCTAAGTTTTCCAATGTTGGCCAAATGTAAATAAATCTCTTAAATTAAAAATAATGAGTCTCATATATAAATGACTACACAAGGCATTTTATATCTAACACTTACCACTTTGGCACATTAGACATAATAAAAATTAGTTAATAGTATAGTTTAGCATTTTGCATCACACATAGACTTGCATGCTTGATCAAGGAAGGGCCTAGGTGAAAGTCATTATTACATCTATTGTATGCATTGATTATGCACATTCCCTAAGGGATAAATACATTTAAAACCTTAGCTTGAGGGTTAATGTAGGTAGTGATCAGGACAATAGAGGTTCTAGATCCTACAATCATTCTTCCCCTAACCCAATTTTTACACATTTTAATTTTGATGCATTTATTTTTTGCATATGTGTAGATGAATATAGGGTTTTGGAGATTAAAATAGACCTTCAATGATCTCTATTGACTTTTAGCCTTTGAAATTTAGTACATAGGCTCACACTGACCTGGGAAAAAAAAAACTAGAAAGCTCAGATCCTCAGGACAATAGCAATGGATAAGGACTACAACACTGGTGCCACTCTTGTACACTTTTGATGCTCCTATCTAATCAAAAAATGAAGTCCAAATCTAGATTCCAAATAGTGTCCCAGTCCTACATCTCAATTTCTAGCTCCTAAATCATTCATTTCAGTGCATTTTTATATAAGTTTATTTCTCTTCCTCATGTAATTTACTTGATAAAAATCTATATTTTACCACATTATACTAGATTTTTCTCCTATTCTAGACCACTTATTATTTAGGAACTAAACGCTAGTTTCACAAAAATAATAAAACATTTGGTGAACTTGACTTACTTCAAACAAATCTAAAACCCTAAATACCCTTAGGGGTTTTCCTTCATATTTTGTGCAAAAAATTTAATTTCAAAATTCTAATTTTTGTATAAATTTTTGTGCATTTATCCTATTCAAATTTATTTTTAGAATTTAAAATTATTGTATAATTTTCAATTTTTTTTAAAACCCTAGCCCAAAACCTGAGATTTCCAAACTAGGTCCTCAAACCCCAAGCCTTCCTTGAAAATTTTAGAAACACATTTTGGAATTTTTGATAATTATTTACTTTGTCAAAAATAATTTCAAAATTTCAATATTAGTAGTTTTCTTGTGCAAAAATTTAAATTTCAAATTTATGATATTTGTATAAATTTTTGTACATTTATCCTATCCAAAATTATTTTTAGAATTTAAAATTATTATATAATTTTCAAAAATTCTAAAACTCTAGCCCAGAACCCTAGATTTCCAAACTAGGTCCTCAAACCCCAAGTTTTCCTCCCTTACAATTTTTAGAAAAATATTTTCAAATTTTTGCAAATTATTTACTTTGTCAAAAATATTTTAAAAATCTCTATGTTCATAGTTATTTTTGCATTTATTTTCTTAATAGTACTTTTCAATATTCTTTTTAGTGAAAGAAATAAAATGGCTACTAAGGCACTTCTTCCTTCTCATCCCATAGATCAATTTCTAAATTTTTCTCATAATTATGACAATGAATGGACAAATTTACAAAATTGCACATTAGATAAAAATGTGGGAAATGATTTCATTTACAATGAAGATAATTACTATTAATGTAATGAGGGCTATGATGATATACGTAATGGTGATAGTGAAGCACAAATAGATGCATCTTTTTCTCTGAAACCCATCTCTTTTATTCCTTCTTCTTTCACCTCATTCTCCTATGCACAATGCACCAAATGAATAAATTAGTCATGCACTTCCAAGTGAACCTCTAGTTGGTGATAATTTGCTTCCATGTGAACCTAATCTCTCTCTCTTTCTCTCTCTCTAGTCATGCACTTCCAAGTGAACCTCTAGTTGGTGATAATATACTTCCATGTGAATCTACTCTCTCTCTCTCTCTCTCTCTACTTCTATGTTAAAATTACAATAATATAAATGTAATAGAATCAAATTACCAATGCATAGTTCAAATAATACATCTCATGTTCTTAACTCTACTTTGTCAAAAGAATATCTAAATGATGAATCTCTTTCTCTTACTTACCATGAAAATAATGCATGTATTCCATCCATGGATAACATAGATGTACATGGTATTTCAATTTCAAATGATACTTTATTGCATATTAGAAAAGAATTAAATTCTTCTCTTACATCTCTCCCTAGCAATAATGGAAATGATAATGAATATGATAGTGAACATGCAAATGAATTTGAAAATGAGAGTGATTATGAAAAATATTCCAATGATGACAATGCATGGAACAATGATGATTATTATGCACATAGTGAATAAGAATATTCATATCATGTTTCTAACTCTTCTCTTACTCCTATTCTTAAACATAATGCAATTACAAATGTTGTTTCTACTTCTATGCACAATTCTATTTCAAATAATGCACATTTTCATGATAATGGCACATCTCTACTCAATTAAAATGTGATACACTAAAACATAAAGATAACAATGAATCTCCCAAGCCACTCCTCACTATAGTAGACGCTAATTCTCACTCTTCACCTAAAGAGAATGGTATCCCATATCCCTCTAGTAAGGTCCAAGTTACCATTAATCCCAAGGTTCAAGTGAGCACACCCCCTCTTTATGATCCAATTGATAAATGCAACATTCCCATGGTTAAAATTAACAATCAAATTCAATTATTAAATGAACCACTTCAAAATACTAATGTACCATCTGAAGAGATTATCTCTTTAATGCATGTAGTTGGTGAATTACTACACCAAGTACATCTCCTTACCTTGGAAAACAAGGCTTATAAGTCTTGGATGGATGGAAATGATATACATGGTAACCCAATTCTAAAGACATTCATAAAAGATTCATTACCTAAGCATTTACAAATACCATCATTGCCTCACTTTGATGGAATTGGAGATCCATTTGTACACCTTCAAGCCTTTAAAAAGGCTTTGCCATCTCATGCGAGTCCTTTTATTCTACTAAAATTTTTCCAGTAGACATTAGTGGGGGAAGCATTAAATTGGTTCTTTCATCTACTCCTCATTGGCTCTTTGCACACATATGATGATTTAGAGGAGGCATATCTTAGACATTACATATCAAACATGGGCCCTCATGTTACATATGATAAACTTACAACTTTACATTAGAATACTTCAAATCCAGTCAGTGATTATATCTTATGATTCAAGAATCACATGTTAATATTGATATATAAACCAATAGATTTAGATATTTAGCATATATATATGTATATATATATATATATATATATATATATATATATATATATTAAGGGGCTTCATTAACCTCTCCTCAAACATCTACTATATTAGACAAAGTCTTATTTTAGGAACTTATGCTATATTGTTTTATCTTTAGAAAAGAAATTGGGATTGATTGAGGTAGATTTAGTTAATCAGATTACTCTATATTTCATAGAAGACTCTACATCTATAGCTCCTACCACACAACATCCACCATGTCATAAACAAGATAAGAGACCACAACCAAAAAAGCAACCAATTAATAATAGAGAGCTAGTCTCTAGAGTACAACCTACAATATGCACTATAGAGGACAACATTCAGACACCACTACATTTTGATTCAAATTAGGATAAACCATCTATTATATTATCAACACTCTTAAATATTAGGTTAATCACATTACCTTCTAATCATCGATGGGATCCACATCTCCTACAAAAATAGCCAAATCAACCCTTTTACAACTATCATCATATCTGTGGACACAAAGATAATGATTATTATGGGCTTAGGGATTGAAATAATAGATGTGTTGATCATGGCATCATAACATTCACACAAGGGGCATTGAGATATCCTTCATCATGGAACCATAGACCTCATTCATCCATGATTGAGTCATCCTAAGACATTCCTTCAAAGGAAATCATAAGTCAATCATCATGAGAGAAATGTAGGTTATAGGTCAGAGCTTCATAAGAGATCTCCTATTCCACCTATTTAGAAGGTTTGGAAACTAGTACAATGGGAGTAGCCTACATATAGCATTTCAGTTTGAGGAGTACATAGTGCAGTTCCATACACATATCCAATAGAGTTATCGACATCATAATAGAGTACTACTCACGAGAAATATTCACTACGACTAGATTTTTTAGGTCCTATCTCATGTAGTAGTCCCCTATGGCTAAGATTAAATGAACCTACATCATAGACTACTGCTCACAAGAAATATTCACTATAGCTAGATTTTTTGGGTCCTATCTCATGTAGCAATCCACTATGGTTGAGATTAAATGAGCTTGTATCATAGGTTTTAGTTCCATATTGATCTATGGATTAGTCATACACATCATAGTAGAGGATAAAAGGTATCTAATTATAGATAAATGAACCTTCTTCATAGCACATAGCTCCCATTGCATATCCAATAAAGTTATATTTTGAAGAATCTCCACATATAGCTACAGTTAGTGCATCATAGATAATATCAACTACAAAACATGTTCCTACATAGCATGAATAGTATGGGCATTTGTTTAATTATCCAATAGGATTAAGATAGTGATATATCAAAGAGTGATATGACACACATTCATACCAACATCAGTTCATATCTTCACTTAGTAGGGAAATGAAGGAGCCAAATGTCTAGCTAGCCTTTACATTCTTGAGCCATTGTTAGGGAAGTAATATGCATAGCATGTTATCTTACATCCCCACATAATAATAACTAACATTATTAATTACTAATAACTATCCATAGCCAAAACTAGCTTATCAAAATCTAGAACTTACCAAATCCTATTTTACCAACATTTAACTAACCCATCCAAACAATTTACCAACCTTAAATTAGCTCAATTTATCCCAACAATTTCCTAATTACAAAACTAGTAAATTTTTTGACCATATATAATTACAAACTAAATAATGTTCTTTACTTACATACAATTTGAAATTAAAAACTTAACATCACACCTAAACCTATCAAAACAATCAAATCACATATCCCAAGTACCATTTTCCCAAACATACACAACCTCAAAATCAATACCAAATCAACTACTTCTACAACAACCATATGTAATGAATATAAAAATATATTTCAAATCCCATAACATAGTATGCATGAGTCAAAATCAAACCAACATCCATATATATATATATATATAACTTAGTTTTCAAATACATATATGCTATATCAAGTACAATCAATCATGAATGAGCATCATACCCTCACTCTCAGTCTCACTCTCTCCTCCAGTACTAGTCGCATAGTCTAGCCTAACACTCGATGACATTGTACTTCCTCAATATTCTAAATGCCTCTTATGATGACTATCTTTCTCTAGTAATTGACCATTTTTCTTGCATAAGTCCACATACCACCTATAAATATCTATATACTCATCCATAATTTGCATACTCACTAATCCATAATCAGCTAGAGGAATTCTATGCCTATCTAGCTCAGCCCTAAGTTCATCTCTCTCTCCCACTACCCTAACATATTCAACTATAGCTATAGAATCCCTATAAAAAAATGAGCATAAACACCAGTTGTAATTATCACTCACTCAATCAAACCCTCCTCCATAACATCATCAAGAACATGCCATGTCAACTCTTAGAGTGTCAACTCAATGATGGTCTCTTAGAACCCATCATCTCCACCTCCTCCCCTAGTAGGTGCTTCATCCTGAGCACCTCCCACTCCACCTGCATAAAAAACATACAAACATTATGTTAGACATAAATTTTCAAGACAAGCTAAAATAAGCACAAACTTATACACAATTCACATATAATCTATACTTACCTCCCATCATTTGGATCAGTGTAAGATCCTATTACTTAAGGGCATCCCCTCCACCAATAGGATATAATAGAGCCCATCAATACCTCATCCACCATGTGGTATATGATTTTATGCATCTAACATCATCTACATCTAGAATATCTATAGCCACATTTCAATCATCCAAAGGTAATGGTGTTAACTCAGCCTCAGTAGGCCTACCATGAGTTCCTACTTTCACTAGTCCCCATATGCTCCTCACCCACACCCATGTTGCTAGGGCACATCCTATGGTACCCCAAACTATCTAGTCATGTGCTCATACTGAAAGTGCTCATACACTCCAATCTAGTAGTCATGTAACCAACAAATAACCCTCATACATTATAACTACACTCCATCCTTGGGCCACCTAGGGAATCCCCTATAGGGCCTCCATATGATATCTTGAGCCAATAATCTATCTAAAACTCATCTATCCTAGGAGATCAAATAGTGAATGAACTTATCCATCACTCTCCAAATGGCTATGGAGGTGCCCATCTCTCCCTCGATAATCCTACTGATAGTATAATTGCTATATGTTCATAAGCCCAATAATGTAATAAAGTAGCCACACTCAAACCACCATTGAAGGCATCCTGAGTAAAATAGTATAGATCCCTATATCAATGGGAAATCATAGTCCTATCCCATAAAAACATAGTACCATACACCTTTACACTACGTATAATCCTATGCATCTTGTATGCAATTGATACCCCACTCCCATCCACAACAACAAATGAAGCTAACAATATAACCAACCACTTCAATAAATGTAGAAAAATTGACTATACAATAACTAACAATAATACATCTCTATCACTACCTCTCTTATGTATGCCTAAGGGCACACCCATAAAGTATAAGGATGCATGATCAATAACATCTGCATCCATGTCATCCTACAAAGTAACATGCCATCCACTAATTGATAAGTGTAAAATATGGTATACATCCTCAAGAGTAATAGTAATCTCTACCATTGAAAGCTAAAAAATATAGATGTCTACATTCCACCTCTCACACAAGGAGGTAATCAAATACCTAACCCACTACATAGTGCCTAGGTCATACACATGACCTAGCCCTACCCTATCTATCACAACCCTCTCATCAGCTGACAAAGGTAACAATCTTAGTGTATTCATCACTTGGCCTCAGTAGAACTCCCTCATTCATACCTCACCCTATTAAAACACCAAAAAATAACATATACATTAGTTAACTATTCCAAATGAATAACCAAGTAAAAATATAACAACTAAACTAAGTAATAACTCAAAAAATCTAGCCTCCAAGACAACAATACTGGGTATAGGATATTAGCACTAGATAGGAGCACTGAAACCTGGATAATAGCATTGGATCCTAGACAATATCACTAGAAGAGGGATAATAACATTGGAACTTGTCAACAATTTATTAGGCTACTTAAAACAACTCAAAAACATCAAATACATAAAAAATAGGCTTCTAAACAGGTAAAAATCACACATTTTAATGAATTACTAGGGTAATCTCCCTACCAGCCTCAATCTGGGTTGCTAACTTCTCAAATTGAGTCATGGTAGGTACTCATCTCCTCAGCATATCCCTTACTCTAGAGATCTAAATCTCAACCTAGTCAACACACAAATGAATCAAGAATCAATCCAATTCTCCTATATCAAACAAACTCTGTTATTCAAAGTAGAATACCATTTTTCCTATAACTTCAACCCTTAGCTCCATTTTATAAACCATTTTGTTCCATGGAATAATAACAATGATACCTTCGATATCACAAGATCCTCACTCCCTTACTACATCATCTACCTATTATGGAACACACATATCTATACCAAATTTTACCTAAACATACACTTTGGTCCTAACCAATTAAAGACTCATTCAACTATCAAACAATTCAGCCTAACCAATCAATAACTCATTCAAATTTTAAAATAACTCAATGTAATCAATCAAACAACTTCTCAATCAATTCAAACTATGCTAACCTTGCTTTTATCATTACACCACTAGTCATCACTTTTGGCTCAACTTCCTTGATCACACATCTCGTCCCTCTCCCCAAAAGGGGGGTATCATTCCTAATATTTTTATTCCTACACTTATCTAGTATGCCCATCCACTCTCATAGATGGATACACCATGGTTCTTACACCTCCAATAGTCAGATTATCAGATTCAACTCAGATTGGTCAAAATATATAATGATTTAAATTACATGGGTCACTTAGCATGGTTTTTACACCTCTAGTATTCAAATTATTATATTTAGCTTAGATTGGTTGAAACATACAGTGATTCAGACTACATGGGTCATTCAACATTACTCAAGACATTCAAAGGGACATACCTTAAGTATATAGATACATAAATTAGTCAAATATATAGTGGCTTAGATTATATGGATTCACAATGACTTTGATATAGATTCAGACCAGATACCAGATTTAGGGGCATGTATATTACTACACATCTCACACATACAACTTCATACAACATGAAATAGTTTTAGACTAGATAACAAGTTATAGACATAGTGCAGAGCACATTGTTTTGATCTCCAATTTTTTACATGGGAAATGACACGATATCTCATATCACATATGGTTATATAGATTTATATATTATATAGATGCATCACTCACATACCAGACTTGAGGGTATGATATAGATGATCATGTTTTTCAACATTTAGGATTATACAGACTTGAATGGCAAGACATGCCATCCTCTTTTTACACATTTACTAGATTTTCCAGATTACACCTAACTATACCTAGGTTTTCACTAGATTGGACCATATGTCCATCTATAGTGGTTGGTTCATAGCATTACCCAGACCTAGACTATACGAGTTTGTGTAGGATAGAGGGCAAACATTAGTTTTGAGCCTTCAATCACTTCTCAATTCTAGTTCAATTTATTCAGAGTGGAGGCATGATAGATTTTTATCTTCATAGTATATAAATTATATATACAAATTCTAGATTACATGAGTTTATGTGGGATAGAGGATAGACATTGGTTTTGGGCCTTTGAGCATTTTTCATTTCTAGCCAAATTTAACATGGGGGGAAAGCATTGCCCTCCTCCATGATTACATAGATTCTATATTCAAATTCAGTATAGGGGGCATCCATTTTAGGGATTTTTTATTTCTCTAAGCGCTATTGATCTCTCTATCCAATTCCTTGGCTAGGAAGTTGGACCCTTTTTTATCACACTTATATCCACATAGGTAGGTTCAGGTACACATTTTATTTTCTTTCTTTTACTCTAGCACTTCATTTCATTACATCACTAGATTAAAATGGGGCAAATGTGTACACCCTAAATTGGTCAAGAAACCACACATATCATGTATTTTCATAGTCCTTTCATAGGAGACTCTGACTAGAGAATCTGAGCTTTATTCACATTTAGTCATGTCTTTCACTTTAGTCATCTTGGTCTTTTTTTAGGCTTGAATCACCTTTTTGCCTATTCCTAGTCATCCTAAACCTTTCAAGTGATCATTCCACCTCAACTAGGTCATATTTTCTATGTTTTTTCCACCCCCCTAATCCCTAGCCTATAGGATGGGAGCATTGGGATTGGTCTATAACACTAAAATCTAGGGTGTCCAGTTTCCAATGCTCCTATTCAAGGTCAATTTGAGCCTTAACGACCAGTTTATTTTTTTAGATGGGTCTTAGCCCCTTTCTTTACTTTATCCCTAAGTTTTTCAATGTCAACCAAATGTAAATAAAAATATTAAATTTGAAATAACAAGTATCCTATATAAAGGACCACACAAGGAATTTTATATCTAACACTTAGTACTTGGCACATTAGACATAATAAAAATTAGTCAATAATATAGCTCAACATTATGCATCACACATAGACTTGCATGCTTAATCAAGGAAGGGCCTAGGTGAAAGTCATTCTTGTATTTGTAGTGTGCATTAATTATGCACATTTCCTAAGGGAGAAATACATTAGATCTAAGACCCTATCTTGATGGTTAATGTAGGTAGTGATCAGGACAATAGGTGTTCTAGATCATGTGATCATTCTTCCCATAACCTAGTTTTTCCCCCTTTTGCTTTTGATGCATTTTTTATTTACATGTGTGTAGATGAATATAGGGTTTTGGAGATTAAAATAGACCTAAAACAATCTCTATTAACTTCTAAAATCCTAAATTTGGCACATAGGCTCACACTAACTTGATGACAAAACCTAGAAAGCTCAGATCTTTAGGAAATTAGTGCTACTCATGTCCACTTCTAGCACTCATGTCCACTTCTAGCACTCATGTCCACTTCTAGCACTCCTACCAATCAAAAAATGAAGTCCAATTTCAGATTCTAGTTAGTGTCCCAGTCCTGCATCTCAATTTCCAGCTCCTAAATCATTTGTTTTAGTCCATTTTCAAATAAGTTTATTTCTATTCCTCATGTAATTTACTTGATAAAAATATATATTTTACCACATTAAACTACATTTTCCTTTATTCTAGACCCCTTATTATTTAGGAAATAAACACTAGTTTCCCAAAAATAATAAAATAATAATTTAAAGTAATGGATATTATTAAAGAAACAACATAGATATTAAGTCATTATGCATCATGTAAACCAACCTATCATACATTCCAACACTATCAACATTCAATACAAGTAGCAAGAATATCAACCTATAACCATCCAATGAAAGGAGTAAGCTAGAGGTGAATCAATAAGAAGGAAGAATATCTAGAGGTGTTGGGATCCTAGTTGTAACTCCTAAAAGGTGTAAATATAGAAAGAGAATTAGTGAAGTTGATTTTGAAGCCATAGAATATCAACGAATGATTGACATCTTGGAAGAATAGACCTACAAACCCATATATTTGGTTAGGGTCACTAATAGTAGTTCATTTGAAAACCCTAGACATATATTAATGAATATGTGGTAGTGTTTGAATGTAGGTCATAATATATTCTCAAGGATCAAGTAGGCCAATATATGGAAACCAATATGGAATTGGTTTTATATTGATAAAAGTCATCTCAAAGTATGCTTCACATCATTTAGAGAGAAACTATGTACTTGGCAGAGTTATGGAATGGACTATGTAAGTCATGAGGGTTGAAGATGAACAATTCACGATTCATGAAGGGCATAAAATTATTAAATAAATCTTGATGAGGTTCCTCACTACAAGGGAGTAGTCCTAGTCATGTAAAGAACACCTAAAACCATCACCTATAGCCATCTTGGTTATCACTTCAAACACTAAAGTTAGATCCCAAGAGGCTTCAAGTTAAAGTTGGTGGTTAAATTTGTCTTATGAAGAATATCAAGGCACAAGGAAGAATTTAAAATTTTGAATCATCTTGAAAGGGTATTACATTATAAGGTGATATTCATAAGTACCTAGAATCATCACTTGTAATAGCAAACCAGAAAGTAGGGGTCTGAGATAGAGTTTGAAGAAACCTTGGAGGGATTTGAGCCTATTTGAAACCTTATCCTTGGTTTAAGAATGTAAATAATGTCATATAAATCTCTAAAATGGATAAAAGTTATGAAGTATACAATATTCTAGCATGATGTAAAACTACAAATGACCTTTCCCAGCCAAAGCATGGTCTTAAGCCTTTTTAGGCCTAAAGAATATCTCAAGGTTATTAGAAACAAAATCAATTTTCAATGATAAACTAGAGTTATAAAAACATGAGAGAATCATTAGGAAATATTAATGAAGATTAAGTCATACATATCTCTTGGCATATGGTAACCTACAGGGTCTTCAAGAAAATAGTCAACTACAACTACCTTATTGTGATTCCAATATGGTACTGATGGTAAAGTTGGGTTAGTGTTGACTTCAAGGACTTATAATTTGAATAAGGTTAGGATATTTATATGAAAGTCATCAAATGGTTTAAAACATCTTGATAGGATACCATATAATCTAGCAATAGTCCTAGGATCTAAAATTCACACCGACAACCATCCTTGTTTGGCTCACTTAGAGGGAAGTGATTGGGATCATGGATCAATGCAATTGGTGGATGGAGTAGAGTATATGATAACCCTCTAAAGATAATAGTGAATTATAAATTTTTAATACACCTATATAGAGGAAATCAACCTCTCACTTAGCCAATAATGAAGACTAATACCAACAACCACCTCTTGAAAAGGTTGGCTTTTATAGTGGTGTTAATGAAGCAAAGGGTATCAATCATTGAAAGAGGATTCCAACTGTGAAAACATTACAATAAGTTTGTAGATGAAGGTCACCTAAGTAAGGAATAATATCTTGAAGATAAACAAGTGAAGATTGACTTCATATTGTGGGTCACAAGCAAGAAAGTCTAGTTTACTCTCAGGCAGACCCAGTCAGTCTTAGAATGGGGGAAAAGGTCAGGGTTTTCAAGACAAAGGTGTTTCCACATGGGTGTATGATGGTTATAAGTGAGATATGGAGTTTTAATAGGTAATAAATTAAAATATCACATTAAAAACTGACTATTTATATAGTCCTCTAAGCTCATGACCACCTATAGTGGTATATAGAGTTTTTAGGAGCTTGACTATATAGGGTTCTAGGATAGAACCAAATAGTTACTCCAAGTCAACATGATAAATTCAAATACTATGAAGTTAAGCTAAACACTCATAAGGTTGTAAGAATGCTCAAGGGATTCATAAAAATTCTCAAATAGATATCTTCACCTATAACTATGCCATTGGATTTTTAAGCTAAAAGTGTGATGATCTATAAGGAAGAGGACTTCTTTGGAATTTAAATATTATATAAATATCCTAAGTGACATTAAATAATGCATAAGTAACTCTCAACAATACTTCTATCATCTACTAAGGCCCTCATTATGGAAATATTCATCTACAACCAATGCTTGCAAGGTATAACACTTTGAAAAGAGATGGGAAGGTATAAAATTTGATAGCTTGTAGAGGCTGTGAAGAGTGATCATACTTATGGTTTCATATAAATATGCCCTTGAGGGTTAACTAAAGGAGAAAGATCAAATAGGCTTGTGTGCATAGTCTTAAACTTTATGTTTGTTTAAAGGTTTATTTGAAGTATTATATGATTGATTGAGATGTTTTAGGGTATTTTAAGGTGTCATGATAGTAATATTAGAAGCTTAGGTTAAATAAATAAAAGCACATAACTCAGCCATAAGGGTTACATAGGCTTCAAAACTGAGAAAACCTAGGGTGGTGAAATTAATGCATACAAAGTAAGGTGAATTAATGAGTATATTTAAATTAATAGTTAAGGTATTTTTAAGGTGGGTTTGGTTATAAAATAATAGGATAAAATAAATTTCTATCCTTAAGGACCTGTTTGAATTGTACAGTTTACACACTCATTTTGACCCACATGTTTGAATGCTCCTATATTTCACCACATAAGGAATTGGACCAAATAATTTTATCATGATTTAAGGATCCTTATTTAATTTAAATCCATTAAGGACTTGGGTTGATTAAGTATTTGAGGTTTATGAACCATTGTTAACACTATAAGTAGGTCCAAATGCATGTAGAACCCTACAATCAAACTTCTCTACGTATGTATCTTTGTAAAACTTTCACATGGGAAACTAATATTATAAATAAAGTAAAAGAGGTATATGGAATAAATATACATGGAAATAGGTTATAGTTTGGAGGTCCATACCTTATTGACAATCATTAATAAGGTAAGCCTGTTTAAGCTACTAAAGAGCCTATTTTGACTAGTTTTGAATTTTTGAGCTCATAAGCCCATTAAATGACCTATAATAACTTGGAAACCACCTAGAGAATATATGGGACTCTGTAAATATAATTTTTTACCTATTTTTAATAAGAAATTAGCACGTGTGGGTGCTTAAGAGGCCTAAAATGGCCTAAAAATACCCATTTTTATAGGTCTTCAAAGGATGAAATTATATAAATGCATGGAGGAAGCCTATTTGGACCTAAATCACCATTATATGTCCCTAATATCCATTAACAAGGGTTTATAGGGTGATTTGATGAGATAAAAGGCCAAAAACCCAAGTTTTCTAATAATTTGTGAATGTTTGTGGGTTTAATAGAGATTTCTACCATTGTTTTAGGTCTTGAAGGTGGCATAAAAGTTCATTTTATTCCTCATAGGAATGATATGGATGCATAAAATCCTTCTACATGTCCAAAAGTGGCTCTTATGGTGATAAATGGCATTGAAATCAAGTTCTAGGATAGTTAGTTGAAGATGACTTGAGCTTGAAGACCTCCATCAATGTAGTCTAAGGGAGTTGCAGGTTCCATGGCGAGTTTTGTAGGTTGGAGGAGAAGATATGAGTTGATAGCAAAAAAGTTATACCTCAAATTTAGTTCAAGAATCAAATGTTAGGGTGACTAACCATGTTGCTAAGTTGTTTCTACAAGCTAAGTGGAGGTGGGGCATAGAAGTCAAGTGGAGGACTTTTGTGGAGTTGAGGAGAAAATTAGAGGATTTAATGAGGCTTCTATATGTTTGGAGACATTTTTAAAGTTAATGGATCATGATGTCATCTTCCTCAAGTAAATTTTGTCTTGTAGTGCCTTTTTAGGCCAATAGGAGAGCTTGAAAACCTTTTGATCTTTGGAGGGTTATTTTTCTAAGTGAGATCAGTGCCTAAGTGGTTTAAAGGTTGTTGGAACTTATCTACCTCTTCCTCTTCTTTATTGGAGCTTCATGGAGGGTGGTTGAGTGGTATTTATTGATTTTTGAAAGCTTTCTTCTCCCCTCCCTTCCATTTTATTCTATATATCCCTTTTCTTCTCCATTGTAAAGATATAATCTCATTTAATAAATCAAAACCCACTAAAATTTTATAAGAACAACCTCTTGAATTATTAAGATAGCTTATTTTACCTATCTCTTTACCTACATCTAGTGTTCTAGTTAGCTT